>JAZKJV010007525.1:0-685402 GCA_037367405.1 Ottelia alismoides | reverse complement strand
TAGTGGATGATCTTGCTGGTACACCACCATCTACGTGTCCTGAGATGGCGGTGGTTGAGAAAACTGTTGCTGTAACTACTAGACCAGCTTCTCCTGGATGTGGTGAACCTGTCGGTGTTGGTCGGAGTGCTGGGACAAACTACTGCTGCTAGGATTAGCCCGTGACCTGAGACGGGGCTGATAAGTCGTCTATGCCTCCTGGAGACACATGATATGGGTCTCCAGGTAACTCAAAGTCTGTGCCAACTGATCAATCTGTGTCATGCCCTGGGCACTGCTTCTTCTCGGTGATCTCAATACAATACGACTTCTCGCTGATGATGCCCATGTCAGCGGCTGAAGACTCTGCCTGTGCTGCTGCTGCTAATGAAGAAGTGGATGGACCTGCATCAATCCGTGCTATCATCTGATAGGACACATCAAGGGGTGGGGGTTTCCCCTGAGTGTAGATCCTGGTCTGGGACATCACAGTATAGTTCTCGTCCATTTCCTCATAGATGTCCTAGACCTGTCCTCATCTTTGGCAAAGTAGGAGCCCCCACAAGAAGCGTTACCTAACCCCTGCAGCTCCAGTGTCAACTGATGACACGGATTTTGCGAGGGTATAAATATGTCTCACACAAGGCGGAGAAAAGTCACTGTGGTGATCGCTCACGAAACCCGGGTCAATCAACAATTAACCAACAACAAGTAATTCAAGAAATGAAAGTAAATATGCGGAGTTAAAATTTATAATAACTCTACAACAAAGGTGTGTATAGTGCAAGTATGTGTAGAGGTCGAACACAGGCAGCAGAGACAGGTAGAACGAGGCAACAAATGCACAAAATGTGAATGTGATGATTTGCCTATAAATATTGTTTTTGTGGGTTTTTAATTTTTAATAATTTTTTATTATTGATTTTATATTTTTATATTTTGATTTTTAATTTTACTGATTTTGTATTTCTTTTTGTATTTTATATTTTTTATATTTTCTTTTCTTTTAATAAATTAAGTACACAATAAAAGAAAAGCAAGATAATATATTTCTAAAAAGAGGTAAAAATAGTCAAAATTTAGGAAATAAAATCTTTTTGTGCTTTTTATATTTTTCTAGTGTTTTTGTGATTTTTTCTATATTTTTCCTAATTTTGTTGGTATTTTTAAAAGCAAAAATACAGAAAAACAATGAACAAAGTTGCTGGCCGGGGATTAAAATGAGGATGAAAAATATCAAACAGAGTCCAAAATTCCTCAAATTAACTTTAAAACAAAGAGAATAAAAAGTAGAAAATTCAGGTACAAGGAATGTATTTTTAGGATTTTTCTGGAATTTTTAATACTTTTATGAAGTTTTTATTTGCTAGTTTTAGGGTTTTCTTTTGTAGTTTTTTTAAATTTTTGGACTGAAGTCAAAAAACACTTAAAGATACATAATGTAATTTTTTTTGGAATTTTTCAAGGGGTTTTGATAAATGTTATTTATTTTCTACTGCAAACAGAGTTGTAAATGCATGTTTTTGAATTTTTATAAATACTAAAATACAATAAAAATGCAAACTAAAAAGATGGCATGAAGGAGCAACTAAACAGGAGCTTAAGTTAATTTTTTGGTGATTTTTAGGATTTTATAGATGCATGGAATAAACGCAAACAACAAAGAGAAAAATCAACACTAGCAAGGGCATTTATGTAAATATCCAGAACTTCAAGGGCCACAATGCACTTTTTATGCAAAATATAAACCTACTTAACAAAATTCCAGGACCAAATGTAAAGAGCCAAACTTGCAAGGGTACAAGTGCAAAGGCCCACCTACGCATGTGGTTCTCACGCGCTTGGGGAGGACCTAAATGCAATTAACAAAAACCTGGGGGACTATGTTGCAAAATATACAAAAATATTACACTTAATAAAATAGTTCCTGGACTGAATGGAAATAACTAAACCCACAGGGGGGTCCTCTGCAAAATGCCCCATACCTCACATGTACAGGCACGTGAGGTGACGTGGCTGAGGACCTATGTGCAATAGTGAAAAGTCTGGGGATCTTTTTGTAAATAGTACAAAAATTATAACGCAGATGAAAGATTTAATAGACTAAATAATAAATATACAAAATGGCAGGGTCGAGGGGGCAAAATACCCACGCCTGGGATCCGACGACTCTGATTATTTCACTAATGCCACGTGTCGACGCCCGGAGTCTCGATACCCCTTCGCACGAACGGCTGCGATTAGATCCAATGGCGAGGATCCGACGGTGCTGGTGCAATGCGATCCAATGGCAGTCGCTTGCCTAGGCTGATGGCCTTCAATCCAACGACGAGAAGAAGGGAAGGAAGAACAGGGAAGAACTCCGTCAAGCCGGAGTTCCCTGGTCTCGATCTCCCCTCTTTGGCGTGTCCCTAAGATCCCAAACGGCCAGATCTTCTCCTGCGGTAGTCCTCTAGCGACCGGTGGTGCCAAAAGAGGCCAGCGACCCCTGGAGTCGTCCTACGGCCGCGAGTCGAGGAGGGGCTCCCAAAGCCTCTGGCGAGAAGCAAAATCACCACCAGGGGTTCTTTCACTCCATATACCTGCAAGAAACGTTAAGGAGGGACTCGCCGGAGCAAGCTCCGGCGAGGTGGTAGAGATGATGATTGGCTGGGCATGAATCACGATGGAAAGGGGGAATCTAAACCTAAGGCTAAGCTAAATAAGAAAATGCAAGAAAAGGTAAGGAAAAACAAACCTCAAGCCACTGAATGGCGAGATGAAACCTCACGACCAACCTTGGTCGGAGATGGTTGGAGACCAGTCCTCAAAGCCACGCCGTACCTCAACGGGGTTGGAGGGGCCTCCCCTATCACCGGAGTCTACCCATAAGACCCCCGGATGTCTAAGCTCAACCAAGGAAAGGTTCAAATTCGAGAAGAAGGTCAAGGGGGCTTTTGAAGAAGATGGCTCTGGCGGCTCCAAGAACGAGGCTTCTAGAGCGACGCAGGACACACGACCCAAGGAGAGCTGCCAGCGTGCATCCTCGATCTATGGTGAACAAAAGTCAAGAGGTGATCTACACGAGATAGTGAAAGATGAAGCCTCGAAAAATCTGCAAAATAGAGTCAAAACTAGGTTCTGACAGAGCTACAGGGGGCGGGTCAGAGAGTTGACCCGCGGTCAACTCTCGGACCCTCCTAGTTGGTCCACGTCGACCAACCAGGAAAAACCCTGCAAAAAAGATTTAAAAATTCATTTAAAATAGAAAATTAATTTACTAATTTTTGGTTATTAAATAAAAAATGTTTATTATTTTGTAAATTATTTTATTATGATTTTTATTTATTTTTTTGAGATTTAAAATAACAAGTTTCCTTTTATAGGCTATATAGGTATCTTTGTCTATATATTTTAATATTGTATTTTTTTATATATTTAATATTATTAATTTTGTTTAATATTTTATAAATTTATAAATTATTTTTATAACTTAAATATATTTTTATTTTATTTTTCTGAAGTGTTTTGTACACTTAATAAAATAGGAGAATTAATTATATAGGTATATGTACATGTATTATACCTATGTCTTATATATATGTATTTAATTTTTGTGTTTTCTTTAGGTTTTTATTCCTGTTTTAATATATACATATATTAGAATTAATATTTACAAGATTATAAAAATATAGAATCATAAAAAAATAAATAATAAATGAAATGAATATTTTAATCTGTACAAGTATACAATAGGGATCAAAAACTCAACTTTCAAACCGTAGCTTCGCAAAATACAAAACCACCTTCAATAAATAGCTTATTAAAAATTATATACAATTAAAGGTGATTTTGATGAATTTCGAGTTTTTATTTGAGAGATTCAGGTCTGGGAAGTTGGGATTCTGGAATCTTGTTCATTTCATAACTTTTTATCTGTACATTCTTTTTGAGAGAAATCACTTTAGTATTTTTCTATATTTAATTATCTACAACTTTCATGTACAAAGTTTCTTTATTTGGATTATAAAAAGTGGAACCAAACATCGGTTCCAAAATGAATAAAGAATAAATAAAACAAAGAGGAATCTTTATTGTATTCTGGCCCTTATCTCCCCTACTTTATTCCTTGTCGACCTATTCATCTAGATGACTAGGTCTCGGGGTTTCAGGTCATAAAATATTTACAATATTTTTCTTTTTTCTTTTATTTTATTTATTCTATTATTTTGGCTTTAAAAACTGTATTATACACACTATTTACACACACCTGCATGAATGCTAAAATGCAGGAATTACAGCTATTTACAAGCATTTGCCAGGTTTTTTGAGGCCAAAATGATAGAATAAAGATGATGAAATGTGGATTCATCATCAGCCCACGGAAGAAGCTCTGTACTAGGTTGGGCTTGGATATGTCGTGATGGGGACACTGGTCGATGAGCTCACGGAAATGATCCCATGCCTCATGGAACTGCTCGTTGGGAATCATGGAGAAATTGTTGATCACATCTCGCGTTGCGTTCGTCCGGCCATGTGGATAGTACTTGTTCAAGTACTCGGTTTAGAGCTGCTCCCACGAAGTCACATATCTCTCTAAATGCTTCAGCTAGTAGGCTGCTCTGTCGATGGGGGAGAATGGAAACACCATCATCTTGATGGTGTCCTCGTCCACGTATCTATCATGGACAATGCTGCAGATCATCTCGAACACCTACTGGTGTAGATGCAGCTCCTCGGTGGCAAGCCCATGGAACTTGGGCAAGAGTTGAATGGTCTGAGGTGGGAGCTTGAAGTCTCCCAAAATCATCGGAAGTTGGATCCAACGTTGTGTAAGGGTTGCACCAGGGTTGTGCAACCCCCTCATCAGCCTGGCTGGTCTGGCTGGCTCCTGCAGCTCGTCCGTTGTCCTCCATCTCCTCCTCCAACCTCTGGGATCTCTCCACCGTCTGCTCGATTCGACTCTCCTTTGTCAGCTTGCATCTATGTTATCTCTCGGCGCACCTCTTCCACGAAGACTCCCTGGTCTCTAATCTGCCTCTGCATCGTCTCCAGGGAGGCTAGAAGTGTGTTGTTGATGGCACCCTGATCTAAAACATACGTCGAACCCTGGGGCTATCCATTGGTGCGCTCCTCACTATTGGACATCTCTTGGGTCTCTGAAAAGGCAAAAGACACCAACTCAGGTGCCGTTAAATGAACAAATATCTGTGTCGATCTCTACTCGGGCACCTCAGGACTGGAAGAAGGGTGATCGAGGGGGAATAGGGCAGAATCAAACTCGATTTCAAAGAGCTGGTCCAAGCTCTCCCGAACCTGCCTAGATGACTGGGTCGGAGTGCTCGAGAATGGTGCTGTCAAAGGCATCCTAAGGGACCTCGGAACCATCATCGTGATGTGGAAGAAGATGCAGATGAGATATGGAAATAAATAAGATTAGCAATCAAACCCCAATTTCACCTACGTAATGATGGGCTGATGATCGTGAAGGTTCGATCGTCAATCTTGTAAATTTATTTAGGTGATAAGTCAGTCAGGTAGAGCGATTAAGTGAGCTGTAGGAACCTGATTCTCCCAAGAGATTGTCCTGATACCAAAGCTAGATCTTCCCAGCCAGTACAAGTTGCGAACCTTTACCGGCTACCCGATCAACTCGCTCTGTTAAGGATATCGCAACCTGCTTTACCAGAGACCAAAGTGATCGTCAATGGAGAACGACTAACCCCAAGACCACTAGTCTAATGAGAGTTCAGGTATGGCTCTAGCCTAGTGTGCACGTCACTCTCTCGCACAAGCAAACCAAACAATGAGGGGATGACTCTCCTAAGACAGATTTTTAAGTGAGGTGTCTTTTAGGATCAAGTTTGTTTAGCAGTCCCAATTTTATGGTTTTCTCTTTTATGGTATTTTTTCAATAACAAACAAACGACTAACGAATTTTTCAATCTCCAGATTATTTTAAGTCCAAAAATGAGGGGAGAAGTCGAAAAGCCGATGCGCGTTCAAAACTTATGATGCATGCAAAGTCAGAAATGCGTACCTATCGCTAGCCCTCTACATGCAGGGTGATCCACGCATAAATTTAAAGATAGAAATTAAAACTGATCTAAATGGTGCAAGAAGAAAGCAGCCTTAGACGAGCAATTTCTAAGATCACGAAGAAAAACATTTAAATGACTAGAGAGAGAGAGGTCGATGTCCGATCTCTGATGCTGATCGATGTCCTCGACAACAAATCCTGCACGTGATGTATACAACCTTTAGCGGCACATGTCCTCTCAAAAAATCAGATTAACTTTTTTTATTATGAATTATTATTAAGGTCCAATTACGAATCTATAGGTGCAAGCAATCTATTAGGGATTGGACCTTAATTATTTACGTCGTAATCAGAGAAATTCCTAAGTCTAGGGGCCAAATTCTGCGAGAATTAAAGAAAGAAAATGCGATCAAAACAAAAGCGGTGAAAAACTGCGGTGAGGTCCCCCGAGCACACCGATGCTCGACAAAACATACCCTGATATGCCAAGTATCCAGAGTCTGAGTGATGGTCCGTATTATTACAACAATAATAAAATGATAGTGTGTGGGAAATAAAGTAAACTAAGCTAATCTACTCTCTAAATACTACAACTGTCTCCTACTCCTTCTAGGGCACTTGTCTCCTCCAAAGTATCCTCTGGCGGTTCCTCGCACGAAAAGAGAAACAGAAAGCAGTTCAGAAAACCATTGTAACAAATATAGATAAAGATAAGCAGAAAAATCTGAAACAACTATTAAGCTGTGCTCCCTGGCAACGACACCATTCTGATTGAGCGGTTAGCCGACTAGGGTTAAGTATCAAGAATAATCATGGGTTGTTGTCACCCAATCAGCCAATCGGACTCAACAAGAAAACAAGAGAACCACACAAATCAAGCAGTCAAGCACAAAATCCATGTCAGCGATCTCCACTATTTATTTAACCTGGTATAGCGACTAGGGTCGAACACAAGAAGCATAGAAATGTACAAAGTAGTACTAATCAGAGAATGAAAAACATATTTTTTTTGTGTTTTTAATTTTGCAATTTTTATATTTTGAAAATGAGCAAACAAAAGAAAGAACAAAAGTAAGCAAGCTACAACAATTTTTATTAAGATTGAAAATGCTAAAAAATCAGAAACAAAAAAGTTTTATATTTTTCAAATATTCATATATTTTTAGGAACTTTATGGGATTTTTCTGATTTTTATATGATTTTATAAAATGAAAGAAGGTAAAACAGGGAAAATAATATACAACCTGGACTAAAAGGCAAATTTAAAATATTAAAAGTGCTCTAATGTCCTAGTTGTGATTTTTATGAAAAATAAATAAAAATATCTATCAACAGAATTTGGAATTATTTTTTTGATTTTTTTAGAATTTTTAATGATTTTTATAAGTTTTTTAGAGTTTTTAGCTTTTTACAGTTTTTATAAAAGATAATGCAACAAAAATGGTACTAGAATTAAAACACACAAAAGCAAGCATACACTATTTTTTTTGTAATTTTTAAAACAACTTTTTTCGAATTATTATGTGTTCTAAAAAAGATATATTAATTTTTAGGTTTTTTTATTTTTAGAAAGTATCAAATAAAACTAAATTAATTCCACAAAATCACCATAAATAATACATGTTAACTAGAGCTAACTGCAATTTTATGGGATTTTCGAAGTTAATCTGGTAATTATTTGATTGAAAACAACACACTCAACAAGCATGGACCTATTTGCACTTATCCTAAAGTTTCCAGACCAAGATGTAACACATATAAAAAGATCAGGGCTAAAGTTGCAAATTCTCCAATTAATTCTCGCACATGCTCAATAAACCACACACAAGGGCATAAGTGCAAATATCATAAATATTTAATTCAAAGCATAACATATCGAAAGTTCGAGGCACTTAATGCAAAAACACTAGAGAAACACGTGGGACAGCACGTGACTGCAACTCAACTGGACTAAAGTGCAAATAGTGGAAACATTGAGGTCTAAACAGCAAAAAAGTATAAATTACCACTCTATTTACAGAACTAAATAATAAAACATAAAAATATAGTGGATAAAAGGGCAAAATACCCTTACAGGGCGCGTACGGACCATGTGAGGATGCATGGCAAGCTCTCGTAAAGGCTGCTGCTGACAGTGGCGATCTGCTCTGCTCTGGATTTGATGGCTCATGTGTGTGGAGCATACGTACAGGTCTGATGTCCTTTGACCAGATCAGACGACACAAGGAATGTCGACGTTGATGGCCGTTAATCGTGCATATGACGCCTCTGACAAAAGGGGATGGACGGACGGTGGAGATGCGATCTGGGCGACGTGGTCCCAATCCAAGGGCAGCTGAAGGTGTTGGAAGAACTGGACCTGGATGACCTTTAATCAAGCACTAGAGGGATTCTGATGCTTCAACGGAAGGAGTCCTGTCGGGTTAGCCCTGGAAGATGGCGTTGACTGGGGTCAACGAAACGACTGGACCAATCAGAAAATCAAGATTTACAAATTATTTATAAAATCAATAAAAAATAACAAATTCTTCGAAATAAATAGTATATAAATTAAAAAATGTTTATTTTTTTTCAAAATATTTTTATGTGATTTTTAATTATTTTTATGAAAAATAAATTAGTGTATATACAGTATATAGTATTATATATAGGTATAATATAACTATCTATTATGTACATTATTTTTTATTTTATTATTTTTACATAAATGCTCCAACTTTATATTTTATTTATTTTAAACATATTTTTAGGACTACAAAATGATTTTTATTTAATTTTTGTGATTTTATTTACAGGTATAAAATAAATAGGGGATTTGACATATATACATGTAATTTGTACAAGTAAGAAGGATTTTATTTTTATTTTTATTCCATTTTTCTGATTTTTAATTTTTTTTGTTTTATTTCTAGGACTATATACAAGGAGGTAAAAATAATATTTTATTTTTATTCTATCAAAATAATAATTATTTACATATATAGGTAATATGTACAACATAGAGTAGACCCTATCTCTTTCTACTTATTGTATTGGCGATCAGGTCAAGGCTTGACCTTCTCTTGGGGTTCGAGTCACTCTGTATTTATTCTAAATACCTCCTTCCTTTTTCTTTTTCTTTATTCTTTTATTTTTGCACAAATATATGCTAATTATGCACTATTAACAGATGCATGCATAATGCTAACTTATTGTATTTACACCTATCTTCATGATGTTTTGTCAAGATAATTAGCTAAATAAAAGAATAAAGAGTGAGAACCAGGGATTCATCACCCGTGAAACCTCCACCCCTGTGGAGCATCCTCCAATCATCTTGTAACGACCTTTCCTCGCCTCTGTGAGAGCTGTTATTGATTACAGATCCAGAGATATTCCCTTCCGTTCTGATGACGGGAGTGATGTGTTGATCAATGCACCCACTACTAACCAGAGACCCACATCCTACAAGAGTGTGCTTGTGTTAGCCGACCCTGAGGACTATGACCTTGATGATGATATCATAGAGTTTTACTTTTTGATGGATGATTCTAAGACCCGAGGATTCCTCTTTGGTGAAGGAGACTCGAAAAACATAGACCTTGGAGTTCCCTCTTCTGGTGAGCGACGATGTATTGATGGCATCCGCGGTATTTACACTGTAGACACTTTAGAGCGGGAAGAAGACTTTCGAGAGACTGCAGAGGTCGAATTTGTTGATTGCTTTCATAAATGAATTCAGACCTTTCGATGATTATCTAGTAGAGACTCGCGAGACCAAACTTGACCTTACTACTTTTGCTGATGAATTCTTGCCTTTCACTCTGACATATGCAAGACTTCACAGGACGAACTTGACCTAACTACTTCCATTGACCAGTTCATTCCTTTCTGCTTTGAGATTGCTCAGGTTCTAAAGGAGGTCGATCATGATCAGGTTATGTCTGTTGATGATGCTGATATCGACTTGCACCTTGTCAGATCCATTCCTTAGTGGTCACGCAAGAAGGTTTTCTTTCAACCTTCTTGATCTCTGTACATCCACCTCTTTGTATATCCGCTTTCGTTTCCTTTCTTCTATCTACCATTTTGTCTAATCCACCTCATTCCGTGTGTTTTGTCTTCCTTAAGATGTACTCTATCCTACTACAGGGGAGGTGGATGAGTTGAGTGATCTTTCTTCTTTTCTTCTTTTCATTTTCATTTCTCTTTTTCTGCCAAAAGGTATCATCCCTTCCTTACTACTATACTTAAGATGTACTTTGTTCTAAGTATAGGGGGTGTATACCTCGAATGTTCATTCTGCGTTATGGTTTATCACTCTTGTCGTTGCCTATACTTAGGGTTCTTTTACCCTAAGTATAGGGGGAGTGATGCATATATTATTCCCTCGTGTATTTTCTCTTATTTTTTATTGATCTCCTCCACTGTCTCCCTTCCTTGTCCATACTTAGAGATATCTTACCCTAAGTATATGGGGAGACAATCTGAGTATGATCAGTTCATTCTCACCCTCGATCCTCCCTGCATGCAGATATAGTCTGCTATACTTAGGATTATTTCATACTAAGTATAGGGGAGACAATCGACTTATCGTTGATTCATTCCTTCATTCTTTATTTATCGTTGTACTATAGACTCTTCAATACTCAGTACGAGTTATGTCTTCTTCTTTTCTCTCTGATATGGGAGAACATAGCTCAAGTTAAGTATAGCAGGTCGTATATACTTCGTATATACTTTAACCATAACTCGTACTTTCATATTTTTAATAATATGGTTAATCAATAAAAAATAATACATACATATACCCAATGATTTCAATTTACTGATTAATAAATCAGGTTAATTTTTTTTGCAAAAATATTTGAAAAATAATATGAAAAACCTATTGAAAAATCTTTTGGAAACTATTTGGAAAATGTTTTATTAAATATTTTAGACTTTTGTAGAAATGTTCTTGTTTGTAAAAATTTCTTTCTTTGTTTAAAAAAAACTTTTTAAAATCTGTTTGCAAATGATTTTGAAAATGGTGGCAAAATTAGTTTGAAAAATCTATACATACTGTTTGAAAAGTCTTTGTAAAATGATTTTCAAATTTTATGAAATGTTTTGTAAAAATTATTTGTCAAATTAGTTTAAATAAAAGTTTGCAAAATTATTTTCAAAATATTTTTTAGAATTGGATATGTAATAAAAATCCTTTGTAAAACTTGTATAAACCCTTAAATTCTTGAAAACCCAACTCTTGTAAATGTAAAATGCATCCCCATGTAAATATCTGTGCATAATTCTTTGCCAAAACTTTTGTTTTGAAAAACCCCTAAAATTTTGCAAAATTAAAAATCCCAAAAAAATTGCAAAATTCTTTTTGAAAATAACATAAAAATTTGCAAAAACTTTTCAAAAATCCATAAAAAGTTCAAAATTTAAAGATTGCATTACAAAAATATTTTCTGCATTATGCATAACATTTGCATTTTTTCGGATTAAGTTTGATAATTTAACAAATCTAAATGAAATCCGAAGATTGGAGCTTGGTTGGAGCTTAAATATACCTAATCAAGGGAACCTTATAAGAACTTGAATTGAGGTACTTCAGGTCTAGTTAACTTAATTCTTTGAGATCATGAGACCTAGTTCAATGTCGTCTTGACTGCCTAAGTAGAGTATTTCATAGCATATGCATGACTCTTGTTGATAATGGCCTAGCTTGTACACCTAGACCTTTCACTTTGCTTACCTCAGTTGAAGTGGTAGAGGGCTGGATTTGCTGGCATGAGATACAAGCTAATGGAAACATCAGTGGTAACACATTTGTGGCCATTGTACCCCAACCCGATCCAATGACGACGAGGTCTAAAGACAGAAGTTGTGGGTTTGCAATAATGCTTCAAAAGAGTTATATTCTACTGGCTAAAGAAGAAAAAGTCCTTATGTAAATGTTGTTATATATAGTATTAAAATGGAAAAATAAAAAACTCCAACAAAGAGGACATACCTGATTAAAAATAAATTGCCTGTCGGAGTGTATATATTTGTATAGTCAATAAGCAAGATTGAGCTTCAAAGTCATACTTTTGTAAGCCTGCAGCCGGGTGACTTGGCTACAGCTGGTCAAGCATCCTAGGAAAGGTCGGTACACTGGATACCATCCATTCTTCACTCCACCTCCTCTTCTTGAGCTGGTTGTACTTGAACTTAGAAGGGAACACCCCTCTTCCGAGGAAATAGTTGTTGTATTGGGGAATTAGGTCATCATATTGGAGAAGACTGACTTTGACCGCTTCATCCGAGAAGAGCTACATATCTCACACACTGTCCAAGATAGATTCACAGTCATAAGGGTTTGCGTATGAGTTGAAATATTCTGACCTTTCTATTGAGGAGACTAGAGCAGAGTCTTGGGATTCTCGAAGGTTGTTGTATTTCAAATCCATTTTCTAATAAGGTTATGACCACTCTTTAAATCCAAAGGTCTAACTAAATCTCCAAACTTTGATTTTGTGAAGACAAGTTTGAAAATTAAAATCAATCTAATATATTACTTTTTCTTTTTTTACCTTTTTTATGCACTTATTTCCAAAATTATAGAATAAAGAGAATAAAATAAAAATAATAAAATACCAATGGTATTTTATCACCCTAAACCCCAAGACCTAGACATCATCTTGATGACTAGGTCGACATGGAATAAAGTAGAGGGAGAAAAGGATTGAAAATCCAATAAAAGTCTCATTTATTTATTCATCAATATTGTATTTTTGGGACCTATTTTATTTTATATTTTTATATCTCAAGTAGAGAAACTTTGTATATAAAAGTTGTAGATAAAAATAAAAATACAAAATTGATTTCATACAAAAATGATATACAATATACTTTTTATACCCTAAATAAAAAGCCGAAACCCAAATATCCCAGACCCATATCTCCTCAATAAAAACTCAAAATGTATCAAAATCACCTTTAATTGTATATAACTTTGCATAAGCTATTTAATTAAGGTTGTTTCATTTGTGAAAGTTAGGTTTTGGACCCCTATTGTACAATATTCATTTTTATTCTTTCTTTATTATTTTTATAATTTTATATTTTTATAGTTTTGTAAATATAATTTATCGTAGATGTACATATTTAGAATAGAATAAAACCATAATGAAAACACAAAAATAAAATAGTATACAAAAATACATAAATGAAATACATATACTTATACCGATATAATTAATACCCTTAATTATTTAAGTGTACAAGTTATACAATAAAAATATAATAATATATATACATATATGTATCTAAAAATAACTTATAAATATATAAATTAAGAAAATAAAATGATAAAATCAACAAAAAAATAAAAATAAAATATACAAAACAGAGATGATCGTACCTATAAACATACTCCTAAAAAGTAACTTGTAATAAAATAGCTCATAAAATTAAATAAAAATAATATTAAATAACTATAGAAAATAATAAACATTTTTTATTACTTAAATTTAAAAAAAATTATTTATTAATTATTATTAATTTTACAAAAGATTTAGGGGCTGGTTTTTCATGGTTGGTCCACATGGACCAACCGGATTGCATCGCGGGTTGACCTTTGTCAATTGACCGACCTGTGTCTTAGCCCTGTCACAACCTGCTGCACCCCTTACTTCTCGATTTCCCCCCCACGATACATCAATAGAGGGGATGTACTTCCTTCCTAGATTTTGACCCATGTTTATCCATGAATCACACCGACCCTTTGCTTTGGGCTGATTCGCTTCAACATGCCCGTGATCCGCCCTCAAACCATCCCCGTTCACAGCTTGTACATAAGCTCCTTCCTCTTCCTTGCATTTTTCGGTTCCATTTCTCCCACTTTCAACCCCTTGGAGGAGTGCCACGGTGTAGAGCCTCATGACAGGAGTGCCCCACCACCCTTCGCAACGAGGAGCAAGGAGATGGTGGTTTCGTAGCCATCTCTGTTGCTCGTCGGCGTGAGGTTCTGATCTCGTAGCCCTTAGCTAGTCGAGGTGTTTTTCTTTGCATTTTAGGTTAGCCTCAGTCTCTAGTTTCATTTTATGTTTTTTTATGTTAGTTACCGTCGTTAGCCTAGAATTAGGAACTAAGCCCTCGCCAGAGCTTTTGAGCTCTGACCACCGTTTTCGTCATTACACCACTGTTCTTGACCATCGCAACCACTCGATCTCCTTTTCCTTTCGCTTCTTCACTTAGCTGAGTCATCAGAACCCCACAGATCTACCAAGATCTGGGAATCGACGTCCTACTCTTTCGCTTCCACCGGACTTCATTACCCACTGCTATTCCGCCTTCAAGTTCCACCAAATAAATGCTAACACCTTCCCCTTCCCTCTCCGTGTCGTGTATATCATGTGCAGTTGTTGAAGGACCCTTCTGCGGGTTGATTTTGTTGAAAAAGCCCCCTAGGTGCCCTTGTGCTTTGTCGAGCTCCAGATCCATCACCTAGGGGACCTGAGACATTTTGGAGTTATCAGAAGTTGTTGGGCATCGAGAGGAACACAAAACAAACTTTGGCCGAGCTCCAGGTTCTTGGAGAAGCACGTGCCAAGGAATCCAAACTCGCCAAGCGCCAGTCTTCAGGGGTTTTTGCAGAGCATCTCTGCGCCATTGGATCAAGAGACTCCGCCCAGATCGAGCAACCATCGTCGTATCCGAGCGAGCCACCTCCATCGATCTCTCATAGAGATCTAATCTCCGCTGCTTGCGACTAACCAATATCGCATGTCCTCCGCTTAACGCATGGCAAGTGAAGGGAGTTGCGCCTATTGATAGCCTCTTATTAGGGGTAAATTGCATAATACAATCCCCGCTTTTTGTCATTTATATTTTGTTTCTATAAATCTTTATGCAGTTTAAACTTTAGGTAAAAATTGCATGCGTGCCCCTGTACTTAATTGATATTGCTGTTTGGTCCACGCCAGGTCACCTCTCGTACTATCCCACATGAGGTGGCCATTTTGCAGAAATATCCTAGTAGTATTTGTATTTTGTTTCAATCCTAAAACTTTAAATACTAGTTATAAATTTTTGGGCATTTTGCAGAAAGGACCATGCACACAATTGTAAATACATTTACGCCCTTTCAAGTACATTAAATTTTGTGCATGTTTTTCATTTATTAAAATTATTATCCGTGTTCTAAAACTTCTCAAAAAATAAGGTTAAGTGCATGTTAGCATTTAGTTTCTGGCCATATTTTTTATTTTGATTTTAGGCACTTTTGATATTTATTAAATATCAAGAGAGCACACTTTTTTCCTATTTGATTTATAAAATACCAAAAAAATATATAAACATTTTGAAAATATTCCAAAAGAAATAGATTTTGTTTATTATTGTATTTCCTAACTCCAGACCAAATCTTAAAAATAGAAAAAAAGAAACTCATAAAAATTAAAAAGATCCAAAATGCTTTATAAAATATTAAAAATCATTGAAAAATCCCAACATTTTATTTCTATCTTTTAATTTTCTTTTTATTATATAATAGTGATCAAAAAATTATTTTGAAAATTTTTACATGATTTTCTATTTTTCAATTCCAAAACAATTCAACTTATTTATTTAATCCCTCTTTTGGGATATTTTTGACTTAAAAAATATAAATTAGCAAAAATTCTCCAAAAATCACAAACATAGTAAAAAATTATTTAAAATCCAAAAGAAATTTAATTTTCAGTATTTTGGTTATTTTTAGGTATATTTATAATTGTTTTTCTTTATATTGTATATATAGCCTTATATATTCTTATATTTTATAATTAAATAGAAAAAGAAATTAAAAAATAGAAAATATAAAAAGAAAATAAAAGGTGATAAAATTAAAAACAATTTTAAAAAAGTAAATCCCTAAAAAATGTAATTAAAAACCAACACAAAAATATATAGACAAGAGGAAAACAAATTTTGTGCATTTATTGGCTAATCTATCTTGGTTGCTCCATGTGTTCGACACCCTATACATACTAACACCTATACCCACATTTGTAGAGTTATAATAAATTTTAACTCCACAATATTTTTGCTTTTATTGCTATATCAATTATGGGTTAATTGTTGAATTAATTTAGTTTCATGAAGGTTTCTTCAGTGAGAGTATAGCTCCCGCCTTGTGTGGACTACATTAGACCCTCAAAAATTCATCTTTTTAGGTCTATACATTCCAAACCTCACTAAAATCTTAAAAAAATAATTCTAAAATCGGTGTTAAAGCAACAATATTATATATTTCGGAATCGTTCGAAATACAAAACATATTGCCATAATAATGTAACCGCATTAAAATAAATATGACCTATTTGTTCATTCAATCTGGATGCAATATAAATGCTCTGAATGAGGTATTTATACCATTTCAAGGGAGGTTCGACCCTGAACATCAATCAAATATGAAAATACGAATCAAATTAGAAATAAAGGATGCTAATTGTAGGAGCGATATTATAATCATACAACAAAAAATTAATTGCTATATGAAATCACTTGATAAGGTAAATTATTTATCCATAATTTTAGAACTATACCATTTATATGTGAGTATCTAAAATAGGAGATCTACTGAGTCAATTCTAATCTAATGGATTCTTTCTCCCACGACACGATGATGACTCTTGGCACTTTCCACAAACTTGAAAATTGATCTCCTCCATATAGCCCATGCCAAAAGAGATCTTAAATGATGTATTCCTCCTATTTTTGTCTCATAAAATCAAGTACTTTTACATGGGCATGGATCACAAAGAAGAAGGAGGATCCTCCTGCAATTGGCCAAGCTAATGGAGAGGGAGATTGAGGCTATATTGTGGATAAGCTACAGATTTTGATGGGATATTGATGAATAACCATTCATCTACCTTATTCATCCATTTTATCAAGGTTAGAAAACTCACAAATAATATCAAATAAAATGACAAATAAAGAAATAAAGACAAACAAGTAAACAAGAGAGAAGAAGCAATACAACACAATCTATGCAACGTTGCTCCCCAACAACGACGCCATTTGTTGAGACAACTTTTGTGAGGTTTGGCTTATTAAATATAATTAGCGTCACCATAGTGACCGCTCATGAATAATGAA
This sequence comes from Ottelia alismoides, assembly GCA_037367405.1. Lineage (NCBI taxonomy): Eukaryota > Viridiplantae > Streptophyta > Magnoliopsida > Alismatales > Hydrocharitaceae > Ottelia > Ottelia alismoides. The sequence continues at coordinate 668,310 of JAZKJV010007525.1, read as the reverse complement.
TCAGACAATAATTAACCCATAATCAATGAATAACTACAAAATGTGTGTATAGGTGTAAGCATCTAAATTGTTGAACACAAGGAGCAAACATGATAGACTTGGAAATTGAATTCCAAAATTATTCCTTTTCTCTTATATATTTATTTTTAATTTTGTGTGGGTTTTTAATTATACTTTTTATATGGATGTTAATTTATATATATAATTGTTCTTAATTTTATATTTTTTATATTTTTTTATTTTTTCCTTTTCTATTTAATATATATAATATAGGAATATATATAACTATATATACATATAGGGTATAATATTTTTAAATATAACTAAAAATTAACAAAAATTACGAAATAAAATGTTTTATATTATGTATATGTCTACTATTTTTATGATTTTTGGAAATTTGTTTACTAATTTTTAGGTATTTTTAAAGTCTAGAAATATCCCAAACAAGGATTAAATAAAAAGAATAAATTTATCTAAGACCTAAAAATAACAAAATGCCTCAAAATTTCTCAAAATCAAGTTTTATATAGAGTAAATTATATAAAGAAAAGTTTAGAGACAGAAATAAATATTTTTCGATTTTTTTTTAGTTTTTTTATGTATTTTAATGGATTTTAGAGCTTTTTAATTTTTAAATTTTTTATTTTTCTACTTTTAAAGATTTCTTGAGCTTTTAGATACAAAATACAATAGTAAATTAAATCGATTTTTTTAGATTTTTTCAAAAAGGTTTTATATTTTTTGTGTGTTTTTAATTTCAAATGGAGGTAAAATATCTCTTTTTGATTTTCAGACAATAGGAAAAATGCCAAAAATGCAAAATTAAAAATATAGAGTGAAAGCATATGCTAGTAGACACTTAACCTTTATTTTTTATAATTTTGGAGCCTGGATGATATTTATAATAAGCATAAAACAAGCACAAAAATAAATGAACTTACAAGGGTATAATTGCAACTAAAAATAAATATGAGGGTTGTAGTGCAAAATACCCAAAGGCTACAACTAATATTTGAAATTTAAAGACTAAATATAAATATAAAAAGCTACGAGGGCTTCTCTGCAAATGTCCACCTCACGTGGGACGACACATGAGGTGATCTGGCAAGGACTCAACCGCAATATTCAAAAAGTACTAGGGATCCTTTACAAAATTTTCAGAATATTTTAAACTTCTTAAATTAATTACAAGACTAAATAAAAGAAAGCAAAAACTTGGGGGAAGATATGCAAAATAGCCCCTAAATGCGCAGATCGGACGGTCGCAGGCGCCTCACTTGGACACGCGTCCCTCTCTCCTTGCACGATGATGGTTCGACTCAACGGTTGTGATTAGATCCTTGGGAAGGATCTGACGATCAAGGCTCGACTGATCCAACATCGCTTGTACGATCTGGAGGTTGGTCTTGATCCAACGACTCACGAGGGTGGTGGAGGAACGCTTGAAGAACTCGCCATGGGTGAGTTTGAATCCGAGGCTGTGTGCATCTCCGACCTCCTTCAGCACCATCAAAGATCTCGTTCTGCTCGTACAAGCCTCCCCCATGTGTAGATTCCCTTAAAAAGATCCAGGGCTCAATGATGGAGACCTGGAATACTTCGCTACTTGGAGGTGTTCTTGGGCATCAATCTAGGGCTCAGATGCCCCCTTCCAACAACTTTTCCTGCAAGAAAGATCGATGAAGCGAAGGCAGAACAACTAGGCTTTTATTGGTGAGTTTGGAAATGGAATGGAGGTACATGGGGCAGAAGTACTCCAATGAGTGGTGGAGGTAGAGCACCTATCTCCAGATCCACGAAGGATCTAGGTGAATGAAGTGGCATGGAGCGAAGAGCAGCGGTAGGGGAATAAAATGGTTGTAGTTGGCAGGTCGGAGCACAATCGAAGGATCGTGGAAGGCTTGCTGGAGAAAATCTCCACAAACTATGGGTGGTAGATATTATGCTACCACAATGGATTAAAGACTGAAATAAATGTAGAAAAGGAATGTAGGAAGTAAATACTACCTAGAAAGCACGAGAAAGCAAACCTCGAGCAACCGAAGCAGCGAGATGAAGACCTCACGCTGGTGAGCGACAGAGATGAATGGGATCGACCTCCTACATCGACTGCCTCACCTCAAAAAGGCTAGGTGAGCTTGCTATCACCATGCTCGAACCAAAGTGCACAAGAAGAGGGACTGACACAGAACAAAAGGGATACGAAAAATCAAGGAAGTAGGTGGAGAGGCTTATGTACAGGGATGGGGATTGAGGTGAACGACTCAATTCAGGGCTCCTTTGTTCGATAAATCAAAGGTGCGTGATAGCTCAATGAATGAGGAGAAAAGTTGATGAAGGAAGCAATCCAAAAGGATGAAGGAATCCTTGGGGAAAATCGATGAAGGCGAGGTCAAACCAAGGTCTGATCGGGCTATGACCTGGGTTAGAGAGCTGACCCAGGTCAACGGGTAAGGTGCCTGCTATCTATATTTATCGTATCATTTTTTTGTCAAGCATTTTAAGTTAATTTCCTATATATAAAAAAAATGAAAAACACACATTGTTTTGCCTGTTTACTTATTAAAATAAAAAATTATGAAGCCACCATTAAAATTGTCAGAACTTTTTAATATCTATATTATTATATAACCTACCTTTAGACCAAAAATTACAAAAAAATATAAAAAAATACCTTAAAAATTATAAAACTCCAAAAACACTAAATATAAAAAAATTATTTGAATCCAAAAATAATGCTTTCTATCCTGTATTTTTCTTTATTATATATAGTATTTATTAATAATAATTTTGGGAAATTTTGACACTATTATATATTTTTAAAATTCAAACTATTTGGCCATATTATTTTATTCACTGTTTGTACTTTTTATTACTTTAAAAATAAATTAAAATAGCAAAAATTTATAAAAATCCTTAAAATGGAGAAAAATATTAGCAACACAAAAACATTTTATTTTCTGAATTTTGAGTATACTTATGTATATTTAAAAATATAAAATCCTATATATATTATATATATCTTATATTACTTATATAATACATATTATTATTACTATATATAAATATATTTTATATTTTGAAAATAAAAAAGAAACTAAAAATTACAAAATTATAAAGAAAATAAAAATTTTAAAATTAAAACTATAAAAATATAAACAATAAAAACATAAAATTAATTAAAATAAAAACCCATAAAATTAGAACAAGACTAAAAAAGTATAAAAAAATTCATTTTTTTATTAGTTATCATTAGTTAATAATAATTACACCTATGCTCCGTTACTCGTATTGGTTCGGTCCCTACTACTGGTTTCTATGCACACATTTTGCAGGGTATAATAAATTTCACCTCACCCTGTTGTCATTGCAAATATATTTCGTGGGTTGATTGTTGATCTATTCGATTGAGTTCAGTATCGAGTGTTGAGGAAGGGTCGATGTAGTGAATTTCAGATCCGACTTGTTGGACACTACAGGCTCCTCCAAGATCGCACGTTAGGTGCTCAACGTCAGTTGACTTATCACCCCTTGCCTTTATCATTTAAATTTTAGTACTGTAAATAATATTTGCAGTATAAAATAAATAGGAAAACTTACAAATGGACCCCCATGCTTCATTGTATTTGAACTTTGGTCCCTCTGCCTCACTTGTAGTGCCACATAAGGAGTTGTAATTTTTATGTGTACCCGTGAACTCTTTGGACCTCTTATGAATTTCGTGATTACTTTATTATAATATCAAATAGATCCCTCCATAAATTTTATTTTATGTATATTTATCTTTATAAATATTTTTATTATCTAACAATTGTATGAAAATTATGTTGAATGCCTCGACTTGAGCTTGATGGTGTATAATTTTCTTTTGACTTTTTTACACATTTTCTTATTTATTAAAAATACAAAAATAAGCTTTTATTACATGTTCTTATTTATTAACAATACAAAAAGAAGCTTTTATTCCATGTTTAGATATTAAAATCCAAAAAAATAAAAATACAAGCCTTAAAAATTCCTAAAAAATTACATTAAATATATTAATATAATATCTAACACATATCCTAAAATCACAAAAAAATATAAAAAATATAAAAATTAAAAATAATAAAGCACAAAAAACCTTGGAAAAATTAGCAAAAAAATTTCTATTTATGAATTTTATATATGATATATACTATATATTAAAAAAACTTTAGGTTAATTTTTGAATTATTTATATTTATTAATCCTATAAAAGACTGAGATAACTAATCTATGAAGTGTTTTAATATATCTATTACTATAAAAATTCCTAAAAGTTAGCAAAAATTATATAAAATTAATAAAGGCATAAAAATTCTAAAAATCACAAGATATTTTATATCATGTATTTTGAGTATATTTTGATATGTTAAAATATAACACCTATATATACTATTTACCTTATATATTACGTATATTAACTATAATATCATTATTAATATATAAAACTATTTTTTATTTTTAAAAAATAAAAAATAAATAATTTTTTGCAAAATTAAAATGAAATTAAAATTTTAAAAATTTAAAAAACAAAACAAAAAACAAAAAAACTAATTATTATAAAATTCCATAAAAATTTTAAAAAAAGTATAAAAGGAAAATAAACAAGAAATTAAATTTAATTTGCTATAAATAGTTTTAATTTCTCAATCTATACTATTTTGTTCCATGTGTTCGATACTCTCTGCTGCTTGTCTTTGTACACATATTTTGTGGAGTTTAAATAAATAAATTTTGACTCACTTCACATTTGTCACTTTAGTTTCATTAGTGGATTATCTATTTATTGAGAGACACTTGGTCATGTAGCGATTTCTAGTCGTGTTTGATTGGTAGACCAGTGCGAAACTCTCTCTATCATATATATATGTGGATGTCCAAAGGAGAGAATAAAGAGAAATATCTTTTGATTTTTCATATAAATTTTTAGGACTAGAGACCACTTTCTTTAATGTTGAAATTAATAAAGAGATGTATGTACGACCATATATGAAAAGTAGAGAGTTAACTCTCTATTTCTCTCTATCTATTCTCTAATTCAAACTCTAATAGGACTCTCAAATTTTGAATTTGAATTGAATTAGTTCAACTTCTATAAGAACTCTCCTTTTAACTTGAACTAATGAATGAAAAGAAAACAAATTATTTCATTTTCAAGCTTTATGGTGGATGTTAACATGAAGACCAATATGGAGACTTTTCTCCATCACTTTTTCATCCATTTAATGCAAAGTATTCAAAGGAATTGATTCATGATAATTATGGAATTAAAATTTAATTAATGAAGTAATTATCATCGTCCATTATGGGAGAAAATTATAAAATCATCCAACCAAATAACAGATCTAATTCATTAGTCGATGATAAAATGTAATTTCAATTTACATTTATTTCATAATTTCAATCACATTCACATATGTTCTAGTTAAAAAAGAATTATTTAATATTAATATTGACTATTATGGATACATATGCATATTATTTAAATTTCCAATAATGTGGATCATATTCACATATTCTCTTTTTAATTACCAAGGATAATAACAATTACTATCTTGATATGCAAATTCTGAATCTAATTTTTTTACCTAATCAAGGCTAGTGTGCATCATTAGCGGTATATAGAGTATGTATAATGAATTTGTATTTAAATTTAAATCCAATATCAAGATTCACACCGCTTTTAAGTTATCGAACTTAACCAATTAATTTCTCTAGTTGACTCCGAACACTTTCTGATAAATTTCCAACTTTTGGATCTAGAAATTATTTTTATGAATCGAGTTTTAATGTAAATAATTGTCATTCAACTATACTCAAAATGGAGTCACTAAAATCACATGATTTCATCATTTCCTTGGGATGGAAGTGTCATGATATACCGTATTATATGGTCACATTAGCCTAGAGCATATTCTATACTCATGCATATTACATATTGAAAAAAATTGAATAAACATGTAATTCAATATTATATTTGGATGTCTCCTTCAAGGTTTTATAAACAAATTTTCCAATAGATCATTAGTCGACAAAAATCATGCTTTCTATATGAAATATTAATTTTTCAAATTTTATTTTATTGATAAACAAGATGGCATTGATGGAATTTGTTGTGACCCAAATATCTCATGAGTTAGATCCCATCTACCAATTTAAAATGTATAACTTGCATTGTTCATTTGAGAGACCATATATCTCATATTTCCTTATACGCACATAAGGTCGTCAGTATATAGACATTTTCAGGTCAACAACCTATTGGTCAATGAAATATACATACTTAGATATATAGATGTATATTTGTCACCACTCAAAGGATGTGTGATATTCGTAACAATACCTGATTCATGTATATAGCTTGACTCATCTGATACCTCCTTACTTCTATTCCAAAGCAACATACTCGCATCTAGAGTGCCAATAAAAAATTATCTTAATAGAATATTGCCATCTTTTCTCAGACTAGAAATCCTTCTTGAATATCACTTGATGTTGATGGTTGTGTGCTCGATCTAACATTTTAGATCTACAATCATGCATCAACCATTGTGATCTATCTTTTTGGAACAACAACTATATGATATCAAGATGACCATTGTACATAGCCTAATTGATTTAGAGGAACCTTATTGTTAGTGGAAACATAGTTTAATTTTGAAAATGAACTAATGTACAACATCTTTTATTGATTAATGGCTCATGATGGGTATACAAGTCTAACATATGATGCCATCTTTTGTAATATGCATGTGTTTAGATTCATAATAAATCTTGCACCATATATGATATTTTTTAAGATGCATAAAACTTACATATTCATAACCTCCATTAGTCGTTGATCTTCCTCAGGATGAGTGAGTGCATGTGCTTATGCCTTTGGAACATGTGCCAACTCGAAATTCAGGAGTAATGAGTGGTTGTAAGGTGATAAATACCGACCTTACATGTGGTCGAGTTGCTGGCTTGCTTCGCTCATATATAAACACACATACACGTATGTGGGTGCTCCCATGTACTCATCCACATATGGGCACACACCCGTGAGCGCGTTCACATGCACACAACGTACTATTACATTGGTAGAGTTCTAACATTTAAATATATGATATGATAACACTTTATAAGGTTAGATATATCCAAAGCAAGATTATATGACAAGTTAGGTCATAAAGTTAGTGCCTTTTGAGGATTTCTAACTTAAATTACATGCCATAGGAGTGAAGTGAATGTAGTGGAAACATACACAAATTATTGCAATGAATTTAGGACTCATCAGATTTGTGCATTTGTTGTTACATTTAATTTACTATATTTAGGATTTATAAATTAGAATTATTATGTGATTCAAATTTTGCTTGGATCTTATTAGGTCTCATAACTATCTTTATTGCTCTTATAGTTTGTGCCACTATAGAGAGTGTTGTCTTTGTATAAGTCCCTTAAGGGTTATAACACATGGTTATAGTGTTTGATTTTATATTGTTGTCAACTCTTAGTGATTTTTTCTTCACATTAGGTACTCAACATAAAAGTTGCCCCATTGATGAATCTCCATTTCATCATCTTTATTCTTTCATTTTGATCATAAATCCCTAACTAAATGCATGTATGTAGCATTAATTTGTGAAAAATAACACTCAATAATTGACAACAAATACAATATAAATATATGCATTTAATTACAAAAATAAAAGAATAAAGGAAAAGAAAAGGAAAATAAATAAAGTGTCAAAGACACTGAATGACCCTACACCTCGAGACTTAGTCATTATGATGGCTTGGTCGATAAGGAATAAAGTATGGGGAGATAGGGCAAAGAAACTGTAAAGAGAACATCAAAAACCCTAATTTTTATTATCCAAAAGTTGGCATTTGGGACCTATTTTATTCTTTAATATTTACATCTCAAATCATTACACCCTTAACATGAAAGTTATACATAAAAATACAAAGAAAAAATAAAATTGATTTCACATTAAAATAATACACAGTGCACCTAGAATACTCATAACAAAATGCAGCAAACAAAACTTCTTAGATATGTGTCTCCTCCATACATATTCAAAATTGACCAAACTCACCATTATTGCTGATGAAATTTAATTATATATTTAATGAAGGTGTTTCACGTAATTTGGAGTTGAGATGCAAAATTTGGCTTTTGGGTCCCTATTGTATTATATCCTTGTATATAATATTCATTATATTTATTACATATATTTTTATCTTCTTTATCTTTTTATATACTTGTAAATATTATTCAAAATACAATTAAACAATAAACATAGAATAAAACCATGAAAAACACATTAAAATAAATAATGTATTATAATATATAGGTAAACTATGCTTATGAGATACATATACACATTTATTTATGTAAATAGATAAAATTAGAAAAATAAATATATATATATATATATATATAACGGTGTTATTAGACATATTGTAAATATAAAATATGTAAAACAATAATAAAATAAAAAATTAAAAATACACTAAATATAGTTATTTATATTTATATATATGTCAAAATTAATACATAATAAATTACCTTGTAAAAATAAACAAAAATAATACTAAAATAGTGCATAAAGTAGCAAATAATTTTTATATTGTGGCCTAAAATTAATAAAATCATTTATTATTTTTAATTCTGTTAATAAAAGAATTATTCCGTGGTTTGTCTTTATTTGTTTGACATGGACCAATGGAAAGCATGGGTTGACCTCAGGTCAACTGTCCTTGCCTAACACTAGGGCTATGTCAGAGCACCGAACCCCTCCATTTCTCAATTTTTTCTTCCATGATACATTACCCAATTGCCTTTGACTCCTTCATGAAAAATCCCATCAGCACATCCCTCCACCATGCCTACCATTCCATTTCCTCGTACATACATCGATTTATGTGTAAATCTATGGTTAACTCTCTATTGTATAAAGCTCACCTGCCCGCCATTTTCCATTTTTTTGGTCCTTCTTCTTCACTGTAACCTTTAGATCCATAAAAAAAGAGTTCAGGTTGGTGACAACAAGCTTCTCATTGGGTTTGCAACGTGCGTGAGGCATGGAAGAAGTGATCCACACTTCGCTGGAGCATCGTCGGTGAAGTCCCTGTTACTTGGTTTCCAGGTGCGAGTTGTTCCCTTTCTTAACGTTTTTAAGCAGGTTTTAGTTCTAGGTTTTATTTTATGTCGTTTTTAGGCCATTACCATTGTTTTTAGTGTAGATTAGTTGGTAGTTAGTTCATCAGAGCTCAGGAGTTTCAGCCACTGTTCCACTATCATAGAACCATGTTCTGACCTTGCTGACCATTTTTCCTTTTCCCTTCATTTTCTCCGTTCCCCTGCAACCCAAATCACCTCAACTCCTTGCAAATCGAGCCGCCAATCTTCTTCTTCCACCACACGCTGGAGAAAGTCCTTTTTGCTTCATTGTTCTATCACCGTACCCCAATAACGGGCCTACACCTTCTCCCTCATCCCCTGAGCTTTCCTGTGCAAGTTTCAAGTCTAAGGTCTTTATTTGGAATCCCAAGAGGTCGGCAGAAGGAGCTCTAGGTTCTCTATTTGACTACGCATCTCTATGACCCTATCAATAAGTTCTGGACCGATTTGAGGCCATAATTAGACATGAAACATATCCATGAGTCGATCGAGCATATCCACTACCGACGAGAATACGAGGGTTGTGAAAGGAAGCATGTCAAAGCTCCCTAGGGACTTGTTCTTAAGTAGTTCTTCATGAGCCCTGCATCATCGTTTGATCAAGAACAGTTCCTCCAAGCAAGTAGCAATCATCAAATTGAAGGCAACATCCACTGTCAAATCGCCATCGAGATATAATCTTGAGCATCTATCGACGAAGGGGTATCGATCGTCTAGCAGATAACACATATCCAAGTGTACCGAGGAGCGTTGTCGGATGTCGCACTCTATTGGGTAAATATCATGGAGCCCCTACTACCTTTCTGAATTTATCCTTTAGTACTGTAAATATTAATATAAGCTTTAATCGTTTTGTAATATTTGTACGAAACCCCCTACATTTTCTCTTTATTGCACTTGGGTCCTGTGCCAACTTACCTCACGTGGGTCCACACGTGAGGCAGACATTTTGTACCAATACCCTTGCAGGTTTATTTATTTTCGTTTAATCCTGAAAATTGTAAAATACATGTTATATTTTTGATAATCTACACGCTGACCGTTTTCTTTATTTATTATTACGAAAATACTCCATTTAGATCGTTTTATTTATTTCTTTGCATTTCTATTTGTAAAATCTCTCTTATGTTGTGAAAATTATGAGAAATTGTAGTAATTACCTAATATGATACATGTTCATGTACTAATTTTCATTTAGGCTTTTATTGCATTTTCCTATTTATTAAAAATAAAATAAGAGCTAAATATTCTTTATTTAGATATAAAAATATGAAAAATTATAAAACCTTCTTTAAATCTACCAAAACAATAGAGTATATATTACTATATATTATACCTCCAGACTGAAAATCATAAAAAATGTAAAAGAAAAAACACTTAAAATCATAAAGACCTAAAAACCCTCTAAACATTAGCAAAAATTCTGCAAATCCAAAAAACAGTTTTCTATTCTGTAATTTTATTTATATTATAAAGTATCTAGTGAAAATAGTTTTGAGAATCCTTGGACTTATATATATTTTTAATACCTAACACAATTCAGCATATATAATATACTCACTATTTTGACATTTTAATACTTTAAAATACATAAAAATTAGAAAAAAAACATATACAAAATCAAAAAAATTTGAGAAAATATTTTAAAAACCAAAGCATTTTGTTTTGTGAATTTGGAATATATTTATATACAATTAAAATTATCAAACTCTACATAGACTATATAAACATAATATACCTATTATTGTTAGGTATAAATACCTAGTATATATATAAAACCTTTACAAAATTTAAAAAGGGCTGTTCTTGTATATTTTTTGCATATATATATATATATTTATCATTTATCCTATATATCAGTAATAATATACATATTATTATTGCTTCGTATACTTTTTATACATTAAAAATAAAAAGAAGCTATAATTTTACAAAATAAAAAAATTAAAAATTTAATAATTTAGAAAGATATTTGAAATAATTAAAAATCCATAAAAATTCAATATAATTAATAACCCACAGAAAAATCAAAAGGGTTAAAAAGCAAAAAAAAGTAAATATAATTAATTTTTATTAATTAATAATAATTATACCTATCCAGATTGCTCTTAGTGATTCGACCCCCATACTTTGTCACTATTCACATATTAGTATGGTATAATACCTTTCAACTCGCATCTTATGTAGTGTTCAATCTATATTGTGGGTTGATTGTTGATCTATTTGGTTGATTGGATTCCAAGATCCGAGAGAGGTGCCGATACAATAATTGTTGGATCGTACTTGTTGAACACCGCAACCCCTTTAAGACCGGATGCTGGGATCCTCGATCTTCTGAATTATCAAATGTCATTGTTGCCAGGGAGCAATGCTTAGGATATGATTTTATGTATATCACTATCTTATTTCTTATTTTTTATTTTCTTTATTTAAATAATTAGTTATCTGTGCTAATCATCTCTTTTTGTTTACTTTTCTGTAAGGGTCTGCTACATGAGGATGGTCTTCTAGGAGACCTGGGCAGCCAAGCATAGCGGAGGTCGAACCCTTCTTAGATGGCTGACAGGAGAGAGCAGAAGAGAAGACCAAGGAGAAGAGAAGAGTAGACTTCTTTAGTGTAGTTTACTTTTATTTGTTTTTTATTTTGTGATAGAGAGAGGACATTTTGAAAAATATTATAATAATGTAGGTTAACTCTCAAGACATTTGATACTCAAGCCTATTTTACCAAGTGTTTGTGCACGTGGGGAGTCATGCGGTTTTTACGATTTTCACCACTTTCTACCTTTGTATTCTCCCTATTTTCCCCTTTATTTTCTTTTCTTTCTCATGATTTGAGGTTTTTGCTTTCTTTTTCTTTATTTTGTGTGCTTGAATCCCCTAGTTCTAGGATTTTATTTGGGTTAGCTAGGTAGACATAGGTCCAAATACCTAAAAGAATTATAATCCTATAGAATGTTGGGCTTAGTCAAATTAATAAATATGTGCTTTTCGAGTAAAAGTTCTTGCTAGGTCGGTTCCCTCTTGCACACATATATAGATTAGATTTTTTAATGCACGAATCATTTTGCATGTAGACTGCTAGAGGTAGGTACGCATCCCTATCTCTAGCATTTGCATTCATTGACTTTTGTGAATCTACTTTTCTGTATTCCTTCCCCTGTTTTATTAGACATAGGCAATAAAATGAATCAGAAAATTCGTTAGACATTTTCTTTTTCAAAAAGACCAAAGAAAGTGATAGTCAATGAAATTAGGATCGCTAATTGAACTCAACCCTAAAACCAAACGTAAAGGACAAAAATCATTGTTCTCGGGAGAGTAACCCCCTCATTGGCACATGTTCATTTCAGACTAAGACAAGCATACACATATAAGGTGTAAAGCCCTGATGAACTGCGAACTTTCCCTTTTAGTGTGTCTAATTGACGTTTTCGTTGCAGTCAGATAAATCCGGGTCGATCAAAAATAACCGCACAAATCGATGAATCATCGAATGAATTAACTCGCGGTTTTATGTTTATTTAGCTTGGGCAAGCCACATGGTCGACTCAAGGAGGCAAAGGAACAAGTAGAGATCAAGTTAGAGGTATTAGATTATGATTTTCCTAGTGGGATTTTTTTTGTTTTTTCAATGCAATAAAAATGACAAATGCAGAATACGAATTGGATTAAGTTAATATGAAAAAAACCGACTTAGCCAAATTTAATTTTAATGTGAAATTAATCCAAATTAGCCAAGTGATATTTTTCTTAAGAACCTAATCCAACAATGAATGCAAAATGTATTTTTTGGAATTTTTGGGTTTAAAATGCACAAATGAAAAATACAAACTTTTTTGGGGTTTTTATGCAATTTTTCGAGGAAATGATATGCAAAAATTTTGAAAAATTTAGTGGAAGTTAAATATGATGAAATGAAGCTAGATTATTTTTTTAGATTTTTTTGACACTTTATGATTTTTTTATGAATTTTTTACTGAAAACAGAGTGACTGTGAGTCTTTAATTCCTAATTAATCCATGAAGTCAAATTATCTAGATAATGAATTACATAAAATATATATTTTAATAAGTAATCCAAAAGAGTTGAAATTTCTCAAAAATAAGATTCGTGGGTTTAATTAAAAATCAATTACAAGAATCACTAAAGAATTTATTCTATGCAAACGACAACTCCGATTTCTTTGGAACTTGGATAGTAATTAAAGAACAATTAGATGCATCATCTACAATTTTTTCACAATTTTTAGAGCAATAAATTAGGCTGTGTGAATTTCAAAGCTTAAATGGGCAAAATATCACTTATTTTCAATATCTGAATTTTAATGAAATGTAAAATGATCACAAAAATACAAATAAATATCCACAAGATAAACAATTAGATGCTCTACAAAATGATATTTTTTTGATTAAAAATTAATGCAAAATGAATGTCCAAATTAATTCTTAAACTTAAGGGTGTCAATGCAATACAAAAATTGAAAATAAAAAAAGATAAACTGTGCACAAGGGCACTTCTGCAAATAAAAAAACTCAAAAGGATGAACTTGCAATTTTTGCAAAATAAATTAAAAAATAAACCTTAGTTGTCTTATCTTCCACGCTAGGGCCCTAGGGCGCGCGGGTGGCGGATAGGGCTCGTGATGCGACGGGACGCGGCAGCGCGAGGGCGGCGCACCAGGAGGGCGGCGCGCCCGCTGGCGAAGCGGAGGCTTGCCACTGAGGAGGCGCAGACGTGGCGGCTGGAGGTACGTGGGTCGGCCGCGCGCACGCGCCGCGCGCGGGGGTCAGTCGGCGAGGTCGCGACGGCTGGGTCGGTGGGAGGCGCACGGGCAGCGCACCGCGACTGGGACGGCGATGCGGGGCCGCGTCGATGGCGAGCGTGCTCTGCAGCGGAGTGCTGATGCGTGGCGTGCTCCGCCGCGGAGTGTTGTTGCAGGAGGAGCGGACAACACTCAGGCAGGCGAATGGCCGTGGGCTTGCGCATCTGAAGGAGGCGCACGGCGTTGACGTGCGTGCGGGGGCGGGGGTGATAGTTCGGTGGCGAGGCGGGGCTCTGGCCGAGGGCTGGATGGCGGCCACCAACCGCCTGCAGCAGGCGGCCGCTGCTCGAGGGCTGCGTACACGGAAGGTGGTGACCTGCAGCTGGGGACGCCCCAGCGGGGGCACTAGCGTGCAGGTGTGGCGGCCTGGGAGAGAGGTGCCCAGCCGTGCGCGGCGGAGGGAGCAACTGGGCTGGCGGGCGGCTGGAGTGGAAGGTCGAGACCGCCGGCGGTTGCAAGCCTCCAACCTGCTCTTTGTTTTTTTAATTTGTTTTTTTTTAATTTTTTTGCATTTTTATGTAAACAACAAATAAAATGTGAAGAATAAAAAAAGGTGATGTTTGTGATGGTTGAGATGGATTTTTGGTGAAAATAATGGGATGATGAAAGTGGTGGTGGTGGTTTATGATGTGGTTTTTTTTGTGTGATGAACAAGAGAAAAAAAATGTTAGATAAAATATGAAAAGATAAGATAGGAAGATATACCTGTGTGGTCGCCGAAGGTGGAGCTGCGATGTGCGGCTCTCGTCGTCGTGGTCTCGATCCGATTTAGCGATTGAAAATGGGAGAAGCTCCGTGATCTTGGCTGGCAGCTCACTACGTAGAGATTAACCGCGGATCTCGCTTTGAGGTTGTCGTCGGTCGACTCGTCTCCTACAGCTGTCACCTGAAGGTTAAAGGGGCTCGACCTCACTTCGCTCGAAAACAGCGGATGAAGAAAAATAGAGGATGATGATGTGAATATAAAGAGGAGGGAGTTGGAGAAGAGATAGAGAGAGTGGAGAGAATGGTGGAGAAAGTGGGGAAAATGGTGGCTTAGAGTAGAATGCAAGTAGAGGAGAAGAGGTAAAAGGAAATAAAATAAAATAATAATAATATAAGTAGTCTACTAAAAATAATTAAAATAATAATAATAATAAAATAATAATAATAAATCTGAAAATAACAAAATAAATCCGAAAATAATAAAAATGGGGTGACATGTGGCGGCTCCAGGAGCTGCCACATGTCGCTCCTAGAAAATTCAAAAATTAAATGTAAAGAAAAATAAAAAAGAAATAACAAAAGGGATTAAATCAAAAAATGGTCAACACGAAAGTTTCTCGTCTCGACGAGGTCTACAACTTTCATGAGGGGTCGAAAATCAATTGAAAGCATCTGTACAAAAATGTATTTTTGGGTGGTACCTTATAGATATAAAATACCGTATTTTATCTTTTGTAATTTTTTTGTCATTTTTAATTTCGATAAAAATCAAAACAAAGATAGAGAAAATATAAAAAGAATATTTACAACTTAATCTAATTTTTTTGAATTTTTAATAATTAAGAAAATAAAAGGATAAAATGCGAGGGCATTTTGGTCAATATGTACAATATGCAATAGGGGCCCAAAACCCAAGTTTTGCATACGAGCTCCGATTTTAATGAAATTGTCTTGTTTTGAAGGTCTTTGAATGTATATTACTTTAAAAGTGAGTAGACCTAAATCGGACACTGTATGAGAGAGATATGTGCATTCTAAGGTGTAAGGTTTCCAACTGGGTTTGGGGTTTTATAGGGTAATTTTATAAGTTAGTATTTTTTTGATATTTTTCTTTTAGTGTTAGTAATATATACACTATAGAGTTGGTTTTATTGGATTTGGAGTTAGTATAAAATATATACAAATAGGGTATTTTAGCTAATATACAGGTGAATATTTACAAGTGGATTTGGCTTCTTATTTAATGCAAATATGAATGCTACAATGCAAATATTATGCTTGCATGCATGAATGCTAATTATGCAAGATAAGGGGAAATATGCTGCTATTTACTCAGGAACAAAGCTCTATTTTCAACTTTTAGAGTGATGAATCACAGATTCATCAACCCCCTATACTTAAACCTTGCTCGTCCCCGAGCAATTAAAATGAAATGCAAGAGTGAAATGATTTTGGGTTCCATACCAAGGTCATGAACAAAAGTTGAAAATGGAGCTTGACTCGACCTTTGGATTAATTGTATGGCGGAACCTTATTGGGACCTGAACTTAAGACCTAACAAACTTCAAGTTCCACAAGTCTTCTATTCAAGACTCCTCAACAGTCAGGTCAGAACAAATCCTCAAACGCAAATTTCTGATGACTATGATTCTTACTTGTACTGTTTAAGGGTAAAATAGCTCGCCACATCAGAAATGGCTCAGAACCAGCCTCCTCTAACAAGGTAACTCTGATTACCCGGTCCAGTAACTCTTTCCTCAAGGAGCGGGGTATTCCCTTCTAAGTTCAAGTGCGACCAGCTCAAGAGGAAGGGGTAGAGAAAAGAATGGACGGTAGCCAGTGTAGCTACCTATCCCGAGATGCCAGACCAGTGTAGTCAAGTCATCCAGCTGCATTTCTGTGCTAATATACATACTCCGATAGGTATTTTATTTTCACTTTGACCTGTCTAATTTTTTTGGGAGTTTTTCCGTTTTTCTTCCTTTTTTTCTTTTTTTTGAACTATATACAAGGTGCAGCATGTACATCAGGAGTTTTTCCTCTTGAGCCAGAGTCTATCCCTCTTTTGAAGCATTATTGCAACCCACAACGTCCCGTCCTTAGATGTCAACACCACCAGACTAGGTTGAGATGCACTAACCTCCCTAGAGAGGACGGATGTTTCCACTCGTGTGCTACTCCAAGCTAAAGGATTCTACCTCCTCACCACCTCATCAATGAAGAGCTATGTGCATAGTGCTTGTCCAAGTTAGGTCATTATCTAAAAGAATCATGCGTGTGCACGAGATATTCTTCTTAGACTAATCAAGATGACATGTGAACATAGACTTGCGGACTCAAAGAATTAAGTCACTTGACCTGAGAAATCTTAACTCCAGTTCCTATAAGGTTCCTCTAAAATTAGGTAGATTAAGGTCAAATCAAGTCCCTCCTCAACATCTACACATAACTTGGTTCAGAACCCGCTAGCTTTTCACTTTGCATATGAAAGATATGCATATGAGATGTAGATGACATGTTATGTGGATGAATGAAATGCAAGACTCTTTTTTTTTGTTTTTATTTTTTAATGCAAGGATGATATGCAAGAGTAAATAAGAAGCCTAATTTTTTTGTTGTTTTTTTTGTTTTTTTTCAAAAATCTGGTACACCTCCTATTTTACATCAATTTACAAGAGTTTTATAAGTATTATGCAATTTTTTTCAATTTTTATCCACCCATAATTATTGCAAAAAATACACAAAATACGTGAAAATACGCGAAAGTACGAGCTATGGGTAAAGTATATATGTAATATATACACACCCCCTATACTTAGCGTGTGCTATTTCCTCAGAGCACGAAAAGCGAGGAAAAAGACATAGCTCGTGCTAAGTGTAGGAGAGCTAAAATAACAAAAAAGTATAGAAGTCGTCCCGCCCCCCTATACTTAGGCTCTGGCAGCCTAAGTGTAGAAGAAGATCAAAAATGGGGCGAGCAAGGTTAAGAGGGGGAATGGAGGAGTATATACACAGCGAACATCGATCCCCCCTATACTTAGGCTCTGGTCAGCCTAAGTATAGGACATGAGTGAGTGTAAGAACCGATGAGATCTAGAGAATATACATCGAATGGTGAAGAGACTCGTCACTTTCCCCCCTATACTTAGGATTTGATCATCCTAAGTATAGCCCTAAAATGAAATGATATGGAGCCGGGGTGTGTGATTTGAATCATTAGGGAGGGAGGGAAAATATATACAAGAAGGAGTGAGAATATACAGGGAACAAGAAGGTCCGTGAGGAACCTTCTTGCGGGATTGATAAGGTGGGTAATATACAAGTGTGTCGTTGTCGGAGTCGTCCTCAGATGAATAGTAGTGAGGTGAAGGGATCGTCCAACGAGGGTCGACACACGACTGCTTGCTTAGATACGGCTTAAGAACAACCGAACTGAGCTCACTCATATAAATCACCTTGTCCGGACCCGATGAGGATTCCTCTGAAACTTCCTTCTCTGAAATGTTGAAGGAAATTTTCTTGGTCATTTTTCTAGAACCTTAATCATTGAGAGGGAGATGAGAGCGATGCGCCTTGAGAGGTTCGGGGGAACACCTCGAGGAATCAATTCTCGACTTCCTCTCACTAGATATCCGATTAGAAGAGGGAGCAACCGTGTTTTTATGTGGAGTCAATTTAGTCTTGGTTCTTTCCTTTGAAGGTCCGGGATGTGGTGCGGTGCTGACCATGGGTTCCTCATCAGATGAGACATCATATAGATTGGAATATTCCTGAAGGGTCAGCACGTGTCTCGAGAAGGTGCTAGTGATCTCAGTTGGCTTGACATTATTGGGCTCTTGTGTCGGATAGTCAAAATGGTCAAGACAATCAGCAAAAATCATATCCGACTCAATGGTAGCTTCTGGTTGTGAGTCCTCCTTAGAACTATCACGGTGCTGGTGCAAACAGTTAATGAAGTGGAGGTGTGGGGAGTCTCTGAACCAACGATCGTCCAGACAGTCGGTCTCGCATGTGTAGCAGAGAGGTGGGACTCATCTACCTCTCGATGGTCATGACTGTCAGTGGATGTGCGGGTCACCTTGGAGTAAAGTGTATGAAAGAGTGGGTGAGGTCTAAGCGCTCCTAATGCTGGAAAATCGATCTCCTGAGTCTCGCAATCTATAGTTGCCTTAGCCAAGGCTAAGAACGGCTTCTCGAAAATAATCGGAGACTGGGTAAACACTCCTCGGTGCTCGATGTCAATGACCGTGAAGTCCACCTAGAGTAGAGAACCTTGGAAAGTAACGATGACTGAAATGTTTCCTCTCGACCGTTTGATGGATCGATCAGTCAGCTGAACGATCTCTCTCGACTTCCTAAGTAGCCTGAGTTTGAGCTTGTCAAACACAGAGGGCGGGAGGATATTTATCGGTGAGTCATCATCGATTCTTACATGGGTAAAGATGGTGTCTTTGATTTCACATTCAACTCGGGGCAACTGCTTCACTCTGCGGCTCTTGGTCTTTCTCCCCATCACCAAGGAGGTGACCATAGACACTATGTGTCTTTCGGTCCTTGTCCTCTTATTGCCCGACTTCTTGGGCATCAATTTACTTCTCACAAATCGTTTGTGGTCGGGAAAGTGATCTATGACCTTTATTAAGGGAAGACTAAAAATCAATTCTTCATCGAGTGCTTCCCTTAGGGTAGGATCCAATTTTTCTAAGTATTTTTCATTTTCTATTTTTATGGATTTTTCTGATTTTTCGATGTTTTTGGTCTTTTTGGGATTTTCATTTTTTTTTTGGTTTTTTGGGTGGATGAATGATCAGACTCTGGATTGGAAGGCAAGGGGTTAGTAGAAGAGGGAGATAGAATGGACTCCAGCTGTACACCTTGTGTGAGTTCCCTAATGTTTGCTTTGTTTTCAATCTCAAATCTACTCATGTCCTTTTCCACTTTCATTCCTAAGCTGGCAGAAATTGAGTGCAATGTTTCCATGACATCTCTCAACTTGTTACCTAATGTTTCATTTTTCTCAATAAGTCTGGAAATGTCATCCTCCAAAATATTCTCATGACAAATCATGGGAGAGTTCTACTCAATTGGAGGATACTGCTGAGATATTGGGGTCTCATACTCAACATACGTAGACTCTGGCATGTAATGTTGGGTCGAGTATAGACTATCCAAATGACAAATATTGGTCGGAGCCTCATATGTGAAAGGGGGACTGATAAGTCTAGCTCATGAGCCCAATCTTGTGAATGTATAGGCTCTTCGAATGAAGGCTAGTTAATGGAGGCTTGATCACTAAAGTCAATCATGTCTGGAAAATCATGATGTGCAGGCCTCTTCATTCGGGTTGTTCGATCGACTATGTTATGCACTAAGGTCAAGTCGGGATGCGTATATGTAAATTGTTGTCTGGTCCCTACTTGAGGTGAGAATGAAGTATGTGGGGGCATATAGTTTTGCCAATCATCTGTCTCAGCAGTGGCTTGCTCTTCATTCGATTCTTTGATTCCTGCAGCTCTCGAGAATAAGGACAGTTAGCCCAAGATGGAAGTGGATTCAGAGTGTTAGAATATGGAGTAGGTGAGAAATGCGAAGAAATGGAGAAGTCAGTCGAAGTTCTGACTTCATAATCGGGTTGAGGTGGAACCGACCACGGGTAAGGGTCTCCCGTGGGTGGCGGAGGTTACATGGAAGAATGAGAAGGTGAGGATGATCGGTATATGGTCGATGAGGAATGACCGGAGGTTTCAGGGTATGGGGATCAATATCCCGACATCTTAAAGAGAAAAAGATGAATGTAAGCAGATTGAGGTAGAAAATGTGCAATTACACAGGATAACACACACGAACAGACACAAAGACAAACGCAAGAGCAAACCCTGAGTTCACACTCAATATGGTGAAGGACCCAAAATCGAGTCCGATTAGTCTGGTTGATTTTAAATGTGAATTTTCAGACAAGTAGCAAAGGTTACGCGGCCTATAGGGGACTCGGCTAAAAAGCCGGTTGCATCTCCCCTGTTTAACATGTCGCCTAAGATACCGATGGTCCTTCCTTTCTTCGCTCATATCCCAAGTTGATGGATTCAAAGACATGCCCCTATCTACCTGCAAGCAGACGGAGGCTGATAAGGCCGGAACTTCACCCCGGGGGGTTACTGGCAACTTGTCGTGAATTACCGTAATTTCGCCCCTATCTACCTGAGACAGGCGGAGGCTACTTGGTTCTAGTCAGTGAACCTGAATAATTCAACTTGTGATATTTGATAGGATTAGTCGGAACGTGATATGGAAGGAGGGGATTTGGGCTCTACCTTAAGATGTTTACACACACTCAAGTACCCTCGCTCAACCTGAAAACAAAGTCGGGGTTAATCTCCCGCAAACAAGGGTTAATTTTAGTTAAAATTTTTTTGGTCCAATTCGATTAGCAGTCCCGATTTTAAAGATTAGTTGTCACTGATATTAATCCACACAAGCAATCATGTCTACCGTCCAGTCCCAATTACTTTATCCTAGGTTAGAAAACCGAGAGAGAGAATCAGAAGAAGCCGATGCAATCGAGAAAGTGATGATGAATGCTTGAGTAAGAATACTTACAGTGCCTCGCTCTCTACAATGCAGGATGCAAGACTGAATTGAAATTTTACACTAAATGGAATGCAAGCGATGAAAAGCCGCTCCTAGACAGGCAGTTCTATTAGCGAGTGAAGAATAGATTATGTTTGGCTAAGTCCTACGGTCTAAGTGCGTCTTTTATGTGTTAAGTGTGGTCCTAAATTTTACGAGCACAAATAGTCCTATGAAGCTCTAAGAGCTGCAAGTGCAGGTCCTATTCTACGTAAAGCAACCACACAGCACACGGGGACACGTTTTATTATGACGTACACGCGCGAGATCCCAAACGGAAACCTCTGTAAATGCAGACACCTTTTTTACAAGTTAACAAAAAATAAAATCTTTCTGGCGTCTCAACAGTCGACTTGATCCACGAATCGTCGGCCTTCGATGCACTTTAAGATGCGTCGACTTCAAGAAAGCCGCTCCAAGTCCACCGGCCCTCGTACAAAAAGATAAGAATGTCAGATAAAGAGAGAGAAAATAATTAGAAAAATAATTGGAAAAAATGGAATAATTACAAGGTGGTTCGAGGACCAGACTACCCGAATGAATGAAAAACTTAAATCTGATTTTCTAAAGTGATCCTAAGCCGTTTGCCTCCCTGACAACAACGCCATTTGAGGAACCACCGACTTACCCTTTTAATGTGTCTAATTGATGGTTTCGTTGCAGTCGGATAAATCCGGATCGATAAAAAATAACCGCACAAATCGATGAATCGTCGAATGAATTAACGCGCGGTTTTATGTTTATTTAGCCTGGGCAAGCCCCAGGGTCGACTCAAAGAGGCAAAGGAACAACTCGAGATCAAGTTAGAGGTATTAGATTTTGGTTTTCCTAGTGGGATTTTTTTGGTTTTTCTAATGCAATAAAAATACAAATACAGAATACGAATTGGATGAAGTTAATACGAAAAGAACCGACTTAGCCAAATTTAATTTTAATGTGAAATTAATCCAAATTAGCTAAGTGATATTTTTCCTAAGAACCTAATTCAACAACGAATGCAAAATGTATTTTTTTTAGAATTTTCGGTTTTAAAATGCACAAATGAAAAATGCAAACTTTTTTGGGGTTTTTATGTAATTTTTCAAGCAAATTATATGCAAAAATTGTGAAAAATTTACTGGAAGTTAAATATGATGAAATGAAGCTAGGCTAAAAATTTTAGAATTTTCTGACACTTTATGATTTTTTTATGAATTTTTTGACTGAAAACAGAGCGACTGTGAGTCTTTAATTCCTAATTAATCCAGAAGTCAAATTATCTGTTGAATGAATTATATCAAATATATATTTTAATAAGGAATCCATGAGAGTTGAAATTTCTCAAAAATAAGATCGTGGATTTAATTAAAAATCAATTACATGAATCACTTAAGAATTTATTCTACGCAAATGACAACTCCGATTTCTATGAAACTTGGATAGTAATTAAAGAACAATTAGATGCATCATCTACAATTGTTTCACAATTTTTAGAGCAATAAATAAGGCTGTGCGAATTTCAGAGCTTAAATGGGAAAAATATCACTGATTTTTAATCTCTGATTTTTAATAAAATGTAAAATGCTCACAAAAATACAAATAAATATCCACAAGATAAAAAATTATATGCTCTACAAAATGATATTTTTTAGATTAAAAATTGATGCAAAATGACTATCCAAATTAACGCTCAAACTTAGGGGTGTCAATGCAATACAAAAATTGAAAATAAAAAAAGATAAACTGTGCACAAGGGCACTTCTGCAAATAAATAAACTCAAAGGACAAATTTGCAATTTTTATAAAATATATTAAAAAATAAACCATCGTTGGCTTATCTTCCACGCTAGGGCACACGTGGGGTGGAGAAGGGAACGCGGGCGGCAGCTAGGGCTCGTGATGCGACGGGACACGGCCGCGCGAAGGCGGTGCACCAAGAGGGTGGCGCGCTCGCTGTCGAAGCGACGGCTTGCCGCTGAGGAGGCACGGGCGTGGCAGCTGGAGGTACGTGGGTCAGCCGCGCGCACACGCCACGTGCGGGGGTCAGTCGGCGAGGTCGCGGCGGCTGGGTCGGTGGGAGGCGCACGGGCGACGCACCGTGACTGGGATGGCGATGTGGGGCCGTGAAGATGGCGAACGTGCTCCGCAGCGGAGTGCTGATGCGTGGCGTGCTCCGCCGCGGAGTGTTGTTGTAGGAGGAGCGGGCAGTGCTCAAGCAGGCGAATGGCCACGGGCTCGCGCATCTGGAGGAGGCGCACGACGTCAACGCACGTGCAGAGGCGGGGGGGTTGGTTCGATGGCGCGACGGGGCTCTGGCAGAGGGCTGGAGCATGACCACCAACCGCCAGCGGCGGGCAGCCGCTGCGCGAGGGCTGCGCACACGGAAGGTGGTGGCCTGCAGGTGGGGACGTCCCAGCGGGGGCGCAGGCGTGCAGGTGTGGCGTCCTGGGAGAGCCGTGCCCAGCCGCGCGCGGCGGAGGGAGCAGCTGATCCAACGGGCGGCTAGAGTGGAAGGTCGAGACCGCCGGCGGTTGCAAGCCTCCAACCTGCTATTTGTTTTTTAATTTTTTTTTTATTTTTTTGTATTTAGCAAATAAAATGTGAAGAATAAAAAAAGGTGATGTTTGTGATGGTTGAGATGGATTTTTGGTGAAAATAATGTGATGATGAAAGTGGTGGTGGTGGTTGATGATGTGGTTTTTTTGTGTGTGATGAACATGAGAAAAAATTGTTAGATAAAAAAATGAAAAGATAAGATAGGAAGATATACCTGTTTGGTCGTCGAAGGTGGAGATGTGATGTGCGGCTCTCGTCATCGTGTCCTCGATCCGATTTGGCGATCAAAACCGGAGAAGCTCCGTGAGCTTGGCTGGCAGTTCACTACGCGGAGATTAACCGCGGATCTCGCCTTGAGGTTGTCATCGCTCGACTCGTCTCCTACAGCTGTCACTTGAAGGTTAAAGGGGCTCGACCTCACTTCTCTCGAAAACGACAGATGAAGAAAAATAGAGGATGATGATGTGAATATAAAGAGGAGGAGGGAGTTGGAGAAGAGATGGATAGAGTGGAGATAATGGTGGAGGAAGTGGGGAAAATGGTGGCTTGGAGTAGAAGGCAAGTAGAGGAGAAGAGGTAAAAGGAAAAAATAAAATAATAATATAATATAAGTAGGCTACTAAAAATAATTAAAATAATAATAAAATAATAATAATAATAATAAATCTGAAAATAATAAAAAATAGAGTGACATGTGGCGGCTCCAGGAGCGGCCACATGTCGCTCCTAGAAAATTCAAAAATTAAATGTAAAGAAAAAAAAAGAAATAACAAAAGGGATTAAATTAAAAAGTGATCAACACAAAAGTTGCTCGTCTCGACGAGATCTACAACTTTCATGAAGGGTCAAAAAGTCAAATGACAGCATCTGTACAAAAATGTATTTTTGGATGGTACCTTATAGATATAAAATACTATATTTTTTCTTTTGTAATTTTTTTTGTTATTTTAAATTTTGATAAAAATAAAAACAAAGATAGAGAAAATATAAAAAGAATATTTACAACTTAATCTAATTTTTCTAAAAATTTTAATAATTAAGAAAATAAAAGGATAAAATGCGAGGGAATTTTGTCAATATGTACAATATACAATAGGGGCCCAAAACCCAAGTTTTGCATACGAGCTCCGATTTTAATGAAATTGGTCTTGTTTTGAAGGTCTTTGAATGTATATTACTTTAAAAGTGAGTAGACCTAAATTGGACACTGTATGAGAGAGATATGTGCAAAGGTTTCCAACTGGGTTTGGGGTTTTATTGGGTAATTTTACAAGTTAGTATTTTTTTGATATTTTTCTTTTATTAGTGTTAGTAATATATACACTATAAAGTTGGTTTTATTATATTCGGAATTAGTATAAAATATATACAAACAGGGTATTTTAGCTAATATATAGGTGAATATTTACAAGTGGATTTTCCTTCTTATTTAATGCAAATATGAATGCTAAAATGTAAATATTATGCTTGCATGCATGAATGCTAATTATGCAAGATAAGGGGAAATATGCTGCTATTTACTCGGGAACAAAGCTCTATTTCAACATTTAGAGTGATGAATCACAGATTCATCAAGCCCATCCTTGAACTTGTGCCTTAAGCGCTTGGGTTAGCTCTTGGGCCCTGTTATTCCTGAAAGCACTTGCCTCTGACTTCTGATGAAGTGATCCGGTGTTGTAGTAGGTGTGCTATGCTGGATAGAACACAACTGCTCTAGGATACTACACCTATGAGTTTAAAAATATTTGCTTTATCATCCACCTCTAAAATTGAAAAGATAAGAAGATCGAACCTTCACTGTCTTCACTATGTTGAGTTGGGATTGAGGGGTTTAATTTGTGTTTTTTTGTGTGTGCTCAATCACTATGCACATTTACATTTTTTTCCTTCATATTTTGACTTGAATATCATGCACTCTCTGATATCGCTTCTCGAATAATGAGATGGCTGACTAGAGCTACTTTTATCTAGACTTCGCAGATTCTTCTCACTCTAATCCAGTCAGTGGAATTCCATTTTGTCAGGAGGAGTATTACCTGAATATTTCATTTTGTACATATCCACCATACCCACGGTATGAACCACTGGATTTTGACTATTATCCAACACTACTATTTTGTCAACTACCCCACCCCATGAGGTACTGAATTGTTCGATTCATCTCTCATGGAAGCCACTCTTGATTATGTTACCTAGTTAATGGAGAAAGTTAAAAAGAGGATAAACGATCTCACAACACTGAATAAGAGCCACATCATCTCTTCACCATATTTTGTCATGGATTCACGAGAGGATACTCGTGAGAGACTGCTATCACCAAAAATACCAAAAATGTGCAAAATAAAAAAATAAAAATAAAATTAGTAATAAAAATATTGGGAGACACCTAGCATAGACAGATTGTGAGGAGAGGGTACCTGTACCATCCACATTGCCCACACATGCATACACCACAGTTCTCACCCACCAACCCTTCAAGAATGACATTGTATAGGATGATTCTAGTCATCTTTGTGTGTACATTGATTTTGACTTCCTCCCTAGTGAGGAAAAAATTTAACAAATAAAAAATGTTGACAAACCCTGAAGTGGTGAAGGCTATTCAGGATATTTTTTATGCCCACTTCATAAGACCATGAACCTTATCCCTGTACCTCCATCCGAGAAAAGAAAGAAGAGACGTCGCAGGTCTGAGCACCACATTCTAACCATGGACAATACCCATGCCATCACTCACTGTTTTCCCAATAGGAAAATGGACACGAGTTCACTCACTGTTTTCCCAATAGGAAAATGGACACGAGTACATCTTTTGTTAGATGTGCCATTTTTGAACATCACTTTGATCACACTCTTTTTGACAGTCGTACTAGTTGTTCTATGCAACAGAAATTAATTTTTTTTCATGTGATGAAACCACATGATCCAAGAACACTTTCTTGGATTGTTTTGTCTAAACCACAAACAAGTACTAGGATTATCCCTCAAAGTGTGGTTGTGATCGAGTCTTTAAACGAAGAGACCTCCTGTCTCAAGTCCGATCCGACGAGGGAGATGCTTGCGAGCGTGTTGATGAAACACGTGCTTCTCGCAATCCATGTTGATGATCCAAGCGGCGGATCTCCTGATCTTGACACATGAGATCTGATGTCTTCTTCACAAGCGAGGTGCACCCAAGGAGATGGAGATCCACGAGCAAACAATCAGGCAGCATAACAACGATGCTGCAGCGATGGAGACTTCCTCTAGCACATCCATTGTGGACGACCATATGAGAGGGAGAGAGAGAGTAGGTGTGTAGAGAGAGGAAGAGAGAGAGAGAGAGAGATTTATGTTCTCATTGTGTGTAAAGAAGAGCAAAGGGGTGCATCTCCTTTTATAATATTTTGGGATCCATGGATCTCAATCCATGGGCAACACAAATCCAATGGCTCTCATTGATTTGTGTTTCTTTTAATGGCCAAGATTTGTGTTGGTAAAAACCAACAAAAATTAATTTAATTTAGATTAATTATATATTGATAAATCAATATAATTCAATCACTAAATTAACTCAACTAACATTGGAGATAATGGAAAGGAGGCTCCTCCCTTCCATATAGGAAGAGTGGACGACCACCCTTTCCTTTAGGGATTGGTGGCCGTCCCCCCTCTCCTATTAGGAAAGAGGGAATCTCAATGCTATCTCAAGATTGCATGATTCCATATGTCTCCAATTATTTACAACAACAATTGCTGTAAATTATTCTACAAAATAATTCATAATCATTTTGTGAATATTGCAATCTTGCCATTGGAAATTTGTGAATCACATTCACAACCCAAAATAAAATGTGAATTACATTTTCAATTAATTGACCAATGTGAATCCAATTCACATTAACATTTAATTAATAAATGCAAATTACAAATTGCTCTCTCTTATATATTATAAATCAAATTTATAATATATATGATTAATATGGATATTTCTATCTACATTATTCATATCCAGGATAATTAAGTCACATTTAATCATCTTGGATCACTATTCTCATGTGCCCAAATAATATGAATCACATTCACATTATTTACATCTTTGATAATCAAATCACATTTAATTATCTAAGATAGCTCTCTTTATAATATGAATCAAATTCACATTAATCATGATAATTAAATCACATTTAATTATCCATTTTCTCAATGCTCGGATACTTATATCAACAATGAAATTATCCTGAACTCTTTCAAGGATAATGCACTTTCCCTGCGAATACTTGGAGATATGGACATGGCGATTGTATTGTTCCACGTATAGTGATTTGGATATTGAGATCACATCTCAATTCCAGATCTCGGGCCTCCCATAGATGCTTGATTAAATCAAGACCGCAAATCTAATCTTCTCATTGCATCTGAATCACATTCAGATCAATGTCCAATATTTGGACCAAGATCAGATTACTTCTCTACTGAGAGGAGTCACTAAAATCCAGACCCATTTCATCACTCCCTAGGAATGGAAGCGTCATGGTTATACAATCATTTATGATCACATCACCCTCAGGTATTCCCAATGCCTGTACATCCAGCATACTGGGAGACACAGAATAAACCCAAAGTATAAGATCAATTTTACACTGTCTACTCCAGGGATTTATCATTAAGTTTCTCATTTGATCATTGGGAGTTGGTATAAATCATATACTTTCCAAAAGCATATATCATACCCAGGTGTTGATCATATACTTTCCAAAAGTATATATCAAACCTACAAACTCAGTCAAGCTTTTAAAGCGAGACGGCTGTGCACGTAATATGATTCTTCCCAATATCTCATGAGTGAGCTCATGTCTTCCGGTTCAGTAAATGAACCTGTATGATCCCCTTGAGAGATCATATTACTCATATGCCCTTGCATGCACACCAACGCGCCGGTGTATATACCTTGATTAGGTCATCAACCTATTGGTTTGCCAAATGTACATACTCAGACATATAGTAACAAATCTGTCTTTGGTCAGAGGATGCATGCCTATATCATGACAACATACGTCATAGGACTTTGGTTATCTCGATCTCGTTAAGTCAACTCTTTGACCTAATAATCTGACACCTCTGAATCTCTATTCCCATTTAGAGGACTTGCATCAAGAGGTCGGTCAAATATCAGCCTAAATGAAAAAGGATTGCTATCTCCTACTCAGGATGGAGATCGTCTCTTAACAATCATTTAATGGTGCTTGATGAGTCCTCAATCTAACTCTTTAGATATTCATCCAAGCACCAACCTCTATGATTCAATAACTGAATCAGTAGCTGTATGATCATCAAGATGGCCATTGTACATAACCCCAATTGTACTAAGGGACCTATTATGCAAATTATCTATTCTTCATTTCAGATTAGGGAATGATATTCGCAATAACATTTATTGCATAATGGCTCGCCGTGGGCTCGCATGTCCAACAATCTCCCACTAGTCCAACGAGCCATTAATGGGCTAATCATTTAAACCCACACTCATGTGACAATCATAGGCTATTTAGAAAATAGCTAGGTAAGCTGATCAGTCACTCTATTCCGAAGAGACTATGCCAAGTCCTTTTACGGCACTTGCATATCTCCTAGTGACAGTGTTGGCATCCAATGCGAATGTTGCATCTCATGCAACCAATACTCAATCATAGTGTCCTTGACACTACACCTCAATAATTATTATAACCAGTATGTAATTTCAAGTTATCCTTATCAAAATACCCTTGTTCCTGGAGATCTCTATCTCATAAGGTATTCGCAGTTAAGACCTTTTATATCAGTATCTATAAAGTCTTAATTTCTTGAAGATAGGACTTTGAGATCACTATATCAAAAGTCTTGTCCTCCATGAAGATATTGTTATTACTACAATCAAGTGTTTTATCACCATAGTAGGATTAGTAACAGTTTACTACTCCTACTACATGGTAGACATCTGGCTTTTGTACACATCTAGCATATACCGGCTTCTCGGAACTGATGCACAAGGGCAAGCAGTTTTAGCATTCACATCCTCAACTCTTTGAGGTGCTATCCCTTTAGATAGGTCAGTACCATATATTGAGGGAAAGAAGCCTTTCTTGGAATTTTCCAGAAAATGGAAATGTCCAAGGTGTGTCATTAATGTGACGGTCCCAATACCCTCTTCTCTTTGCTTCTGAACAACTTCATAACTAAGATCTAAGAGGTATCCTTGAAATCATATCTCGAGGAATGGAATAACCAAATTATAAAACACTTATTATCATCATCCTTATATCATTCTAAATGATTAGGATATTATCAATGGCACTCCCACTAAGCTTCACACGGTTCATCAAGATTCTATCTGAAATATAACATTTATAATTTCATCAAATCTTATGTTCCAACTACAAAAAGCTTATTTGAGTCTAAAGATTGAGTTCTTTAGCTTGCACACCTTGCTTTCCTCAACCATGAAGCCCTTGAGCTACTTCATGTGAATATCCTCAAAGAGGTATTCATAAGGGAATACAATCTTGACTCACATATTGTAGATGTCATAGTCAAGTTGTGTAGCTAGGGTTAGTAATATTCTGAAAGGTTTAAGCATGGCCACTGAAGAGAAAGTATCATCGCAAGCGATGTCTTCTCTTTGGTGTGTAGCTCATGGCTACGAACTGTGCTTTGAAGGTCCCTACCTTCTCACTAGGTTCCCTCTTTCTCTTGAAGATCAATTTACACCATAATGGGTCTTACCCATATAGTTGGATCCTCAAGGGTTTATATACAACATTTGTATATGATGATTAATTTAGACTTTATTGCTAACATCCATCTTTCCATGATAGAAGCATCATCACATGAAGTAAGATCATTGTCAGATTCAATTGACACATGGAATCCATCCTCAAACTTTTTTGAAGAGGTATTAATGTTTCATCTTTAATTGTCTATTTAATTTCTGATTTCAGGAGCCTCATTATCTTCTCAAGATTAAATGAGTTCCTTTACTTCATTTTCATTTTAATTCTTAAGAGTCTCATCATCTAAGAATCACATTCTTAGAGATGAGATTTAAGAATCTCAAGGTTATAAAGTAGGTATCCAATATCATCCTTTATTTTCCTAGTGAAATAGCACTCTCCAGTGCCAGATTCCAGCTTACTCACTTGGAACCTTATTAAGTATATATAATGTAGTCTCTACCACATATATATACCTGGAAACTAAGAGATAATTATTCTAAGATTAATCATTGATCAAATCATGTCACACATGATCAATTATATCTCCCTACAACTCTATTGAGTTAAGGTTCATTAGGAGGATTGAGATAGGAATGTTATTCACATCTCCATAAGGTATTCCTTCAATTCATCTAATAGGTACAAGCTACCTTGGTTAGATCAAATTCATTTCATCTTCCTTCAAACTTTGGTTCTAAACCATAATTGTGAAATCTTTGAACATTTCAAGGTTTCTTAGGTGAAGAGAAGAAATCTCATATCATACATAATCATCAATAGATATCACATATCCATAATGTTTACTATGATATGGATGATTCACATACATCAATATGTATGAGATCCTGAATACCTTGACATCTTACACCTTTCCCAAAGAAGGGTGTATTAAACATTTTACTTTGAATACAATATTCATAAGTATGCAAGTTTTGAAATTTTAGACATTCTAAAGTTTCAACTCTTACTTGTCCATTTATCTCATCAACAGACATATGTCCAAAACATGATCCCAGATCATTGTCAAATGATCTTTATCCTCCTATTGATCTTTAAAGGTTTAATTTTCAGTATTAGAAATCTTAATGAAACATTCATCAATTTTCTATTTTAGCGGAGTCCACTAGATGTTAGATTACTATCTGAAATATATCCATCATAACTCTCTATGGTAGGTTTATTCCAGAATTCATGTTTATTTCTAACATTTAGAAATAAACTATGAGTGTATTCTAATATCCAGGTCACAGAGACGTTCTCTAAGACCAAGGGCTCCCACTGAAAATATGAAGTCTATTGATCCAATGGAAATTGTTGCAACACACTTCCAACATGGATGACCATTAAACCTTAAGATCAAATTTCTAATATTCTAATACAGATGCAACCAATTGCAAGTGTCATTAGAAGATAGAGATACAATTATTAGACTTTATCTTATGAAATAAGTAAGTAAATTTCAATGATTATATGTAGATTATTCTGATGTACTATCCGATTCCTTCTCTAAGGATTCTAGATAGATTTGATAGTCATACTATCAACACATCAACTTATTACAGTATTGGTATTCATCCAACTCTTTGGGATGTCATATGGAAGTCACAGAAGTACAGTCAACTCTTTGACTATATTTCTTACTTGGGTCCAACCCATGCTTCCATTGCGCTCCCTTTATCTATAAGCAACCATTGCTCATGACAAAGGATCTCTTATGTTGAAATCAAAAAATTTCAATATAAGAGTATTTCAACATTTATACATGCTTCATTCAATTCATACAATATAAATATTATGAAGCTTCATGAATGACTAGAGTATAGATAGTAGAATGATGACACTCATCATATCTACATCCATTTAAACTCATAGAACTTAGGTTCAGGTAGGTACTCAAACAATTTGAATACATCATCTCCTATAGAGCCACCATTCTGCATAATGCCGAGAACCATGTCATTCATGATTATATGTCGAGAGCACATATGTATGTCAGAACATCTTCTTAGATTTTATAAGGATTATTTGATAATTACGATCATTATCGACATGTCACTTCAAAAGTACATTCGATGAGATCAAGACTTATAGAGACATACAAACCCTAGGGTTTTAGTCCTATTGTCTATTTTATTATCATTCCTCATTATTATGAGGAAACTTGCACATTGCAACCACATACATTATGTATCCAGTTGCAAGTACAATATCTGGATCATGGGTCCAATCCATGATATTCTACTGGTTATTATTGAGTACAACATTGAGTGGGATTTAAAAAAAAGGATTATCTGAAATAAGAAATTTGCATAAACATATATAAATATATAATTTACTTTGATTTAGAAATTTTTTTATATCAAAGTTGTCTTGCCATGTCAACAATGAAAGTTCATTTCCTTAATCACTTTCAATGTAAGAGATATACTTACCATTATATCTCAAGCAAGATCTGGGATCTCCTTCCTTATCTTTGTTACATCCCAATAATATGAGAACCTGTAACTCGGATAAAAAGAAGCGGGAACACATTCCGCCTTGCAAGTCCAATTTGCATCTCTCAATTTGGTCTTTAACACCCAGGCCCACCACCCCTAAGGTGATGTTCACTCGTCATTAATTGAACCAACCGTCAATAGGAATACAACTCGTTGTGCGCAATCAAATATCGCCCCAATAATATGAGGACTCGATATTGGGGTCACTACGCATACGTCCTTACTCTTTCGAGAAGCGACGAGCCCGATCCAAATGGATCGTATGCAGGAGCTGTCACTTTGGACAGGCGTCTCCTACGTACAATATCTGGCGACGGAACCCTTCGCCTTGACGAGAGACCATGGATGTTACTTATGTGATCCTCCACATCATATTCAAATTTCAATCAATTATTATGAATTATATTCATATAATTAATTCTTCCAAGGGAAATACACATCTATTCATAATAGAGTGTTTTTAATTGAATACAATTAACTTAATCACATTAAATTAATTATCAATCCAATTCAATCAACAAACTTGATTTCACTTGAATATATGGTATTATCTCAAAGTACGTATTAATTCGAATTTTAATAATTAGAAAATATATCATGATATCTCAGGCATCATTCGTTCCCTACCCGCTGTCATGGCCAGTACCGGCGGGAGTGGGACGGACCGCAACCGGTGCGACCCGCTACCCCAACGCTCCCCGACTAGAGACCATATCCGCCTCAAGAAAAAATAATGCCGAGCCAATCACTTTGTACTTGAGATGATCATCGGTTCTTCAAACAAAATTATACCATATAGTAATAATCAAAACAATTTTGATTATAAGAAAATTTGCTAACCAAATTCCCAATCCTATTCAAGCAAGTTGTTTGTTGATTATTTTTCCAATTATGATCTAGATCAAATCTAATTATTTTATTGGTTGAGGCCAAGTCAATTAAAGAAATAATCATCATTAAATATTGCTCAAATATTTTCCATAATTATTTCATTAAATTAACTATTAATTTCATTAATTGAAAATCACTTGGTTCTTGATTAGGAATGTAATTTCAGCAGTGACCCCTACTTACTAAAATTAACATATCTCAATCAAAACAAATCCAAATTATGCAAAATCAGTTTCCTAAGATTGCTAATTTGATTTATGACAGAATCTAAGTGATATTTCACGTATTTCAAGGTGGAACAAAACAGTAATTAACTCATTGATAATGTTAAGATTCGCAGTTCCCGCAACAGTGAATACATGTTCATTAAAACGACCATATCTCGAGCAAACAGAATCCAAATTATGTAAACTCAGATCCTATGGTTTCCTTATTTAATGGAATACAAAATACAAGTTATTAATTCTTGTTTAAACATTTTAAAAAGGGCCGAATATATTCCCTAAACAGATGTGCAAAAATGGAACGCGATAAAAACTTTCGCAACCTTAACGAACCCAAGTCGTCCTAGGTTTATGGATCGTATCCAAAACCTTCGACCTAAGGCTCTGATACCACTTGAAGGATATGGGATAATCCTCAAGCACATCACGGAAGCGTGAGCATCGTATCGAATACGACGAGGAATGCCTAGTCGCACTAGTTGTTCTATGCAATGGAAATTAAAATTTTTTTCATGTGTCGAAACCACATGATCCAAGAACACTTCTCGGATCATTTCGTCTAAACCACAAACAAGTAATAGGATTACCTCTTGAAGTGTGGTTGCGATCGAGTCTGTGATGAACCGAGAGAATCGAGCGGTCGTATTGATCCACAAGGCGGATCAACAGTCGATGCATTGACCACTCAACAATCCTGGCTAAATCAGCAATTAACCCACAACAAGAAATTCAATCAATGAAAGTAAATGTGCGGAGTCAAAATTTATTCTAACTCTACAACAAAGGTCTGTATAATGCAAGTATGTGTAGAGGTCGAACACAGGGAGCATACAGGATAAATCGAAAAAGTGCTCAAGAGTGTGATCAAATGCCTACAAGTGTGCAATTTTTGTGGGGTTTTAATTTATAATTTTATAATTTTCTATTTTGATTTTCTATTTTCTGATTTTGTATTTTCTTTTTGTATTTTATATTTTCTTTTAGATAATAAAGTAGATACAGAAGAAAGAAAAGAGAGATATAATATATGTATAAAAAACAGGTAAAAATAAGCAAAAATCAGGAATGAGATATTTTTGTGCTTTTTATGTTTTTATAATGTTTTTTATGATTTTTATAAATTTTTCCTAATTTTTTTGGTATTTTTAAAGGTAAAAATACTGAAAACAATGAACAAAGTTGTTGGCCTAGATTAAAATGAGGATGAAAAATATCAAATAGAATCCAAAATTCCTCAAATTAATTTTAAAACAAATAGAATAAAAAGATGAAAATTCAGGAACATAGAATGTATTTTTAGGATTTTCTAGAATTTTTAACATTTTTATGAAGTTTTAAGGGGTTTTCTAATTTTTAGAATTTTTCTTTTGAAAATTTTAGTGATTTTTGGATTGAAGTTAAAACACATACAAACAAACAAAATATAATTTTTTTGGAATTTTTCGATGGGTTTTTATAATTTTTTATGTATTTTCTAAAGCAAACAATAAAGAAAATGCATGTTTTTGAATTTTATAAATAATAAAATGCAACAAATGCAAAATAAAAATATGGCGTGAAAGAGCAACAAAACAGGATCTTATTATTAATTTTTGGGAATTTTTAGGGTTTTATAGATGCATGAAAGAAATGCAAACAACAAAGAGAAAATGAACCCCTATCAGGGGTATTTTTAGAAATATATAAAAATCAAGGGCTTGAGTGTAAAATTTCCACAAAAAATATAACTAATTAAGAAACTTTCTGGACCAATCACAAATAGCCAAAAGTCTAAGGTTATATCCGCAAAAATGCCACAGACCTCGTGACACACACGTGGCTGGCGAAGACCTAAACGCAATTACAGAAACTCTAGGGGCTAAGTTGCAATTCTTCCAAAAAGTTAATAACTTAAATAAAGAGTTTTAGGGCTAAATAGAAATAACTAAACAAGAGGGGGGTCCCTGCAAAATGCCTCACGTGTAGATGCCACGTGAGGTGACGTAGCCATGGACCCCTTTGTAATTAATGGAACTACAGGGGCCTGTATGCAATTTATACAAAATAAATAAAATGCAGATGAAAGTTTTAGTCCTTAATAAACAAATACAAAAATGGCCAGGGGCGAGGATGCAAAATATCCATGCCCTGCGAATCGGACGGCTAAAGGATTTCACTAATCCACGTGTCACGATCGCGACGGCTAGTACCCGTTCGCTCCCAACGACTTGGATTAGAACGTGAAAGGAAGATCAAATGGCTGGGGAGAGATCTGATCCTACGATCGCTGCACGTTCTGGAGTCTCTCGTCGATTGGATGGTGGAGGGCAACACTGGAAGAACAGGGAGGAGCCTCGGCCGGAGCAAGCTTCCTCCGTGAAGATCTCCCTCCTATGTCAACCGTTGGAGCTTAGACTTTCCAAAAACACTCCTGCGGGGATGCTTTGTCAGCTGGGGGAGGCAAAATGAGTGGCGGAGCGCCGGAGGACCGCCACAAAGTCAGAGACGATGGGGGACCCCAGGGAGCTCCGGCCTCCCGCAAAATCTCCTCCCAATGCTCGTCTTCTTCAAGGTACCTGCAGAAAAGGGTGAAGAGGGTCCCGGGCAAATTGCCGTGACCCTCCAGATGGCGAAAGAAGGTGGAACTGGCGGAAGTGGGGGCTCGTCGGAGCAAGCTCCGATGAGGTGGAGGA
Source organism: Ottelia alismoides (assembly GCA_037367405.1). NCBI lineage: Eukaryota > Viridiplantae > Streptophyta > Magnoliopsida > Alismatales > Hydrocharitaceae > Ottelia > Ottelia alismoides. The sequence continues at coordinate 631,403 of JAZKJV010007525.1, read as the reverse complement.
GATGATGATCCAACGAGTGAAATGCGAAGAGAAAAAAGGGTTTGATCCTAAGACTACAGCTAACCTACATATGCAAGGAAAACAAGATAAAATGCAAACTTCAAGCTAGAAATGACGAGATGCACCTCACGGCCATGTTTGGCCGGAGATGGTGGAAGCGCCTTTACGGCCGTCGCCTAAGCTCTGCGCAAGTGATGGAGGGAGCCTGTCACCCTCCCGGTCCGGAGCACGGCGGAAAGACTCCAAGCTAGAGTCGAAAAAGGGTTCCAAAATCAATGGGGATTCAGACTGGGATTTTGAAAGAGTGACCGAATGGCGAGAAGATCGAGGGATCAGGGGCGCCTCAGTGATCAAGGGATCAAGGTAAACCCCCGGCGTGAATCCTTGATCTAAGGGGATTAAAAGTCCAGAAGAAAGTATCATGAAATAATGAAGGAGCCGGCCTCGATAAATCTGCAAAGACAGACGAAAACCAAGGTTCTAACAAGTCGCATGAGTTGGGTCAGAGAGTTGACCCGCAGTCTACTCTTCTGCCCTCCTGATTGGTCTACGTGGACCAACCAGGAACAATCCTGGAAAACATATTTGTAAAATCAATTACAAATAGAAAACGAATTTATTAATTTTTAATTATTAAATAAAAATGTTTATTATTTTATAAAATTTTTATTATGATTTTTTTATTTTTTAGAGGTATAAAATTACAAGTCACCTTTTAAGGGTGATATAGGTATATGTATCTATATATTTTAATATTTTATTTTTAATTTGTATATTTAATTATATTAATTCTATTTATTATTTTATAAATTTATAAAATATTTTTTTATACACTTAAAATATATTTTTATTTTATTTTTCTTAAGTGTTTTGTATACTTAATAAAATAGGAGTATTAATTATAAAGGCATATGTACAAGTATTATACTTATGTCTTATATATAGGTATTTAATTTTTGTGTTTTCTTTAGGTTTTTTTCTTATTATAATATCATATATTACAAATAATATTTACAAAATTTCAAAATGTAAAATTTTAAAAATAATGAATAATAAATAAAATGAATATTTTAATCTGTAGTTCCGTAAAATACGAAACCACGTTCATTAAATAGCTTATTGTAAATTATATACAATTAAAGGTGATTTTGATACATTTTGAGTTTTTATTTGAGAGATACAAGTCTGAGAAGTTGGGATTCTGGAATCTTATTCAGATCATAACTTTTTATCTGTATATTGTTTTTGTATGAAATCAATTTTGTATTTTTCAATATTTAATTATCTATAACTTTAATGTACAAAGTTTCTTTATTTGGAGTATAAAAAATGGAACCAAACATATGTCCCAAAATAAATAAAGAATGACTTAGATAAAAGAGAATTTTTATTGGTTTCTGACCCTTATCTCCCCCTACTTTATTCCTTGTCGACCTAGTCATCGAGATGCCTAGGTCTTGGGGTTTTGGATCATAAAATATTTGCAATATTTTATTCTTTTCTTTTGTTTTCTTTATTCTATAATTTTGGCTTTAAAAACCGCATTTTGTACACTATTTATACACACATGCATGAATGATAAAATGCATGAGTTACCGTTATTTACAAGCATTTGCCAGGATTTTTGAGGCCAAAATGATAGAATAAAGATGATGAAATGTGGATTCGTCAATCTCTAAACGAAGAGTACTCCTATCTCAAGTCCGATCTGACGGAGGAGATGCTTGCGAGCGTGTTGATTAAACACGTGCTTCTCGCAATCCATGTTGATGATCCAAGCGGCAAATCTCCTGATCTCGACACACGAGATCTGACGTCTTCTTCACAAGTGAGGGGTACGAAGGAGACGGAGATCCACGAGCAAACTATCGAGCAACATAACGACAACGTTGCGATGATGGAGACTCCCTCTACGGCATCCATGGTGGACGACCATATGAGAGGGAGAGAGAGTTGGCATGTAGAGAGAGAAATAGAGAGAGAGACTTATGTTCTCATTGTGTGTAAATAAGAGCAAAGGGGTGCCTCTCCTTTTATAACATTTTGGGATCCATGGATCTCAATCCATGGGCAACACAAATCCAATGGCTCTCATTGATTTGTGTTTCTTTTAATGGACAAGATTTGTGTTGGTAAAAACCAACAACAAATGATTTAATTTAGATTAATTATATATTGATAAATCAATATAATTCAATCACCAAATTAAATCAACTAACATTGGAAATAATGGAAAGGAGGCTCCTCCCTTCCATATAGGAAGAGTGGACGACCACCCTTTCCTTTATTGATTGGTGGCCGCCCCCCCCCTCTATTAGGAAAGGGGGGACTCAATGCAATATCAAGATTGCATGATTCCATATGTCTCCAATTATTTACAACAACAATTGTTGTAAATTATTCTACAAAATAATTCATAATCATTTTGTGAATATTGCAATCTTGCCATTGAAAATTTGTGAATCACATTCACAACCCAAAATAAAATGTGAATTACATTATCAATTAATTGTCCAATGTGAATCCAATTCACATTAACATTTAATTAACAAATGTAAATTGCAAATTGCTCTCTCTTATATATTATAAATCACATTTATAATATATATGATTAATATGGATATTAATATCCACATTATTCATATCCATGATAATTAAATCACATTTAATCATCTTGGATCACTATTCTCATGTGCCCAAATAATATGAAACACATTCACATTATTTACATCTTTGATAACCAAATCACATTTAATTATATAAGATAGCTCTCTTTATAATATGAATTGAATTCATATTAACCATGATAATTAAATCACATTTAATTATCCATTTTCTCAATGCTCGTATACTTATATCAACAATGAAATTTTCCTAAACTCTTCAACGATAATGCGCTTTCTCCGTAAATACTTAGATATAAGGACATGGCGATTGTATTGTTCCACGTATAGTGACTTGGATATTGAGATCACATCTCAAATTCAGATCTCGGGCCTCCTATAGATGCTTGATTAAATCAAGACTGCAAATCTAATCTTCTCATTACATCTAAATCACAATCAGATCAATGTCCAATATTTGGACCAAGATCAGATTACTTCTTTACTGAGAGGAGTCACTAAAATCCAGACCCGTTTCATCACTCCCTAGGAATGGAAGCGTCATGGTTATACAATCGTTTATGATCACATCACCCTAGGTATTCCCAATACCTGTACATCCTGCATACAGGAAGACCTAGAATAAACCCGAAGTATAAGATCAATTTTACACTGTCTACTTTATGGATTTCTTATTAAGTTTCTCATTTGATCATTGGGAGTTGGTATCGATCATATACTTTCCAAAAGCATATATCATACCCAGGTGTTGATCATATACTTTCCAAAAGTACATATCAAACCTACAAGTTCAGTTAAGCTTCCAAAGAGAGATGACCGTGCACGGAATTTGATTCTTCTCAATATCTCATGAGTGAGCTCATGTCTTCCGGTTCAGTAAATGAACCTGTACGATCCCTTTGAGAGATCGTATTACTCATATGCCCTTGTATGCACACCATCGCACCGGTGTATATACCTTGATTAGGTCATCAATCTATTAGTCTGCCAAATGTACATAGTCAGACATATAGTAACACATCTATCTCTGGTCAGAGGATGCATGCCTATATCGTGACAGCATACATCATAGGACTTTGGTTATCTCGATCTCGTTAAGTTAACTCTTTGACCTAACTAATCTGATACCTCTGAATCTCTATTCCCATGTAGAGGACCTGCATCAAGAGGTCGGTCAGATATCAGCCTAAATGAGAAAAGATTGCCATCTCCTACTCAGGATGGAGATCATATCTTAACAATCATTCGACGGTGCTTGATGAGTCCTCAATCTAACTCTTTAGATATTCATCCAAGTACCAGCCTTTATGATTCAATAACTGAATCAACAGTTGTATGATCATCAAGATGGCCATGGTACATAACCCCAATTGTACTAAGGGACCTATTATGCAAATTATCTATTCTTCATTTCAGATTAGGGAATGATATTTGCAATAACATTTATTGCATAATGGCTCGTTGTAGGCTCGCATGTCCAACAACCAAAGCACACTAGATTTTGCTGTATTGCACATGGAGACCACCTCTGTGGAGCGCACTCCAATCATCATGGATAGGCCTTTCCTCGCTTCTGCAAAGTCCGTTATTGATTATTGATATGGAGATATATGCTTTTGTTCCCACAACAAGAGCATGTTGATTGAGATGATCACCACACTCATTGACAGTTAGAAATCCATACCTGATGAGAGCGTACATGTGTTAGCCAACTCAAATTTTTAAGACCTAGCTACCGAGATCAGAGATGTTTGCTATACCATGGACGATACTAAGACCTTAGAATTCATCTTCAAGGGGGAAGATTTTGAAAGCATAGACCTATGTGTTCCTTCTTTTAGGGTGTGGTGATGTGTTGATGAGGTCCACAACATTTACACCATAAACACCATATTGCGGAGGGCAGAAAAAGTTGACACTTCCCATGTCGGACCTGACCTAACTTCTTCCATTTGATGTGTTCGTACCATTTCATTTTGAAACTAATGAGGATCTCGACCATATTGATCCTAATCGAGAGTTGTCAGTTGACCCCGATATCGACCTACACTTTGTTATATCCATTCCTCAGTGATCGCGCAAGAAGGTTCGGTTTCTACCTTCTTGATAATTGTACATTCATTTCCTTGTATATTCGCTCCTTCATTTCTTTTTCTCCACCTACCGTTTCTCTCGTCCACCTCGATTTGTGTGTTTTCCTTGCTTAGGACGTGCTTTATCCTAACTATAGGGGAGGTGGATGAGTCGAGTGTTTATTGTTCGTTCCGTTTCATCACTCCTCTCATTGCTTATGCTTAAGGATCTCTTACCCCAAGTATAGGGGGAGTAATGTTGTTCATTCTCAATTTTCATTTTTCTTTTCATTTTCGATCCCTTCACTTGTCTCCTTTTTGATATTTTGTCTATACTTGGGGATATTTTACCCAAAGTATAGGGCAGACAAGTTGAGCCCATTGACTTCGTAAATTCTGATCCTCTATCATCCCCATTTTGTATACATTCTGCTATACTTAGGATTAGTTGATCCTAAGTATTGGGGGGAGGATCGGCTTCTCATTCTTTTAGTCATTGTAGTATAGTCTTTACTATACTCAGCACGAGTTATGCCTTCTTTTTCTCTTTGATCACAATGAGGACATAGCTCAAGCTATGTATAGGGGGTCATATATACGTTGTATATACTTTAGCCATAATTCGTACTTTCATATTTTTGAATAATATGACTAATATATTGTACATGGTAAGGGTATATGATTAATTAAATGTAAAGAATACACAATATGTATAAAAAGTTTCAAAAATTATAGTACTTATGGTTAATAATTTGGTTTAATAATGTTCTGTAAAAGGATTTGAAAAACTGTTGTAAAATGACTTAAAAAATCTTTTGAAAACCGTTCAAATTTTTTTTTGAAAAATGCTTTCGAACCTTTGTAAAAACTTTGTGTAATGTTACAAAAAAATTTCATTTTTGAATAAAATTTTTGGAAATTCAGTTGCGAATGATTTGGAAAATGGTTGCAAAAATATTTTAGATATATATACTCGTTTGGAAACATCTTTGCAAAATGATTTTTAAAATTTGTAAATGTTTATAAAGACTATTTTCTAAATAAAGTTTTCAAAATGTTTGTAAAAAAGTTTTCAAACTATTTTGAGAACATTGTGTACTATGGTAGCAAATAAAAATCTTCATATATACATAAGCATTAAATATAAAATCTATAAATAACAACTAACATTTAACATGTACAATTTTAAAGTAAAAATTCCATACTCAATTCTTGTAAATATGCAAACACTCGTGTGTGTGTGTGTATATATACACACATACTTCTTTCACTAACCTTTATCAAAAAGCCCTAAAAATTACAAAATTTTCAAAAATTCATAAAAAATGCAAAATGTTTTCAAAAATTGCGTAAAAATTTATAAAACCTTTTGAAAAATCCATAAAAAGTTTAGAAAAGAAAATAGTTTCACAAAAATATTTCCCTGTATTGCATTTATATTTTTCGGATTGATAATGACAATTGAACAAGTCCAAATAAAATTAAAGATTGGAGCTTGGTTGGACCTTAATCCACTTAATTACATGAACCTTATTGGAACTAGAATTGAGATTCCTCAAGTTTGCTAGACTTAATTCTTTGAGACCACAAGACTAAGTTCATATGTCATCTTGACTGCCTAAATAAAATATTCGAGACACACGTGACTTTTGTCATCAATGCCCTAACTTGCAAACCTGTAACCTACGCATTGCTCAACTCAGTTGAAGTGGTAGAGGGCTGGATTTACCGACATGAGGCACAAGCAGATGGAAACACATAAAGTCACAATATATGGCCATTGTACCCCAACCCGATCCAATAGCAATAAGGTCCAAGGATATGATGTAGTGGATTGCAATAATGCTTCAAAAGAGGGATAGTCTACTGGCTAAAGAGGAAACAATCCATATGTAAATGATGTTGTATATAGTATTAAAAATGCAAAAATCAAAACTCCGAAAAGAATAGATAGGAAAAATCAAAGAAAAATCAATTCCCGTCGGAGTATGTATGTACATATATATATATATATTGTTCAATAAGCAAGATTGTGCTTCAAAGTCAAACATTCATGTGAGACTGCAACTAGATGACATGGCTACACTAGTCAAGCATCCTAGGTAAGTAGCTTGAAAAAACATGAGTTTACCCTCACTAAATGTGGAATTAACATTAAATTTTGTTGCAGGCGGTCAATTCGGATTAATCAAAAAGACTACTCGATTAATTATTCAATTAAAAGCGAGCGATCCAATTTATAGTTAACTTGGGCAAGCCCAAGGTCGAAATCAGGGAGGCCACTGTCTCCTTAGGTTAATTATTAGGAAATATAGGAGATAGATTTTTAGAGATTGCATTTTGAGGTATTTTTTACGCAGTTAATAAATGCAATGCAATTATGGCAAATTTCAAGAGCTAAAATGCAATTTTTGATCAAATGAACTCCAAACCCAATAAAACATAACCAGAATGTGTATGAATGAAAAATGAAGCTATTGTGATTCTTTTGGAATTTTCTGATGCAAGATGAATTAATTATAAATTAATATTCAGACTATGTGATTTGGAGAAAAATATTTTTAATTAAATATCTAACACCAACATTTTTTACAGATTAAATTTTCCTAGATAGGTCTATGAGAGAGATATCCTGAAACTTTTTAAATCTTTAAAATACTAAGTGTTGATATAAATAAAAATAAATTACTCAAATCACCTTTTAATTTATTGTGACCTCTATATGCATGAAAAAAATGTGATTTTTGGGGAAATTGTAAAACATACTTAAATCTACCTACTGTGAATTTTTGAGAATTTTCTAAGCAGTTGATAGTTTATTATCAAATAAAGATCAAGCAATAAGTAAATTATGCAAATTTTCACAAAAATAATTCTTTTAAATAAATCACAACTCATGAAAATCAAACAGTTAACCGCAATGATAGAGCATACGCAGTTCTACAAAATGCAATTTTTATAATTAAAAATTAATGACAAATTATGGTTCAAACAAGGATGCGAACACAAGGTTCTAAATGCAATTTCATTAATAAACTCAATGAATTAAACATGCACAGAGATAGAATTGCAATTTCCAATACTCGCACGAGTATTTGTGAAAATGTTCCAAGAAGTGTGTGTGAGGCGCACCTGGCTTCCAAGCGGTAGGAACCTTGGCATGGTTTACAGTAGGTGAGGGGGCTTCTCAACAGTTTCTCCAGATGTGCACGTGTCTTGCACGTGCAGTTAGAGGTGAAGGATGCTTTATTAATTGCTTGAAAAGCAGGGGAGCCTGATGCAAATTTCACGCCACCCCACGTGAGCTCACGTGAGTGCAAGGATGGGACTGTCGAAGCAAAGTCACACAACCCGAGGGTGCTACGGCTGAGGAGGGTGATTTGCAGTGAAGGGCAACCCCCTTGGTCGGCACACAATGCGGGGTGGCTGTTGTCTCCCACTGACGAAGGTTGTCGGTGTAGCTGCAAACCGAAGCGGAAGACAGTGGAGGAGCTCAATGTTGAAGGTGAGCCGTCAGTCTGGAGGTGATGAGGGTAGGACGTCGGGCGCGAAGTGAGAAAGCTTCTAGATACAACAAGCGGCAAAGGGCGAGGCAGGGTCGCTAGAGGCAAATTGGAGAAGGCAGTAGCTCGGAGTCGGGCGGGGAGTCTAATGGAGTTGCGGCAAGAGCTAGAGGCGGTTGTTGTTCGTGTGTGGTATCAACCCTTCTCAACATACAAATGTATGGGGATTCGCTTGAGAAAGCAGCTCGGTTGGAAGAAGATGGACGGTGATGATGGGAATGGAGGGCCCTAATGTCGTAAAGAAGATGGAGGGCTTGGTCGTGCTAGGTCCTTTGCAAGGTCCAAGATGATCGGAGTGAATTGGTAACAACAGAGATGAGAGGTGATTGATCAATTATTCAGATTGTGGAATTATTTATTTGGATTTCATAAGAAGCAGAATTGACAAATAACAGAGTTTGGGGAATCTACAAAGCAAAGAAGAAGCTGATATGAGCTTGGGTGAATTAGAAATCACCTGGAATAGGTGGAGGAGATCACTTTACATGGATGTGCAACACCTCTGGTTGTCGCCTCGAAGAGGTGGTGTAGCCCTATGAAGCTTGAGCATATGGGTGGTTCTGTAACATGAAAATGAAGGTCTTCGTGGATTGCCTCACCAAAGTTCAAGCTCATAGTCTCCTTCTAAATCTTCCGCAGGCACTGACACTGTTGGAGGTGTCAAAGCTACGGCTCTCCTCGCAAATGGTAGATAGCCTACAATAGAAGAGGTCGTCGACACATTATGGATGGTTGGATCAAGGTCGGAAGATGCGGGAGGAATGGATCATGGGTGAGATGGGGAGAAAAGGTGCAGATGGGAGCGATCAGAGAGGCATGAGACCCGGGGGCAATTGCTGGTGTAGATCGTGTGGAGGTGGCAAGAGGGAGAGCGGAGTTGGGGTGGCAGCATTTGCGACCATGCACCATAAGGCGCGGATGCAGTTGGGAGCCACCAACGTAGGAGGCGGGCGACATGCACGGAAGAAGAAGGGGAGGGGGGAATCACGTGCATCGCACGTGATGGGCTGTGGAGGAGAAATGACAATGCCACATGGTGCACACAAGGTGGCCACGTGGCGTGGCAAAAAATCAAATTAAATAATAAATACTAATATCACTAAATAATATAAATAATAATAAAAATATAATAAATAAATAATAAAATAAATGATAATAAATAAATAAAATAAATGAAAAAAATAAATAAATAAAATTATAAATAACTAATTAAACAATAAGTAAAATAAATAAATAAATAAATAAATAAATATTAAAGAAATCAATAAAATAAATAAAATAAGTAAATAGATAAAATGAAATAAATAAAAGAAAAGAAAAAAATTAAAAGGAAATAATAAAGGAAATGAGGGTGACACGTGGCGGGTCCTGAAGCTGCCACGTGTCGCTCCCAAAAGAATAAAAAATTAATTCCAAAGAAAAATAAAAAGAAATAATAAAAGTGGTCAAATAAAAAAGTGGTCAACACAAAAGTTACTTGTCTATATGAGATCTACAACTTTTATGAAGGACCGAAAATCAAAATAAGCCATCTGTTCCAAAAGATTTTTGGGTGGTATCCTATAGATATAAAATATTGAATTTTTATCTTTTACAGATTTTTTCGCATTGTAAAATAATATTAAAATAAAAATTAAATCATGGAAAATATGAAAAAAATTATTAAAACTTAATCTATTTTCTGGATTTTTTTAATAATGAAGAAAAAAAAGATAAAATAAAATACATGGACATATGTACAATATACAACGGGGGGTCCAAAACCCAAGTATCATGTACGAACTCTGATTCTTTCTAATTTGGTATTGTTTTTAAGGAATTGTACGTACATTAATTCAAAAGCGAGTAGGGTCCATAGGAGATTGTATGAGAAAGACATTCACGTTTTAAGTCTCTTAGTCTTAAAATAGGGTTACATTGGTCAATTTTACAAGTCATTATTATTTTTTGATATTTTTCCTTTATTAGTGTTAGTAATATTTACACTATAGAGTTGATTTTATTCAATTCTAAGTTAGTGAAAAATAGATAAAAATAAGAGAAATTTGGTGAATATACATGTGATATTTACAAGTGAATTTGTCTTCTTATTTAATGCAAAAATGCTTGCTAAAATGTAAATATTAATTCTAAGTGCATGAATGGTAAAGTTGCAGAATAAATGATGAAAATCAACTAATTACTCAGGAACAAAGTTCTATTTTCAACTTTCAGAGTGACAAATTACATATTCATCAACCCCCTATACTTAAACCTTTCTCGTCCCCGAGCAACTAAAATGAAATGCAAAAAGTGAAATGATTTTGGGTTCCATACCAAGGTCATGAACAAAAGGTAAAAATGGAGCTCGACTAAACCTTTGGATTAATAATATGGCATAACCTTATTGGGAATTGAATTTAAGACCTAACACCCTTTGAGTTCCACAAGTCTCTATTCAGGTTGCCTCAACAATCAGGTCGGAACAAATCCTCATACGCACATTCTGATGACTATGAATCTTGCTTGCACAGTGTAAGTGAAATATAGGTCTCCTCATCAGAAATGGCAAATAAAAAACCTCCTCTAACAAGGAAACTCTAAATCCTTGATCTAGGAACTCTTTCCTCGAGGAGCGGGATATTCCCTTCTAAGTTCAAGAGCAACCAGCTCAAGAAGAGGGGGTAGAGAAGAGAATGGATTGTGATCAGCGTAGTCACATATCCGTGGAGCTTGACTAGCGTAACCAAGTATGAGACTTTGAAGCATATGCATTGCTTATTCACAATTTTCTCCGACGAGATTATTTATTAATCTTTGACCGTATAACTTTTTTGGAGATCTTTTTTTATAAATATAAAAGTGCAGCATGCACATAAGGAGTTTTTCTTTTTGAGCCAGTAGACTATCCCTCTTTTGAAGCTTTATTGCAACCCACAACATCCTGTCGTTATACGTCACTGCCACTAGACTAGGTTGAGATGCACTACCCTCCCTAGAGGAGGATGGATGTTTCCACCCATGTGCTACTCCGGGCTATTGGATTCTACCTCCTCACCAACTCATCAATGAAGAGCTACGTGCATGGTGCTTTCCCAAGTTAGGTCACTGTCTGAAAGAACCGTGCTTGTGTATGAAATATTCTACTTAGACCAATCAAGATGACATGTGAACATAGTTTTGGGGACTCAAAGAATTAAGTCGCTCGACTTGAAAAATCTTAACTCCAGTTCCTATATGGTTCCTATGAAATTAAGTAGATTAAGGTCACATTAAATCCATCCTCAAGTTCTATTCATAACTTGGTTCAGAACCCACTAACTTTCCACTTTGCATATGCAAGATATGCAAATGAAATGCGGATGACATGCAATGTATATGAATGAAGAGCAAGACTTTTTTTTATGAATGCACGGATGATATGAAGAGTAAATAAGAAGCCCTTTATTTTTCAAAAGTTTTTTTTGTTTTTACTTTTTTTGTTGTTTTTGTATACCTCCTATTTTACAATAAATTTTACAAAAGTAGTATTTGCAAGAAATTTTCAAAATTATACACATTATGCAGATTTTATACAATATACATATTATACGAATATACATGTACTTTACAGAAAGATTTTTTTACAAAATTTACCCATCCTGTAATTATTGAATAATTGATGAATATGTGATTCATCACTCTAAAAGTCGAAAATAGATCTTCGTTCTTGAGTATTTAGTTGCAATTCCTCATTTATTTTGCATTATTCTCATTCAGGCGTTTAGAATTAATCTCTGCATTTTAGGATGCATATTTGCATTAAGTAAGAAGCCAAAATTCACTTGTAAAGATCACATGTATATTCACCATATTTCACTATTTTTATGTATTTTTCTGTAACTCAGAATTAAATAAAATCAACTCTATAGTGTATATATTAGTGACACTAATAAATAAAAAATATCGAAAAATACTAACTTCTAAAATTGACCAATAAAGCCCTAACCACAGTTTGAGACTAAGAATTTTAAATCATGAATGTATCTCTCGTACAGTCTCTTATGGACCCCTACTCGCTTTTGAATTAATTAACATTCAACTACCTTCAAAATAAGACCAAATTCAAAAGAATCAAACTTTGTATGTAAAACTTGTGTTTTGGCCCCCTTTGTATATTATGCATATGTTCCCTTTATTTATTTATTTTATCTTTTATTTTCTTAATTATTAAAAATAAAAAAATAGATTAAGATGTAAATATTTCTTTCATATTTTCTCTTATTTTCTTTGACTTTTATATTATTTTAAAAATGATAAAAAAATTTACAGAAGGAAAATTCGGTATTTTATATCTATAGGATACCCCCAAAAATACTTTTTGTACAGATTTTTTTTGTTTTTGGTCCTTCATAAAGTTTGTAGATCTCATCGAGACGAGCAATGTTCATGTTGACCACATTTTAATTTGACTCCTTTTGTTATTTCTTTTTTATTTTTCTTTACATTTAATTTTTTTTATTTTTTGGGAGTGACATGTGGCCTCTCCTAGAACATCCATGTGTCACCCCCATTTTTTTATTTTTTATTTCCTATTATTTTAATTTTATTTAGTTAATTATTTTCATTATTTTATTTTTATTATTATTTATTATTTATTTTAGTTTGTTTAAATTTTTTGTTTTAATTTAATTTTTATTATCTACCCCCTGCCACATAGTCGCCCCTACGCGCGCCACATGGTGCCTCTTCCCTCTCTCCCATCCATGCCCGCACCCTCCACCTTCTTCGTGCTGGCCGCTTCTCCCTCTACACCTGCATCTTGCGGTGGTTGCATCAGTCTCCTCGCCTCACGCAGTCGTGTTGCAACCTCTCCTCTCTCCTTTATCATGTCGTCGGCCATGAGCCTGCTCCCGACCTGCTTCTCTCTCTTCCCCCCTTGCAGTCCGTATCGTGCGACAATTTCCGTTCTTGCCCACGATTATTGACTCCACCCACTTCATGTGGCGGGTGCAACTACACCCAGTGCTCTCTCCCTCTTCTCTCTCGCTCATCGATCATATCCCCACGTCTTGCGGTCGATCCAACTACCTCTGCTCCTACCGTCCACTTCCTCCATCTCCGCAACCCTTGGCCTTCCCCCAACGACCCATAAAAGGTCAACATCTGCATCGTCGCATTAATTGTTTGCCAATATGAGGAAAACGACTTCTAGTCTCCTCCTCCCTCTTCGTGACATGCTGAGGGAGATCAACAGAGGCCAAGATGATCTTTGACCTGGGCTAGATTCATGAGAGTCCCTCGTGTTGCAGATATGCTCGAAGCTGCTAAGCTTCAAGGTTCCACCTTGATAGACCTTTGGATGCGAAGATCAAGTTGAGATCTTCTGATCTCTAGCAAACATTTGCGAGGACTATCACAGGTAACTCCTCATCCTTTTTTCCCTTTCTTCTTCCTTCTCAGCCTTCTCTTTCTTCTTGTGCATCATAGTTCTTCTTCCCTTCTTTCTTCTCCCTCTTCACCGTACACCGTTGCCCCATTCGCACTTGACTATGTTGCCTCACCACCTTCACCACCTTCTCCTCTGCCATGCCTTTCGCATTGCTTCGTGCACCTTACCGTCGATCGCTTCATTTATCCTGCGTGCCTCGAGTGTCACACAACAACCAATACACCCCTCTGCTTCGAATATAGTAAACTTCGCCCCTACTGCCCTCGCAATGCCTTCGACCAGCTCCTCCTTGCCTTAATGCGCCACCTTTGACCACCGACTGCAACCCGCACTGAAGATCGAAGCAGCACAACCCCTCTCCACCAACGACCGATGAAGCAACCTCATCAGAACCACCGCCGTGCTTTTTCTCCATGCCCCACCGAGCGTGCCTCGATTTGCACTTCAAAAGTCGCCCTAGACCTATGTCCCTTGAACCTTTGCTAGAGCACATGCGTGCACCAGCCACCCTGAACGCATCCGTTCCACCCTCGCCATAGTGAAGCCATAGCGCAGACTTGGCTCCGCCATCACCAAATTCCCTTGCCTCCTTTGGCTGAGTTGAAGAAGTACAAATGTTGTTGATCTCGAGGTCCTACTCCATATCTAACAACCCACACCTTCCACGTCGAGCACACCAGACCTCCTTCTAACCCTCTAGCTTCAAAGCCGCCAGACCTCAGCCGAAGCTATACTGCAACGCCACGTGGAGGATCATCTAATGGCCCACACATATGCCACGTGGGTACAAGAACATTGCGCACATGCCTCTTCCTCCAGATTTGCGTAATCCCCCCCCCCCCCCCCCCCCGCGCCTGGAGAACACGTGCGTGACATGTATTAGTGGGATAATAACATCAAGGACCTCGAAGCTTCATCCATTTATGTTGTAGCCCTCGGAAGTCACATACAACACACTCTGCTTAGGGAAAAATGCTAAGAAACCCCCACAGGTTTAGGTAATTAAAGAAGTGTCCTTCGTGCTAATTTTTTTTGTTTATTTCTATAATTGCATGGATACCCCAATGTTTATGCTCTAATTTGAACATTATTTTGGCATCATTTTATTAATGAAAAAATAACGTGTAGTTCAATTAATTTTGTATCTCTTGGCTATTTATTTGAAAATTTGTGAGCATTTGTTGATTAACTAAAATTTTTTTGAGGGAAACTTGCATATTTTACCCAATCCATAGTCTTAAATTCATATTAAATTAACGCTTGCTCCAAAATTTGAAAAAAATCATAGATGATGCGTTTAATGGATTTAATTTACATCCAAATTTCATGAAAAATGGATGTATCTTGTGCCTAGAATAAATTCTTGAGTGATTTTAGTAAATGATTTTTAATTAAATCCACAAATATTATTTTTGTGAAATTTTCACACTCTTGGATTTCTTATTAAAATATATTTTTGAGATAAATTGCTCTCTGCATAAATTATGGATTGACTAGGACTTAAATACTGACAGTAACTCTGTTTCCAATAAAAAAGTTAGAAAAAAACATACAAATTTTAGAAAATTCTAAAAACAATACGTAGCTTCATTTCATCATGTCTAATATCTAGTAAAAATTTCATAAATTTTGCATTCTGTTTGCACGAAAAAATGCATAAAAACCACTAAAAAGTCTTCATTTTTCATTGTTGCATTTTAACTCCCCAAAAATTCCTAAAAAATATATTTTGCCTTCATCATTGGATTATGTTTCTAAGAAAATATAACTTGGCTAAATTGGATTAATTTCACATAAAAATTAATTTAGCTAAGTTGCTTGATTTCTTAATAACCTAGTTCAATTGCATTTTTTGCATGTGCATTTTTATTGCATAAAAATATATAAAATTCCCTGCTGAAAAACCTATCTTCTAGATAACCTAATCATTGACATAAGGAGATAGTGGCCTCCATGCCCAAATTAAAAAAAAATGACCTTTTGCTTTTAATTGGATAATTAATTTTAGCAATTTTTGATTTATTTATTTATTGCCCGACTACTACAACATGACACATTTAACATAGGGCGATTCAAGTCTATTAGATGACATTATTATCGGGGAGGCAAAACTTAGGTAGATTATTAGAAAATCTAGATATTAGGTTTTCCATCCCCGTGTAGTCTGACTCTCGAATTTTCCTATGTATATTTCTCTATTTCTTTTTCTATACTTTTTCTATTTATTTATTTAGTTATTTTATTTTATTTTATTGAGTCTATCTCTCTGACCACCTTCTTATTTTTTGAGCGAGGGACCTGGCACGACGGAGTAATCGCTTTGGTGGTCGAGCAACTAAGAAGCATTGGAGGCCGACTGAAAGGACACAATAAATTTAAGATCGACTTGAGTCGTGAGAGAGTGTAGAGTCCTTAGGAATTTATTTTGATGCATTTCTTTTATGTTTGTAAATAATTTGTATTAATTAGGTAACTGCATATTTCCATCTGATTCCATTTGTTATTTTGTGTATGTACCAGACTTGGACTTTCTCTTGTGTGTGCCGAGACCTGTTTCAGTCTCCGGTGATGGTTGGGCTTGCCTTGAGTGGCGAAATTAGGATATGTGAAGAATCTCAGATTCATCACTCTAAAATCTCATTAATTAAGCTCAAATCCCTCAAAATCATTGGCATTTCTTCATTTATTCTGCATAATTAGCATTCATGCATGTTTTCATGAGAATTGCATTTTATAACGCATTTCTGCACAAAATAAGAAGCTGAAAATCCCAGTTAAAAATGACATGTGAATAGCCTAACTTCCCTGATTTTTAACTAATTCATGCTAACTCCGAATGACCCAAAACCACCTCCACTGTGTGCATATCACTAACAAGAATAAATGAAAAATACAAAAAATTCACTAGCATAATAAATGGACCAAAAACCCAAATCCTAGTTCTAGGATTCCCGGACTAAAACCCTCATATCTTCTCCATCCAGTGTATCTTTTAATCCTGCTCACTTTTGAACTAATGTACATTCAATTACCTTCAAAACAAGACTAAGTTAATGTGAATCAGAGCTCATATTTGAAAGTTGGGTTTTGGGCTTCTTTTGTACATTTTGTATTTTAGCAGTTTTTGACCTATTATTTTATGTACATAATTAACCTATTTTATTTCTTTTTCATTTGTCTTCTTTGACAAAATTTTTATTAAAATGCACAAAAATCCAAATCCAAACTGAGCTTGAAATCAAAGAAACAAATTAACTCCGAGTCTTCACGAACTATATGTACAAAATTGGTCCTTTTCACCTTTTTTATATAAAAATGAATAAATAAAAACTAAAAAATTGGCTGACACGTAGTGGCTCCAGGAGCTATCACGTGTCAGCACCACAAAATTCGGAAAATAAATGCAAAGAAAATTAGAAAAGAAATAGTAAACGACCTCGGATCAAAAAAGTTTCTTCACAAAAATTGCTTGTCTCGATGAGATCTACAACTTTTATGAAGACATAAAAATCAAAATCGATTAATTTCACAAAGTGATATTTTTGAGGTATCCCATGTACATAGAATTCCTTGATTTTTGGGTTTTATAACTTTTTTGTCATTTTTAAACCAGATAAAATTCCAAAAAAATATGATAAAGCCAAAGATAAATATAAACACATTAATCTATTTTTTTAGATTTTTATTAATAAAAAAAATAAAAGACGAAAAAGACTAATTTTGTACAGATAGTTAGTGAAGACTTGGACTTAATTTGTTTATTTGATTTCTAGCTCAATTTGGATTTGGATTTTTGCGTATTTTAATAAAACTTTTATCAAAGAAGACGAATGAAAAAGAGATAAAATAAATTAGATTAATTATGTACATAAAATAATAGGTCAAAAACCACTATAATACAAAATGTACAAAAGAAACCCAAACCCAACTTTCACATACGAGCTCTGATTCACTTGAACATGGTCTTGTTTTAAAGGTAATTGAATGTACATTAGTTCAAAAGTGAGTAGGATTAAAATGGACACTGGATGGGGGAATATATGAGGGTTTTAGTCCGAGAATCCTAGAACTAGGGTTTGGGTTTTTGGTCCACTTATTTGGGTTAGTGAAATTTTTTGTATTTTTCTCATTCTTGTTAGTGTTATGTACACAGTGGAGGTGGTTTTGGGTCATTCGGAGTTATCATGAATTAGTTAAAAATCAGGGAAGTTAGGCTATTCATAGGACAATTTTTGCTGGGATTTTTGGCTTCTTATTTTGTGCAGAAATGCGTGATAAAATGCGATTCTTATGAAAACATGCATGAATGCTAATTATGCAGAGTAAATGAAGAAATACCAATGATTTTGAGGGATTTGAGCCTAATTATTGAGATCTAGAGTGATGAATCTGAGATTCATCATCCCCCTATACTTAAACCATGCTCGTCCCTAAGCATCAAAAGAAATGCTATGAGGTGAAATGAGATTGGGTTCCATACCAAGACCATGAGCTGAAGGTGAAAATGAAACTAGACTCGACCTTTGGATTATTAGTTTGGTGGAACTTCTGTGATACTTAGAATTTTAAACTCGACAGCCCTCAAGTTCTACGCATCATTGCAACAGTTTCGGCTCAAAAGTCATCTTAGATCATTCCTCTTCCCAAAGCATACCCTATGAACATTGAATAATCGACTCATGTGTGAGAAAGGTTTTAGCTCTTCCCATCTAGAATGTCGGACTACCATGCAAATCTCCTCTCCAGTAACTCATCCTCGGGGAGTCAGGTATTTCCTTCTAAGGTCTGCCGCGCTGTGTTCACAATGGAATTGGGGGTGAAGTTAGAAGAAGGAGAAAAGAACTGGAGGGTGTCTAGTGAAGTCACCTCTCCTTGTGAAGTTGTCCAGTGTAGCCAAGTCTCCACCAAGATCTGCAGGTTTTCTTTGAAGCTTCGACCTTTTTTGTCAGATATTTATTTGGTAGTGGCTTCTTTGTATTTAGATTTTTGGTGGTTCTGCTTGGATATTTTTGTGCCCCTGCGGATATAGAAAATTTTTTTCGTACATGTTTTGGAGTCCTAGAAAAAAAATTGTGCCCAATCGTCCATCCCTTTTCCGAAGCTTTATTTCAACCCGTATTCCGGTCTTTAGATTTCCACGCTTCCAGAGAAGAAACTCATACTGTCTTCCAACATCCCGTCTGAGTTGAGCTAAGTGCATAATGTGAGAGTACAAATTAATTCCCCATTCTAGAGTTGTACCCAGAATAAAGAGACCATGTTAGACACTAAGAGTCAAATGTTGTTCATTGTCATGTGGAACTCGAAGAATTAAGTTATAGATATGAAGTTTCTAAAATTCTATTTCTTGGTGAAGTTCCTCTGAAAATTAGGTGGATTAAGGTCAAGTCTAGATCACTCTCGGTTTCTGTTCATAACTCAGTTCAGAACCCAAAGTCTTTTCACAGATGAAATGATGGATGAAGTGCAGGTGTGCGAAAATTCAGACACATTTTTTTGATATATTTTTTATGCAAGTGTTTTTTTAATGCAAAAATGAATAAGAAGCCTCTTTTCAAAAATTTTGGATAGGACACATCCAGTGTTAGTAGCAAAACTCTTTTTCTTTTTGGTTTTTTGTTTTTGTCTTTTGTTTTTAAGTTAGTTACACACCCCGTAAATACATATAGACTTACGCGAAAGTACGAGATATGGGTAAAATATATACATAGTATATATACAGACCCCCCTATACTTAGAGAGTGCTCTTTCCTCAGAGCACAAGAAGCGAAAAGATGACATAGCTCGGGCTAAACATAAGAGAGTGAAAAAGAAAAAGAAAAAGACAGATTGGTCCGCCCTCTATACTTAGACTGTAAACAGTCTAAGTATAGAAGAAGAGATAAAAAATGAGGCGGTCAGGATATGTGAATGAGGAGAGTATATACAGATGGGTATCGGTTCCCCCTATACTTAGGCTCTGCTCAGCCTAAGTATGGAAGAAGGGTGGAAATGGGGTGATCATGAGATATGGAGGATGGTATATACAGATTGCATCGGTCCCCCCCTATACTTAGGCCTTGGCCTAAGTAGAGGAAGAAGTTGTACAAGGAGACCGATGTGGTCGGTAGGGAGGGTGGCTAGCTGATGATTTAGGCGGTTTTTGGTCGATATTTTTGTGAGCCTGCGGTGGGAGATCGTAATGATGAGAAGGAGATGAAGCATATGATTCCCAGTTATTATCAATGTTATCCTTAGAAAAATCTTGATGGATAGTAGATGAAGAGTATGAGTCAGATGAAAGGTAACCATTATCAGAGTTATCCTCAGAGGAATAGTATTTGAAAGTGGACACACTCCAGATATTCTTGTCTTTTTGTTTCTTCAATTGTTTTCTCAGAATTCGTTCCTTTTTGGGATCAAGTGTTTTGTCCTCGGATGAATACTCTGAAGCACCAGTCTCAGTCAGCTCATAAGAAATAATTCTAGTGTATTTGATGAGAGCAGGAGTATTATCTTTTGATGAATAATAGTTAGGAACAGGAGTTGTCCAACAAGAATCGAAGTTTGGATCCTTGCGAAGATAAGGTTTTAGAACTGCCGAACAGACTTCACTCATGTAGATTACCTTTTCCGGACCTGATGAGAGATCATCAACTGATTCCTCTTCTGGAAGGTCAAAGGTGACTTTCTTTTTTGATGAAGCAGTAGTCTTTTTGTTTCGTGAAGGTGTTGGTCCACTTGAGTCTCCAGATGAGTAACCATTGGAATTCTTCTCCTTGGTCGGTGTTCATCCTGCGTGTTTGTTCTTAGTCTTCTTAATGTTGGTGCACTCCTAGTTTGGGATGATTTGGTCATGGTATTCAGAGTAGGTTTTCCCAGGGTGTGACCATGCATTTGTCTCAGGATCGTATAAGAACCATTCTTCTATTGTGAGATCCACAGGAATTAAAATATTGGGGAGAGTCTCTGCATGTTCGTTCTCAATTAATTTGATGTTGGAACATTCCTGTGTCGAGTTGATGTGATCACGGTAGTCAGAATAGGTTGACCCAGGGTGTGACCATGCATAAGTCTCCGGGTCATATGATTCATATACTTGATTCTACATGGTGAGAGCAGCTGGGAATGGAGCAGGGGGAGATTTTCTAAACCAGTAGTCTCATCAAGAACCGCTATCTCAGGTGTAGCAATGGGGTAGGGCTATTCTACTGCTTGATGGTTACGACTGTCGATGACTTCGTGGGTTGCCTCAGAAAATCGTGGTTCCTCAAAGACTGGGTGAGATCGAAGTGCTTCCAATGCTGTAAAATTGATTTCCCGAGTCTTACATTCAATAATTTCCTTAGCCAATGTCATGAATTGCTTTCCGATAATAATTGGAGACTGGTTGAATTCTCGTTGATGCTCAATATCAATGATCGTGAATTCCACTTTGAGCAGAGCACCTTGGAATGTAATGATGACAGAAATGATCCTCTCAGCTACTTTATCGATCGGTCATCCAATTAAACAATCTCTCATATCTTAATGATCGGTCCAAGTTTGAGTTCATGAAATATAGAGGTCAGGAGGATATTGATAGGTGAATCATCATCAATTCGAGCATGGATGGAAATTGTGTCTTTGATTCCACAGTCAAATCTGGGCAACCACTTCACTATGCGGCTCTTGGTTTTTCTCCTCAACACCAAGGAGGAGGCCATTGACAAGATATGTCTTTCAGTCTTTGTCCTTATCCTGCCCGACTTTTAATCATTAATTTATCCATTACAAATCCTTTAAGGTCAGGGAAGTGTTCAATGGCCTGTATAAAGGGAAGTTTAAAAATTAGTTTCTTCTTCAGTGCTTCCCGTACAACAGGATTCAAATTCTTCATATTTTCTTCAGTTTCAATTTTTATGTATTTTTCGAGATTTTCGATTTTTTGTTGTTTTCTAATATTTCATTTTTTGGTATTTTCTGTGTGGTGTGGTGATGTGGTGTTTTCCGTAGATGAGCAGGGACTTTGATGTTCTGAGTAGGAGTTAGAGTCATAGTCATCCCTAGGGGAGTAGTATGCATAAGTGTCGTTGTCAGAATCGTCTCTAGGTTTCTGAATATCCTTAAAGTTTTCAACATGAGATCCAATCTTTTCCTCATTCATTTTTATATCCGAGCTACCAGAGATTGAAATCAATCGGTCAGCAAACTTTCTGAATGTATCCTTCATTAAATCAAATTTCTTATTTATCCTCGAAATATCATCCCCCGAAAACTTTTCATGACCAATCATGGGAGCAGTCGGGGTGTGTTTTTGTATTTGACATTCAATAATTTCATATTCCATTTTCCTGTATGTGCTATGAGAAGAGTCTCTTGAAATATCCAATATATGATCGTTATTTTCTGGAAATTTCTCCTTAAAAATTATGGAAGGAGGCTGCTCATGTGATCTAGGCGTGTGGAGTTTGTCTGAGTAGAGTTCAATCCTTTGATCATGATTGGTCGGATCTTGGTATGGTGGAATCAATATACATGGGTTAAATGTTTGGTCGGATCATGATTGTCTGAGTAGAGTCTTTTGTGGAAGTTGGATGGTGTGTATTTGGAGGAGATTTGAAGTTTTGGGTCTAACCGATACGAATTCATTTTCATAGTATAGCTCTGATGGATTCTTGGATAAATGTTCCACCATTTTTGAAAGAGCTGAAATGAAGATGGTTTGGGTCTGTTCGAGATGAATTGATTTTCATGATCTGGATCTGGAGAGTTCTTGGTCAAAAATTCCATAATTTTTGAATGAGGTTTATTGGTTGACAAATCAAGAAAGTAGAGAGATGGCACAATTGTGCGGCTTTTGATCTTCGAAATCAGTTCACGCACGCAAATCAAACACGAATCAAACCCGAGGTTTACCAACTCACACAATGAAGCCGTAAGAGTTCAGCTATTTTATTTTCAATTTTAATTGGTGATAAGACAATCTTGGAAAGAATTTAGCGAGCTGTTAGGTGCCAGAAATTTTTCTAATGACTGGCCTGAATTCTTACGACTAGTTGCACCTACTTCAGCTAGTATGGGAGTAAGTACGGACTGTAGAACGGCTACCCGTTACTTGAGGATGGAGCCTTACACAATGTCCTCTAAACCACCCACTCTACTAAGGAAATTCAGACCGTTTTCCGGCTACTCGTTAGATCCTAACTGAGAAGTAGATAATCGTTTTTGGTAGAATTAGTAGTCAATATGAATATCCGGGTTTGTGCTCTAACCTTAAGTGTCGTCTCTCACTCACTCAGACAAATAAAAGAATCCAAGGTTAGGGTTGCTCTCCCGTAAAAATTCTCGATTTTATGAGTTATTAAAAGTCGGCTATATTTAGCTGTCCTAATTTTAATAAGGCGATCACTGAAGAATTAAATGAGCACAAATGCACGTCTACCATCCACTCTCAATTTTTTTTAAAATTCTGTGATGAAACAAGAGGGAGAAATTCGGGAAAAGCCGATGCACGTGAAAAACTTTGATGTATGCTCAGTTGGAAGACTTACAGTGAATCCTCACAATCTCCATGTGGGATGCAATACATGAATTGAAAGATTATTCTAAATGAATGCAAGCCAATGAAAAATCGCACCTAGTAGAAAGTTCAATTAGCGGGGAAGAATTGAGTTTAATTTGGCTAAATAGAACTATCTAATGTGCGTCTCAATTAAAGTGAAGTGTGGCCTTAGGTCCTATGAGCACAATCAAAATTTAAAAAAAGCTTTAAGAGCCGTATGTGCAGGTCTATCCTAAGCGCCACTCAAGTCGGGCCCCACCCTCACTGGAGAGTGAAACAGGCCACGACACACCACATAAGAAAGTTAAAGGTTTTTTTACACATGCGAGAGTCCAAATGGACACTGTTATAAATGAGCAATTAATTACAGAAATTAAAAATTGCAGAAAAATAAAATCCTAGACTCTAGGCTCTCTCACGACTCGACTCGATCTAAAATTAATTGCGGCTTTTTTCGGAAGTTAGTGAAGATGCATCGGTTCTTGAAAAACTGCTCCACGTACGTCGGGTACCTCATAAGAAAAATAAGAGAGAGAATGTAAGAGAGTGACTCAAAAAAATAAATCAAAAAAAAAAAAAATAAATGCTGAAAATAAAATAAAATAAAATAAATGTAGGACAAAAAAATGGAATTTACAGTGAAAAATTCAGAGGTCAGACTACCTGAATGCGGAAAACCGTACAAAAATTTTTAGACAAAAAACTATGCCGTTTGACTACCCGGCAACGGCGCCATCTGACGGTTCGCGAATTTTGTAGCACGTGCATAAGACGTACCTCCCACAAACGTGCCACGCACGTGCTCCGCCACCCCCATACCGCTGCCACGTGTTTCCCTTCTGGTCGTCTGATCTTGTCCCATCAGACGACCCGTGGCCATCGTCTCCAAATCGCCCCCTTCCCGATTCGGTCGCCGCCCCTCAAAATCTCCGCCGAAGATCTCATAAACGCCGACCCGCGATCCCCTGAATCTTCACCGTCAGAGATCCTTCCACCACCGCCGACCTTCCAAATGAAACGCCTCAGCCACATCTCGCCTGATTCTAATCAAATCATATCTCATCTCTGATCCCCGCGTCACACTCTCGTCGAACCCAATCTCCGCGGCGATCTCCTCTTCCTGATTCTCCCCAGCGACCTTCCTTCCCCGACGAACCCCGCACCCTATTTAAAGCACCTCCACCGCGACCAAGACCGCCATCCACCGATTACATCTCAACATTTAGCAAGGTGGTCACAACACCTTGCTCTTTCCCGGCGAGGTCCGAGGGCCCCCGCCCCTCGTTGCAGACGCAGCTCCCCGTCAACCTGCCCTACTCCGACCTTTGGCCGTAGAGCCAACTACTCCGCCATCCTCCATCGAGCACGCTTCGACCTTCGATGCCTCGACCGTCTCCGACCAACGCCATCTTCTGCATCGACCACCACGCCATCAATGCCGACCATCGTCTGGAGCTTCACCGCTCCTCCACCCGCTTCGTCATCGACAATCTTCTTCAACTCCATCGCCGAAGATCCATCTGCAACCCCCTTCGACTACCATCCACGCCGGTCATCATCGCCATCGCTGGAGGACCTCAAAGCCATCCAGAGGTGACCACCGGAGCACCGCCCTCGCCCCTCCGCCTTCGCTCCGCCGTGCCGCCGAGGGCTGTCCCAAGACCCTCCCCACGCGAGGAGCACGTGAGGAGAAGGGGCGTCTTGCAAAGACACCCCTTGGAGTCCAACCAATTCTAAGGAGGACCCTCCTCACGTGACACTCACATGTTTGGAGGAATTTTTGCAAAGAGCCCCTCGCTACTTCTCCTATTTGCCATCCAGACCGGCGACCACAGTACGTGCCCCTCTGGAAATGTTGCAAGAGCCCCCCCACTTATAGGTAATTGCAAAGTCATCATTGCTTTACATTATTTTATTCTATATATTGCATAAATAACCCTGTAATTCCCCTCAGTTTTGAACCTCTCTGTTGCATTATTTTATTATTCAAAAATAGACATTGTGTTTTACAATTAATTCTCTAGATTATGGCATATTGTGGACATTTATGTGATTAGTGGTTAATTAATAATTAATCTTTTTGTGGAAAATTGCATATTTTGCTCATTTTAAGCTTAAAAATTTATAATTAATTAACCGTTGCTCTAACAATTCCCGAAAAATTATGGATTATAGAATTAATTGTGGTTAACATTGTGCCTAAAAAGAATTTGCATTTGCATACTTAGTTTGCCTTGTAAAAATCATTTTACATATTTCAATATTTGATTTTTAATAAGTATTAAATCACACATTTTCGAGGTTTAGAATTTTTATGAGATCCATCACTTAGTGATAGATCTTGGATAATTTTATCCTGGAAAATAATTAAGTTTAATATTTGTTATAATTAAATATTGAAATTCACTTTGTTTGCATTTAAAAATTCATAAAAAATCATCTTGCATCCAAAAATTCCAAAAACATTACAGTGCAATCATTTCATAATAATTATAATTTTGGCCAAGTTTCATATTTTTCGTACATCATTTGATCGACAATTATATTTTAGTCCCTAAAATAGGCCCAAGTTGTATTTTGCATCTCTAATTGCATAAATAAATACAAAAAAGACCACCTCGAAAACCGTGCACGAACTTTGATAGACAAAATTCTAGGTTGTTCCTTTGCCTCCTGGTGTTCTACCTTGTGACTTGCTCAAGTAAAATAAACATAAAACCACGTGATTAAAACTTGTCTAAATTTTATTGTGGTTATTTATCGACAAATTCCGATTGCCCGCCTACAAGAAAACAACATATTTTTAAGGAAATGATAAAACACGATATTTAATATAGGCAAATCGAGAATCATCAATAGGCACGTAGCAGTGTAATTTCAAATTTGTATGTTCCCTTCATAGTTTAGGCCGCACATCTTAAAATATTCACACATCTTTAAGATTCATAATGAGACGCACATAAACATGTATTACTTTGCCAAATTGAACTCAATTCTTTCCCGATAATAGTATATTATTTAGGTGTGATTTTCTTGATCTGCACGCATTTAATGTAAATTTAAAAAAGTCAACTTTGCGTAACACATAGAAAGTGTTGGTAGTCTCTGTAAGTATACCTTCTTCTGACCATGCATCATCGCTTAACGTTTGCATTCTGATTTTTGATTCCTACCTTATTTTAAAATATAGGATTAAAACAGAAATTGGTACTAAATTGTAGATGTGCTTTGCTGTGCTTAGATTAATTTTTAGGTGACAACCTAACTCTAAAATTGGATTGAATTGAGTAGGTTGATTAAACAAAGATTGGAATAAAAATAACCTTGTTTTACTGGTGCATAAAGCCCTCATCTGTCTTGCGGGTACTTACCTCTAGACAACAATGGGTAAGGATGTAGCCCCCAAGGATTAGAGCTAAAATCTGTGGACTTATGCTCTAAGCGCTTGGACTTATTCTTAGGGTCCTATTGCTGCTACAAGCACTTGCCTTCGACCCTTAGAAGAAGTAGTCTTGGTTTAAGTTGGTGTGTGTCCGTTGGTTTGAACATGAACTACCTTCGGTAACTACACCTGTGAGTAATGTTTTAAAAGATTGTTTTACCACCTACTAAAACATATAAGATAAATTGGTCGAACTCTTACAACCCTCATGTGTGAAGTTGGTTAACTTTCAAAAGGGGTTTGCATTGCATTTTTATTGTTTGAGTATTCTCTGCACATTCAAGTGCACTGTAGAAATAGTGCCTCATTGAATATCATGTTCTAAATGTTTCTTTTGACATCAAAGATCACTCACTCTTGGGATGGTCACTCACAAACCATTCCCTTTCTCTCCTCCCACCTCACTGAGGAAGAACTTCACCTCGATGACCAGAATCCTCTTCTAATGAAGATCGCATTGTTGACCCAAGTCCTAAAGAAGTTTCAAGCAATTTGCCTCTAAAAAAGAAAGAAGAGGTAGAAGAACACCCTGATGACCCCATGAGGATGATACTAGCCAGATTAGTTGCATCTGAGAAGCAACACATTACTCCGAGCTCAGTTAGGACAGCTCAATGTTGGGGTTGAACCACCAATGGATGCTGCGTACAGCCTCGCACATTACAGAATTTGGAATTATTTGAGTCTGGACGAACTTGAAGTTGATTTTGAGTTGAAGCTGCAGTTTCTTAACTTGTTGCCGCACTTTCTTTGGAATGCTTCTGAGGAGCCATACGCATTCTTAAGGGACTTCGATCTCATATGT
Source organism: Ottelia alismoides (assembly GCA_037367405.1). Taxonomy (NCBI): domain Eukaryota; kingdom Viridiplantae; phylum Streptophyta; class Magnoliopsida; order Alismatales; family Hydrocharitaceae; genus Ottelia; species Ottelia alismoides. The sequence continues at coordinate 603,964 of JAZKJV010007525.1, read as the reverse complement.
GCTAACCTTAGACATCCTAATGTTAGCCATGATTATATTAGGCTCACAACCCTTCCATTTGCCTTAGGTGGCAAAGCTGACTATTGGGTGAAGAATCTTGGAATTTCAGTCACCACCTATGCCCAGTTTAAGGACCATTTTCCGAAGAAGTTCTACCCCCTGAGTAGGACTAACATGATGAGGACAGACATCACTAGCTTTTCCCAGCTACCCCATGAAGCCTTTTAGGATGGCTGGGAGAGGTATAAGGACATCCTACAGAAATGTCCCTATCATGGTCTAGATGACAACATCTTGGTCTAGACATTCTCCACCGGTCTTCACCCTGAGATGCAGAGTTTAGTGATCGTTGCATGTGGAGGAAACTACATGTCACGTGGAGCAGATACCGTATGGAGGGTATTCGAGCAGATGGCTAGACTAGCCGCTCACAGACTGCTAGCAGGGCGTATGCACATGTCGCCGAGTTCATTCTCATCTGGAGGTGGAAAGTCCAATGTAGTCGATCTCTCTCAAGATGTGATTCCTAACATGGGACTCCTTGTGGACAAGCTTACAATAGTCAAGAGGATTGACCGAAGGATTGATGAGTTAGACAGGAGCATCTCCAAGATTCCAGACAGATGGAGGAGTTGAATGAGAAGGTAAAGATACATGTCGTGAGTGCACCTGTTACTCCTGTTTACTGAGTTCACCATGTTCAGGAGAAGCTGGTATCAAGGAAACCCCAACCGTAGGAGCAGGACCAGTCCTACATCCATTCTTTCCAGCAACAACCTCCACCAACAGAGATAGTTCAGGAGCCTCCATCGATTTGGGAGGTGAATGGAGTATGGTATACTCATGACCCTGCAAGGAAGGGAAGTACAAGCGACCGATCGGCTTACCACCATCCCTCGATATTTCACAACACCGCATTAACCTCTGCACCACCTCCTTCACAACAGAACCATGGATTCCAGCCACCCCAGCAACATCAATGTTAGTAGTACCAACAGTATAGCTGGTAGGGCTAGTACCAGGCTAACCAACAGGGCCCACAGTTTTAGCAAACACCCCAACACCAGCAGCATCAGAGGCAGTACCCCGGTCAGCAGGCCAGTTTTCCCATTCTTCTTCTCAGTCTTTTCCACTTCCTTCTTCATCCAGTCCCATGGACTAATAGTTTTAGTAGATACTCGAAACACTTTGTTCCTACTAGAATGAAATTCATGACTTATGGGTGGATGTCAACTTACTATCCAGATGGAGAGATGAGAAGTATACACCCTCTACCTCGATTCCGGCCTAAGTTTAGGCTAACCAAATAGCATGAATTATTGTGGTTGTTAGCAACACCTTGGTCTGGTATACTATTCGACATCTCTTATATCTGATCATGAGATTCTTTCGTGTGATGAGGCTAGCCATATGCCATTCAGAAGTGGAAGGCCCGTGACCATACCTGACCGGGCGAGGGACACGAGGAGTTTCCTCTTTGGAGCTCCACCTGAGGAGTCTTCAAAGGATGTTGCGTCATATTTAGGGGTCCCATCAACACCATCCGAGGATCTTTTCTCAGGAGCTGAGAAAAGAAGGAGAGTATGATTGCAACATCAACAACATAGAGTATGATCTTCATCTTCTATTTCCCTTGCTTCCATCCCTTTCCCCCGTGCTCTTACGTGATGAAAGAACATCAAAAAGATTCATAAAGACGACCTTAGTGTGGCATGATTTGTAAAGAGAATATCATAGTTAAGGTGCCATTTTATGAGTATTTGACTAATCATCCTGCATTCCAAAAATACCTTAAGTTGAGATGCACACCTACTAGGGTTAGCAGAAAGAAACCAAACCAATATGTGAAGACTCAATGTCTTGTGAGTAGCCACAACTTATTGTATCAAAGATCAACAACTACTAAGGAAAAAGAAAGACATGTGTGCTGACTATGTGGAGAGTCTTATCGACGACATTGTGTTTGCACGTACTCTCTTGTATAATAGTTCTTCAATCAACTTACTTCCCTTATCATTATATCTGAAATTGGAGCGTGGACCACTACGTAAATCTAGAGCTTTACTCCAATTCGCAGATCGTTCAATGAAGATACCTAAGGGAGAAGTAAAGAACGTCATAATCTCGATTGAGGGATAGAACTATTAGGTTGACTTTACAGTCTTAGACATGGAGACCCCCAATCATTGGAGAGAATCTCATATCATTCTCGGGAGGCCCTTCCTTAGGACCGCAGGCGCATCTTTTGATTATGGTACGGGAATGATGAAGTTCCATTCTCCAGATGGAGTGATGAACCTTGAGATGAAGTAGACAAAATGGCAGTGACTTGATTCAGAGAGTAGTACAAAGTACTCATCTTCAGAGACAGATTGCAGAATGATTAGCACCGTTGGGATTTGGAGACAAGTTCCATCAAGAAAGAGCGAGACCCTTTCATTTCGAAAGGACATAGTGCATGATGTAGTTTGCCAGGTGTTGCCTGATCTTGTGAGACGTGCATCTATCTATTCCCATGATGATGTAGAGATCCATCAGGATCTGTCAATTCCATCCCCTTCGGAGCAATCATGTGACATATATGATGAATCAGACATAGCTTTGGTCGAATTACCGCATCTCTTTGGCGATCTGACTCCCGATACTTCTGAGTTGGTGGAGAGTAATACACAGTTGATCCTACCTTCATGTAGCATGCAACTAAATTCAGATTCAGTTCAACAAGATTTCTTGATGACGCCATATTGATAGGACTGAAATCACTGCCTCCTACACTGAAGTATGCCTTTCTTATGGGACCCAAAGAGAGATATCCTATTAATATTAGCTCGTACTTGACTTTAGAACATGAGTGTATGTTGTTAGAGGACTTAGAGAGGAACCGCAAAGCAATAGACTGTACAGTGTCGGATCCCATGGGGATTAACCCTGCTCTCTGCTCGCACCACGTTTACTAAGGATAATGTGAGACCTTCCAGTGAGTTCCAGAGGAGAGTTAACCCCAATCTACGGGAAGTAGTGAAGAAAGAAATTGAGAAATGGTGCAAAGCAGGGTTTATATAGCCTATTTATGATTCCAAACGGGTGGGCATGCTTCATGTTGTCCCCAAGAAGTCGGGTAATTAGATGATCACCAATGAGGAGGGGGTAGATATCGTAACATGAGTACCCACATCGTGGTGTGTTTGTGTCGACTATAGGCGCTTGAATGTCGCGACTAAGAAAGACCGCTTTTCCTTGCCATTCATTGGTCAGATCTTGGAGAGACTCGCATGGAAAGTGTTCTTCTATTTTCTTGAAGGGTATTCAGGCTACAACCAGATAGCTATAGCCCCTGAGGACCATGAAAAGACCATAGTCACATGTCCATTCAACACTTACGCATTCAGGTGCATGCCATTCGGGCTCTACAATGCCCTAGACACTTTTAAGCGGTGCATGATCGTCGTATTTGTTGTGATGGTGGGAGATTTCTTGGAAGTGTTCATGGATGACTTCTCGGTACATGGTGATTCTTTTAATACATGTTTTGCGCACTTGAACCGAGTCCTTAGGTGATGTAGCGAGGTGAATCTGGTACTCTCTTAGGAGAAGAGTCACTTTATAGTGATGGAGGGTATCATGTTGGGGCATGCCATATCCAAAAGGGGAATGGAGGTTGACCCTAGCAAAGTAGAGGAGATCAAGAAACTCGATCCACCTATCAACGTGAGGTTAGTGAGGTCATTTCTAGGGCATGTTGGATTCTACAGGATATTCATTTAGGATTTTTCGAAGATTTCCCGCCCACTGACTGGGCTCTTAGGGAAAGACATAGAGTTCATCGTAGATCACAGATGTCTAGAGGCCTTTGATATCTTGAAGATGAAGATTTGTGCCTTGCCTATCCTACAATCTCCTGATTGGTCTCTCCCCTTTGAGATCATGAATGACGCTTCAGATGCTATAAGAGCTGCGTTAGGACAAGGGTGAGAGGCGATCCCATTTGCGATCCATTATACAAGCAAAGTGTTAGACCCTACATAGAGGAACTACATCGTAACTGAAAATGAAATGCTCGATGCAGTATGGGCCTCGAGAAGTTCAAGTCATATATTTTGCACTCTAAGGTGACAATCTACACTGATCACACATTTATTCAATACTTAATGGAAAATAAGGATGCAAAGGCACATCTTCTTAGACGGATTTTGCTCCTCTAAGAGTTTTATTTGGAGATAAAAGAAAAACTTAGAGTGAAGAATGTTGTGGTTGATCACCTCTCCTGGATTGAGATTAAGGATTCTCCTGATTTTGAGCATATTAGAAAAATCTTCCCATATGAGTCAATATGAGTTATTGACTCATTCCCATGGTATGCCAACATGGTGAAGTTTCTTATCTCCAAGCAAGTTCCCCAAGGTTGGACTAGGAGGAGTATTGACTGACTGAAGTCAGATTCAAGGAGATGCCACTAGGATGATCCGTTCCTTTTCTTTGAAGGGTCGGATTGTGATTGGATAACGTGTATTCCTCAGGATGAATACTAGAGTGTCCTGACATATTGTCATTCTCTTGAGGCTGGAGGACACCATTCAGGGAAGAGAACCGCTCAGAAGGTACTCCAATGCAGATTGTACTTACTGACCCTGTTTAGAGATGCTATAGATTTTGTACGGATCGTGCCTGATTTGTCAGAGGATGGAAGGGACTATTAAACAAAGAGATGAGATGCCCATGCAACCTGTGATCATTTGTGATGTTTTTTTTTGCATGGGGAATAGATTTCACGGGTCCCTTTCCCAATAGCCAAGGACATGAGTACATCTTGTTGGTAGTTGATTATTTGTCTATGTGGGTGGAGGTTATCCCAACCCAAACTGCAGATAGCAATGTATTTGTAAGTTTGTGAGAGACCATATTATTGCCTCGTTTGGTGTACCGAAATTTCTGATTTCTGATAGGGGTAGCCACTTTGTGAATCGAGATATGAGATCTTAAGCTAAGGACTACGGATTTGAGTACAAAGTTACTAGTCCTTACCGCCCATAGTCCAATGGCATGGCAGAGGTTTCAAATAGAGAGGTGGAGGCTATTTCATAGAAATTAGTTCGTCCCGACAGGAAGAACTTGCCCCAGCTCTTGGACCAAGTCCTATAGGCCTATAGGACAGCCTACAAGATAGCTTTGGGCACTTCACCATTTAGAATGATCTATTGCAAGGCATGTCATTTGCTCGCTGAGCTGATTCACAAATCCGAATGGGCAATTAAACAGACTAATTGGAGTTGACACCTAGGGAAGGTTTGTCGTGACTTCAACTTGAATGAGATCGTGGAAGTCCGAAATAGGGCATATGAAAACAATTTTATTTATAAGGACAAAGTGAAGATATGGCATGTTCAACACATTAGGTGCAAATACTTTATCCTTGGGAAAAAGATATGGTTGTTTAATGCTAGGTTACAGATGTTTTACAAGAAGCTCAAATCCAAGTGGACAAGTCCCTTTGTTGTTAGAAAAGTGCACGAGAATGGAAGTGTAGAGATAGTTGATCTCACAGATGGTGCACAAACCCATGTGGTGAATGGACAACTATTGAAGCACATTGTAGATTCTAAGGAGCAGTTAGTCCAAGTCGAGGTCCTTAACTTCATGTAGAGTTAGCACAAAGCGGATACATCACATTACTCTTCAAGAAGATGCAATATCTCGATTCCGCATCCCAGAAGATTCACTCACTTTTGTATATCTGATTTATTCATTCTTATGTATATATTAATACTTTTAGAGATTAGGTTCCTTCTTCTATAGATACTATCTCCAAGCTTAAGCTATTCAAAGCCTAAGTATAGGGGGAAGCCCTGCTCTTGCCAGTATAGTCATTTTCACATTATATATTCTCCATAGATCTCATCGGTTCTCACCTTTACTCATGTCCTAGACTTAGGCTGACCAGAGCCAAAGTATAGGGGGGATCGATGCCCACCATGTGTATATATTTATCCATTTCTCCTCATGACCTCGACCGCCCCATTTTCGCTCTTCTTCTACACTTAGGCTGACCAAAGCCTAAGTATGGGGGCAGGTTGACTCTATACTTTTTTGTTATTTTAACTCTCCTACGCTTAGCATGAGCTATGTCTTTTCCTCGCTTATTGTGCTTTGAGGACATTGCACATGCTAAGTATAGGGGGTGTGTATATATTATATATATACTTTACCCATAGCTCGTACTTTCACGTACCTTTTGTATATATAATTACGAGTTGCGAAAAATTGGGGTAAAAATTGATTTCTTTAATAAATGTATATATGTATATTGTATACAAGTTGCATATAATATGTATAATACTTGTATAATTTTGTAAAATTATTGTAAATAATACTTTTGTAAAATTTGTTATAAAATAGGAGGTAAACCAAATAAAAAACTTTTGAAAAAAATGTTTCTTATTTACTCAGCACATCATTCTTTCATTCATGAAAAAAGAGTCTTGCACTTCATTTATATGCATTGCATGTCATCTGCATTTCATCTGCATATCTAGAATATGCAAAGTGAAAAGTTAGTGGGTTCTTAAGCGAGTTATGAATAGAAGTGTAGGATGGATTTGCTTTGACCTTAATCTACCTAATTTCAAAGGAACCTTATAGGAACTGGAGTTAATAATTTTAGGGTCGAGTGACTTAATTATTTGAGTCCACAAGACTATGTTCACATGTCATCTTGAGTGGCCTAGTAGAATATTTCATACTCACGTACGATTCCTTTAGACAATGATCTAACTGGGACAAGAACAAAGCACGTAGCTTTTCATTGATGAGATGTGAGGAGGTAGAATCCTTTGGCCTGGAGTAGCACATGGGTGGAACATCCGTCCTCCTCTAAGGAGGGTAGTGAATCTCAACCTGGTATAGTGGCACCGACGTCTAACGATGGGATGTTGTGGGTTGCAATAAAGCTTCAAAAGAGGGATAGTCTACTGGCTCAAGAAGAAAAAATCTTATGTACGTGTTGTACTTTTGTATATATTAAAAAAAAAATCTCCTAAAAGGTTAGATGGGAAAAAAGTTTAAAAAATCCCGTCGGAGAAAAATGTGAATAAGCAAGGCATATGCTACAAAATCCCATTGTAAGGAAGCCTGCAGATGGATACTTGGCTACACTGGTCAAGCTCCACATATATGTGACTACACTGGTCACAATCCATTCTGTTCTCTACCCCCTATTCTTGATCTGGTTGCACTTGAACTTAGAAGTGGATACCCTGATCCTTGAGGAAAGAGTTTCTAGACCAGGGAATTAGAGTTACCTTATTAGAGGAGGTTGTTTATTTGTCATTTCTGATGTGGAGAGATATATTTCCCATACACAGTACAAGTAAGATTCAAAGTCATCACAATTTGTGTATTAGGATTTTTTCTGACCTGACTAATAAGAAGACATGAATATAGACTTTTGGAACTTAAAGGTTGTTAGGTCATTAATTCAATTCCCAATAAGGTTCCACTACATTATTAAACCAAAGTCGAGTCGAGCTCCATTTTCACCTTTTGTTCATGACCTTGGTATGGAACACAAAATCATTTCACTTTTGCATTTCATTTTAGTTGCTCGGGGGCGAGCAATGTTTAAGTATAGGGGGTTGATGAACATGCGATCCATCACTTTAAAGTTCAAAAATAGAGCTTTGTTCCTGAGTAATTAGTTGCATTTCCTAATTTATTTTGTGCTATTCTCTTTCACACATTTATAATTAAACTTTGTATTTTATCATGCATACTTGCATTAAGTAAGAAGCCTAAATTCACTTGTAAATATCACATGTATATTCACCATATTTCACTATTTTTTATCTATTTTTCTCTAACTAAGAATTAAACAAAATCAACTCTATAGAGTATATATTATTGACACTAATAAATAATATCAAAAAAATACTAACTTGAAAATTGACCAATAAAACCCTAACCACAGTTTGAGATTAAGAATTTGAAAATGTGAATATCTATCTCATACATTCTCCTATGGACCCCTACTTGCTTTTGAATTAATATACATTCAATTACCTTTAAAATGAGACTAACTTCTAAAGAATCAGAGTTCGTATGTGAAACTTGGGATTTGGGCCTCTTTGCATATTATACATATGTTCCCTTTAGTTATTTATTTTATCTTTTATTTTCTTATTTATTAAAAATAAAAAATAGATTAAGTTGTAAATATTTCTTTTATATCTTCTTCGAATTTCTTTTACTTTAATCTCATTTAAAAATGGCAAAAAAAATATGCAAAAGACAAAAATTCTTAATTTTAATCTATAGGATACCCCAAAAAATACTTTTTGCACAGATGTTTCTTTTGTTTTCGATCCTTCACAAAAGTTGTAGATCTCGTCGAGACGAACAACTTTCATGTTGAACACATTTTAATTTGACTCCTTTTATTATTTCTTTTTTTATTTTTCATTACATTTAATTTTTAATTTTTTTGGGAACGACACATGATAGCTCCTGGAGCAGTCACATGTCACACCCATTCTTTAATTTTTCATTTCTTATGATTTATTATTTTATTTATTTAATTATTTTTGTTATTTTATTTATTTATTTATTTATCTTTTTTATTTTAAGTATTTTGGTTAATTTTATTTATTATTATTTATTTTTTATTTTAATTTGTTTTAATTTTTAATTCTAATTATTTTTTATTATCTACCCCCCGCCCGGTGACCGCCCCTGCACGTACCACATGGTGACTCTTCCCTCTCTCCCATATATGCCCGCACCCTCCACCTTCTCCATGATAGCCGCTTCCCCCTTCGTGCTCGCGTCTTGCGATAATTGAAATCGTCGTCCTGTCTCACGCGGTTGCGCTGCAACCACTCCTCTATCCTTTATTGTGTCGCCAACCATCAGCCTTCGCTCGACCCACTTCACTCTCTTCCCCACTATCCAGTCTGCATCTTACTGCAACTGTCGTGCTCGCCCACGATTCCCGATTCTGCCCACTTCTTGTTGAGGTTGGAACCGTCCCTCCCGTACGACCCCACAGCGCTCTCTCCCTCTTCTCTCTCTCGCCCATTGATCTCATCTCCCCGTGTCTAGCAGTTGACCCATCTACCTCTGCTCCCATTGCCCACTTCCTCCATATTCTCAAACCTTGAACCTGCCCCCAACAACCCATAAAATGTCGACATCCTCCCTATCGCATCATTATCCACCACTCTAAGGAAAATGACTAATAGTCTCCTTCTTCCTCTTTGTGACATGCAGAGGGAGATCAATAGAGGCCAAGATGGTCATTGACCTGTGTGAGATCCATAAGAGTCCCTTGTGTTACAGCTATGCTCGAAGTTGCTAAGGTTCAAGGTTCCTCCTCGTTGGACCTTTGGATGAGAAGATTAAGCTGAGATCTTCTGATCTCTAGCAAACATCTGCGAGGACCATCACATGTAACTCCTCATCCCTTTCCTTTTCCTTTCTTTTTCCTTCTCTTCCTTTACTTTCTTCCTGTGCACCACTATTCTTCTTCCCTTCTTTCTTCCCACTCTTAACTGTACACCGTTGCCCCATTCATACTTGACAGCGCCGCCTCACCACGTTCTCTGCCATGCCTTTTACTTTGCTTCGCGCACCTCACCGTCGATCGCTTCCTCCATCGTCTGTGACTCGAGCGTCGCGCTACAATCGCTACACCCCTTTGCTTCACTGTAGAAACCTCCACCTCAATTGCCCTTGCAACACCTTTGACCAGCTCCACCTCATGTTGGCACACCACCTTAGACCACCGACTGCATCCCACACCGATGATTGGAGCAACACATTCTCGCTCTACCGATGACCGATGAAGCAACCTCATTAGAACCACCATCGTGCTTTGCCACCACGCCTCACTGACTGTGCCTCGATCCGTACTTCAGCAGTCGCCCTCGATCCATGTCACTTCAACCTTCGCTAGAGCATATGCCCGCACAGGCCACCTTGAACGCATTAGTTCTGCCCTCGCCACAGTGGAGCCTTAGCGCCGCCTTGGCTCCACCATCACCAGATGCCCTTGACTCCTTTGGAAGAGCCAAAGAAGTACAACTGTCGTTGATCTAGGGTCCTACGCCAAATCTAACGACCCACACCTTCCACATCGAGCACACCGGACCTCCTACCAACCCTATAGCTTCAGAGCCATTAGACCTCACCCAAAGTTGTTTTCGAATGCCACGTGGAGGCTCATCTCACGAAGCATTGCGCGAACCTCCGGGCCGATGCATATGCTACATGAGGTAAAAGAACATTGCGCACATGCATCTACCTTCCTCCAGATTTGTGCAATCCCCCCTCCCTCTGCCTAGAGAACACGTCCGTGGCAGACACTAGTGGGATAATTGCACCAAGGTCCTCGAAGCTCCATCCATTTATGAAGTAGCCCCCGCATTCAGGAAGTCACATGCAATACGCTCTGCGCTGGGAAAATTGTTCAGAAACCCCTATAGGTTTAGGTAATTAAAGAAGTGCACTTAGCGCTATATTTTTTGTTTTGTTTATTTTCAGTGATTGCATGAACACCCCTATGTTTATGCTCTAATTTGGACATCATTTTTGCATCATTTCATTAATGCAAATATAACATGTTGTAGTATAATTAAATTTTCATGTCTTGGATACTTATTTGGAATTTTTTTGAGAGTTCGTTGATTAACTAAAATTATTTTGAAGAAAACTTGCATATTTTACCCAATTCATATTCTGGAATTCATATTAAATGAAAGTTTTCTCCAGAAAAAAATCATAGACGATGCGTTAATGTGATTTAATTTATATCCAAATTTCATGAAAAATGATGATGTTTTGTGCTAGAATAAATTCTGGAGTTGTTTAAGTAAATGATTTTTAATTAAATCAACAAACATTATTTTTGCGGAATTTTAACTCTCCTCGATTTCTTATTCAAATATCTTTTTGAGATAAATCACTCTCTGGAGAAATTGATTTTATGGATTAATTGGGAATTAAATACTCGCATTAACTCTATTCCTATTAAAATATTCATAAAAAATTCATACAATATCATAAAATTCCAAAAAAGTCATTGTAGCTTCATTTCATCATGTTTAATTTCTGATGATTCATTAGTGTTGCATTCTGTTTCCACGAAAAATTGCATAAAAACCCTAAAAAGATTCATTTTTCATTGTTGCATTTTAACACAAAAAATTCCAAAAAAAATCATTATGCATTTATCATTGGATTAGGTTTCCAAGAAAAATATAACTTGGCTAAATTAGATTAATTTCACATAAAAATTAATTTAGCTAAGTTACTTGATTTCTTAATAACATATTTCAATCGCATTTTTTTCATGTTCATTTTTATTGCATAAAAAAATGCCTCGCTGAAAACCTAGCTTCTAGATCGTTTAATAATTGACCTAAGGAGACAATGGCCTCCCTCGGTATGACCCTAGGCTTGCCCAAGTAAAATAAAAGTTTGACCGCTCGCTTTTAATTGTATAATTAATTTTAGAGATTTTTGATTGATCTGTTAATTGTCTGACTACAACAACATGACACATTTAACATAGGGTGATTCAGGTTTATCAATAATATATACAAAAATATGTGAAAGTATGAGCTATGGGTAAAGTATATATATAATATATACACCTCTTGTACTTAGCATGTGCTATGTCCGTAGAGCACAAAAAGCAAAAAAAAGAAATGCATTGTGCTAAGCGTAGGAGAACAAAAAGTATATAAGTCGACCTGCGACCCTATACTTAGGCTCTGGTTAGTTTAACTGTAGAACAAGAGAAAAAATAAGGCGGTCGAGGTCAGGAGGAGAAATGGATGCACATGGTGGGCCTCGGTCCATCCTATAATTAGGCTATGGTTAGCCTAAGTATAGGACATGAGTGAGTATGAGAACCGATGGGGTTGGGGAATATGCAAAGAAAAAGGAAAGTTGGGAAAGTGATGCTTAGAGATGGTAGGAGTAGTGATGCTTCATGGGTTCCCTAATAGTGGATCATTGAATTTTGGAATATGCATGAATAAAATATCTTCAAAACGAGCTAACTGCTCATCTAATCCTACAAATTGCTTCAGAAGTTTCTCGTTTACAAGGAACGACCGTACACCATCTCTAAGCTCTGAAATTGATACACTACCGTTCATGTTCACTTCCTTAACAATGAAGGGTTCTGTCCATTTGGACATCAACTTAACTCGAAAGATCTTCAACCTGACATTGAATAACCATACCTTCTGACCTGGAACAAAACTCTTACGTCTGATATGCTGATCGTGCCAACGCTTGATTCTGTCCTTATAGATCAGGCCGTTATCACATGCCTTGTTTCTGATTTCCAAAAGCTCATTTAAATGCATCTTTCTGCTTTAATGTCCCTAACGAGTGTTCCAATTCACTTTCTTTATTGCCCATTCAGATTTGTGTATCAATTCAGATGGCAGATGACACAACTTTCTGTAAACCATTCGAAATGGGGAGGTTCCAAGCGGGGTCTTATAAGCAGTCCGGTATGCTCATAAAACTTGGTCCAAAAGCTTCGACAGGCTCTTCATGTCAGGTCAGACTAGCTCCTGCTAAATGCCCTTCACCTCCCTATTCACACCTCAGCCATGCCATTCAATTGTGAGTCGTATGGACTAGCGACACGGTGTTTGATGTTGTAGTCCTTTGTTAATTTTTTCATTTCCATGTTAACAAAGTGGCTACCCCCGTCAGAATGATGACTTTGGGAACCCCAAACAATGAAATGATGTGATCTTTCATGAACTTACAGACAAGCTTGCTATCTGCAACTCGAGAAGGGATAACTTCCACCCACTTAGAGAGAAAGTCAACTGCCAAGAGAATATGCTCATAGACATGGCTGTTAGGGAATGGGCCCATGAAATCTATGCCCCATGCATCAAAAACATCAACCATAATGATCGGTTGCATGGGCATTTCATCTTTTGGACCGACGATCCCTCCCATTCTCTGACATACTGGACACAACCTAACAAATGCATATGCATCACAGAACAGGGTCGGCCAGTACAAACCATACTGAAGAACTTTTCAGACAGTCCTCTTCCAAGAATGATGTCCTCCTACCTCCAAGGAAGGGCAGTAGGAGAGGACACTCATGTATTTCTCCTGAGGAATTGACCTCAGCCAGACTCAAGAAAAGGAACGGATCCTCTCAATGGTATTTCCTAGATTCTGACTTAAGTTGATCAATTCTTCTCTTGGGCCAATAAGGGGAAACTGTCTTAGACATCAATAAATTCACCATGTAGGCATACAATGGAAGAGAGTCGACTCGCTAGGGAAGGAGTCCTTTATGGGGTGAATCTCAGAGGAGCTATGTGACTCAATGCGGAAGAGGTGATCAACCACCACATTCTTCACTCTAGGATTATCCTTGATCTGCAAATCAAACTCTTGGAGTAATAGAATCCACCTAAGAAGGTGCGCCTTCATGTCCTTTTCCATGAGGTACTTGATGGTTGTGGGATCTATGAACGCGATAAACTTGGATGCTAAAAGATGAGACCTAAATTTGTCCATGGCGAATACTACCGCAAGCATTTCCTTCTCTATGATGGTATAATTCCATTGAGCCTAATCGAGTACTTTGGTTGCGTAGTGAACAACAAAAGGAATCCCTTCTCTCCTTTGTCCTAACACGGGCCTAACTGCAAAGTCAGACGCGTGCGTCATGATCTTAAAAGGAAGAGATCAATATGAGGTCTGTAGGATAGGAGCATCCATGGTCTTCTTCTCAAGACACCTATGATCTATAACGAACTATGTGTCTTTTCCTAAGAGCTCCATTAGCGGTCGGGCAATCTTTGAGAAGTCCTTTATGAATCTGCGGTAAAAACCAACATGCTCGAGGAACGACCACACTTGTTTGATGTTGGTTGGTGGTTGAAGTTTCTTGATCACATCCACCTTAGCAGGGTCAACCTCCATTCCCATCTTGGAGATGACATACCCCAACTTAATGCCTTCTTGAACCATAAAATGTCTCTTCTCCCAAGAGAGCACCAAATTTACCTCATTGCACATCTTGAGGACTCGATCCAAATGAGATATATAAGTATCAAATGAGTCTCCATGGACCGAGAAGTCATCAATGAAGACCTCCAGGAAATCACCCACCATCTCAGCAAATAAAGCAATCATGCACCACTGGAATGTCCATGGTGCATTGCATAACCCAAAGGGTATGCGCTGAATGTGTATGTATCAAACAGACATGTAAATTTGGACTTTTCCTGGTCCTCAGGAGCGATGGCCACTTGGTTGTAGCCCAAGTACCTATCTAGAAAATAAAAGAATTCTTTCCTTGCTAGTCTCTCCAGGATCTAGTCTATGAATGGTAAGGGGAAACGATACTTTTTTGTTGCGACATTTAAGCGTCTGTAATCCACACAGACACACCACAATGTGGGTACTCACATTACAATCTCCTCTCCATCCGAGTTGGTGACTCTCTGAAATCTCGCCTTCTTAGAGACTACATGAAATGGTGCTACCTACTTGGAATCAGATATGGGATATATAATTCCCGTGTCACACCATTTTTCAATCTCCTTCTTGACCATATCTTACAAGTTTGGATTCAGCCGACGTTGGAACTCACGAGAAGGTCTACCACCTTCCTCAAGGTAAAATGGTGTGAGCACAGAGTGGAGTCTAACCCACAAAGATCGAACATGCGCCAACCTATGGCCTTATGGTTATGTTCAAGAATCTATAGCAGGAGAGATTCTTATTCTCCAGTCAAGTTAGCACTAATAGTGACTAAGAATTTCCATGACGGGCCAGCAAGGAAGGCACACTTCAAGGTATGGGGTGGCAGTTTGAGCTCAGGAATGATATGATCATTGGGTAAATCTGGCTCAACTTCCTCTGAATAAGGCTATGTAATGGATGTGGTTGGATCTGCGGTGATAGTAGACACCAAGTAGTTCTGCTCAGGAGCCGGATCGCCAATGGTGTCCAAACAATAGATAAAAGCCGTGTATGACTCTTCATCCTCGTCCTCTGATTAACCTGAAGGGAACATGTCTAACAAGCCTAAGTCATCTTCTAAGTCATCGAGGATGTAGGGAGATGCATCAGAGAAGTATCCTATGGGTAAGGTCTGATTCTGCAGGATCTGTCGAACAACCTCATCTACACTGTCCTCTCCTGGTGAGAAGGACTCGTCAACCCAAGATGACTTCTGCTGCTAGTAACCAATTGTGTCAACTCTATAACACTCGGCCTCCGACGAGAGATACACTATACTACTCTCCGAATCAAGTCTCTTCCATTTCGTTTGCTGCATCTCTAACTCTACACTTTCATCATGTTCATGAAAACGCATCTTTCCCATAGTATAATGAAATATGGCTCCAACCATCCTAAAAAAAGGGCAGTCAAGGATAATATGGGAATCTTGCCATCTTTGGGGACAATCCATATCCAAGACTATGAAGTCCACCTTGTACTGCATCCCCTCTATGTCAAGGATAACGTCCCTCAACATTCCCTTGGGCCACTTAATAGATCATTATGCAAACTGTAGGAGTGCTCTCAATGTCCTAAGAGGTCCTAAAACTAGATCATCTAGGAGGGAATATGGCAGCATATTGATTGAGGATCCATTATCGAGTATAGTACGAGCAAATGACATGTCAGCTATCTGACCGGTGACAAAGTGTGCTCCTAGATCTCTCTTCTTGGAATTTCATTGCGGATCACACAAGTAGTAGCTATGGACAACACATGTTTGATTGTTCGAATGTTCTTTTTCCTGCTAGCCCTAACATGTGTACATCTCACCTTTAGGTACTTCTTGAATGTAAGAACCATATCCACTAGTTGGAGGAAAGGGATCTCAACTTTTACATTCTTCCTGCACATCCTTTCCATCTCCAAAATATCAAGATCATTTTTTTTGAGAAATTTTCTTCTTTCCTTTAGATAAGGCACGAGGAAAGGGATTATTGGGGGCTCACGATGTGAAATAGAGACATCGTCATCCGGGTTCTTATTGGAATCAAAATTCAGTTGTACACGACTCCGACTCGGACTTGTACTCTGTACAGGACTCGACTGACATGCATGAAATGGAACTGAAACTGAAGCTGGAAAAGCTGCTGGTGTTTCATCCAAGGTGGTCTTCTCATCTCCTGAAGATCCACTGCTCACTATCGTGCTCGATGTTGCTTTATTCCTTTTTTTATTTTTCTTGTTTTTTTTATTTTTGGGGATTCAAATCCCTTAGTGGTCATGATGGTGGTGCTGCTGGTAATGCTGGTGATGATCCTCCTCCTCTGAGCTATCCACAAGGACTAGCTCATCAGTACTCTCTACTCCACTCTGCCATGCCAGATTAGGGGTTTGTACAGTCCTACCGCTCCTGAGAGTAAGATGGTGAACACCATGCAATAAAATCTCATGATCTGCTTCTAAGAAATCAAAATAGTATACCTTATCCCTCCGTTGATTCTATCTTCGGTTTAGGTTGTTGGGGTTAACCTGAACCTGTGCTGGGATGGAGGTCCTAGGGACTGTGAAATCATCGCGCCAACATGAAAGCTGATTGATGTCATGTCTCTGATCATGCTATTCATTGCAGATGAGTTTGAGCTCATCAAGGATCCTCTAAAGGTCGTAGGTACTTGAGGATGAAGCTTCATGGTCCTGCCTCTGGGAAGGTTGATGATGACCCTGATGTGGTTTGTTAGGTCCCTTATGGACATGTTGATGGTACTGGCTCTACTTAGAGGAGTTTTGCTGATACTAAAGGGGGCCTTAATAGCGTGATTGATGCTACTGGGGGATGGAAACTAACGGTACTGGAACTGAGGGGGGTAATGTGGGCAATGATGATGATGTCGCTGGGTGGTATTGGGATCATTGAATACCAAATCCCATTCACCTCCCACACCTGTGGAGGTTCCTCGATCACTGTCTCAGCGGTTGGCTCCATGAACTGTCTCTCATGAACCTCAAGCTGACCATGAGTCCATGTGTTGTGAGGCCCCTACATGGGTTGCTCCTGAATGTGGTCCACTCGGTGGATAGGAGCAACGGGTGCAGACAGGGCAGGTATCTTAATCATAGATACCCTATGAGCTAGATCTACCATCTACTTCTGAATCTTAGCGAGGTTCTCCCACTCGGCGAGCTTGTGTGTCGCTCACCTTCTTTTCTATCAGGTCAACCTTGGTTAATTTATCAGTAATACTCCCCATGTTGGGGAGTCGGTCATTTTCCAGATCTTCAACAGTTGTTCTTCCCACCTCCTGATGTATGCGAGAGCGAGGTGTCTTGTCATAAGCCCTGGTAGTTGATCTGGTGCAACTCGTCTCTACCATCTGCTCTAAAACCGTCCAAACCGCCTTGTCTCCTCTATTCAGATAGCTGCCTCCACAGGCAACATTCAACAATCCTTGAACCTCAGGATTCAGACCACTATACAGGTTCTATACCAGGATCAATCGTTCAATATCATGACCTAGGCACTTCTGAATCTGGTCCTTGAATCTCTCCCATGCCTTGTGGAAAGGCTCATGGGATATCTGCATGAAACTCGATATCATGGACCTCATCTGATTAGTCCTACCCAAATGGTAGAAATTCTTGAGGAATAGATCCTTCAATGCAACCCACATTAGGACTATCTTCCCCAAATTCTTTAGCCAATAGGAGGCTTTGTCTGCTACAGCAAAGGGGAAAGCTCTAAGACATATGCATTCATGAGATACACTAGGTCGTCCTAGATTGTCACATACCAATTCAAACTCCTGCAGGAACATGTATGGTTCCTCTAATACATTGCCATAGAATTTTGACAGGAGTGTCAAGAAGTAATGCTTTAATTCTCCAGCATTTGGTGGTACAACCAGTCTGAGCCAGTTCTCATTCCATGCGGCACTGGGATTGTAGGCATCTCTCATCAATCCCCCCTCATTTCTTAACTGACCAAGCTCCTGTCTGAGTAATTCACCTCTCTGCTCAGTTTATGCAAGTCTGGCTAGGTTGTCCATCAATGGGTCATTATCTCCCTCATCATCTGTGCTCTTCTTGGGAGGCATCTTGTTATCTTGGTTTTCTTCACCTTCATAATACAAAGGATTTGAATTATAGAGTCGTAAGAATGCAATCTAGAAGCATCGAGGTGAGAGTCTTCCTCGATGGGATGAGAGAAGAGAGGGTTGATCTGGGTCTGACCACCCTCAAGAATGAAGAGTGACTTATTGACTTTAGTATCATGGCAAGAGTGTCCATGAAACCGAGTGGATTTAGAGATGAAACCGAGTGGATTTAGAGAGAGTGTGTCCCTGAGCTTGTGAGGACGGTCGGTTTTGGGTGGTCAGCGAGATGCTCACGATGTTCGAGAAAAAATCACCCCAATCCGCCATTCTCTATGTCAAGAGGTTCTAGTTAAGAGCACGATGGAAAACAAGAAGTTCTAGGAAAGGCGCTAAGAGCACAATATTTGAACACACACCCCTGAATCCAAACACAAAGCAAACCCTAAATTCACCAACTAAAAGCTATGAAGGCTACAAAAGTCCAGCCAATTATCTTTTCAATTTTATTATTGATGATCAAACAATCTTTAAAAACATTACACATGGGTGCAGTCTCCTATGGTAGTTCGTATTCAAGACGGTGGAACACACCAACTTGAAGCAAGAGTACTTCTTTTCTATGGGTCGGAGGAAAGTGCTTGCATCAATAATAGTACTCAAGAGTCAGTCCAAGCGCTTAGGGCACAAGTCCATGGATTTGGGCTCTAATCCTTAGCGGTTGCGTCCTCACCCACTCTTGCCGGAGTTATGTACCTGTGTCCAATGACAGGGTTGCTCTCCCGAAAACAATTTCAGTTATAATGCGAGTTTTTGGTTTAAATTATATTAGCAGTCCTGATTTTAAGTTTGATTATCAGCGACTTTAATCCACCACACAAGGCACGCCTAACGAATAGTCCCGATTTCCTTTAATCATGAGTTATAAACCAAGGGGAAGGGAGTCGAGAAGTGATCCCCACTCTCTACATGTTAGATGCAATACAGAATTTCAAATTTTTACACTATATAAAATGCATATGATGAAACCACACATAACATATAGTTCTAATTAGCGGGAAGAAATGAATTCGATTTGATTAAGTTAGAACGATCTATGATAAGTATTATCAAACTGAATGTGTGGTACTAAATTAAAAAAGCACAAGCAATGAATATTTGACCTATGAAAATCTCTAAAAGCCATGTGTGCAGGTCTAACCTACGAGCCATTCAAGTTGAGCCCCACCCTCACCGGAGATAGAATCATGCCTCGGCAAACCACAAGAATAATTTCCATGTGTTTGGAAACACATGCGAGATCCCAAATGGAACCCACTTTAAATATGCAATTATTACAAATTAATTAAAATAAATAATAAATAAAACCTAGACTCTACACTCTCTCACAACTCGACGTTATCTTAATTTAATATGTTCCTTCAGTCAGCTTATCACCAGAAAAACCAACCTCCAATGCTCCTGAGTTGCTCGACCATCTAAGCAGCCACTGTCGCGTTGGGTCCCTCACACAAAAATAACATGGTTGTCACGGAGATAGACACAATAAAAAAAATAAAGCATAATAAAATAAAGCAAATAAAATAAAAAATGTAGGAAAATAAACAGAGAAATAATTACAAGAAAAATCGGAGGTCAGACTACTCGGGGGTGGAAAACCTAAAAATTAAATTTTCTAAAAATCAACCTAAGCCATGCTTCCCCAACAACGATGCCATCTCAAAGACCCGAATTTACCCCTCGCTAATTATGTGGAATTAACATTAAATTTTGATGCAGGTGGGCCATTCAGATCAATTTAAAAAGACCATTTAATTAATTATCTAATAAAAAGCAGGCGATCCAATTTATATTTTACTTTATCAAGACCAAGGTCGAACACAGAGTGGCCACTATCTCCTTAAGTTGATTATTAGGTGGTCTAGAAGATAGGTTTTCCTGGAAGCATTTTTTTGGTATTTTTTATGCAAGGGAATGACAATGCAAAATGCGAATGAATTATGTTCTTAAGAAATCAAGAAACTTAGACAAATTAAATGTTAACACAACCAAATTATTTTTTTCTAGAAACCTAATCCAATGATGAATGCAAAACGTGTTTTTTTGGAATTTTTGGGTTTAAAATACAATAACAAAAAATGCAAACTTTTTTTGGGGATTTATGCAATTTTTCGTGCAAACAGAATGCAAAACTAATAAATTTTTTTACTGGAAGTGAAACATGATGAAATGATGCTACGATATTTTTGTTAATTTTCCGAAACTGTGTGATTTTTTTATGAATTTTTAAATGGAAACAAAGTGACTATGAGTATTTAATTTCTAATAAATCCACAAAATCAATTTATCAAAGAGAGTGATTCTTAAAAGATATTTTAATAAAATTCAGGAGAGTTAAAATTTTGAAAAAATAATGTTCGTTGATTTAATTAAAATCAATTACTCAAATCACCAACAATTTTAATGTGACCTCGATACGCGTGCAAACAAGAAGATTTTTGGGCATAATGTAGAACACATAAAATCTACCTTCTGTGAATTATTTAGAATTTTCTGAGCAACAGATGATTTATCACAAATTAAAGTTCTCACAGTGGGTAGAACATGTTATTTTCCACTAGATTAATTATATTAAATAGGCCATGTTTCCCAAAAATAAAACCAAACATCCACAAAGATAGAGCATAAGTGGTTCTACAAAATGCAATTTTTAGAATTAAAATCGTTGATAAATGATGGTTCAAATAAGCACAAACACAAGGTCTAAAATGCAATTTTTGAAATAAACTTAATAAATTAAACATGCATAGAGATAGAAATCCAATTACCAATACCCACATGGGTAATTATGCAAATGTTCTTGGAAGCATGTGTGAGGCGCGCGTTGCTTCCAAGTGATGGGGACCTTAGCATGATTTCTAATAGATGCGGGGGCTTCTCAGTAGTTTCTCTAAATACGCATGTGTCTTGCACGTGCAGGTGGAGGTGGAAGATGCTCTGCCAATTGCTTGAAAGGAGGGGAGCCCGATGCAAATTTCATGCCACCCCATGTGAGCTCACATGAGTGTAGGGATGGGGTTGAGGAAGCGAATGCTCATAACCCAAGGGTGCTGCAGCCGAGGCAGGTGATTTGCAGTGAATGGTAACCCCCCCCCCCCTGGTTGACACACGATGCGGGGTGATTGTGGTATTATTGAGCGAGATTTTTGGGTTTTAAATCATTGATGTGAAGAAAAATGCACAATGGTCGTTGCAACCCAAATATCCCGCAACAAACATACAATTTTCTTTTTTTTCTTCTCAAGCTACAAAACTAATTAGAAGAGAATAATGAATCAAGAGAAAATTTTGCTACTTATTTACCTGTATAGCAACAGGATCAAACTCAATGAGGCTACAATTCCCAAGAGTTATTCAAATAATCGAAAATCAATTAAAAGAAAAGGCAATCTCAAATGCAAACTATCTTGGTTTTTTTGTGAATTTTTTGTCTTTTTATTTTTTTTTATTTTTTATGTCTAATTTTTTTTATTTTCTATTTTTAAAAATTTTATTGATTTTGATTTTTGCAATTTTTTATTTTTAAAAATAAGGAACAATAAGCATAAGTGAAGAACTACGCACACCACATGCTTTTTGTATTTTTCAAAATAGTCAGAAATGTCCAAAAAAATATAAAGAAAATATTTTTGGATTTTAAAGGCTTTGAAATGTTTTGGGAATTTTTGTAGAATTTTTAGATGTCTTTGTATTTTTCTTAAAATCAAACAGTGGTAAAAATGATAAAAAGTGTACAGCCTGGAGTAATTTGCAACTTAATATATTTTAATGCCCAAAACTCCTGGAGATTATTTTATACTAAAATATAGAAAAATATATGCAAACAAGAAGTGAAACCGTGATTTTCGGATTTTTGTAAAAATTTCTTTGATTTTTCTCAGATTTTTGATATTTCTCAATTTTGGGTTTTGAAAAGAATTAATACACAAAAATTGGATAGGAATTAAAAGATAATAAAATAAAACTAATCTAGTTTTTATGGAATTTTTCAAGCAATATTTAAAATTTTAAGATTTTTCAAATCATAAACAGAAAAATGACGTGCTTTTAATTTTTTTAATAATAACAAATAAAAATAAACGCAATAAAAAATGTTGTAGAGAGAATAATTAAGCACAAGATAACACTAATTTTTTAGCAATTTATTGAGTACAAAGACTAATTATTTCAACAAGAAAGATCAAGCAATTGAGACAAGAAAATCAAATGCAGCAACAAGGACTGAAATGTAATTTCTTCAAAGTTATGATCAATCAGTAACACATAAATAACGAAGGTGTATGCATGAAATTTTCACAGAGATACACGTGCATAATCATGTAGTCAAACAACTCAGAATAAATGTATAAATAAATATATAACTAGAGAAATATTTGAAATTTACCCAACGAATCGCGTGCGAAGCACATGCATGGATAGACAGGGGGTCTTCTTGTAGTTCTGAAAATCACCGGGGCCTTTGATGTAATTTCTCCAAATTTTTTAATATCATCCTTAGGGTTCTATTTGTTCTCGTCTTTCTTTGTTCACATTTCTAACCAAAGCAAAGGGGGCACAAGGGGAGCCACCGTCCCTTGCTGCAAATCACGAAGGCATGGTGCGCGGCCAAGAGCAATGGAGGAAGAGTGCGTGCTCAGTGGTGATGAAGAGGTCTGTAGACCTGCATTGGTCCGCCTCAGATAGTGGTGGCTCCTGGTAGAGAGATCTAGTCGATGCGGTTAAGTCTTGACCTTCTCCCCTACTTTTTGGATTTTCTGATTAAGGACCCTATCTCCCCCTACTTTATTCCTAATTGATCCGGTCAAGTCTTCACCTTCTCTTGGGGTTCGGGTCAGCCTGTATCTATTACACATACACAATCTTCTTCTTCTTCTTCTTCTTCTTTCTTTTCTTTATGTTTCCTTTATTTAATTATTTATTTTAGGTTAAAATGGTAATAAGTGTATAATGTGTACATAGATGCAAGTTAGTAAGAATATGGAGTTAGTATTATATACATGTATTTTATAAGGGATTTTAAGTTAAAATAAATGAATAAAGATGATGACATGCAGATTCATCATCCCCCTATGATTTACCTTTGCTAGTCCCTTAACAAACACTTATTTGAAAGAATAAGTGAATAAAAAGAAAGGGAAAGGAAAATAAAGAAATTAGGACAATGTTGAGTATTAAACTTATCTTCATAAAATTATAGTATGGAGCTCTGTCAGACCTTTGGATTATTAGTGTGGCGGAACCTTAATGGGAAATGGATTTAAAATCTAGCAGCCTCTAAGTTCCTTAAGACTCCGATTCAGATCTACTCAACAATCACGTTAGAATAAGTCTACATACACAAATTCTTATGACTATGAATATTTACTTGTACGGTGTAAGTGAAATATAGCTCCCCATCTCAAAATTAGCAAAGAAACGGCCTCCCTCAACAAGGTAACTCTAGTCCCCCGGTCTAGCAAACTCTTTCCTCGAAGAGAGGGGATATTCCCTTCTAAGTTCAAGTACAACCAGCTCAAGAAGTAGATATGGAGAAAAGAATGGACAGTAACCAGTGTAGCTACCTATCCTTGGATGCATGACCAATGTAGCCAAGTCATACAGCTGCAAGCTTATAAAAATTTGACTTTGAAGCTCTTATTAATTTCTCTTTTCTTTAATCCTTGTATATACACTCCGGTAGGCATTTTACTTTTTGATTAGGTATGTCCACTTTTGGAGATTCTGCATTTTTTCCTTTTTTTGAAAACATATAGAAGGTGCAACATGTACATAAGGAGTTTTTACTCTTGAGCTAGTAGACTATCCCTCTTTTGAAGCATTATTGCAACACCTTAGCATCCTGTATTTAGACCTCAATGCCACCAGATCAGGTTGAAATGCACAACCCACTTTAGAGGAAGACGAGAGTTTCTGCCTAGATGTACTACCCTCGTATGCTACTCCAAGCCAAAGATTCTGCCTCCTCACTACCTCCTCTATGAAGAGCTACGTGTAGAGTACTTGTCCAAGATAAGCCACGGTATGAAAGAATCATGCATGTGTTGTTAATTGTTCTACTTAGACTAGTTAAGATGACATGTGAACATAGTCTTATGGACTCAAAGAATTAAGTAGCTAGGACCTAAAATGTTTTAACTCCATTTCTTAAAAGGTTCCTATGAAATTAAGTGGATTAAGCCCAACTAAGCTCCATTCTTCAATTTTATTCCAGACTTAGTTTAAATGTCAATACTATTCAAAAAGATGCACATGAAAAATGCAAGAAATATGAACAAAGAAAAAAGAAAGCAATCTTTTTAAAACAATTTTGAACTTTTTATGGATTTTTGGATAAGAAAGGAAAAAAATGATGCACATGTGAAAAGAGTTTTTTATGTAACTTTTTATAGATTTCTGGTTTTGTAGTTTTTTAGGGTTTTTTTCAAAAAGGAAAAAGGGTTAGTAAAATATATACAAGTATATACAAGGATTATTTTTGTTTGTTATTTTTTGTTTTTTTTCCTTTTTTTGTTTTTCTTTTTTATTTTTATTTTTATTTTTCTTTTCTTCTTCTTCTTCTTTTTTTTATTTTTTATTTCTTTGTTTGTTTTGTTTTTTTGTTTTGTTTTTTAAGGTGATCAAAGTCTATCTATACACACGTGGGTTTTACGAATTTATATACATATCCCCAAAATTAAAAATATTTAAAAGTATGAGTTATGTCTAAAGTATATATACAATATATATGACACCCCTATAATTTGCTCGAACTATGTCCTCATAGTGATCAAAGAGCAGCAAAGGAAGACATAACTCGTGCTAAGTATAGAAAAGTGAAAAGACTCCTATGCTACAACTACTCAAAGAGAAAATGAAAAGAATAGAAGTCGGTGACCCCCCTATACTTAGGATCAAGTAATCCTAAGTATAGAAGATTGTACAAAAAGGGAAAATTGATGCAGAGAATGTACGGACTCAAAAATATAAAAGACGATATGAACAACATCACCACCTATACTTAGGGTAGAGTATCCCTAAGTATAGGCAACAACAAGAGTGATGAACAGGACAAATATGAACAACACAAATCATTCACCCCCCCATACTTAGGACAAAGCACATCCTCAGTATAACATATATACAAACATACGGAAAAGGGGTGAATGATAAAATGGAAGAAGAAAGAATGAAACGAAAGGATATATAAAAGGTTGTTAGCTCATGTATCAGACGCAGAAGATGGAATCAAAAAAATCATCGTCTGATACCATAGATACAAAATCAACGACGGACAAGAATGTATCATGATCTAGATATGGCTTCAGCAACTGTCCATTCACAATAAATGGTTGTGCGTCAGATGACAACCCAGATATGACAATACTCCCATTGTCACACACATATCTCATGATGAATAGTCCTTACCACTTGCTTTTTCAATTTTCCTGGAAACAGCTTTAACTTAGCATCAAATAACTAAACTATCTTATCATGAGAGAAAGTCTTCCTTTGAATTTTTTTATCATGTCAGTGCTTGACTTTCTCCTTATACATGAGTGAGTTATCATATGCAAAGTCTCATAATTCCATTAATCTATTCAAATCCATCTTTCTGTTCTTTCCTGCATAATCATAATCAAGATTGCATACACGGAGTGCACATAAAGATTTGTAAATTAATTCCACTGGCGGGTGGCAAGGCTTTCCATACACCAATCTGTAAGGAGACATGCCCAAAGGAGACTTGTACATTGTCCGATAAGCCCATCGAACTGAATCAAGCATCTGGAACCAGTTCTTCCCCTCTGGACGTACAAGTTTTTTCCATATCGTCTAGATCTTCCTAGTTGAAGTTTCTGCCAAGCCATTAGTCTGAGGATGGTAAAGAGACACAACTCTATGCTCAATGGCGTACTCCTTCACAAGATTATTTACTTCTCTGTTAATAAAATGGCTTCCCCCATCTAAAATCAGTATTGTGGGAATCCCGAACCGTGCAATAATGTGGTCCTTGAGAAAGGAACACACTGTACGACTATCTGCAGCTCAGGTGGGGATAACCTCCACCCATCGACTAGCATAATCCACGACGAGTAGTATGTAATGAAATCCTTGACTGACAGGAAATGGACCCATGAAGTATATGCCCCAAGTATCAAAAACATCAAAAATCATTATATATCTTAGGGGCATGGTATCTTTGGAACCAACGGTTCCTCCTATTTTTTTACAGTCAGTACAACCTCGAACGTACTCTGTAGCATCCTTAAACAATGTGGGCCACAGTAGACCACTCTGTAAAACCTTTGTTGTCGTGCATTTCCGCGAATGATGGCCACCGGATTCTAGTTTGTGACAGTGCTCAAGTACACTGGTGTGTTTCTCCTAAGGAATGCACCTTCTCCAGATACAATCCGCACCCTCGTGAAATAGGTACAGATCCTTCCATTGGTAATAATGTATCTATGACAGAAATCTGTCTAACTTGTACTTCAGACAATCTTGTGGAACATTCTTGGAGACTAGATAGTTCACAATATCATCATACCATGAGAGTGAGTCCACAGACAAAATGACCTCATCTGGAAAGGTTTCGGCAATAGGGATCATGTTTTGCTCAGAGGTCTCTGCATCCATGGTACAGGAAAGGTGATATACCACAACATTTTTCACTCTAGGTTTCTCTCAAATCTCCTAATCAAATTCCTGGAGAAGAAGGATCAAACTAATAAGGTGTGGTTTGGCATCCTTCTTTTCCTGCAAGTATTGTATGGTAGTGTGATCCGTGTATACAATAACATGGGAACCGATGAGGTAATATATGAATTTCTATAGTCCAAACACAACTGCTAACATCTCCTTCTCTATAACTGTATAATTCCATTGTGTTTCATCTAGAGTCTTGCTAGCATAGTGTATAGCAAATGGTATCCCTTCCCTTCTCTGTCCTAAAACAGCTCCAACTGCAAAATCTGAGGCGTCCGTCATAATCTCAAAATGAAGAGACCAATTGGGTGGCTTTAAGACAAGAGCATTAGTAACAATTTCTTTCATATGATTGAATGCAAGCAGGACTTTCTCATCAATAAAAAAATCACTCTCCTTATACATAATCTCAGTCAAAGGTCTGACGATCTTGCTAAAGTCCTTTATGAATCGCCTATAGAGTCCTATGTGTCCCAGAAATGACCTCAACTGCTTCAAATTCTAGTTGTGGCTCTAACTTTGAAATCACATCAATCTTAACCAGGCCAACCTCTATACCATGGCCCAATACAATTCCATTAGTCACTATAAAGTGACTCTTCTCCCATGGTAGCACGAGGTTTACCTCACAGCTACGTTGAAGAACTCAGTCTAAATAAGCAAGACGTGTCAAAACTATCCTGGTAGACCGATAAATCATCTTTGAAGACTTAAAGAAAATTAGCCACCATATCAGCAAAAACAACCAACATACACCTTTGAAATGTAGCAGGGTCGTTACACAATCCAAAGGGCATCCGTCTAAAGGCGTAGGTGCCAAATGGACAAGTGAAAATAGTTTTCTCCTGATCCTCAAGAGCGATAGCAACTTGGTTGTATCTCAAGTACATGTCCAAGAAGCGAAAGAACTCTTTCCCTGCCGACCTCTCAATGATCTGATGAATAGAGGGTAGCGGAAAGTGATCCTTCTTGGTAGCTGAGTTCATGCATCGGTAATCTACACAGAGACGCCATGAAGTAGGTACTCGGGTCAGAATCTCGCACCACGATCATTCTTTACGATTGTAATCCCAGATTTCTTTGGGACCACATGTAAAGGGCTGACCCACTTGGAATCTGAAATGGGATATCTAAATCCAGCATCACATCATTTTCTGATCTCCTTCATGACAACCTCCCTTAGATCTGGATTTAGACGACATTGACATTCACGGGAGGGTATACAGTCATCCTCTAGGTAGATATGATGCGTGCATAACACTGGTTTAATCCCACAGAGATCCGAGATATTCCATCATATAGCCTTGCGGTTTCTCTCAAGAATCTCCAGCACGTGAGATTCTTGTTCATCGGTCAACTGCGAGCTGAGGATGACCAGAAACATTTGGGGAGGACCCACAAGAAAGGCCTATTTCAATGTTGATGGTAAAACCTTGAGCTCATGTGGGGTCTGAATTGGATCTGCAACAACCTCTGCTACTGTACTAGTAAACGGTATATGATTTTTACTATGTGAACTGTCCACCCCGGCAACGACGCTATTTTGTTGAGCGAGATTTTCGGATTTTAAACCATTGATGTGAAGATAAATGCACAGTGGTTGTTGCAACCTAAATATCCTGCAACAAACATAATTTTCTTTTTTTTCTCAAGCTACAAAATTAATTACAAGAGAATAATGAAGCGAGAGAATTTTTTGCTGCTTATATACCTGTATAGTAATAGGATCGAACTCAAGGAGGCTACAATTTCCGATGGTTATTCAAATAATCGAAAATCAATTAAAAGAAAAAGGGAATCTCAAATGCAAACCATCTTAATTTTTTGTGTTTTTTGTGTTTTTATTTTTTTTAGTTTTTTTATGTCTAATTTTTTTATTTTCTGGTTTTCAAATTTTTAATGATTTTGATTTTTGCAATTTTTTATTTTCAAAAATAAGGAACAATATGCATAAGGGAAGAACTACGCACACCACACTCTTTTGTATTTTTAAAAGTAGTCAGAAATGTCCAGAAAATTATAGAGAAAATATTTTTGGTTTTAATGGCTCTGAAATGTTTTTGGAAATTTTTGTAGAATTTTCAGATGTTTTGTATTTTTCTAAATATCAAACAGTGTCAAAAATGATAAACAGTGCACAATCTGAAGTAATTTGCAACTTAAAGTATTTTAATACCTAAAACATTAGGTGACTATTATACTAAAATATAGACAAATATCTACAAACCTTAAGTGAAATCATGATTTTTGGATTTTTAAAGAATTTTCTGTGACTTTTCTATGATTTTTGATATTTCTCAATTTTTTTGGGTTCTGAAAAGAATTAATGCATGAAAATTGGATAGGAATTAAAAGACAATAAAATAAAACTAATATATTTTTTTGGAATTTTTAGAGAAATATTTAGATTTTAAGATTTTTCAAATTGTAAACAGAAAAAAATGACATATATTAATTTTTTAATAATAACAGATAAAAACAAAATGTAATAAAAAATGCTACAGAAAGAACAACTAAGCAGAAGATGACATTAATTTTTTCAGAATTTATTGAGCACAAAGACTAATTATTTCAATAAGAAAGATCAAGCAATTGAAGCAAGAAAATCAAATGCAGCAACAGGGATTGAAATGTAATTTCTGCAAAGTTAATATTAATTAATAACACAGAAATAACGAAGGTGTATGCAAGAAATTTTCATAGAAATGCACGCGCATAATCACTCGGTCAAACAACTCAGGATCAATATGTAAATAAATATAATTCCGGGGGAATATTTGAAATTTAGCTAGCGAATCACATGCAAAGCACGTGCTTGGACAGTCGGGGGTCTTCTTGTAATTTTGGAAATCATCGGGGCCTTTAATTTAATTTCTCTAAATTTTTTAATATCTCCCTTAGGGTTTTGTTCGTTAACGTCTTTCTTTGTTCACGTTTGCAACCAAAGAAAAGGGGGCGCAAGGGGAGTTGTCTCCCCTTGCTGCAAATCGCGGAGGCGTGGTGCGCGACCAAGAGCAGCGGAGGAAGAGCACGTGCTCGGTGGTGATGAAGATGTTCTGTGGACCTGCATTGGTCTACCTCTGATGGTGGTGGCTCCTGGTAGAGAGATATGACAGAGGAGCTCTATGGGTGGCGCTAGCGGTCTTCGACGGAGGAGGATGAGCGGGGATCGCACGAGAGGCGTCCATGCAGGTCAAATGATGATAAAGATCAGTAGGTGGCTGCGGCGGATCGGTGCACGGCGGATGTGGCTATGTTGGAGAGGGGCTGCTGCAGGCAACCGCGGTGGATGGCGGTGGCACGGCGAACGACAGAGGAAGCGAGCTCAGTGGAAAGGAAGTGCTATAGGCGGGAGGATGGTGATAGATGGAGGTGGCTGGCACCACCAACGGCTGGAGGATGGTGCCTACCTCCCTTTGTTTTTTTTTATTTTTTTATTTTAAATTATAAAAATAGGAACTAGATAAACAACTTTTTTTATATTTTTATGAAATGAAAACCATAAATAATCTTTTTTAATTTTTTATTTTATCCTGCAAAAAAGTTAGAAAAAGAACTATATATGTTTTTTTTATTTTTTTAATTCTGAATAACAAATGAGGACGCGAGCGCGACGGCTCGGTCCTGATTATTCAAAATGTGAAAATAAAATAAAGTAGATGTGTGAGCAAGTGCGGCTCTGAGGAAAATAGAGGATGGAATCGGATCTTCGACCACCATACGTGGTCGAAGGTGAGAGATCGTGCGAGGTAGAACGGGAATGTATAGAGATCGAGATGTGAGATGAAAAATTGAGATCGATTGAGAATCAAATTGTGATGGATTCTAACATCTAGAGAAGAAAAAATGATAATGAAATAAAACTACAAAAAATAAAACTACGATTAACCTAGGTTAAAAATAAGAAAAAGAAAATGGATCTTACCTTAGGAGCGGAAAAGACCGCGATCGCCTCGACGAAGGATGACTCGCTGTCACCGGACGACTCGGAGGCTAGACACCCTTCTGCGATAAGATATCCCTCGAAGAATCGGCTCCTCTCACCAAAGATTGATCAAGTTGAAATGAGGGAGAGGGAGCCATATTAATAGATAAAGAATAGAGTTTGAATTTTTTAAAATTTTGAATTAAGATAAGAGATAAGAGAAAAAAATTGAAATGAGATAAAGTAAAATTATTTAAAAATTATTTTTTTGTATTTTCATCACTTAATAAATTGAATAAAAAATGTTAAATTTTTTATTTTTTGTGGTGGTTATTTAAGAATAGAAACTATATACATATGGTACATTATATACATAGTTAAATAAGTAAATTAGTTTCTTTAAATTATTATTATTTATTTTTATTCTAACAATTACTAAAACTTTTCACAAATATTTACAAATGCAATATGTACAACTACATGGTAAAATTGCACAAACCACCCCATAAAACATACTTTCAAACCACAACATCAAAAATTATGAAACCACATCCCTTTTAAAGATAATTTAATTTAGAATACAATGGACGTGAGTTTGATTCCATTGGAGTTCATATGGAACCGAAATTGGTCTTTCAATTATCATTTAATGGTTTTTTCTTAGTGTGGTTGCTTTTACATGATTTTATTTTACAAACATTTTTATTATTTAGGACACATTTTTATTTATTGTTTTGAACATCATTTAATTTGATGTCAATTTATATACAAATAAAATAATGTAAATATATAAATATACACAACACATTTTTTTGAATTTTCTGATTATGGACCTGATGAATCTCCATTTCATCACCTTTATTCTATCATTTTGGCCTTAAAAACCCCAGCAAATGCATGTAAATAGCATTAATTTGTATATAATAGCATTCATTATTTATTGTATTTACTGTACATAGAATAAGGTTTTTAATGCCAAAATTCTAGAATAAAGAGAAGAAAAGAAAAAGGAATAAAATATTGCAAATATTTTATGACCCTAACCCCAAGACCAAGGCCAGCATGGAATTGGTCGACAAGGAATAAAGTAGGGGGAGATAAGGGCCGATATACAATAAATACCTCATTTATTTATTCAACCATTTATGCATTTTTGACACCTATTTTATACATAATTATTTAGTCCTCAAATAAAGAAACTTTGTACATGAAAGTTGTAGATAATAATGTAAATAAAAATACAAAATTTAGTTTATATAAAAACAAGACTCAGTGTACATTTTATACACAAAATAAAAAGCAAAAATCTCAACTTCACAGACCCATATCTTGCAAATAAAAACTCCAAATCACCCAAACTCACCTTTAATTGTACATAGCATTTCATGAACTATTTTATAAAAATAGTTTCATAATTTTTAGAGTCCATCTGTGGAAGTTAGGTTTTTGACCCTCATTGTATATAGTACCCGATTAAAATATTCATTTTATTCAATAGTTATTATTCCTACAAATTCATATTTTTAGAATCTTGCAAATAATGTATATAATACTTATACATATTGATATTAAAAGAAAACCAAAAATAATTTGTAAAATAAAATAAGTCTATGTACCACATAGACAAAATACCTATACCACTTATATGTAAAAGGGGATTTTATTCCTTTATTATTTATTCATCCACATTTTTTTATAATGTTGTAAATATTACATAAAACATATTAAAAATACAAATCTAAAAGAAAAATAAAGAAAATTCACTAAATAAATAAGATGTATATAATCTATAGGTAAAATACCTATAAGTATACTTACTTATACATATACATATTTATTTGAAAATGTAAATGAATACATAAAAATCAAACAAAAATACCCTTATACTCATAAAAATAAGTTATAAATTCATAAAATAAGAAAATAAAATAATAAAATAAAAGAAACAAATTAAAAATAAAATACACAAAAACACATGTAAATACATACATATACACATTATTTTAATAAAACCATAATAAAATAATCCAAAAAAATAAATAAAAATCATAAATAAAGACTACATGAAATAATACACATTTTTTATTTTATAGGAAAAAAATAATAAAATCATTTACTATGCCAAATAATTCAATTTCGCGAAATATTCCCTATTCTGTCTTGTAGCGGGCTGAGGTGGACCAACCCAGTCCCTCCGCGCGTTGACCCCGGTCAACTGGACCTCCAGGCGTCTGACTTCACGCAACCTGTCTTTTCCCCGATTTCCGCCATTTTTCCCGCCTGGCTCAGTGAACCATCGCACTCGCTTCCTTCACAAGATTTGTCCTCTGATCATCCATGATGCCCGCCAAGATCATAGATCAATCTGATACTCACTGGTTTAATCAATAATCGCCGGTCAATAAGGCCACTCGTCAATGTCTATAAATAAAAAGCTCCGCCTTCCTCCTCGAATTGGGCCAACTTCGTTTCCCCTAAAAGCCTTGATTCGCTGCCTGGACGAACCCTTGTGACAGGAGGAGTTTCCCAGCAGCTTGGATCGGCCGGAGGAGGAAGCAAATTTTGTCGCGGCGGAGCTCCGGCGTCCGCCCTGCTCCCTGGAGGCCCCCAGGTATAAGAGCTGTTCTTTCTTGCTTAGTAGTTAGGTTTTAGTATTAGCTTTTAATTCCAGTCCTTAGGTTAGCATTTAGATGATTAGTTTAGGCCAAAATCAGAAATTCGAAGTTCGCCGGAGCTGAGCTCCGGCGACTTCCCCACTGTGATCCTATCTGTCTCCGACCGCCTAAATCGCCTCATCTCCATCCCCTTCGAGTTCTCCATCAAATGCACACACTTGATCAACCCAGGACCCCAGGTCTTGGCGAATCGGAGCTCCTCCTCTGCCCTTCGTCGGAGCTCCTCCGTTCCACCTCATTTTGCTGCACAGCTTCAACCTTTTTGGTCGAGGAGCATCCCCTCGAGCCATGCTATCTTCCTGTGCAGGTCTGGTGCGCAAATAAGCACCCTGAGGCGAAATCAAGTCACGCCGGAGGTACCTGGAGCCCCACTTCTTCTCCGACCTCGCGAGGGTGCTCCAGTGTACCTCTGGTCGATCCAACACCTCCGGACGACAGAGGAACCTTCCAGGAAGCTTTTGGGACACCGTGGAGCAGTGATGGACGGCGGAGGTGCGAGATCCAGCCGGGAGAAGCTCGCTCAGGCGAGCGTTCTTCCTTGTTCTTCTATGCGCCCTCTCCGCCGTTGGATGAAGATGAAGGTCCCAGATTAGAAGGGAGCCGTTGGATGGAGCCCCGCAGCAACCGTCAGATCACCTCAAGTGATCTAATCTCAGCCCTCCATCGGCGAAGCGGTATCGGCTCACGTGGAGGCGCCGCGTGGCAAGTGAGCGAAGATCAGCCGTTGGATGAAGCGCCTGAGGGGGTAAACTTCACATACACCCCCCCGCCTTTTTGTAATTAATATTTGATTCCAAAAATAAAATGTCACGTTGTAAATAACTTGTATAATTTGCAGTTTGATCCCTTAGCTTAATTTTATTTGCAGATGGGTCCCTCTGCGCCTCACGTGTAGTCCCACGTGAGGCACAGGAGTTTTTGCACATAACCCCTGCCGGGTTTTGATAATTGTAAAATGGCCTGTAAAATAAAAAGAAATGTTTATTTGTACTGTGATATTTGCATGGACACCCCGAACAAATGTTATAATTGCAAAAATGCCCCTGCCAGGCCATATATTTTGGGATGCTTTGTCTATTTATTTTGTGCTCTATATTTCTTTGAAAAATTTTGAAAAAATAGGCATATGCTCCTGTTAGGGTACCCTTGCTTGCTATATTTTTAGATTTGAATTTTGTTGCATTTTGGTATTTATTAAAAATCAAAAACATGCATTTTCTTCACTGTCTAATTTATAAAATACAAAAAAAATCATCAAATGTTTGTGAAAAATTCCAAAAAAATCTATATAGTATAATTATATACATATTGAGTCCAGAAAATGAAAAACCCTAAAAAAGTGAAAAAGAAAAGAAATAAAAATCATAAAACCTCAAAATCAACATAAAAATTAGAAAAACTCTTTAAAAACCCCAAAAATACATTTCTCTCTTTTATAATTATCTATATATTATTATTAATATGTGAAAATTAATTTGGGCAATTTTGGGCATTATTTGATATTTTTAAAACCCAAATTATATACGGCTATTTATTTAGTCCTATATTGTGGACATTTTTGAATTGAAAAATACATAAAAATTAGAAATATAAAAAAAAAAAAAGAGATCTTGTAGATACTATATTTTGCATAAATACATATATATGGATCTATGTACTCTATATATCTTTTTCTCCTCACACCTATCTCTATATATATCTATATCCCTATACCTATATTATATATTCTATGTATATCTATGTCCCTATATAGATAATATATATAAAAAAAGAAAATGTAAAAAAAAAAAATATATAAAAATATGAAAACAAAATAAAAATCATAAAAACAAAAAAAATAAAATACAAAAATATAAAATTAAAAACCCACATAAAAACAAGCTTCACACATGGATGACTTGGTGATACCTCTAGGCTACGCATTTTGTATTGCTCTCTGTGGTTCGACCTCTACATGCTTGTCACTATACATTTTGTTGTAGAGTAATAAAAATTAATTCACATTTATTTTTTTTTTGGGACTTAATTGATACATTCTTGCTTTGTGGGTTAATTGTTGATTGACTCCAGGATTTGGTTGGTCGACACTACGACTGTGCTCCCGCCTTGTGTGGAACACAAGACCGGTCGGTTCTGGGGCCCATCAAATGGCGCCGTTGCCGGGGAGCAATGAGCATAGCCTACGATATTTTTGTCATTCTTGTGTGCATTTTTGATTCATAACTGATGATATTTTGTGAGCAGCTATTTTATTGCCATTAATCACGGTGCTTCATTGATCCATTTCTTGTGATTATCTTTATGTGCTCTATGATTGATTGATTCAAGCTATTCTAATACACTCTTTTTGTGACTTTGATGCGAGGGTCCGCCACGCAAGGATGGCTTCTTAGGAGGCCAATGCAGCCAAGCTTGGAGGAGGATGGTCTTCCCTTCGCATGACCATCAGGAGAGAGTATCAAGGAAGCAAGGAGATGTGGATTAGATAGGCTTAGAACACTTAGGATTATCTCTGTAATTTTTGGTGAGAGAGAGACAATTTTGGCATGTAATAATTAACAGGACTCTACTCTTCACAATGAGGTCCAGTGCCCGGGTGTCTGTTCACCTGGGGGCCTCATCGTTGTTTTCCGTGATTTCTACCGCCTTCTTTCCTTTGTTTTCCGCTGTTTTGTGCTTTTCGCCTTTATTTTACTTTGTTTTGTGTGCTTGGAGCCCCTAGATATAGGTTGCTTGACTCGGTAGCTAGGTCCAAACATTAATAAGAATGCATGTTCCTATAGTCCACTTCGTATGGATCTAGTCAAACTTAAACAGCTAAGTCATTTATCTCTTAACCCACGTGCCGCGAGCGAGCCCCATCAAGCGCTACTCCTAAACTCGAGTGTGTCGAGAAGAGGAGGGGTGAGCCAAGACCGGACCCTAGGGTTAAAGATAAATGATCAGCTTATGGTTCTTCACGTTAATAGCAGCTAATGTTTAGGGCGATTTTGACGAATGCACACCGCCATGTAGATAGGTTTAAAAATTCTGTTTTGCATACCACATGGAGAGAGCTGGGATGCACTGTAAGTCTTCTAACTCAGCATGCATCATTCGGTTCAATGGTGAGATTTCCATCATGGAACCACTTGCACGGCTTTTTCCGCTATCTCCCTCTGATTTTGAGCACCTAGGACTTAAATGAAAACCTACAAAAACGTTAGGCGCTGGTATGAAAACAGATCCAAAAAAAAGTGAAAACCCAAAAATTAAAACAAGGGGACTGCTAAATAAACTTTGACCTTAATTAAAATCTGTAATGGACTATCCTTGTACCGGGTTCATAAAGCCCTCATTGTTTTCAGGTACTTTGGAGGGGGACCAAAACCCTACTCCCTTGAGCGAGTGCGACCCCTAAGGATTAGAGCCCAAAAACCCAGTCTGCAACTGCCTTGTGTATCGCCTGGATTTCCGAAGTAATGGCGCTTCTATCGTACGTAGGCGAGTAGGACTTGGTCACCAATGGTGACTCTCTGTTGTGAGAGCATCGACCCTGTCCGAAGTATTGAGCATAGGCCACGCCTTCACGGGGGTGTCTGTCTCATCGTCCTGCTTCCGAGTAGGTTCTTGCACGCTCACGGGTGATTCCGTTGCGAGCGAGAACCGAAGTATTAGTTTCGCCTATCGGCTTCCTCTCTCTTTTCTTTGGCTGAGTAGGGATCCAGGAAGGGTTACAAGGACTCCAAAAAGTACAGACTACAGGTTACACAGGAGGAGGACAAGTACGGGATACTCTTCCGGCAGTACTCTCTCTCCTTTAGGGTAGCGTACTAAGGACTTGTTATAAGAAATGCCTGAAAAATCACAACTCTAAAAATGAAAAGATAATAAATAGCCGAGCTTTCACGGCTTCACATGGTGTGAGTTGGTGAACCCGATTTTGTCTTGTGTTTGTATGGATCTAGATTAAGGTTCAAAGATCAAAGTCCCGCGCCTTTGCGCCAATTCTGTTATGTCTTCCTTTGACCACCCCGCTCAACCGAGCCTTTCTACTGTTTTACACTCCTTTTTGTTCCTCGTTGACCATCGTATCGTTCTTCCAAAATCCGATATTCTCTTGTGCTCCGCGAAGTTGATCCATGGATGGTTTCGTCGGGACCATGCCGACACCTACATCGATTCCATGGACTCACCTTCGCCAATAATTTCGAGGCGATTCCCGAGAACTGATCCGGAATTTGCGGATCGGACTCCAGACTCCTCGTTTTCTACCTTTCTCTTGGCCACCCAATAAACTGGGATCACTTTTGTCCCACTACCGCCGTTGTGAATGGGAGTCGATTACAGTCTACATCATTTTTTCATTCACAACACGCTGGGGTTGACTTGAACTCCAGCCTCATCACGACAGCTGAGTATTTATGGCAAGTGATCTGATTCGGACCGTCTCATTATGCAGATAGAAGCCAGTGCGAGCCCTGGAGACTACTCCGGAGTTCATTTCGTCCGATTCAGACCCTGACATGGCGCCAGGAGGAAAGGGCAAGGGTCAGCAGCCACCCACACCAGAGGGACAGGCGCCAGATCAGAATCAGGTCAATGCACAATTACTGGCATCTATCCAGGCCATCCAACAGCAGCTGACCGAACAGGCCCTCACTCAGACAGCTTTTCAGGATATGTTGAATGATATGATGAACCATGACGACGGAGGAGGAGGCCGAGGCAGAGGAGGCAGGGGAGGAGGAGGTGGAGGAGGAGACGGTGGTGATGACCCCAATGATGATCCTGAACTCCCACCACCGACGAAACCGACCCTCAAGGAAACATACAATCCGGGAGACAGCCAGATGACCGAGTGGATTCTCATCCCACCGGTACACGCTCACTTCGAGCTGAAACCCCAATTCATAGCCCTTCTCCCTGCATTCCATGGCAACACCAATGAAGAGCCATACATTCACCTGCAGCAATTCTCCCGCATTTTCCGCACCACTCACTATCCCAATGTCCCTCTAGACATTGTCAAGATGACGGCTTTCCCCTTCAGTCTACAGGATAAGGCCCTTTATTGGGTCAATCATATGGGGAAGGTTGTGACGACCTGGGAGGAGCTAAAGTCCGCCTTCTTGCACAAGTATTACCCTCTGGGTCGACTCAACCAGATGCGGGCCCGTATCAGTAATTTCTCCCAAGGACCCCATGAGTCGATACATGAAGCATGGGAGAGATTCACTGATCTGCAGGAGAAGTGCCCCCATCATGATATTCCGAAGACCAGCTTGGTTCAGCATTTCTTTGGGGGACTGAACATTGAAAGTCAAAGGCTCGTGGACGCAGCGTGTGGGGGCTCCCATTTCAACAAGGACGAAGATGTTGTCTGGCAAATTTTCGAAGAAATGGCCGAGGGAGAGGCCGCCCTCTCTTCATCCAAGGCTTATCAGAAGCAACCCCAGATCCTTCAAAAGCAAGTGCACATGGCAGCATCTAAGGAATCAGAGAGAGATGAAAGCTCCAACCTCAGCATCATCGGGGGGCATCTCTCTAAAGTTGACATTATCGAGAAGCGATCAAAAGATCTCGAAAAACTCGCCTTAATAGAGAAGAGGACCCAGAGTTTGGACAAACTGGATCACATCACCAAGCAGCTAGAACTGCTGGTAGGTACCATCAATTCTGTTCAGTCGGCAGCACCGCTCGAAGCTCCAGCTGAGAGAAAAGACGAGCAACCACCGCTACACCAGCCTCAGCCAAGCCAGCAACCACCGACAGTTCAGCACGTGTACTACGTGCAGGCACCTGATCAGAGCCAGCCGCAACAGCAGATGGTTGTGTACCAACCAGAGTTTATCTCAGACACCGATTCAGTGTTCCCGCCACCACCCCTGGTCCAGGAAGTTAATGGGGTTTGGACTAATGATGCACAGCCGACCCGTCCTCAGGGACAACTCCAGGGTCAGCCATTTGCCAACCGGCAGTACCACCAACCTCAGGGTGGTCGTTTTGGGCACCCCTCTCAGCAACACCAGCAGCCTCCTCAATTCGCACATCAATGGAGGCAGAATTTTCCGTATCAGCAGCAGCAGCAGCATCGCCATCCGCAGCCGTATCACCAATACACGGCTGCTCAGCCTCAATCATACCAGCAGTATCCATCTCCGCCCTACCAACAACTTCAACTTCCTGCGCCACCACAGCAACACCATCAGCAGCCTCCCCATCCATCTAACCAACAGCAGCGGGGTATGCACGCTGCATCTTCTGATGTGCCCCCAGCTAATCCCACCATGGAATGTCTAGCTCAGCTTGTCCAAGGGCTAGCGGAGATGACCAAGCGGCTTGATGACCTGACCGCCACTCGCACTACCATTCCGGCGCAGGTCGAAGCCAACCCCAACAATTTCAAGAAGAAGGAGCAGGTAGAATGTGATGTCCAGTCCGCGTGTGATAATGATATTACTGTTTTTTCTAATGCTGTTACTCTCAGGAGCGGTAGGGCCTTGCCTCCGCCTGCTACCAGATATGGGGTGAATAAAGAAACAGGTGGATCGTCATCTTCCGCATCAGCCGTGCCAGCTCCAGGGGCGGGTGAGGAGGAAGAGGAAGGAGAAGCCAGTCCAGCCGTCGTGCATTGCCAGAAGCAATTCCAGCCAAAAATACAAAAAAATACGCAAAAACAAAAACACCAAAAAGAAGCCTGTAGCAGA
Organism: Ottelia alismoides; assembly: GCA_037367405.1. NCBI lineage: Eukaryota > Viridiplantae > Streptophyta > Magnoliopsida > Alismatales > Hydrocharitaceae > Ottelia > Ottelia alismoides. The sequence goes on along the minus strand of JAZKJV010007525.1, from coordinate 563,850 downwards.
AGTGAAGCCGCGCCAGCCTTGGAGGAGCCGCCAGCAGCAGCCGATCCTGTGCCAGCCGATGGAGCCAATGCTACCCTTTTTGATCGCCCAACAGCACCAGCAGAGTTAGATCCAGCTTGTACGCCTTTTTGTAGTCCGGATGTACAACATTCTGTGGGCGATAATCTTGATGTAAATAAGAACTCTAATTTCCCTGCCAGTAATGTGAATATTCCTTTTCCTCATGCAATACAAAAATCCAAAAAAATGGCAAAAAGAAAAACTGCATTGTCTGATCCTGGTGTTGTAGATATTTTGGATAAATTGACTGTTGAGATTCCCTTGTTAAAGGCCGTGGAATACATGCCAGCTGTGAAGAAAGGATTGAAAGAGGCATGTACTAACAGGCGTCGCCCAGCGCAAGACAACAGACGCCGAGAGGTAGAAAAACACGTTCTGTCCATGGCCACAGTTGCAGCTATCACCAACCTCCCCCAGAAAAAGCAAGACTCAGGTGCACCTCTGATCAGTTGTGTGATCTTCGATCAGGTCTTCGAGCGTACTCTTCTTGACAGTGGCTCTTCCATCAACCTTCTGCCCTCGTCCATAATGCAAGAATTCGGGCTGGGACCGCTCAAGCAGACACGAATGATCCTTCAGTTCGCTGACCGATCCGTTAAGCGGCCCCGCGGTTTGTTGGAAGATGTGATAGTTACCGTGCAGGATATGAAATTCCCAGCTGACTTTGTAGTCCTTGATATGGACTCTCCTGCACCACTGCTCCAGACTCCTATCATCCTCGGCAGACCATTTCTCCGTACTTCAGGCGCCGTGGTTGACTACGGGTCTGGAAAGATCACCTTCAGCTCGAAGACCCAGCGAATCACCATCAACATGAACAAGGAGCAGAACGCCACAATTGATGAGAGTCAAGCAGCATCAGATGCAGACTGTGAGTTTATTGCAGAGATCAGAGATTCAGAGTTATCATTGGACGATCCATGGACCCGAGAAATCCTCACTCTTGAGGAGGACTTGGAAAGCACGGTCAGCATATGCTCCGATGATTTGTGGGAGACAGATTCTCAGATGCAGGCGCATCTTCTTCAGCATTCACTCCAGACCGAACATAATCAGCTCACCGCAGAACCGTTCGGTACATCACTGGGATCTCAACAGGATGGTAACAGTCTCAAAATACATTCCACCACCAGCATGGTATCAGAAGTGACCGGTAAAGGGGACAGACCGAAACCAGAACTCAAGCCACTTCCTGCAGGCCTGAAGTATGCTTTCCTTACGGGTGAAGAACACAGGTATCCAGTCATCATCAGCAGCAGGCTGAATCTGGATCAAGAATCTCGACTTCTCGAGATTCTAGAAAAGAACCGCAAGGCACTTGGTTGGAGCGTATCAGACCTCCGAGGGATAAATCCGGCTCTGTGCTCACACCATATCTATTTAGAAGACGATGCCAAGTCGTCCCGTGAATTCCAGAGAAGGCTAAACCCTAACCTTCGGGACGTGGTCATGAAGGAAATCACCAAGTGGTGTGATGCAGGCTTCATTTATCCCATCTCCGATTCAAAGTGGGTAAGCCCCCTGCATGTAGTTCCCAAGAAATCCGGGCTTACTGTGGTCACAAATGAAAAAGGAGAGGAGATTTCAACTCGGGTACCGACATCCTGGCGGGTGTGTGTTGACTACCGCCGCCTAAATGCAGCAACCAAGAAGGACCACTTTCCCTTGCCATTTATTGATCAAGTCTTGGAGAGATTAGCAGGCAAGGAGTTCTTCTGCTTCCTGGACGGGTACTCCGGGTACAACCAAGTGGCGATCGCCCCTGAGGATCAAGAGAAGACTACCTTCACTTGCCCGTTCGGCACCTACGCCTTCAAGAGGATGCCCTTTGGATTATGCAATGCACCCGCAACCTTCCAAAGATGCATGCTAGCAGTCTTCGCCGAAATGGTAGGCAGTTTTCTCGAGGTGTTCATGGATGATTTCTCCGTCTATGGTGATAGTTTCGAGTCTTGCCTCGAGCACCTAGACAGAGTGCTTCAGAAATGCCGGGAAGTCAACTTAGTGCTCTCATGGGAAAAGAGCCACTTTATGGTCACAGAGGGTATTGTGTTGGGCCATGTCGTTTCCAAACGTGGCATGGAAGTCGACCCAGCCAAGGTGGATGTCATTTCAAACCTGCAGCCACCTCAGTCAGTAAAGAATGTGAGGTCATTCCTGGGGCATGTGGGATTTTACAGACGATTTATCAAGGACTTCAGCCACATTGCCCGACCTCTGACAGAACTTTTGTGCAAGGAGAAAGAACTTATTGTTGATCAGCCAGTCCTCCTTGCCTTCAATCAATTGAAGGAGCTCATCACTCAGGCTCCAATCTTACAGCCTCCAGACTGGACTCTTCCATTTGAAATAATGACCGATGCGTCAGATTTTGCCGTCGGAGCTGTCCTAGGGCAGAGGAAAGATAAGGCGCCCTATGCCATTCACTATGCCAGCAGAACGTTAGATGAAGCTCAAAGAAATTATACAGTAACAGAGAAAGAACTGCTGGCCGTGGTTTTCGCCTTAGAGAAGTTCAGATCCTATCTGTTGGGGTCAAAGGTCACAATTTTCACAGACCACTCTGCTATTCGGTACCTACAGCAGAAGAAGGATGCCAAGCCCAGACTGATTCGTTGGATCCTTCTCCTCCAGGAATTCGATCTGGAAATTAAGGACAAACCTGGAGTTCAGAACGTGGTAGCAGATCACCTCTCCAGAATAGAGCAGCATGACTCTCCTTTGAGCAACGCACCTATCACAGAGACCTTCCCTGACGAAGCTATCTTAGCCGTGGATGCTCTCCCTTGGTATGCTGACATCGTAAATTACCTCGCCTCTGGGGTAATACCTTCGGATTGGACGAAGAATCAGAAGAACAAATTCATGTCGACCATCCGCTTTTACCAGTGGGAAGATCCCCTTCTATTCAGGGAAGGAGCAGATTGTATTTGGCGCAGATGCATTCCTCAGACGGAGCAATCTAGTGTCCTCGAGCATTGTCATTCGCTCGAATCTGGTGGGCACCATTCTGGAGATCGTACGGCAGCAAAAGTATTGCAGTGTGGCCTCTGGTGGCCCACTTTATTTAAGGATGCAGCAGAATTTGTTAAAAGATGTCTTGATTGTCAGCGACTGAAAGGAACACTCACTGCCAAAGACTCAATGCCTCTGAAAATCATTCAGATAGCAGATGTTTTCGATGCATGGGGCATTGACTTCATGGGACCTTTCCCTAACAGTCAAGGTTTTGAGCACATCCTTCTTGCCGTAGATTACGTGAGTCGTTGGGTTGAAGCTATCCCCGCTCGAGCCGCCGACAGCAAAACAGTTTGCCAGTTTCTGAAGAAGAACATCATTTCGCGGTTTGGGATACCGAAGATTCTCATATCCGACGGGGGTAGTCATTTCATCAACAAAGAGGTCAAGAAGTTAACGAAGGAGTACGGCATCAATCACCGCGTCGCATCTCCTTATCATCCGCAGACCAATGGCATGGCGGAGTTATCCAATAGAGAGATCAAGACCATATTGCAGAAACTTGTTAGGCCAAACAGAAAAGACTGGTCTCAACTCTTGGACTCAGCTCTTTGGGCTTACCGTACGGCCTACAAGTCTCCCTTGGGCATGTCGCCCTACCGTCTTGTATATGGAAAACCATGTCATCTGCCCGTGGAATTAATTCACAAATCCCTTTGGGCAATTAGTAATTGTAACTTGGACTCACGAAAAGGTGGTCAGAAGAGAAAGGACGATCTGAACAGGCTCTTGGAATTCCGAGACTGCGCATACGATAACACCTTGATGTACAAAGAGAAGGTGAAACGCTGGCATGACCGGCACATCAGACGAAAAACCTTCGATGTTGGGCAGAAAGTGTGGTTGTTTGATGCAAAGTTGCGGATATTCCCAGGTAAATTAAAAAGTAAGTGGACAGGGCCATTTCGAGTATGTGAAGTGCGTGACAATGGAAGCATTGCTATATCAGAATTGTTCCCTGACGCACAGCCCTTCGTCGTCAACGGCCAACTACTAAAGCCTTACTTGGAACCAGATTCATTCTTGGCCGTCGTTGACTCTATTCAGTTAGTGCACCCCGAGGATATCTCTACACCTCCTGCAGCACCAAAAGATTCAGACGATGTACTCCAACCATTATTGCTCTGATTTTCTTCTTTTCTTCTTTTCTTCTTTTCCTTATCTATTTTCTTCTTCTATCTACAAGGTGCCGCCTTTGTAGACAGTTTTCTATACTTCGGACGTAATTGGTCCTAAGTATAGGGGGGTGAGCACCTAGGGTTCTTGATTTCTGTTCGATCCTCTCCATCGTCTCCTCTTCTTGTCTATACTTAGGAGTATCTTACCCTAAGTATAGGGGGAGACAATCTGAGTACGATCAGTGTATTCTCACCCTTGACCCTCCCCGCTTTTTGTACACCTGCTATACTTCGGATTATTTGATCCTTAGTATAGGGGGGACGGTCAACTTCTAATTCATTCATTTCATTCGTATTTATTCTTTAGATCTGCCTATACGCAGTACGAGTTATGTCTTTGCTTTTCCTTCCGATCTATGAGGACATAGCTCAAGCTAAGTATAGGGGGGGTCGTATATACTGTGTATATACTAAAAGCCATAACTCATACTGAAAAATAAAATATCACTACAACAACAAAATAAAATGTAAAAAGTAGCTTTATAATAATAAAAGATAATTGTGAGTTCCTCAAACTCATTGTAATTATACTGACTAGTAAGTCAGAAAAGTGTTCTACGAAACTTTCTCCTTTGAAAAATCTTGTGAAATTTGTTTAAAAATAGCGTAAACAAGTATTCAACGACTGAAAAAAAATTAGTTTGTATGTAAAACCTATTTTCTTTGAGTGAAAGCAAAATGTGTGAAAATTAGTGTGCAAATGATTGTGAAAAGTTGATTGTCAAAGGTGTTTTGGAAAATCTATCTATGTTGTGTAAAACATTTGTAAAAGGATTTTCAAATGCGTGTACATATTGCAAAATTATTTCGGACTAGAGTTTTCAAAAACCCTTGTGAAAATGATTCTCGAAGTGAGTCTGAGGAATCCACACAAAAATCTTTCATTTGTAAATAAGGAATAAGCCAAATAAAGTTTATAAGAACAGAACCATACTATACGTCAAAGACAATTTTTCTTCTTTTGTACCTACTGATTAATAAATCAGATACCTATACAGTATGATTTGAAAAATAGTGTGACCAGTTTTGGAAAATTTGATGTGAAATGATTTCAAATGCGTGAAACGGTGTTGATTGCAAAATTTTTCCTTGTGTGCATAAAAAGGATTTGAAAAACCTATGTGCAAATGTTTTGAAAAATGCTTGTCAAAATTAGTGTGAAAATTGTATATATCTACATATAGTGTGAAAAATCTTTGCAAAAATAGTTTTCAAATGTGTGTAAAGGATTGCAAAAATTATCGTGTACTATAGTTTGCAAAATTATTTTCAAAAAGCTAATAAGAACACCATTACAGATGATAGTAAATCAGAAACAAGATACATACAATTCTTTCTATACATACCCAAATAAACTCTTTCATTCATATCTGTAAAGTCGCTAAAAATTTTTCTAAATTTTGAAAACAAAGCAGCACGCCTGTGTAAATAAATGTACATACTCTTTAAACATTTTCAGTTCGTACTTCCTGTGCAGAGATTCTTTTTGTAAAAACATTCTTTGATCCTTCCAAATTTTTGTGAAAAATTGCATCATTCATTACACATAGCATAAGCATACCATTCATATTCTTTTTGAGTGAAGCTTGATGATTGAATCAGTCTAATAAAGTCTCAGAGTGGAGCTCGGTTGGACCTTACTGCACTTAACTGCACTGGAACCTTATGGGAACTAGGTTTAAGGTACTTCAGGTCCAGTCAGACTTAATTCTTTGAGAAAGCAGGGCTGGGTTCAAGACACCTCAGTGGACTAACTAGAACTTTTCGAAACACACGCATGGCTCTTGTCGGCCGTGACCTAACTTGGACACCTGCACCTTTCACATAGCTCTCCATGGATGAGGTGGTGAGGAGGCAGTTTCCTTTGGCTTGGGGTAGCATATGAGGGTAGTACTTCTAGGCGGAACCTCTCTTCTTCTTATAGTGAAGGAAGTGCACCTCAACTTGGTCTAGTGGTGATGAAGGCTAAAGACAGAAGCCGTGGGTTGCAATAAAGCTTCAAAAGAGGGATAGTCTACTGGCTCAAGAGGAAATTTCTTGTATATATGCTGCACCATGTAGATATGTTGTACAGATGCAATTGAAAAAAAAAATTTGCAAAAAGGAACTCCAAAAAAGTGGTGGGTCGGATTGAAAATTTAATAACCCCACCGGAGTGTATATAGTTCAATAAAGCAAAAGCTTATGGTATCCATGTTTCATCTCATGAAGCTTGCAGCGGGAGACTCGGCTACACTGGCTGAGCTTCCAAAAGTCTATACTTCTTCCCCCTCTTCTTGAGCCGGTTGCACTTGAACTTAGAAGGGAATACCCCGCTTCTCGAGGAAAGAGTTGCTAGACCGAGGCATTAGAGTTACCAGGATGGGGGAGGTTGTTTCTTTGCCACTTCTGAGGTGGGGAGCCACTATCACTTACACTGTACAAGTCAGCTCCATAGTCATAAGAGTTTGCGTATGACGTCGACTAGTTTTGACCCGGCTATTGAGGTGGGTTGAACCGAGTTCTGTGATTACCGAAGGCTGTTGTACTTTAGAACTGGTTCCCCACTAGGTTCCACACACCTTCACACCCAAGGTCTAACAGGAGCTCCAAATTCAGATTTCGTAAGGACATGCATGGCACTGAAAGCACCCCAATTCACTCTATCTTTCTTGCATTTTCCTTTTTCTTTTCTTTATTTATTTTTGTACTTATTGCATAAGTATTTGCTAGGGACTAGCAAAGGCAAGTAGAGGGGGGTGATGAATCTCCATTTCATCACCTTTATTCTATCATTTTGGCCTTAAAAACCCCAGCAAATGCATGTAAATAGCATTAATTTGTATATAATAGCATTCATTATTTATTGTATTTACTGTACATAGAATAAGGTTTTTAATGCCAAAATTATAGAATAAAGAGAAGAAAAGAAAAAGGAATAAAATATTGCAAATATTTTATGACCCTAACCCCAAGACCAAGGCCAGCATGGAATTGGTCGACAAGGAATAAAGTAGGGGGAGATAAGGGCCGATATACAATAAATACCTCATTTATTTATTCAACCATTTATGCATTTTTGACACCTATTTTATACATAATTATTTAGTCCTCAAATAAAGAAACTTTGTACATGAAAGTTGTAGATAATAATGTAAATAAAAATACAAAATTTAGTTTATATAAAAACAAGACTCAGTGTACATTTTATACACAAAATAAAAAGCAAAAATCTCAACTTCACAGACCCATATCTTGCAAATAAAAACTCCAAATCACCCAAACTCACCTTTAATTGTACATAGCATTTCATGAACTATTTTATAAAAATAGTTTCATAATTTTTAGAGTCCATCTGTGGAAGTTAGGTTTTTGACCCTCATTGTATATAGTACCCGATTAAAATATTCATTTTATTCAATAGTTATTATTCCTACAAATTCATATTTTTAGAATCTTGCAAATAATGTATATAATACTTATACATATTGATATTAAAAGAAAACCAAAAATAATTTGTAAAATAAAATAAGTCTATGTACCACATAGACAAAATACCTATACCACTTATATGTAAAAGGGGATTTTATTCCTTTATTATTTATTCATCCACATTTTTTTATAATGTTGTAAATATTACATAAAACATATTAAAAATACAAATCTAAAAGAAAAATAAAGAAAATTCACTAAATAAATAAGATGTATATAATCTATAGGTAAAATACCTATAAGTATACTTACTTATACATATACATATTTATTTGAAAATGTAAATGAATACATAAAAATCAAACAAAAATACCCTTATACTCATAAAAATAAGTTATAAATTCATAAAATAAGAAAATAAAATAATAAAATAAAAGAAACAAATTAAAAATAAAATACACAAAAACACATGTAAATACATACATATACACATTATTTTAATAAAACCATAATAAAATAATCCAAAAAAATAAATAAAAATCATAAATAAAGACTACATGAAATAATACACATTTTTTATTTTATAGGAAAAAAATAATAAAATCATTTACTATGCCAAATAATTCAATTTCGCGAAATATTCCCTATTCTGTCTTGTAGCGGGCTGAGGTGGACCAACCCAGTCCCTCCGCGCGTTGACCCCGGTCAACTGGACCTCCAGGCGTCTGACTTCACGCAACCTGTCTTTTCCCCGATTTCCGCCATTTTTCCCGCCTGGCTCAGTGAACCATCGCACTCGCTTCCTTCACAAGATTTGTCCTCTAATCATCCATGATGCCCGCCAAGATCATAGATCAATCTGATACTCACTGGTTTAATCAATAATCGCCGGTCAATAAGGCCACTCGTCAATGTCTATAAATAAAAAGCTCCGCCTTCCTCCTCGAATTGGGCCAACTTCGTTTCCCCTAAAAGCCTTGATTCGCTGCCTGGACGAACCCTTGTGACAGGAGGAGTTTCCCAGCAGCTTGGATCGGCCGGAGGAGGAAGCAAATTTTGTCGCGGCGGAGCTCCGGCGTCCGCCCTGCTCCCTGGAGGCCCCCAGGTATAAGAGCTGTTCTTTCTTGCTTAGTAGTTAGGTTTTAGTATTAGCTTTTAATTCCAGTCCTTAGGTTAGCATTTAGATGATTAGTTTAGGCCAAAATCAGAAATTCGAAGTTCGCCGGAGCTGAGCTCCGGCGACTTCCCCACTGTGATCCTATCTGTCTCCGACCGCCTAAATCGCCTCATCTCCATCCCCTTCGAGTTCTCCATCAAATGCACACACTTGATCAACCCAGGACCCCAGGTCTTGGCGAATTGGAGCTCCTCCTCCGCCCTTCGTCGGAGCTCCTCCGTTCCACCTCATTTTGCTGCACAGCTTCAACCTTTTTGGTCGAGGAGCATCCCCTCGAGCCATGCTATCTTCCTGTGCAGGTCTGGTGCGCAAATAAGCACCCTGAGGCGAAATCAAGTCATGCCGGAGGTACCTGGAGCCCCACTTCTTCTCCGACCTCGCGAGGGTGCTCCAGTGTACCTCTGGTCGATCCAACACCTCCGGACGACAGAGGAACCTTCCAGGAAGCTTTTGGGACACCGTGGAGCAGTGATGGACGGCGGAGGTGCGAGATCCAACCGGGAGAAGCTCGCTCAGGCGAGCGTTCTTCCTTGTTCTTCTATGCGCCCTCTCCGCCGTTGGATGAAGATGAAGGTCCCAGATTAGAAGGGAGCCGTTGGATGGAGCCCCGCAGCAACCGTCAGATCACCTCAAGTGATCTAATCTCAGCCCTCCATCGGCGAAGCGGTATCGGCTCACGTGGAGGCGCCGCGTGGCAAGTGAGCGAAGATCAGCCGTTGGATGAAGCGCCTGAGGGGGTAAACTTCACATACACCCCCCCCGCCTTTTTGTAATTAATATTTGATTCCAAAAATAAAATGTCACGTTGTAAATAACTTGTATAATTTGCAGTTTGATCCCTTAGCTTAATTTTATTTGCATATGGGTCCCTCTGCGCCTCACGTGTAGTCCCACGTGAGGCACAGGAGTTTTTGCACATAACCCCTGTCGGGTTTTGATAATTGTAAAATGGCCTGTAAAATAAAAAGAAATGTTTATTTGTACTGTGATATTTGCATGGACACCCCGAACAAATGTTATAATTGCAAAAATGCCCCTGCCAGGCCATATATTTTGGGATGCTTTGTCTATTTATTTTGTGCTCTATATTTCTTTGAAAAATTTTGAAAAAATAGGCATATGCTCCTGTTAGGGTACCCTTGCTTGCTATATTTTTAGATTTGAATTTTGTTGCATTTTGGTATTTATTAAAAATCAAAAACATGCATTTTCTTCACTGTCTAATTTATAAAATACAAAAAAAATCATCAAATGTTTGTGAAAAATTCCAAAAAAATCTATATAGTATAATTATATACATATTGAGTCCAGAAAATGAAAAACCCTAAAAAAGTGAAAAAGAAAAGAAATAAAAATCATAAAACCTCAAAATCAACATAAAAATTAGAAAAACTCTTTAAAAACCCCAAAAATACATTTCTCTCTTTTATAATTATCTATATATTATTATTAATATGTGAAAATTAATTTGGGCAATTTTGGGCATTATTTGATATTTTTAAAACCCAAATTATATACGGCTATTTATTTAGTCCTATATTGTGGACATTTTTGAATTGAAAAATACATAAAAATTAGAAATATAAAAAAAAAGAGATCTTGTAGATACTATATTTTGCATAAATACATATATATGGATCTATGTACTCTATATATCTTTTTCTCCTCACACATATCTCTATATATATCTATATCCCTATACCTATATTATATATTCTATGTATATCTATGTCCCTATATAGATAATATATATAAAAAAAGAAAATGTAAAAAAATATATATATATATAAAAATATGAAAACAAAATAAAAATCATAAAAACAAAAAAAATAAAATACAAAAATATAAAATTAAAAACCCACATAAAAACAAGCTTCACACATGGATGACTTGGTGATACCTCTAGGCTACGCATTTTGTATTGCTCTCTGTGGTTCGACCTCTACATGCTTGTCACTATACATTTTGTTGTAGAGTAATAAAAATTAATTCACATTTATTTTTTTTTTGGGACTTAATTGATACATTCTTGCTTTGTGGGTTAATTGTTGATTGACTCCAGGATTTGGTTGGTCGACACTACGACTGTGCTCCCGCCTTGTGTGGAACACAAGACCGGTCGGTTCTGGGGCCCATCAGGACCCTATCTCCCCATACTTTATTCCGGATCGATCCGATCAAGTCTTGACCGTCTCTCGGGGTTCAGGTCATCCTGTATCTATTACATATATACAGTCTTCTTCTTCTTCTTCTTCTTCTTTCTTTTCGTTATTTTTCCTTCCTTTCTTTCATTATTTATTTTAGGTTAAAATGGTAATAAGTATAGGATATTTACGCACAGAAGCAAGTTAGTAAGAATATGGAGTTAGTATTATATACAGGTACTTTATAATGGATTTTAAGATAAAATAAATGAATAAAGATGACGAAATGCAGATTCATCAGGTCTCCGGCTAACGAAGGCTGTCAGTGTAGCTGTAAACCGAAGTGGAAGATGATGGAGGAGTTCAATGTCGAAGGTGAGCCATTGGTCTAGAGGCGATGAGGGTGGGAGGTCGCGTACGAAGTGAGAGAGATTCCAGATATAGCAAGTGGCCAGGGGCGAGGCGAGGGTCGTGATGAATCCGTGATTCGTCGCCTTTATTATTTCATTTTGGCTAAAATCCTTGGTATAATACATGTAAATAATCACTAATTCGAACTAATTATCATTCTAACCATAAATGTTAATATTATATATTTAACACTTATTTTATCAAAAATAAAGAATAAAAATAAAAAGAAAAGAAAAAAGAAAGCTATAAATATGAAATATATACAGACTCCTATCCCCGAGACCAGGTCAATATTGATCAGGTCGACAAAATAAATAAGTAGGGGGAGATATGGATCATAACATACAAAAATATAAAGAAAACAAAGTCCAAAAATATAATTTACCCATATATCACATTGTTAATATTTCACATATTTTATTCATAACTTATATCACCTTAAATGAAATCATTTCTTTTGTAGAAGTTGTTCACAAAAATATATTATTTTATAAAAATATCAGAAAAATAATTCGTCAAAAAATTAATTAACCGCAATGGACCGTAAAAGCCGCAAAAGCCGACTTCCAAGGTTCATAACTATTTATAGAAAACTCCAAACGGAGCAAACTCACTTTTAAAATCCATTTTATACTTAATACTATTTATTTAAAATATAAAAAAATTATAATAGGCCAAGTGAGTTTTAGCATTTTGGACCTGTTATATATATATATGTACTATATGTAGAATTTTCCTGGATTTTTAGTTAATTAAATATACTTCCGATTAACTTAATTTCTTTTCCTAAAATCTTCTAAAAATATATAGAAAAATATAAAAATATAACTAAGTCAAAATACCAATAAAACCCGAAGCCTCAAAGCCGCTGCCTAAATTTTCCAGACCTCACAACTCGGTTGTATGAACTCCTAATTAGGCAAACTTATTTCTAAACTTCGTATTATTCAATTATCTACAAAATGCCACTAATTTCGTTAAAATCAGAGCTAATACGAAAAACATGGTTTTTGGGTCTATTTTTGTATATTGTACATTCTACCATCATCTATTACTATTTAATATATGTTATTTATTAATTTTTTATAATATTTTTTTTATAATTTAAAGTAAATTAAAATCATTTATCTAATGAGTTTATTAATTAATTTAATTATTAATTATTTAGTTAATATTTCATTGGTCATTGTGTTTTTTAACTATCTATGTATTTAATTATTTAATTACTAATTACTTAGTTAATTATGTATTTACTACCTAATTAATCCTTTAATTATATCTTAAATTAATACAACTATTTAGTAATTAAATTAACTAATTTAATTATAATTATTTTTTATTCATTTACACCTCTCTCTCCCCTCCTTTTCTTTCCCCCCACGTTTTCTTCCCCCTTTTCTACACGTCACCCTTCTTCTTCCCCACTTCATCTCCCTCCCACCTGTGAATGCCATCGGTCATCCACGTCTCCTTCAACCACCCAACGACTCGGTCGTTGGGTTATTCTTCCAACTACATCCGGTGTCCATATCCTTCAGCGATAACCCCAACCATTCTCCTCTATATAAAGGTCCATCCTCCTCATACCTGCGGCTATCCGCCATTTGCGCCCATCTTCTTCATAGTTCAGAGAGAGATACGGGAGTGACAAACTTGCTCTCTGGTTGTTGAGCGCGAGGGAGGAGGAGATCAGGCGCGATCACCACTGGCATGTGCCTTTGCTCTACAGTAGTCCAGCCTCTGCGACGCTGCGCGTCGAGGTGAGAATCACGGAGCTCCTCTGCGCGCTTCTCCCCCAAGCGACTCCTCCGCTCCATCCATCATTCTTCCAGTTTAGCATCTCTTCTATTTCTCTGTATTCGTTCCTTGTCGTCTCCATTCACCCTCTCTGCTCTCCTCTTAATCATTTCCTCTATTGCTCCAGGTTTTCATACTGATCCAAGTATGATCATTGAGGTCTTATCACATCCATATGTCAGCCCTTTCATTGCTATTATATTTCTTCATAACGGTTCACCCTCCGATCACATCCGGTGATTCGCGGCTTGGAGTTTCATGATCTCCCTGAAGCTTCCTTGCTCCCTTATTCCATACTGTGCCGTAGACCGAGGCTTCATCCTCGAGTCACCTTGCAAGTTACAGGAAACCTGGATTTAAACACTGATGACTATGTATATCAAATTGAGACCCTTGCCTTGAAGCGTCTGGACATGATCGAGATCATCACCTGCAGGCATTAAACTGCAAGGGCATACATCACCATATTTGATGCTCAACAATTCAGTTATCTATCATCAAATCAAAGCACCGTATGAGCCATTTCTCGGTTGTAGATCCGAACGCCTCTGCCATCGATTGATGAGTGACGTAGTCAGCGAGAGCCGATTCTAATGCACATCCATCCATCGGAGGCCGACCATTATCCAATATCTTCATCGAGACCTGAAGTATCGCTCCACCGTCTGAGAACTCAAACGCCACCGTATGGATTCAGATTGGGAAAGAACATATGTGATTTCTATTAAAATGAAGCCATTTGATAACATCTAATTGCACGGTCCCAAGCCGTCCACTTGTCGAACTAAGAGAACCTCCGTTGTTCCAGATCGATCCAAAGCAACCGTCCGATAGGATCAGACAAGTAGTCAAACAAATACCAAGCTATCCACGGGTTGAAGCCTCGGCATTTCCACCACCCATCGCTCAAGCTGGGCTCACGTGCGAGAGTTATTTCTCATTATGGTGAGGGGATTAACTTTATTACCCATTCTGGTACGATCTGAAAATAATTCCCAAAAGGGGGATATATCGGCAAACGGTTTGCCGCGTGCCTAGGTGGAGCGGCAAATAGTTTGCCGTGTTAATGATTTCAGCGGCAAACCGTTTGCCGCAGTTCTGTCGAACCCTTTTAAGTGAATTACCTTAATATTTGTATCCTTTTTAGTTTTTTTAATTTGGCAAAAGTCTATATCTAATATAGAAAAATTATGCAAATTTTTATATCAATTAAGTTAGCATTATTAATTTAAATTGTATAATTTTTCATAGCGATTTTTGTGAACACCGTAGAACATTTGGAATTGTAATGTATTACTAAAATGTGTGATGTCTTTAAACGTATTTGACAATCCCGTCTTCATAAAGCGGCATTACTCATATCTCTATGTTGAGTCAGTAATTGGTAAAGTAGTCGAATATCAGTGAATTTGTATAATCACAACATAAAGATAATAGAACTTTATTACTAGTATTTAAATGACAAATAAAATTCTGAATATGTGTCTTAGAAGATTAAAACAAAATGCACATATTAGTCCTTAAATACGTAACATATCATTACACTATCTCCAACTGATTCAACGCCTCGATCTCGCTTGCGCTCCATGAATTTCGCTCAGGCGTGCGTACTTCAACGCAATTGTATAATGTAGGTCAGCCAGTTTTTTATATAAATCTTCTTCTTCGTCATATATTTCTGTGAGCGGTGAAGTCTCACTCTGCGAAGAGTCTTCTGGAGGAAGTGTCATTGTCTGAGGTGAGTAAGGAGTGAACTAAGATTCAGACTGGACCGGCTGCGATAGGTCCTCCTCTGAAAGATGTTGTGGTACCGGTGGTGACTGTGGAACCGGTGGTGGCTGGGGTACCGGTGGTGGCTGGAGTACCGGTGGTGACTGGGGTACAGTGATGGCTGGGGTACCGGTGACGACTGTGTCATTAAACTTACTTGTAACAGATGATTTCTCTCATTGTATCAGTATCTGGTAGAGGTCGACCAGATATATGTTCTCCCTGCCGTGTCAGCACAGAAGAATCGACAGGCCCTGCAACTGTCTCCATTGCTATACAAAAAAATTTAAGTAATACAAATAGGTGGTAATGAGACGATGCTGTAAAAAAATATATAAATGATTAAACGTTGGAGTACATAAAGTCTTTTGCAATAACTACTGATGCCTTCTTTCACAAGTAAGTCTGTTATGATCATGCTCCTTACAACGGCTACACCTAACTTGCACTTTACCTCTCATCCATGCTTCCGCGTAGACGCCTCCTCCGAGGTCGGCCAGGATTGGAAACTACATTAGGATGGAGCAGTGGTGTGGGTTTCAGGGGCGGCCAGAAACGACGATCGGGAATCGGGACGAATGCATGTGCGTATGTGGACCGGAACGAGGTTGCCGTACAAAATCAGAGCACAATTTCAGGTGTTCCGTACTGACATTGACATTGCCGCAAACCGCAATTATGTGCGGGCATATTATCCGCATCGCCTGTATATAACCACAAGTGCATACGGACTGTTGACCATTCATATTCACCTTATAGTTGCCTTCGAGGGCCCGGACTTCAAACTCTGTGAGAGTGAACTGCTCCACCATCAGACCGCATGCTGATTGTACATGACCATCTGTCAGCTTCTCATATCCGGGCATTAAGTGGCCGATTATCCTCTCACCAAACTTCTGACGTTCGACGAAGTAAGTGTTTAGACGATAAAATACTGCTAAAATAAGCGTTAATACGTGAAGGCCATGTATCCTCCTGAGAACACTGTTAAAACTTTCAGAGAGGTTTGTAGTGGTTAGTCCGCATCGACGCCCCTCGTCGTAGGCGCAAGCCCAATAACGTCGATCCCCCCCTTCCTGTCTTACTATCCAGTCATACTCATCTGAGTCGGCTGTTTGGATTTGGTTCATAATGCGTTCATGATCATACTTACTCGTCATTGCCCCAATGCTGTAAAATTTCTTTTGTATCCACTTATTAGTAAACCCCACCCAGTGCATATTCTCTTGCATGTGACGGAGGCAGAAACGATGACAGTGACCTCTCTCCACTAGAAAGTATCGAGGGAGCAAATTCTTGAGGCCGGAAAATCTATCGCTGATGAAACAAATACCGTCGCGATTAATGATGCTAGACTATATATGTAAAAAGAAACCCCATGATTCCAACCATTCACTTTCTACTACAGCAAAGGCAACAGGAAAGAGGTGACCATTAGCATCAGCAGCAGTAGCAGCAAGCATATGCCCCTTATATTTGCCCCACAGGTGGGTGGCATCAATGCTCAAGACGGGCCGACAATGCTAAAAACCAGCGACTGAGGGGGCAAAAGCCCAAAATAGACGGAAAAAGGTAGCTCGTCCTTCTATGAGTGCGTCGGTTTTAGGGTGAATCACTGGTTGATGTTCGAACTCGTAAAAAGAACCGGGATTGCAGTGTCTCATCAGCCACATGAATCGCCGAATATCTGCATATGAACTAACAGCATCTCAGAATATCCTCTCCAAAGCTCTTCGTTTCCCATTCCAAGCTTTCTTATAAGAAATTCTGACCTTGTACTTTTCCTCAACGAGTGATTGGATAACACTTGGAGTAAGTGTTAAATTAGATCTCAAAGTAGCAAGAATAAATCTTCCAACAAATTTGGAAGTACAAACACAATTATCAACAAGAAGTATTGCATTACGGTAAGTGTTTTCTGTCCGGTAACTGCTTACTTGCCAACTATCGCGATGACTGTTGTATGCTGCATGTAATCTCCAGTGACAATTAACATGTATACAACTTGCCGTATATTGGGTGCTCTTCGAGACATCTACCTTGAACTGGACGTACTTTGAGATACTCCAAGTGGACAACTCGTCAATTAGGCTCGTCTTCAAATCGAAAGATCGATTGAGCCAGAAGTCCTTACCCGATGCTCCATCGTTCGGAGCATCATCAACTTGATTTAAAAAAAGCACCTCCTCTGCAAAGGTACTAAATATCCAATCATCCGAACCGAAGATGTCTGGTAGATCGTCCATATGATCCAAATCCATCCCATAGTCCACCGGGGGATCATATATCGGTTCGTTGTGTATTGAGGAAAGAAGAGATTCCTGACCGTGATCGGACAATAATTCCACCCTAGCACCAGTGCTCCCCACGCAAGCTTCTTCATCTACTGTTTCAGCTTCATTCACCCCTTCCTCTTCCTCGTCGTAATCATCTTCATCTCCCTCGTCACCACTGTTTTCATTATCATCTTGAACATCATCTTCCTCATATATGGATTCGTTAAGATCACACAATTGCCTCGATGATGTTTCCACATCAACTTGAGATGGAGCGATCACAACTTCCTCAATTAGAAGCTCCATCATCCCCACCTGCCGACTCAATCGCAACATTAAGTTTGTAATTTTATCTGTGTCAATTACGATTGGACGAAATGAGCTTGCACTTGCAGGCCACTTGCAGGTGATTTTAATATCATATATATATCGGGTGTATACCCAGTAAGTCCATATATATGACCAAGTAGATCGTTATAAGTACTAGATACAGGCACTCCGATCATGTCACTATAACCTCCTTCATAAGCAACCTCAGAATCCATGATTCTAACCCGTCCGTCCCAGAACACATATAGCGCAACAATCTCAGCCATTTCCTATATATCACTAAAAAATATCAAATGACCTACAAACTTGTACTTATAGAATTTGTTGTTTAAAAAAATTGACAAAACCCTAAAGGCAGTTCTATTTGTACTCATAGCATGTACTTGTATTGTTTAATACTAATTTGAACATTTTTTATAACTACAAATTACAATTACTAACGACATAGAAGGAACATTTTTTATAACTACAGAAGTAGGACAAATAGCATATTTGAACATTATTACAATTACTACGTGATGTTATCACATGTATACAGTGTAAGAGAACTAGAATGATTTAGCAAGAATACCACAACTATGAAGTGCAAAACAATTACCAATTCAACTATTATACGATGTTAAATTATACTAATATCATTATTACATTTATTATTACTTAACTAAAAATTTTCTACGCATTAAAAAATTAAAAATAACTAAAATTACATGCCTTGAAGGAGGAGGAGAGCAAGAAACACTTGAAAGAAAGAGAGGAGAATGGATTGAGGAGATGAGTTTTGTGTGGTGAAAATGAGAGGGGCGGGGGGTTTTTATAGCGGAGCCGAGGGCCTTGGAGCGGCAAACTGTTTGCCGCAAGCGGCAAACCATTTGCCGCGGTACCCCTGGTCAGCGATAATTCTGCCGTGGCAAATGGTTTGCCGCAACAGAGGCATTCAAGCGCCTTTATTCCCTCGAAGACCGGACTCCCCTCGTCGACCGCGCCCAACGTCTCTCACGGCAAACGATTTGCCGCTCCACCTAGGCACGCGACAAACCGTTTGCCGATATATCCCCTCTTTGGTAATTATTTTCAGACCGTACCCAGAATGGGTAATAAAGATAGTCTGGACACCAAAATGAGAAATAACTCCACGCGTGAAGTACGTACGAACCGATATTTTCAGGGAGAATTGCAAACATAACACCCAATCTTCCGTTATTTGCAAGCAGGTCTCAAGAAGCTGGAACAACACATGCATAATCTAGGAATTTTATGCGCGTGCCATGCAGTTTCTACATTTTGCGCACATGCCCTACCTTTTCCTGAATATTACTATTATACCTCTAACAGTATATAACTGCTACACATATACCCTATACATAATAAACATAATAAACAAAATACAAAACATAAAATACATGATAAAAATATAAAGAAATACCGTATAATATAATATACAGTGTAAACTCATATTTTTAAATAAAAAATATAATACTTTTTAGCATTAAATAAATCATTGAAAAATATAAAAATATATAACCAACTTTAAAAATCATAAAAAATATAAAAACTTCATTAAAAATCTTATAAAAATTACTATTAGCATATTTTAGCATATTTTGCATAATAATGAAAAACAAAACAAAAAGAAAATATTAAAATAAAAAATATAAAATTCTTTAAAACTTAAAAAAAACCATAACTAAATAAATAAAAATCACCTAAAAACGCACAATATATCGTTTTAAAGGTAATTTCAACTACTTTCTAATAAATGAAAAGAAAAGTTTTTCTCACTGTTTTTAACTATAAAAATAAAAATACGTCACATATTCCAATAAAAGATAAGTTGTCACCTTAACATATTAAAAAATATTTAAAACCTTATAAAATCCATTCAAATAAATTCAGAAAAATAAAAAATTACTTAAAATTTTCAGAAATAGCATAAAATTCAAGAAAAATCAAATAAAAATCCAGAAAAATCCTTAAAAAAATAAAATAAAAATTAGAAAACCCGTTTACTTTAGTTCATATATTGTTTAACTCTATTTTTCAAACAGTTTGCCTTTCTGAGTTTGACACTCCCGTGCTTAACCTATATACATTTAAGTTTAGGAGTAAAAATAAAAAAATAAAAGAAGATTAATCAAAATTTAATCTTTTCTTGGTAAAACTTACCTGGTCGATACAACTGCCAATACATTTTCTCTGCTTCTTTTGCAGTGATTTTTAAAGCTGATCAGGTGGTTTTTCAGATGGAAACGTTGCCGACGAGGCAGCATTAGGGTAGCCTTAGTCCTAGGTTTAGGGCTTCCCTTTTCGCCGTTTTATTTCTCCGACTTCACGACTTCTTGTTTCTGATTTGTGCAGGACAGGTTGAGCCGTACAGTTGATAACCAACAAGCCGTAGATTTTTTAGAACCTTGTAAAAATATAAATAATCCAAGGCACTTGCCCGTTTCTTTATTTTCATAGAAAGGGGCCCGTTCAAGGTTTCTCGACTTGTACCTATCTTCTTCTCGGGGTCTGGTTCACCAGGGTTGTACTCCTAGGGGAGTAGGACACCCACCATAACTTTTTTGCTCATGTTTTTCTCGACAGTTTTCCGCAGCTTTTCGAGGATAGGTGCTTGTTAGGACTTCTCAATTTTCCCCTTCTCTACGCAACCATAGCTAGGTGATTGCTTAGGTCGAAACACCTAGTTGCCTATACTTAGGGCCATACCCAAAGCATAAAAAAATACGTTAGACGAGTGTTTAAAAACACCCCAAAAAGTGATTACTGAAAAATAAAACAGGGACTGCTAATTTTATCTGACCATAAAACAAAACGTAAGGGTTGCACATGTTTTGGGGAGAGGAACACCCGGTATAGCATCGTAGGTACACTCTCTAGATTCTGCGAGTGAGAGATGACACATAAGGTAGAGTCGGAGTCTGGATTTCTTTCGAGATACTTCTGAGTTCATGCGTTTAATTCCTTTCTCATCAATGGGTACTCTCGGGTAGCCGTAAACGGTCCTAGTTTACATAGCAGAGTGGGTGTATAGAGGACACTACATAAGGCACGATCATCAAGTAACAAGGGTATCCAGTAATGATCCGTACTTAACCCCATACTGGCTGAGAATAGGTGATTTCTCGTAAGAACTTGGGATAGTTTTCTAGTGAAATTGCAAGCACTTATCTGATCTCGCTAATCTGTGAGAAGATTTGTCTGCCAAACAACCTTGAAACTAAAAAGATAAATAACCGAACTCTTACGGTCATCACCAAGGTTGTGTTGGTGAACTTGGGCTTTGCTTTGCTTTTGTTTGCGGCTTGAGTCCGATCTTCTAAGATCTTGATCAACTAAAATCAACAAGATGATGGGAAGGAGATCGCTTCGGTCGAGTGTGACTGATCCTCTCTTTCGCGAACCTACCCATTCATCCAGATCGATTCGGGATGTCTCTCCTCCCAATCTGAAATGAAACTGAGTTGCTACTTCCAGGCATGACTCTAACCCTAGAAGCTCGTTGTCGATTTCTTCTCCTACTCATTCTCATTCATCGTCGCCTTCAATTCCAGATGAACATCAACAGTAACATATTGATCTGGCCAAGCCTGACCTAGATTCTTTCTCCTTTCCAGAAGACGTGGCTGGCAAAGGACCACAGACCAACTCTATAGTCATTGATCAGGCTGCGATCAACAACAGTCTACTTGCTTCCCTTGAGATAATGCAGAACCATATTAGGGAGCAAGGTATACTTATGAACGATGTTAGAGCCGAGCTGACACAGCTACAAGCACAACGAGATAATCCTAATGCTTATAATCCAAGACCTGAGGATCATGAGCAACTAGATGGAGCAGAGAGACCGCCACTAGGACCGAATCGAACGATGCAGCAACTCTACAACCCTGGAGCTACATCGACTCATCGGTGGATCCGTCTCTTTGTAATTCACGGGAACCTCAAGTTCTGTCCTCACACGATCCAATTGTTGCCCAAATTTCATGGGCTTTCTACTAAGGAGTCGCATCTGCACCTTTAGGAGTTCGAGTTGATCTGTTGTATGGTACACGATTTGCATGTGAACGAGGATACGATCAAGTTGATCGCTTTTCCTTTCTACCTCGTAGATAAAGCAACCTACTGGCTGAAACACTTAGGGAGATATGTTTCGATGTAGGAGGAGCTATGCACCACATATCTGAATAAGTATTACCCTCTTGGTCGAATAAATGCTGCTAGAGCCATGATTAGTAATTTCATCATGATCGGGAACGAGCAGTTCCATGAGGCATGGGACCGTTTTAGAGAGCTCATTGATCGGTGTCCCCGTAATGAACTTTCAAGCCAACTCTTGGACAAAGTTTCATTAGCAGGCTGACACAGGAGTTACAGGGACTGGTGAGCGCTTCTTATGGTGGATCGTATTTCTCGATGAATGAAGACCAGGTCTGGGCCATTTACGAGAAAATGGAAGAGATTTACACCACAATATCCTATACTCGGGTCTTCAATCAGATGAAGCCACATACATATCACCAGCACTCCCGAGTGGCACAGATTGAAGGGAATTCGTCTTCTGCTGTCTCGATTCCGATCAAATCCTCATCGGTTGACATGGGGATCATTTGTCAGAAGTTTGATCATATGGAGATAATTGAGAAAAAAGTGCCAAAATCTAGACAAGCTCGATAAGATTTATGAGCTTGAGAGATACCTGAGTGATCTGAAGCCATAGATTATGTGCCTTAAAGAAATACAAGCAAACTCCAACAGATCTTCGAGATCGCAGGCTGACTTAGGAAGCCGAGACTGAGGCATACTTCTGAGGCCTCCAGTACATCACATATACCATTTGAATTCTGAGCTGACACATCAACCCTCGGTGTATCCACAACTCCAGTAGGCACCATCATCTGACACTCAGATAGTGGTGTATCCGAGCGATCAGCTTTTGGCATCAATGCCCCCAGTGTACTCTGAAATGCCTAAGCCATTGACTGAGGTCAATTGGATTTGGTAGAACCAACCGCAATAACCATGGATATGTCACGATCACCCTGGTTTCCGTTGGTCTACAGGAGGTGCCTCTTCCCAGCAACCACCACAGGCACCGATGGGACATAGCAGAGAGCAGCAGCATCATTCCGGTCCTCATCAGTATCAATAACCTCAGTGGAGGCAGAGCACTTATCAGTAGTATCAGCAGCATTATCCTCCATAGCAGCAACCATCTCAACAGCAGCCTCAGTATCACCGAGGAGACTAATCCGGTTCTCATGGGCCTTTCCATGATAACCTAGCAATATAGTATCTTGCGAACCTCATCACTGATCAACAAGCATCCTTTAGGCAAGAAATGGATGAGTTCAAAACACATGTCACAGATCTGGTCAAAGGGAAGCCCGCCTTGCCTTCTTAGATACAATCGAATCTGAATAATCTAAAGTGAAAATCAGAGCAAGTAGATTTGACCAAGCCCACCCTCGAGTCACAGGTATTTCCAGATGATTATCTTTACTGTGATAATGATGGTTTCATTCTCTTAGAAGCGGTAGGATGCAAGTAGGTAGAGACTCTACTAGGCTCGAGGAGGATACTCTGGATAACACAAGTGAGCCTATAGAAGACATTGATGCGATACTGAAGCTGCAGCCTTTGACGATGAAGATGGTGGTGTTGAAGCCACCTGGTCTGAAGGACAGCCAGAGTAGAATGCCGACGTAGCTGCTTTACCTTTCTTTATATCCAATGACGATGAGAAAAAACCCCAAAAAAATGTATAAAGGAGAAGAATTAGAAAAAAGAAATAAAAAGACAATTAATCAATCTTCCTCTTTTTCTGATGGTTCAAAAAAAGCAAGTCCCCGTTTCTCAAAAACATTTCCTTCTACTTCTTCCAATCCTCCGATTGTATAGACTAACCAGGAGGATTTACATATTCCTTTTACCAAAGCATTCTGCTTAGGAAAAGGCGATAAAAAAGAAAGCTAAAAAAGATTCAAATAAATGATCTGACGAAAGAGATGATCGACAAGTTCACGATCCAACTCACTCTTTCGGAAGCCTTGGCACACATCCCTCTTCTGCATAAAGGTCTTAAAGAACGAGCCACAGCCGACATAAAGAAGAGGAAGCGCAACCATTGTTCTAAGATCCATGTGCTAGCCAAGGAAACCTGTCATGCTATTAAGAACCGTCTCCCATCCAAGAGATCAGATTCGGGAGTACTGTATGTCAGATGCAAGATCCTCGATCAGACTTTTGATCAGAATCTATTAGATAGCGGATCTTCAATTAATCTCCTTCCTTCTTCCGTACTCGAAAAGTTCGAGTTTCGACCTCTTCGACCAAGCCGAACGATCTTGCAGTTTGCTGATAGATCGGTCAAGAGACCTAAGGGTTTAATCGAAGACGTTATCGTCACCATTCAGGGTATGCGATTCTCCGTGGACTTCATCGTGTTGGACATGGCAGTCCCTGAATGCGTGACCAATACCTCGATCATACTAGGAGGACCTTTTCTGGCGATAGCGAAGGCCATTTTTGACTATGGTATTAGGAAGGTGTACTTTCGCGTCCAGGGAAAAAGTATACATATACAGACGATCCAAGACAAGAATTCTAGAGCAGATGAATCAGAGTGTGCATTTGATGACGAACCGATAGTCATCAAGATTGTGACTTTGTACAAACAAATGATGAGGCCGTCTGGGCCGAACCTAGCACCCAATCTTTCATCACACCTTCATTCGAAATCGAGATTCAGATAACCCAAGATGGGAGATTGGAGAGCACAATTCTAGAGCCGAGTAGTGAGAACATTGATGGAGATGATTCTAAAACTTTTTCAGATCATTTAGACATTATATACCCCTCCGAGTCAAAAGTGAACAACCAGAACTCTCAGTTAGCTTTAGATCAGTCAAATTCTGATGATGGTGATTGGCAGTGCTTCGCCGAATTTCTATTACTTCATACTTCATCAACAAAGCCTACAACCAGTTTGGAGACCGAATCAGAATAGAATATCCAACAATCTCCAGATCTTTCTTAGTCAGACCAGGCAGAGCTTACGTATATCGATCTAGCAACCTATACCCAGGCCATAATCAAACCCGCTCTTTCTGTTCCTTTGCCCCTGATATTTAACCGTTGCTTCAGAGCATGAAATATCGATTCCTTGATGGCAAATCTAAAATGTTTCCGGTGATCATCTCTTCCAATCTGACCGAAGATCATGAATCACGTTTGATGGAGATTCTTGAGAAGAATCACAAGGCAATCGGGTGGTCAGTAGCTGATCTCCATGGGATTGGTCCAGCTCTATGCTTCCACCACATCTTTCTCAAGGATGCCGCCAAGTCATCTCGTGAGTTTGAGCGTAGGTTGAATCTGAATCTTCGAGAGGTGGTTATGAAGGAAATATCCAAGTGGTGGAGCGTCGATTTTATCTATCCCATCTCCGACTCGAAATGGGTTAGTCCTTTGCATGTGGTACCCAAGATGACGGGTATCACTACAGTGATCAATGAGGATGGAGAGGAGATAGCTACCCGTGTACCGACTTCTTGGCGTGTCTATGTGGACTACAGACGTTTGAATTAGGCGACCAAGAAGGATCACTTCCCGCTACCGTTCATTGATCAGATCATGAAACAATTAACCGTGAAGAGCCATTATTGCTTTCTTAACGGATACTCGGGATATAACCAAGTGGCCATTGCTCCTGAAGACCAGGAAAAGACAACATTCACATGCCCGTTTGGAACATATGCATTCAAACGGATGACCTTTGGACTATGTAGTGCTTCGGCTACATTCCAGAGATGCATGCTTTCAATATTCGCGGATATGGTGGGAGATATCTTGGAGGTCTTCATGGATGATTTCGTTCATTGATCAGATCATCGAACGGTTAATCGGGAAGAGCCATTATTGCTTCCTTGCCGGATACTTGGGATATAACCAAGTGTCCATTGCTCCTGAAGACCAGGAAAAGACAACATTCACTTGTCCATTTGGAACGTATGCTTTCAAATGGATGCCCTTTGGACTATGTAATGCTCCGGCTACATTCTAGAGGTGCATGCCTTCGATATCCGCGGATATGGTGGGAGATATCTTGGAGGCCTTCATGGATGATTTCTTGGTCTACGGCGATGATTTTGATTCCTTCCTTTCTAGCTTAGACCGCGTGCTTAAGAGATGCACAGAGGTTAACCTCATACTTTCTTGGGAGAAGAGTCATTTATGATGACTTGGGGGACGACCCTTGGTCACATCATCTCCAACCGGGGCATGGATGTGGACCCGACCAAGGTGGATATCATTAAGAGACTCAATCCACCGTCCAATTTGAAATAGCTACGATCTTTCCTCGGGTATGTTGGTTTCTACTGACGTTTCATACGAGACTTTAGTAAAATTGCCCGATGTTGTCTGATCTTCTCGCAAAAGACACAGAGTTTATAGTTGATCATAAGTGTCTTTCAGCGTTCGAAACTCTCAAGAACGTGATTGTAGAAGCTCATGTCCTTCGGCCACCCGATTGGTCTCTCCCATTAGAGATCATGACGGACGGCTTCTATTTTACCGGTGGGGCTGTGTTGGGACAGAGGAGGGATGGGCTTCCATTTTCCATACATTATGCTAGCAAGACTTTGGATTCCGTGCAATGGAATTACACTGTTACAGAGAAAGAGATGCTATTCATAGTATCTGCCTTAGATAAATTCAGATCCCACATCATAGGATCAAAAGTCACAATCTTCACTGATCATATCGCCATCCGATATCTAATAGACAAGAATGATTCGAAGCCGCGTTTGATCAGATGGATCCTTCTACTCCAGGAGTTCGATATTGTTATCAAGGATAAGCCTGGAGTCAAGAATGTGGTGGCGGATCACCTCTCCCAACTAGAACTCCCTTAGACTTCTGAGTTTGATTCACCAATCACCGAGACCTTCCCTGACGAGGCAATTCTTACTGTCGTCTCTCTGCCATGGTATGCCGACATTGTGAACTTTCTTGTTGCTAAGAAAGTCCCACAAAGTTGGTCCAGATAGAGACTTGAGATTTTTCGCGTGAAAGCCAAGTCTTACCATTGGGAGGATCCGGTCCTTTATCATGAATGAGCAGATTCTGTCTGGCGTCGGTGTATTTTTCAGGAGGAATACCAAAGTGTCCTCATGTATTGCCATAGATTAGAAGCTGAAGGACACCATTCAGGGAAGAGGACATGACAAAAGGTGCTCAATCCGGCCTTTGGTGGCCTACGCTCGTTGCAGATGCTCATGCATTCATAATGAGATGTACTGAATGCTAGAAAATGGGCACTTGTGGACATAGAAACATGATGCTGATGCAACCGATTCATTTCTATGAGGAGTTTGATGCATGGGGTATCAACTTTATGGGCCCATTTCCTAAAAGTTAGGGGTTCAAGTATATCCTTCTAGTTGTGGATTATGTGAGTCATTGGGTAGAGGCTATTCCTACCCGAGCCGCTAATGCGAACGAGGTTTGCAAGTTCTTGAGAAAGCATATCATTACGCGGTTCGGGATCCCTTGTGTTCTGATCTCAGACAGGGGGTAGCCACTCCATCAACGACAAGGTAAGAGCACTTGCTAATGAGTTCGGCATAAACCATCGAGTTGCTATTATTTATCATCCTCAGATGAATGGTCTAGCTGAGGTCTCGAATAGGGAGATCAAGACGATCTTGCAGAAGGTTGATCGTCCAGACCGAAAGGATTGGTCGCAGCTTTTAGACTTGGTTCTTTGGGCATATAGAACATCCTTTAAAACTCCATAGGGTATATCTCCCTTTCGGCTCGTTTATGGCAAGCCATGCCACTTATGGAAATAAAACACAAATCCTTGTGGGCAGTGAAAGAAGTGATCTTTGGCGTAGATGATTCGAGAGATCAGAGGCAGACTGAATTGGCAGCCCTAGAAGAATTATGTGACGAAGCCTTCACGAGTAGCCTTCATAATAAAGAGCGGATGAAAAAGTGGCATGATTCCCATATCAACAACAAGCATTTTGAGCCGAATCAGAAAGTATGGCTATTTGATGCGAGATTAAAGTTATTCCCAAGGAAACTCCAGAGCAAGTGGAAAGGCCCCTATCATGTGCGAAATGTGTACGACAACGGTATCATCGATATATCTGAGTTGTCGTCTGACTCCACCTTTCGAGTCAATGGACAACGGTTTAAACCCTTTCTCGATCATGAACCGCCAATCGTTGATGTTGCCCTCATCTATTTTGTATGTGATGATCTTTTCACTTTTACACTCTGCATCTCATACCTGATTTTCACTTGCATATACTTTTGATTTTATTCTTTCTATCTTCTGTTTGTCTAACTCCCTTAGTTTGATCTAGAATTTTGTTATACTTAGGATGTGCTTTATCCTAAGTATAGGAGGGTGTAGACAATGTTATGTTCTTCTCGTTAGGTTCTATTACCCATGTTGTTGCTTATACTTAGGGTGTGCTTTACCCTAATTATAGGGGGGGGTAATATCGCTCATGTCGACTTTTGATCGTTTTCATTTTTGTATTGTCTGCTCCCTCGCTTGTCCCTCACCTTTTGATCTTCGTCTCTATACTTAGGGATATGTTACCCTAAGTATAGGGGGGACAAGCCCGTTGATTATGTATATTCTCTTGACGTCGATCATCTTTGATTTTGAGTCTGCTATTCTTAGGATTACTTGATCTTAAGTATAGAGGAGATGATCGACTTCTATTCTTTTGTTTGTTACTCTTTGAGTCATTGTAGTATAGGATCCTTTTCACCAACTTATACTTAGCCCGAATTATGTCTTCCTTTGCCGCTTCTTTGGTCACTATGAGGACATAGTTCATGCTAAGTATAGGGGGTGTCGTATATATATTCTATATACTTTTGGAAGCTGTAACTCGTACTTTATTGTAGTTTTGATAATATGACTCTCTAAAAGTATGGGTGTATATTTTTGGTTTTTTGAAAGCCGCAAGAAAACTGTAAATATGTTTTAAAAAAATGGCTTAAAAATTGTATTAAAAAATGTTGTAAAATACTTTGATAAAATCCTTAAAAATTTGTAAATAAATTCCTTGTAAAATCTTCTATAAAAGTCATATAAGATAAAATGTGTAAAAAATCATTTATAAAATATACAAAAATTGGTGTAAAATTTGTGTAAATGGAATTAATCCACTAACTCTTTCAAAACTACCCTAAAAATTGAAAAGATTTAAAATTCAATAAATTTTATAAAAGTCTTTAAAAATCATTTAAAAAACTTAATTCGAAAAATGTACCTCATAAAAAATATGTTGCATTCATTCATATTTTTCAGAACAAGTCTGATTCTTGAATCGAATGGATCTAAGTCCGAAAGACGGACTTGGTTCAGGCCTTAATTCACTTAATTCTAAAGAGATTTTATTAGGAACAAAAATTGAGACTCTTCAGGTCTTTTAAACTTAATTCTTTGGGTTCCATGAGACCGTGTTCGGAATTCGACTTGAAAGTGCCTAAGTAGGACACCTGGTGTCGTCCATTTAACTCTTCTCCATTTGAATCAATTTTGAACTCACGCACTCTGCACTTAGCTCGACTTGCATAAGGATGCGAAGGGCAATCCATTTCAGTGGTGTGTTTCCATCCTTGTCTGGCGGCAGTGATGTTTTAAGATGGGAGAGATTGGGGTTGAAATAAAGCTTTGGATGAGGGAAGGATCTGCTGGAACCATTTTTTGTAAGACCCCAAAAAATGGACGACATGAAAAGTTGCTATATCTGTCACGGCATAAAAGACATATGTATTGCAACAGTCATCTCTACCAAAAAGTAGCCGAATACACCAAATACCAAAATGACCACAACGGTCCGAGCTTCAAAAAAGCCTTCATGTCTTAGTGGAGACTTGGCTAAACTGGCCAGGCTTCACAGGAGATGTGATTACACTTATTACACTCCACTTCTCTTCTCAATTTTTCTATCTTCTATTTATATTCGATTGTGGACACATCACGACATGACCTTAGAAGAAAATACCTCACACCTCGAGGATTGAGTTGCTAGGTAAGGGCCCAATGGGAGTGTATAACTGGATGGGCGGTTTATTCGCTTCTCTAAGCGGGAAGAGCTAAAACCTTTCACATACAGTACAAATTGCTTTCAAAGTTGAAAAGTTTGCGTGATGAATAGGTGGATCTGAGCTGGATGTTGAGGTGAACCTGGATAAGGATTTGTGTAACTTGAGGGCTGTCGAGGCTTAACTCCTAATTCTAATAGAGTCCCGGCCCATTAATAATCCAAAGGTCTGAATCCAAGCTCTAGATTTTGGGTGAAGTGATATTCAGTTTGAAGAAACAATCATGTTCTAAGTTCTTTTATTTTTTTTTGCTTGCACTTATTTATAGAATAAGTGTTTGCTAAGGGACTAACAAAGGTAAAGTATAGGGGAATGATGAATCCGTGATTCGTCGCCTTTATTCTTTTATTTGGCTAAAATCCATAGTAAAAGACATGTAAATAATCACTAATTCCAACTAATTATCATTCTAGCTACAAATGTTAATACTATATATTTAACACTTATTTCATCCAAAATAAAAGAATAAAAATAAAAAAAAAAGAAAAATAGAAGACTGTAAATATGAAATATATACAGACTGATCCTAACTCCGAGACCAGGTCAATATAGACCGGGTCGACAAAATAAGTAAGTAGGGGGAGATAAGGATCATAACATATAAAAATATCAAGAAAACAAAGACCAAAAATATAATTTACCCAAATATCACATTGTTAATACTTCACATATCTTATTCATCACTTATATTACCTCAAATCAAATCACTTCTTTTGTAAAAGTTGTTCACAGAAATATATTATTTTATAAAAATATCAGAAAAATAATTCGCCATAAATTAATTAACCGTAATGGACCGCAAAAGACACAAAAGCCGACTTCCAAGGTTCATAACTATTTATAGAAAACTCCAAACATACCAAACTCACTTTTAAAATACGTTTTATATTTAATACTATTTATTAAAAATATCAAAAAAATATTACAATAAATCGAGTGAGTTTGGGCATTTTGGACCTATTGTATATATGTACTATATGTAGAATTTTCTCGGATTTTTAATTAATTAATCGTAAATCTGATTAACTTAATTTCTTTTCCTAAAATCTTCTAAAAATATATGGAAAAATATAAAATATAATTAAGTCAAAATACCAATAAAATTCGAAGCTTCGAAGCTGCTACCTAAATTTTCCGGACCTCATAACTCGACCGTATGAACTCCTAATTGGGAAACTCAGTTCTAAAATTCGTATTATTCAATTATCTACAAAATGAAACCGATTTCGCTAAAATCGGAGTTAATATAAAAAATACGATTTTCAGATCCGTATTGGTATATTGTACATTCAATCATCGTCTATTACTATTTAATATATGTAATTTATTAATTTACTATAATTATTTTTTTATAAATTAAAATAAATTATTAATTAATTAATAAATTAATTTAATTATTAAGTATTAGTTATCCTTTCAGTTGTCATTAAGTTTTTTTAACTATCTATGTATTTAATTATTTAATTACTAATTACTTAGTTAATTACGTAATTACTCCCTAATTAATCCTTTAATTATATATTAAATTAATACAACTATTTATAATTAAATTAAGTAATTTAATTATAATTATTTTTTTTTCATTTACACCTCTCTCTGTCCTCCTTTGCTTTCTCCCCACATTTTCTCCTTTTCTACCTCTCACCCTTCTTCTTCCCCACTTCATCTCCCTCCCACTTGTGAACGCCGCTGGTCCTCCCCGTCTCCTTCAACCACCCATTGGCTCGGCCGTTAGGTTGTTCTTCCAACCATCTCCGGTGCCCATATCCTTAGCGGAAACCCCATCCATTCTACTCTATATAAAGGTCCATCCTCCCCATGCCTGCGGCTATCCGCCATTTGCGTCCACCTTCTTCAGATTTTTGAGAGAGATACGAGAGTGACAGACTTGCTCTCTGGTCGTTGAGCGTGTGGGAGGAGGAGATCAGGCGCGATCACCATCGGCATGTGCCTTTGCTCCGCCTTAGTCCAGCCTCTGCGACGCCGTGCGTTGAGGCGAGAATCACGGAGCTCCTCTATGAGCTTCGCCCCTAGGCGGCTCCTCCGCTCCATCCATCGTTCTTCCAGGTTAGCATCTCTTCTATTTCTCTGTATTCTTTCTTTCTCATCTCCTTTCACCCTATCTCCTCTCCTCTTTATCATTTCCTCTATTGTTCCAGGTTTTCACTCTGATCCTAGTCCGATCATTGAGGTCTTATCACATCCATATCTCAGCCCTTTCGTTGCTATTATATCTCTTCATAACTGTTCACCACCCTCTGATCACATCTGGTGATTGGAGGCTTGGAGTTTCATCATCATCTCCCAGAAGCTTCCCCGCCCCCCATTCCATATTGTGATGTGGATCGAGGCTTTGTCCTCAAGTCAACTTGCAAGTTACGGGAAGCCTGGATTCAAACATTGATGACAATGTATATCAAATCGAGACCCTCGTCTTGAAGCGTCTGGACACGATCGAGATCATCACCTGTAGGCATTAAACTGCAAGGACATACATCACCATATTTGACGCTCAACAATTTAGCTATCCATCATCAAATTCAAAGCACCGCATGAGCCGTTTCTCAGCTGTAGATCCAAATGCCTCCGCCATTAATTGAAGAGCGACGCAGTCAGTGAGAGCCGATTCTAATGCACATCCAACCACCAGAGACTGACCATTCTCCAATATCTTCATCGAGACCTAAATATCGCTCCACCCTCTGAGAACTCAAACGTCGTCGTATGGATTCAGATTGGGGAAGAACATATGTGATTTGCATTAAACAAGAGCCATTCGATTACTTCTAATCGCACGGTCCCATGTTGTTCACGTGTCAAACTAAGAGAACCTCCGTTGTTCTAGAACGATCCAAATCAACCGTCCGACAAGATCAGACAATTAGATCGAACAAATCCCAAGCTGTCCACGTCTCGAAGCCTCGGCATTTCCACCGCCCACCGCTTAAGCTGGGCTCACGCGTGAAGTGCTGCAAACCGATACTTTCAGGGAGAATTGCAAACATAACACCCGATCTTCCGTTATTTGCAAGCATGTCCCAAGCAGTTGGAACAACACGTGTATAATCTGGGAATTTTATGCGCGTGCCCTATAGTTTCCAAATATTGCGCACATGCCCTACCTTTTCCAGTGTATTACTTTTATACCCCTAGCAGTATATAACTGCTACACATATACCTATACATAATAAACATAATAAATAAAATACAAAACATAAAATATATAATAAAAATATATAGAAATACCATATAATATGATATCCAGTATAAACTCATATTTTCAAAATAAAAAATATAATACTTTTTAGAATTAAATAAATCATTTTAAAAAATAAAAAAAATATATAACCAACTTTAAAAACCATAAAAATATAAAAACTTCATTAAAAACTTTATAAAAATCAATATTAACATATTTTATCATATTTTACATAATAAACCAAAAATAAAACAAAAGGCAAATATTAAAATTAATAAAAAATTCAAAATTTTATTAAAACATGAAAAATTCATAACAAAATAAATAAAAATCACCTAAAATCACAATATATCGTTTTAAAGGTATTTCATCTACTTTCCAATAAAAATAAAATAAAAAGTTTTTCTCACTATTTTTTGACTATAAAAATCAAAAATACGTCGCAATTTCCAATAAAAGATATGCTTTCACCTTAAATATGATAGAAATATATTAAAAACCTTCAAAATACCCATATAAATAAATTCATAAAAATCATAAAATACTTAAAAAATTACAAAAATAGTATTAAATTTAATAAAAATCAAATAAAAATCCAGAAAAATCCATAAAAAGTAAATTAAAAAAATTAGAAAACTCTTTTACTTTAGTTCATATGTAGTTTAACCCTAGTTTTTAAACAATTTGCCTTCCTGAGTTCGACACTCCCACGCTTAATAGTTATATATTTAAGTTTAGGAGTATAAATAAAATAAAAGAAGATTAACCAAAATATAACTCTTCTGGTAAAACTCACCTGGTCGATACAACGACCGATACATTTTCTCTACTTCTTTTGCAGGATTTTTTGAATCTGATCAGGTGGTTTTTCAAGTAGCTGGAGGTGAACTGGTGAAGGCGGTTGCTCGGAGTTGGGGGCGGAGTCTAATGGCGTGGTGGCGAGAGCTAGCGACGGTTGTTATTCATGGGTTGTATCGGCCCTTCTCAGCCTGCAAATGGATGAGAATTTGTTTGAGCAAGCAGCTCAACTGGAAGCAAATTGACAATGATGAGGGCAATGGAGGGCCCTAATGTCGCGAAGAAGGTGGAGGGCATGTTAGGCTCGGTCCTTTATAAGTGCCAAGATGATCGGAGCGAAGTGGTCATGAAAGATATGAGCGGTGATTGATCGAAGGTTCGAATCGTGGAATTGGTGATTTGGATTTCGTGAGAAGGAGAATTATGAATAACGGAGTTTGGGGAATTCGCAAAGCGAAGAAGAAGAAGCTAATATAAGCTTGGGCGAATTAGAAATCACATGGAATAGATGGAGGAGATCTCCTGAAATGGAGGTGCAACACCTTCGGTTGTCACCTCGAAGAGATGGAAAATCCTTATGAAGCTTAAGCCGACGGGTGGTTCTGCAATACGAAGATGAAGGTCTTCATGGATCGCCTCACCAATGTTCGAGCTCATCATCGCCTTCTAAATCATCCGCAGACGCTGTCACCATCGGAGGTATCAAACCGGGGCTCTCCTCGCAGGTGGTGGAAAGCCTACAATTGAAGAGGTCGTCGACACTCTATGGATGGTTGGAGCGAGTCCGGAAGATGCGAGAGGAATGGATCATGGGTAAGATGGGGAGAAGTGGTGCAGATGGGAGCGGTTAGAGATGCGTGGGATGTGGAGACAATTGTTGGTGAAGATAGTGTGATGTGGTGAGAGGGAGAGTGGAGTGGGGGTGCCAGCAGTTGCGGCCGTCTGCCGTAAGGTGCAGAGGCAGTTGGGGGACACTGTCGTAGGAGGCGGGAGGCATGCGCGGAAGAGGAAGGGGAGGGGGCATCACGTGCGCCACACGTGATGGGCCTAGGTAACATCCATTCTCTTATCCTCCCCCTCTTCTTCAACCGGTTGCACTTGAACTTAGAAGGGAATACTCCATTTCTCGAGGAAAGAGTTGCTGGATTAGGGAATTAGGATTACCAAGTTTGATAAGATCGTCTCTTTACCCCTTCAGCAAAGAGGAGCTACATACCACTTACACTGTACAAGTTAGACTCATATCCGTAAGGGACTACACATTATATACTTGTTCTGACCTGGCTTTTGAGAAGACTTGGAGATAGTTTGGTGGTTCTTAGAGGCTGTTGAGTTTCATGTCCGATACCCAATAAGGTTCCGACCACATTTAAAATTTAAAGGTCTGACCGAGCTCCAAACTTTGAATTTATGAGGATAACTATAAAAGTTAAGATCAATACAATTTATTTCGTTTTCTTTTCTTCCTTCTCTTTTTCTACACTCATTGTCGCAAGTGTTAGCTAGGGACTAACAAAGGCAAGTATAGGGATGTGATGAATCTCAGTTTCATCACCTTTGTTCTTTCATTTTGTACTTAAATCCCTAGATAAATGCATGTATATATCATTTATTTGTGAAAAATTAACACCTAATAGATGGCAACAAATATCATATAAACATATATATAATTCAAAAATAAAAGAATAAAGGATAAGAAAAGAAAAAAATTAAGTGTCAAAGATACTGAATGACCCTAAACCTCGAGACCAAGTCATCATGATGACTTGGTCGGCAAGAATATAGTAGGGGGAGATAGGGAAGAAAAACTATATAGAGAACACTTAGAAAACCTACTTTTTTTCAATCAAAAGTTGGCTTTTGGTCCCTATTTTATTATCTATTATTTACACCTCAAATAAAAAAACCCTCAACATGAAAGTTGTACATAAAAATACAAAGAAAATACAAAATTTATTTCATATTACAATAATACATAGTGCACCTAGGACACTCAGAATAAAAAGCTGTAAACAAAACATCCCAAACATGTATCTCCTCCATACAAACTCAAAATAGTCAAACTCACCTTTATTACTCATATAATTTAATTATCTATTGGTGATGATGATTTCATTTAATTTGTAGTTTAGATGCAAAAAATGGCTTTTGTGTACCTATTGTAATGTATACTTGTATACAATATTCATAATATTTATTCCTTATATTTTTAGCTTCTTTATAGTTTTATATACTTGTCAATATTATTGAAAACACATTTAAATATTAAATATAGAGTAAAAATCATGAAATACATTAAAATAAATAATGTATTATAATATATAGGTAAACTATGCCTATAAGTTCCATATACATATCAATTTAAGCAAATAACTAAAATTAGAAAATAAACACAAAAATATGTAAAGGTGTATTTAAACATATTATAAATATATGGAATATTTAAATACAACATTAATGTATAAAATACAAAATAAAAATAAAATACACTATATAAAGGTATTTATACCTATGTATATATGAAAAATTAATACCTAAAAAATCATCTTGTAGAAATAAACAAATATCATATTAAAATACAACATAAAGTAATAAACATTTATGTTGTGATCAAAAGTTAATAAAGTCATTTATTATTTTTAATTCCATTGATAAGGTAGGTATTCCTTGGTTTTTATTATTTGAATGATGTGGACCAATGGGGAGAATGTGACCTTTTAAGCTCGAGTCAATTGTCCTTGCCTAACTCTGGAGTCGTATCAGAGTGTTGAACCCCTCTCATTCATGATTTTTTCTTCCATGATACAATATCCAATGCGCTTCGACTCCTTCATGAAAAATCCCATCTGCACATCCCTCCATCACGTCGACCATCCCGTTTCCTCATACATATATTGATTCATGTGTAAATCCATGGTCAACTCTCTCATGTATAAAGCTCAACTTTCCACCATTTTTCATTTTTGGTTCTTCTTCTCCATTGGACCCCCAGATCCACAAAACAATGAGTCGATATTGGTGATAGAAAGCTCGTAGTTGGGTTTGCAACGTGCATGAGGTGTGGAAGAAGTGATCCACACTTCCTCGGAGCATCACTAGTGAAGTCTTTGCTCCTCAGTTTCCAAGTGCTCGATGATCCCTTTTTCACATTTTTATGTAGGTTCTAGTTCTAGGTTTTATTTTCTGTCGTAATTTTAAACCATTTTCGTTATTTTTTGTGTAGATTAGTTGGTTGTTGGTTCACCGGAGCTCTAGAGCTCTGGCCACTATTCCACTATCCTACGACCCTGGTTTGACCTCGTTGACTACTTCCTCTTCATTTTCTTTGTTCCCCTGACCACCCAAATCGCCTTGAATCCTTGCGAATCGAGCAACCGCTCTATTTCTTCTCCCGCTTTCCGGAGAGAGTCCATTTCACCTAATTGTTCGATCACTCCTCCCTAATAAAGGGCCTACATCTTTTCCTCATCACCCAAGCTTTCATGTGCAGGTAGGAAGTCTAAGGGATTCATCTAGAATCCAAACAGGTCGGCACAAGGAGCTCCAGTGCCCCATTCTGCCACACATATCCAGGACCCAATCAATGGGTTCTGGAACAATTTGAGGCCATCATTAGTGCAAAACATCTCTAGGAGTCCATCAAGCACATCCAAAGTTGAGGAGACCGCGGGAGTTGCCAGAGGGAGTAGATCAAAGCTCCCTAGGGACTTGTTCTTCAGCAGTTCTTCGTAAGCCCATCATTACCATTCGAATAGAAATAGTTCCTCCAGGTGTGCATCGATTGTCAGATTGAAGCCATCATCCACCATCACATCTCCATCGAGATCTAATCTTGAGCGTCCCTCGGCGAAGGGGTATTAGCCGTCCAGTGGGTGACACATATCCAAGTGAACCAAAGACCGTCGTTGGATGGCATGCTATATTTGATAAATTTCATAGATCCCCTACCACCACTTTGAATTTATCTTTTTGTCTTGTAAATATTTTGTTAAGCTTTAAAATTTGTCTAATATTTGTAGGAAATCCCCTACATTTTTGCTTTATTGTACTTGGGGCCTGTGCTAACTCATCTCACGTACGTCTACACCTGAGGTATGTATTTTGCACCAATACCCTTGCATGTTTATTGTTTTCTATTTAGTCCTGGAAATTGTAAAATACATGTTATATTTTGGAATAATTTACAATCTAGCCCATGTCTTAATTTATTATTGCAAAAATTCCCCTTCCAAACTGTTTTATTTATTTCTTTGTAGAAATATTTTTATAAAATAACTCCCGTACTGCAAAAATTATGAGAAAATTGTAGTAATTGCTTGATCTGATGCTTGTTTATGGCATAGTTTTTATTTAGGCTTTTATTCTATCTTACTGTTCACTAAAAAAAGAACATGAGCTAAATATTCCATGTTTAGAATAAAAATACAAAAAATTACAAAACCTTCTTAGAAAAATCCAAAAATTTTAGAGTATATATATAACTATATATACCTCCAGACCAAAAATTTACACAAAAAAGGAAAAACACTAAAAACATAAAACTCTAAAAATCCTATCAAAATTTGTAAAAATTCTACAAAAATCCAATAAAATTGTTTTTTTTGTGTAATTTTAGTTATATATATAGTATTTACAGAAAATAGTTTTGGGCAAATTTTCGACTTATTAGATATTTTTATACCGAAAAAAATTCAACCAATATAACAAACTCAATATTTTGATATTTTTAATACTTTAAAAATAAATAAAAATACGTGAAAATGATATAAGAAATCACAAATATATATAAAAATATAGAAAATATAAAAACTTTATTTTTTAATTTTGACTATGTTTATATATAATTAAAATTATAGAACACTATATCGACTATACACACATTATAATAGTTATCTACCTATTATTATTAATTATTAATACCTAATTTATATTTAAACCTTAAAAAAAAGAATTATTTTGTATATATTTGCATGTATTTATTTATTTTATATCCTATCTATTAGCACTGATATACATATTTTTTATTATTTATATGCATATTATATCTTAAAACAAAAATAAACTAAAAATTTACAAAATAAAAAAAAGAAAATAAAGGATAAAAAATTTAAAATATATAAAACAATAAAAATTCCATTAAATTAAATATAATAAAAAAATCACAAAAATAAAAAAGGGGTAAAAAAGCACAAAATAAATATTATTTATTTTTTATTAATTAATAATAATTACGCCTATATAGTTTGCTCTCAGTGATTTGATTCATATACTTTATCACTATACACATATTTGTAGGGTATAATAAGTTTCGCCCCGTTTTTATTTATTATTATATCTATATTGTAGGTTGATTGTTGATTTATTTAGCTGATTGGGTTCTGAGAGCCGAGAGAGGCACCAATACAACGATTGTTGAATCTGACTTGTCGGACACTGTAGGCCCTCCAAGACCGGATGCTAGGATCCCTGATCTTCTGAATTATCACTCATGCATCTAAGCTTTATTTTTTCGTTATTAGATTTTGTATCTGGTTATAATTATCTTGGATTTGATATAGTGTGCAAGATCAACTTATCAACTTTACTATATTTGACCGTCTTATCTATAAGAGAAATTTATTCCCATCAATGGAAATAACTATGGAAAAAGTAAATATGTATTAGTGTAACAAGGTTGGAATATGAAAGTTGATGTGTGATCTTTTATGGTCATATTAACTAAGAAATATTTTTAACGAATATAAGAGACTACAAGAATGAAGTATATGAAAAACACTCTCGTCGACACCTCTAATCCTCATCCTCCTCAATTTGGATTATCTGCTTTGCCTCTTCTTCTTTTTTATTTAATTATTAGACATATGAATAGAGGGCATGGAGTAACTGTGTGCCCACTATATTATAGATGTCAAAATCCTATTCTAGACAACATTTTGCAGCATTTAACAATCAACCACTCATGTAAGACAAATCCTACATCACTTGATGCTTGAGGTAAATTAATACTGACGAATTTGGTTAATATTTTAATATTTGTAATTTTAACGTAGCGACATACAATTATGTGTGCCCATGAACACATTTTCCTTTTTCTCCTATATTCGTAATCTTGCAATAACATATACGTGTACTATTATTGTCCATGTTGTAACCATCCCATCCCATATCGATACATATCGTCTCTAGACATTTCCGTTGCAAATTTTCAATGAAGAGTATAAATGAAACATTTAACCAACCTTAACAAATGAATTTAATTAATGAATATCTATAGACATTTTACATGAAGCAATTAAGTGATATATCAACATTTCTTAAGAAAATTTTAGCAGCAATGTTCTTTTGCAAGAACACAAAGTTCCTGCTATTAAAAGAAGACAAACACTTGTCACAATGCATAACGCGAAAGGAAACTATATACAAATAAAAGCAAACACAAATTTAAAGCAATATCGACTAGCACGAAGGGACAATCACGAGTACTGCATTCGATCTCTTCTGTTAGATGGTTCATCACTCCTCAGAGTTAGGATTTTCATACCGAGAGAGAGAGAGAGAGGGGTTTTGATAGCTGGGTTGAAGCTGATACCATATCATATTTTTCCAAATATCATTTTCACTACACAAATACTGTTATTTAATTGGCTTACACTAATTAACTTATTTTGTTCTCTCTTTCAGGATCTTATACTGATGTCTTGGGATATCATGCCAACAAAAGGTTTACAATATCCCAAGACAACAATATAAGATCCGGAAGTATTTCTTATTTGTTCTTCTTCAGCAAGGTTAGGATTCTAATAATCTGGAACTGAAAAAATTGAATCCTTCGGAGTACCTCATCTCGGATAGTACTAGTCAAAAAAGGGAGAAGTGCATATCAATGCAAGTAAAATGTTGTTAAACGCTGTAGGGATCGCCGTTGTACCACGCGTCTGTCGAGAACAGTCAACTAAGAGGAAAGTAGAAGACGACGAGAGAGGTGCAAGATCGGACATGAAGGCAGTAGACTATGACGGGGTCTTGGGGTTCGAATGGGCCCGTAGGGTGCGTTTGGTTCGTGGGTTATCCAGGGGTGGATAACCCGATTTTGTGTTTGTGTGTTTGGTTGGTGGGTTAAGGGTTAGGAGGGTTTGTGTGATGTGATTGTATTAGAATTTGAAAAAGTTGGTAGTTATTATGATATGATTGTATTGAAGTTTGAAAAAGTGGGTGGTTGTTGTGATGTGATTGTATTGAAGTTTGGAATAGTGAGTAGAAGTTGAGTATTTGATGATTTTTAGATGATATGATGGTATAATATATAATTTTTTTGATGGAAAAGGAGTGGACCCCACTAGTGGGTTAAAAGTGGGGGTTTTGGGGGATTACCCACCCAAAGTGGGGGCTAACCCCCCAACCAAACGCACCCGTAGTGTCTCCTCTCACGTTAAAACCATGCGATGCGTCCCGCGTCTCGTCGCTGCTATGTATGTGCGCGAAAGCGAGTGCCACCATATCAAATTACAAGGCCTCAAACAATGGGTGATGGACAGAGGATGATTGGATACAACTCGTGATACGACAATAGATAGTTGGGACTTGGGAGACGAGAAGACGATGGGAACATGCATGGACGATGACAGAGGCCTCCTTGTCCTATTTTGTTATTTATTAATTTTTTTCCCAACTCTGCGTGAAATTGTTATTTGGGTGCGCTTGGATGCAGGATATAAGACAGTCAAAGTTTTTTTGGGTATAAGTTGTTGGTTTTTCTTATGTTTTGATATTTATACAGCGTGTAGTTATTTGGTGGATTCGTCATTATGAGGCCTTTTCGAGGTTTAGAAGAATCACGGCAACAAATTACCATTGTGGCAAAATATCATGCCAACAAAAGATTTAGTTACATATTATTCCTTCTGCAACGAAGTTTTGATGCCACAAATAAGAAATATTTCGGCTACAAATTCATTTTACTCTAGGTGCCCAAATTTTCGGGCAACGAAATCTCTATAGATACCATAATTTTTTTTAGCTACTAACTTTGTAAGACAGTTAAACCGTTGCAAATTAAAAGTATTTGTTGTCATAAAATTCTGAAGGAACATTTTTTATGAAGCCAAAAAAGGGGGAGACACTCATATGTGTTCACCCCTTAAATATATTAAGATAACGCAAAAAACAAAAACAGGAGAGAACAAAGCAAGCACTCTAGACAACCCAAGAGCGCAACAACCCACCGCGTGAATACATACATTCTCCTTGTATATTCTCTTGCTAGAAAACAACAGGTCATTCCTAGCCAACCAAATGGACCAAACCAACGCAAGAGGCCGCAGCAGCTCCAGTCTCGGTCGATGCTTGGCCGCAACCAGCTCCCTGCAAAAAACCTCGAAACTCATCCTTCTAACCCACCACAGTCCCGGGTCCGCCCAGACCGGAGCACGGATGGGCACAAAAACAAGAGATGGTCCGGAGTCTCGATCCCCTCCTCGCACAACAGACACCTGTTAGAAATCATCCCGAGTAGTCTAGCACACCGGTCCCGTGTCATCAATCTCTTTCTCCCAAACAACCAGAAGAAGAAAGCAACTCTCATGGGAAGACCCAGTCCCCAGAAGAAAGCACAGTTCCTCGTCATCTCTACAGATAAAGAGGGAGGAGGCCTGCAGATCATGGAGTAAGCCTTCCGCATAGAGAAGGGTCCTTCACGCTAGACCCAATGATCACGTCCCAAAGAAGGCCTCGGAGCATCCCAAAGCTCGTCAATCAATCGCAAGAGATCCTCAAGGCGTCGGTCGGAAAGACTCTAACGGAACGCTGGCAACTAGCTCTTGTCGACCCAGCAGTGTGCAACTCGAGCATCCGGTTCCGCAGCCAGAGCAAACAGACGAGGGAAGCGCAAGGACAATGTTCCCTTGTCCGTCCAGTCATCCCTCCAGAAGGCGAACTGAAGGTCATCCCCGAACGCAGGCCTGAATAGCGACTGGAAGTTGGAAGTGAGCGACTGAATGACCCTCCAAAAGGTGGATGGTCTCCTCACCCGCGACCCCACCGCCACGCCCCCCACCGGCAGCGCCCTACCCATCCCGTATATCTGACACAAGAGCGTGTAGCAAAGATCCTCCCCATCACCCCCAAATTCTGGACACCCACTTTAGCAATAACGCCTCATAAGCTCGCTGATGAGCGTGTCACTACCCTTGTTAATTCAATCAAATTTATGGTCAAATTAATCGATGTCGTTTGTTGCAGTCAGATAATACGAGAAGATCAAAAACCACTTTTAATTAATGTCAAGTTTATCGCACGTGGCAAATTTATTTTACTTGGGCAAGCCTAAGGTCGAACTCAGGGAGGCAACTGTCTCCTTAGGTAGATTTTAAGCAAGTTCCAAGGTCTGATTTTCAGGGGATAATTTGTTTGGTCTTTTTCAATTATTTTATGCAAGAAGGAAAAGACACATGCAAAAATCATGTCAGTTTACAAGTTAATTCAGAAATATAGTCAATTTGATCCCAAAAGTTATGAAACTTGGCCAGATGATGAAACGGAACGAAATTAAGCTACGCTATTTTTTTTAGATTTTTCTGACACTAAATAAATTTACTGTGAATTAAAAATGAATGCATAGTGATTTTGACTAAATTAATTTTAATAAATATCACATCACAATATTTTTAGAAATAAAAATTATCCTAGATAGATCTGAAGATGAGGAATCCAAAAAAATTATTAAACCTAAATTTCTATGTGAAATGAACCCATTAAAAATAAAGTAAGAAAATCACTAAATGATTTATTCATGCCTCGGGATGCGTGCAAATGAGATGAAATTTTTATGAAATGTAAATCTAATTATCCTAGATCCAATATGATGTTTTGGGGATTTTTGAAGTCACAGAGAAATTACTTTGAATTAAAAGGTGTAAATGGGAAAAGTATAGCAAAATTCAACCAATTAATTAATAGAAAAATCCACTGATATTACAAAAATGTGCCAAGTGTCACATGTGAAAGATGACAACATAAGCTACACAATGCAATTTTCCAAATTGAAAAATGAATTAAAATGAGTGCCTAAATATGCATGCAAAGATAGGGGTATAAATGCAATTACAGGAATTAAAATTGATAAAAATAACATGTGCTGATAGGGACCAATATGCAATTACCTATAATGCTGAGGGGGTGGATGCAATTTTTCCACAGAATACGTACTCCTCACGTGGGGTCTCTTGGCAGGGACTGAAATGCAAATCTGGAAACTTCCAGGGGCCTCGATGTAAATAACTCAGGATGCACGTGCAGATCACGTGTGGGTCCCAGGCTCGGTGGTCTTCGGAGGCTTGGAGCGAGGCTCGAGTGGCTCTGGAGGTTCGAATCTGGCGGTAGCTTCGGGGATCCGAGCCTAGTGGTCGGGGAAGAGGCTCGGATCGGGCGACGCGGCCTGATCTGGACCGTGGATCAAGTGACGATCCAACAGTGATGAGCTGCTGGCACGTGGCGTATCTGAATCCGTTAGATCAAGATCGATCCAACGGTGATGGGTCGCTCCTGAGATGAGGGTGTGGGTGATAAGTGACCGTTGGATCTAGATTGATCCAACGACGCCTAGAGTGTGGAGAAGCGATGATGTGGCACGATCTGG
Source organism: Ottelia alismoides (assembly GCA_037367405.1). NCBI lineage: Eukaryota > Viridiplantae > Streptophyta > Magnoliopsida > Alismatales > Hydrocharitaceae > Ottelia > Ottelia alismoides. Next base: position 519,507 of record JAZKJV010007525.1, on the reverse strand, counting down.
ATGCGTAGGATCCGCCTAGTCCTACGGCTGCGGGATGTGGGCGACGTGGATGGATCCTGACCGTTCGATCAAGGGGATAGAACGGCTGCTGGCTTTCATCCTCAACGGTCCTCTGCCTCCTGCGGCGGAGGGGACTGTGCTCCGGTGAAGCGGACCTAGCTCACCTCTTCTTCCCGTCGTCGATGAAGGGTGCTGGAGGGTCTGGTGTAGCTCAGAAGAGTCGTGGAGGCGCGACGGAACGTCCAGCGATGTTGGCTGAGGCTGGGGTGGCCCGGAGGCCAATGGCGATGAAGCTCGAAGATGCGTTGGTGAAGCTTCCGACCAATCAAGGAGAGAGCACCTGCATGGGTTAGCAGTATAGCCGAGGCATGCAAAATGTTCGTGGAGTGGTCAGGAATGAAATGCGAGGCATGTGGTGCAGTGATGGTGTCCGGTGAAGCTGCTCTGCCAAGATGGCGGAGCTTTGGTCGGAGTAAGGTGTGGTGCGTCGTCGAAGAAGATGAAGGGGATCGTGAAGATCAGAGCTCCCTTGCGGAGCTCGGAGGATGATTGGTGAAGCGGGGTGAGGCTTGTGGATGGCGAATAAAATGGAAGAAAAAGAAGAAAAATAAAGAAGAAGATCGAGGAGAAGATGGAGGAATCTACCTGGGATCAGAAGCTCGGATGGAGCTTCCAGGTCGTAGCTTGAAGGCCGGTAGGGAACCTGAGCTTGCGCAGCTCACGGAGGAAGATGCAGCACGACAGTGGAGGGTCGTGGATCACGCCGGAGGTGGATCTCGGTCGTCGCTCGTCCTCACGTCAAATTGCTATCACTAACTCGAAGGTGGGAGCTCGGAGATACTCTCTGTGGTGGCGGATGGGGGTGAAAGTGGCTGGAGGCGAAGTATTTAAAGGGTGGAGGTGACAGCATGGATGGCGAAGAGGTGGAGTTCGTGGGTATCGTGGAGCGAGGTTGAGGGTAGTCATGGAGATCGATGGGGTTGGCGAGGATGAGGGGAGAGTGGGTTGTGTCGTGGTGGCGCTAGGGGTCGGAGATGATGGTCGGCGTGGTGCCCAAAATATAAAGGGGGCGGCCCCTTACGTACGGTGGAAGACGTGGGCTCGAGGTGTGCGGGAGGTAGACGACGATGCCTCGACCGTTGGATCGAGTGATCCAACAGTCAGGAGAGGGGTGGTAGCGATGGGTGAAGATTAGATTGGCTGAGCGAAATCGAGGGGCACAAGACGCGCCACGTGGCGGACGCTGGGCGAGGCACTAACGGGTGGTCCTGATGAGGTCTGGGGTTTGATCAGAGGGTGCAAACATCATGCGAGATGGAGGGCCAAGATGCGATGCTTCTGGCGATGATCGGAGGGGCACGTGGCTCAATCAGAGGGTGCCACGTGGCGTGCTGGGGATGCGACGCGAAGGGACGAGCGTGATTAGATCAGATCTGCGATCGGATGGTGGGGAGCGAAGGGTGTGCATGGAAATCATTAGACCGTTGGATCAAGAAGAAATCCAACAGTCAGGGGTGCTGGCGGATAGGTCAACAGGGCGGGACACGTGGCTCAATCAGAGGGTGCCACGTGGCCAGCTCTAAGTGGCTAAGAAAGAAAATGAATTTAGGGAGAGAAGAAGGCCGAATTTAGAAAAACTCAAAACATGAAAGTTGTAGATCTCGATGAGATCTACAAGTTCATGTTGACCAAAAACGGAGATAAGGTCAAATATGATACAAAAATACATGAGTACAACTTTACATATATGTAGTATACAAGGGGACCCAAAAACCCAAGTTTTGCATACGAGCTCTGATTTGAATGAAATTAGTCTCATTTTAAAGGTCTCTGGATGTGTATTACTCTTAAGGTGAGTAGACCTAATTTGGAGTTTGTAAGAGAGATATATTAGCATTCTAAGGTCCAAGGGTTTGGGGCTTTATTGGGTATTTTACAAGATAGGGATTTAGGTCTTCTTCCTTATATTATTAACTAATAGTGTACACATTATAAGGAAGGTGTTATTTGATCTTGGAGGGAATACAAATAAATAAATAGGTGGTTATTTTACAAGTGGATTTTACAAATGAATTGGCTTCTTATTTAAATGCAAATATGAATTTTAAAATGCATATCTTGTGGATTGATGCATGAATGCTATCTATGCAAGATAAAGGGAAATATGATGCTAAATACCTGGGGACAGAGCTCTATTTTCAACTTTAAGAGTGATGAATCAAAGATTCATCAACCCCCTATACTTAAACCTTGCTCGTCCCTGAGCAACTAAAATGAAATGCAAGAGTGAACTGATTTTGGGTTCCATACCAAGGTCATGAACAAAAGTTGAAAATGGAGCTTGACTCGACCTTTGCATTACTTGTGTGGCAGAACCTCATCGGGACATGAACTTAAGACCTAACAGACTTCAAGTTCCACAAGTCTTCTATTCAAGACTCCTCAATAGTCAGGTCAAAACAAATCCTCAAATGCAAATTTCTGATGACTATAATTCTTACTTGTACTGTGTAAGTGAAATGTAACTCTCCACATCAGAAATGACTAAGAAGCAGCCTCCTCTAACAAGGTAACTCAAATAACCCAGTCCAGTAACTCTTTCCTCAAAGAGAGGGGTATTCCCTTCTAAGTTCAAGTGCAGCCAGCTCACGAGGAGGGGGTAGAGAGGAGAATGGACGGTAGCCAATGTAGCTACCTATCTCGGGATGCCTGACCAGTGTAGCCAAGTCATCCTGTTGCATTTCTTTGCTAATATACAGATTCCGACAGGTATTTTATTTTTACTTGGACCTGTCTGATTTTTCTGGAGTTTTGCATTTTTTTCGAACTATATATAGGGTGCAGCATGTACATCAGGAGTTTTTCCTCTTGAGCCAGTAGACTATCCCTCTTTTGAAGCATTATTGCAACCCATAGCATCCCGTCCTTAGATGTCAACACCACCAGACTAGGTTGAGATGCACTACCCTCCCTAGAGGAGGACGGATGTTTCCACCCGTGTGCTACTCCAAGCTAACGGATTCTATCTCCTCACCACCTCATCTATGAAGAGCTACATGCATTGTGCTTGTCCAAGTTAGGTCATTATCTAAAAGAATCATGCGTGTGCACGAGATATTCTACTTAGACTAATCAAGAGGACATGTGAACATAGACTTACGGACTCAAAGAATTAAGTCACTTGACCAGAGAAATCTTAACTCCAGTTCCTATAAGGTTCCCCTGAAATTAGGTGGATTAAGGTTAAATCAAGTCCATCCTCAATATCTACTCATAACTTGGTTCAGAACCCACTAGCTTTTCACCTTGCATATGCAAGATATGCAGATGACATGTTATGAAATGCAAGACTCTTTTTCTTTCTTTTCTGATGTAGAGATGATATGCAAGAGTAAATAAGAAGCCTTTGAATTTTTTTTCATTTTTTTCGATTATTTGGTATACCTCCTATGTTACAACAATTTACAAGAGTTTTATAAGTATTATATAGATTACACAAGTGTATTTTACAAAAATTTTCTCCAAAATTTACCTAGCCCATAATTATAGCGAAATATATACAAAGATACATGAAAGTACGAGCTATGAGTAAAGTATCTATGTAATATATACACGCCCCCTATACTTAGCATGTGCTATGTCCTTAGAGCACGAAAAGCGAGGAAAAAGACATAACTAGTGCTAAGCGTAAGAGATCCAAGAGGACGAAAATATATAGAAGTCGTCCTACCCCCCTATACTTTGGCTCTGGCAGCCTAAGTGTAGAAGAAGAACAAGAATGGGGCGGACGAGGTCAAGAGGAGAAATGGATGAATATACAATGCGGGCATCAGTCCCCCCATACTTAGGCTCAGGTCAGCCTAAGTATAGGACGGAAGTGAGTATGAGGATCAATGTGATCTGGAGGATATACATAGAACAGACTTAGGTGGCTCATCCCTCCCTCTACTTAGGATCTGGTCATTCTAAGTATAGTACAAGATAGTGATCAATGAAGCTATGATGAGTTACTAGAGTCGCAGGGGGGAAAAGATAGAATGTACAAAAATGATGGGTATATACAAGGGTGTCGGTCTGAATCTTTCAAGATGCTGCTGATGGCTAGAGCTTACTGCTACAAGGTCTCATGCGCGGTTCGATGTGTATCTGTTGAATCTGTCTCGCGCATGAATACAATCTCCTAAACATGGACTAACTGCTCATTGGATTCGACGAAGTGCTTCAATAGTTGTCCATTCACTAGGAATGTCGTTGCATCATCTGCGAATCTGAGATCTCAACACATCCACTATCGTGCATCGCACGGACGACGAATGGGCCTGTCCACTTGGACTTCAACTTGCCTTGGAAGATCTTCATCCTAGCATTAAACAACCATACCTTTTGTCCAGGAATAAAGGTCTTTCGTCTGATATATCTACCGTGCCAACGCTTAACCTTATCCTTGTACACCAAACTGTTGTCTTATGTGCGGTTTCTGACTTTCACAAGCTCATTCAGATCCATTTCTCTCTACTTCTGCCCAAGGCGCGTGCTCCAGTTGACCTTCTTGATTGCCCATTCTGATTTATGCACTAACTCTGCGGGCAAATGGCACGGCTTTCCGAATACCATTCGGAATGGGGAGGTTCGTAAAAGTGTTTTGTAAGCTGTCCTATACGTCCATAGGACTTGATCCAAGATCTGAGACCAGTCCTTCCTGTCTGGACGGACAAGCTTTTGTAATATAGTTTTCACCTCCCTATTCGACACCTCAGCCATACCATTAGTCTGTGGGTGGTAAGGACTAGCGACACGGTGTTCGATGCCGTAGTCCTTCAAGACTTTCTTCACCTCTCGATTTACAAAGTGGCTACCCTCATCTGATATTATCATTTTAGGGATCCCGAACCTAGAGATAATATGCTCTCTGATGAATTTGCAGACAGTCCTGCTATCTGCGGCTCGGGTCGGGATAGCCTCCACCCACCTTGATAGATAATCTACCTGAAGAAGGATGTACTCGAATCTGTGGCTAACAGGGAATGGGCCCATGAAATCGATGCCCCAGACGTCAAAGACATCACAAATGATGACAGGATGCATCAACATCTCATCCTTGGAACCAACGGTTCCTCCCATTCTCTGGCATACTAGGCACAACTTCGCAAAGGTGATGGCATCGCGAAACAGAGTCGGCCAGTAAAAGCCACACTGAAGTACCTTCCATGCGGTCCTCTTTCCGGAGTGATGTCCTCCTGCCTCTAAGCCGTGGCATAAAGAAAGGACACTCTGGTATTCCTCCTGAGGAATACACTGTCTCCAGACACAATCCAGTCCTTCAAAGAAAAGGATTGGATCCTCCCAATGGTATGTCTAGCATCCGACTTCAGTCGGTCGATGTGGCTCATGGGCCAATCTTCGGGAACCTTCTTGGAGATAAGATAGTTCACGATGTTGGCATACCATGGGAGTGAGTCGACAACAAAAATCGACTCGTCAGGGAAGGAGTCACGAATTGGTGATTCCTCAGAAGTATTGATATTTTCGAAACGAGAGAGATGATCAGCTACTACGTTCTTCTTTCCAGGTTTATCAAAAATGTCCAAATCAAACTCCTGGATAAGAAAAATCCACCGAAGAAGACACGCCTTCGTGTCCTTCTTTTCCATCAAGTATCGTAGTGTCGTATGGTCAGTGAACACAATTACCTTGGATCCGATTAAGTGAGAACTGAACTTGTCAAAGGCAAACACTACAGCAAGCATCTCCTTTTCCGTAACTGTATAGTTACGCTGAGCGGTATCAAGCACTTTGCTTGCGTAGTGGATTGCAAACCGGACGCCATCCCTCATTTGTCCTAACACAGCCCCAACAGCAAAGTCTGAGGCATCCGTCATGATCTCGAAAGCCAATCTGGGGCTTGTAGGATCAGGGCGTCCATGATCATCCCTTGCAATATCTTAAAGAACTCAAGACATTTGTGATCAACAATAAACTCCATGTCTTTGCCTAAAAGCTCAGTTAGCGGTCGGGCAATCTTAGAAAAATCCTTGATGAATCTCCGATAGAATCTGACATGCTGATGAATCTGTGATTCATCTCATCAAAAGTCAAAAATAGAGCCTTGTTCCCGAGAAAATAGAGGCATATTTCCTTTTATCTTGCATAAATAACACTCATGCATACATCCATAATTCATGCATTTTAGCAGCTCATCTGCATCTAAATAAGAAGCCAAAAATCCCCTGTAAAATATCCCTTCATCAAAATAACTCCTTCTCTATAATACATGTATATACTCCTTAATAATATAGGGAAGAATGCCAAATCACCCTTGTAAAATAGCCTAAATATCCTGAGAACCCTTTGTACATTAAAACGCACATAAAGTCCACATACAAGCCCCTACTTAGGTCTACTCACTCTTAGAGTACTACATATTAAAAGACCTTCAAAATGAGACTAATTTCGTTGCAATTGGAGCTTGTATGAGAAACTTGGGTTTTTGGGGTCATTTTGTATACTACATAAGTATATTTATGTATCTTTGTATTTATGTATCATATTTGACCTCATCCCCGTCTTTGGTCAACATGAAACTTGTAGATCTCATCAAGATCTACAACTTTCATGTTTTGAGTTTTTCCAAATTCGGCTTCCTCTTCTCTCTACACGTATTTCTTCCTCCAGCCATTCACAGCAGGCCACGTGGCGCCCTCTGATTGCGCCACGCGGCCCGCTGCCCTTCACCTCGTCCGCCCGCGCCCCCCACCGTTGGATCGCGCTTCAGATCCAACGATCCCTCTGTGACCAAGTGCGCTCACTCCCGCAGCCGTCTGATTATCTCCCACTCCTCATCACCACCATCCGTTAGCGCCGCGCCCACATGACGACACGTGGCGCGCTATGCGCCCTTCGATCGCGACCTGGACTCTCCATCTCAACCGCAGCCGCTGCCTATCCCCTCAGCCGTTCGATCATTCCCCCACTTTTCATCCCATCCGTGGGATCGCGCTTCGACCTCGTCCTGACACGTGTCCACTCCTGATTTCGTCGATCGCATCACCCAGATCTAATCATAACCGCCCGCTACGCGCTGATCTCCACCGTTGGATCACAAGATCCAACGGTGGAGACCTCGTCTCCTACCTCTGGCAACCCTCTCTCCCACGATCTCCGCCTTGCGGGAGGGGCTGCCCCTTCCTATTCTTGGCCGCCCTCTAGCCACCTTCTTCGACCACCATCACCTACACGTTCATCGCCACTCGTCCCTCATCCTCGCCAGCCACCCCACTCGTCACCACTTCCACCATAGATGCTCCACTACCTCCATGAACTTCGCCCCATCACCAGCTCTGCCGAGACCTCCATCCTATAAATACCCAGCCGCCGGCCACATTCACCGGCATCCGCCATTACAGGAGAAACCCCCGAGCTCAGAGCTCTCGATTGGTGACAGCAATTGGCCGTCTCTTCGAGCAAAGACAGGCGTCTTCTCCGGCGAGATCCACGGCATCTCCGCCGTGTCGCAGCTGCCGTCCGTGACACTGCACGAGCTCAGGGAACCACCGACCCTTCGAGCGAAGACCTGGACCCCAAAAGGGAAGTCCAATCCCCAGGTGAACCCTCCATTCTTCTCCGATCTTCTCTTCATTTCTTCTTCAATTTTTCTCGCTTTTTAGTCCACGTCCACGATCATCTTCGCGCCTCGCCTTCACTCCGACGAGCTCCGCGTCAGAGCTCTCATCCTCGCTGACCCCTCCGCATCGTCAGACGCTCCACTCCACTGTCCGTCGATCCCCAGCTCCGCCGCTTGGCCGGAGCAACGTCGCCTGACCACCTCACGTCTCCTTAGGCCTCGCCAACCAGCACCACTTCTCCACAAACGCACGCACGAGCCTCGGCTATACGTCTAACACTTGCAGGTACTCCTTTGATCATTGGCCGGAGCCTCGCCGGAGCTCTCTTCGAGCTTCATCGACACCGAGCTCCAGCCCTCCTTCAGGGATCCAGAGACCACCGGAGGCTTCGCCGCGCACGTACGATTCTTCCGAGCAAGGTGGGAGCTGACGAAGCTCATCACCGGAGCTTGACAACCGAGGCGGAGCTCGGCTGCCTTCACCGGAGCACAGGCCTCTCCTCCGCAGGCGGCGGAGGATCGATAGAGAAGAAGGAGCAGCAACCGTTCGATCATCTGATCGAACGGTCCTCGCCTCGCCACGCGTCCCTTCGCCGCACTCATCCGCGACCGTTGATCACCCTTCGGATCGGACGCCTCACCAGCCGCCACGCGTCTTCACCGACATCCCTTGGATCCATCTTGATCCAAGGGCCTTCAGGCCGCCACGTCACCTTCTCCGAGCCTTGGCATCCAAGCCTAGGCTCGGGTAACCCGAAGCTACATCGAAGCTGTGCCGAACCTCCAGAAGACCCGAGCCTCACTCCGAGCCTCCGACGCCCTCCGAACCTAGGTCGCCCCACGTGAGGAGCACGTGCGACCTGGGTTATTTGCACAGACGCCCCTGGAGCTTTCAGAAATTGCGAAAAGGTCCCTGTGAAGCAGACACCACGTGAGGAGCACGTGTTTCGTGGAGAAATTGCATAGAAGTCCTGCATACTATTGGTAATTGCATTTTAGTCCCTGTCAGCACGTTTACTTATTGAAATTTTATTTTCCAGTATTGCATTTTCACCCTTGTGTTTGCACGTGTCCCTAGCATGCATTTTTCATCATTTTAAGATTCTAAAAATTGCATGTTGTTGAGAATTTTGTCCTCTACCTGTTAGTATACGTGTTTGATTTTTGTTGGTATGCTTGAATTATTAATGAATTAATTGGTTCATTTGTGACATATTTTGCCCAGTGATGCCTTTTGATTTTTAATTAATTATCTGTGCCTTCAAAAATCACCAAAAATTCACAGTAGCTTAAGGACATCATTTTCAACACTCCATAAAATTTTAAGTCATTTGCACGCATAACGAGGCCTCAATAAATAGTTTAGTGATTTTCTTTAATTAATTTTAATTAATTCATTTTACAATAAATTTAAGTTCTGTTAATTTTCCTAGGTCCCTGATCATTAGACCCTCCTAGGATAATTTTAGTTCTTGGAAAAATTGTGATTTGATATTTATTAAAAATTAAACACTGAAAATCACTCTGTCTGTTTATTTAATTCACAGAAAAATTATTTTGAGTCGAAAAATTCCAAAAAAATTAGTGTAGGTCATTTTCATCATAAATAACCATCTGGCCAATTTTCATCATTTTTGGACTTCGTTTGATACACCAATTAAATTGGCTAAGATTTGTCTGCATATGTCTGCATAAAAAAATAAAAATCAAAAAATTTTTTTTCCTCGAATATCAACACTTGTAAATTGCTGTAATTCACCTAAGGAGACAGTTGCCTCCCTGAGATCGACCTTGGACTTCACCAAGTAAAAAAATATCACCGCTTAAAATCGACTAAAATCTAACTTAAGTGGTTTTTGATCAACCTCTCGTATCCGACTGCAACGAACACTTAAAAAAATAATTTGGACCATTAACTTGGCCGAATTAACTAAGGGTGCGGGAGGCTTATCAAAATGGCGCCGTTGCCGGGGAGGCACGGCTTAGGTTAATTACAACTGATTTTTGAGGTGTTTGGTTTCTAATCCCCGGGTAGTCTGACCCCCGGTTTTTCTTGTAATTATTTCTCTCATTTATTTTTTGCATTATTTTATTTTTTTGTGTCACTCTCTGACCTTCATTTAATTTTTATGCGAGTTCCGTGAGGAGTCGGCGACGCTTCGAGGACTTAGCATTTAGATTGTGTGGAGAGAAAGAGAGGCATTGTATTCTTTTTAATTATTTTTCTTTTGCATTATTTCCAGCGGTTCCCGTTTGGGATCTCGCGCGTGTAAATATAGTGGAAACCGTGTCCCGTGTGCTGTGTGGGTGATTGGTAACTTAGCTTGCACTAGCGGCTCCTCGAGCCACTCTAGGACTTGTTGGTGCTCGTAATCAATAGGACCACACATTACACTTAAAAGACGCACCTAGACCGCAGGACTTAGTTCAAATTAAACTGTTCTTCACGCTAATAGAACTGCCTGTCTAGGAGCGGCTTTCATCGCCTGCATTTGCATGTAGAGTAAAGTTTTCAATTCTGTATAGCATCCTGCATCAAAAAGCGAAGGATCACTGTAAGTATTCTCTACTCAGCATACGCATCATCGATTTCAACTTGCATCGGCTTTTCTCGATTTCCCTCTCTGATTTTCTCACTTAAAAAAGGAAATTGGGACTGTCCGATAAGCGTGATTTGTGGTGATTAATTACAGTGATAACCTAACTTTAAAACCGGGACTGCTAACAGTATTGACTATAAAAAGGGAATAAAAGCTGAAAATTGTTTGCGGGAGACTAATCCCCGACCTTGTTTTCAGGCTGAGTGAGGGTACCTGAGTGTGTGTGAACACCCTAAGGTAGAGCCCAAGTCCCCGTCTTCCATATCACGTTCTAACTGATCCTAGCAAATATCACGAGCCGAATATTTTCAGATTCTTTGACTAGTACCAAGTAGCCTCCGCCTGTCTCAGGTAGATAGGGGCGAAATTGCGGTACTTCGCGACAAGCTGCCAGTAACCCCCCGGGGCGAAGTTCCGGCCTTGTCAGCCTCCGCCTGCTTGCAGGTAGATAGGGGCGTGGTCACTGAATCCATCGGCTTGGGATAGGAGCGAAGAAAGGAAGGAGCGGCGGTATCTTAGACGACAGGATAGACAGGGAAGACGCATCCGGCTCTGAGCCGACTTCCCTCTAGGCCGCGTAATCCTTGCTAGATTTGCTTGAAAATCACACTTAAAAACTACAAGATAAATTGGACTCAACTTTGAGTCCTTCACTGTGTTGAGTGTGAATCCAGGGTCTTGGATTGATCTTGTGCTTGCTTCAGGTAGGAGTAAAATCCTATCTTCTTCTTTCACCAAGATGAGTGACTGGGGAGATCTCGACGCACCGTTCACTGATCTCTCTATGAGTCCCCCAAGTAACTCGTCTTTTCCGGTCCGAGCGCACCTTGGACCACCCAGGACTCATGACCCTCTTGAGTCCTGGTTCCCTCCGGCTCAGGGTGGTTACTCTCAAACCAACCCTTTTATCTCCTCTGAGATTACCGAGGAAGATCATTGCCTCGGTAATCCCTTCCTTGATTCAACCTCTAACACCGACCTTATTTTCCAATCCCCAGAAGTAGAGGAAGAAATGCCGCCAAAGATGCCGCCCGATGAGGACCAGATGAGACAGATTCTAAGACGCCTTGCTGAAGCTGAACAGAAAAATGCTGATCTCACTGCACGAATGGGGCAGATAATAGTAGCTGAAGGGATCGACCGACCAATGGTCGATACCTATAACCCGGCGGAGAACGAAATCCAGAATTGGCTAGCACCTGCAGTTCCCGACCAGGCATTCGAACTGAAGCCCCACTTCCTTAGCCTGCTGCCGAAGTTCAACGGAAACCTAAGCGAAGAGCCGTACACTTTCCTCCGTGACTTCGAACTAGTCTGCAATAATCTGAGCCATCCCAATGTTGGCCAAGATTATATCCGACTGAAAGCCACCCCGTTTGCCTTAGGAGATAAGGCTGCACATTGGCTGAAAAACCTAGGGGTGGTATGTACTACCTGGATGCAGTTCAAGGACCTCTTCTTGAAGAAGTTCTACCCACTCAGTAGAACCAATCAGATGCGAACGAAGATTGCCAGCTTCGCCCAAGGACCCTGCGAACCGTTCCACGAGGCTTGGGACAGGTTCAATGACTTAGTACAGAAGTGCCCATGTCACGGCATTTCTAAGGCGATCTTAGTCCAGACCTTGTTCTGCGGTCTAACCCCCGAGATGCAGGGGTTAGTAAGTGCCGCCTGCGGAGGAAGCTATCTGAACAAGAATGAGCACGCCGTGTGGAAAATCCTAGAGCAGATGGCAGAAACCGGCAGGTCACAGGCCACAAGGGCCTATCAGTTGTCTCCCTCGATTCTATCCAATGAGACAACTAGAAGGACTGTTGCAGATCTGACAGAGGACCTCATCCCCAGCATGGGGATGATTGCAGACAAGCTTACTATGGTCGAGCAGATCCACAAGAGAGTCGCGGAGATGGAGTCTCTTTCGAGCCTTCCCAAGAAGGTGGAGGAACTCTCTGAAAAGGTAGCCAAGATTAAGCTACCCACCCCTTCTGCACCACCTGTACCTGTACATCGAGTCCATCTTGTACAGGAACATGCACCGGGGTCTCAGAGCAGCTGGGATCAGACGTACACCCAGCAGAACCATCATGCACCCCCACTAGTGGAGACAGAGTACGAGGAGCCTCCGCCCGTTTACGAGATCAACGGGCTCTGGTATAGCCGTGACCCACTAGTCCGGCAAATCGAGATGGGGAAGGACCAGGCACACCGCCCAACCCCAGTCTATCAAGAGACCAGGCCCGTCACAATCCCGCGATATCAGTCCAGGCCAGAACAGGGGTACCAGCCGCAGCAGCGCACCTACCAGCAGGGGCCAGCACCGCCCCATCAGCAGCAGTATCGGCACGGCCAGCAGGGCCAGTTCAGGACCGCATCCACTCAGCAGCCAGCCCAGCCCACTGAATTGGAGTCCCTCACATTGGCGATCCAGACCCTGTCTGATAGGGTCCAACAGATGCAGAATGACTACCTGGACATGAGGACTGACATCAATCGGGTCTCTCGTGCCCAGGACCAACAAATGGCGCCAAGGACTCCAATTCCCGCACAGGTTCAGGCCAACCCAAACAGCATACACCAGGGCCAGAACCGACCCCGAGATCAGGTATACTATTCAGATGATTATTTATCTGAACATGAGATCCTTTCGTACGATAATGTTAACCATATGTCCCTCAGGAGCGGAAGGACCGTGACCATACCTGATCGGGCACGGGCACAACAGGAAGGAACCTCCGAAATTCGACCTGAGGAGAATTCAGAGGAGAAAGAGGAGGAGCACCACCGTCACCGCCAGCAGAAGAAGAGGACATCTGAGTCCTCGAAGCACCAGCCCCGCAGTCATCCAGAGTCCGACGACACCGATGAGCCCGCACCTCCATCTGAGGAGGACCAGCCAGAAGAAGCGGAAGAAGCATCACCGGTTTCGCCCAAGCACTTTCCCTTTCGTCAGAGTCAGAGTCAGAGTCTGTACAAAAGTCCGAGTCAGAGTCCTGTTCCGAACTCAGTTTCAGCAGCTAATGAAGACATTTCAGTTCCAGAACCTGAGTTAATAATCCCTTTCCCCCAAGCTCTTAAGGTTGGGAAGAAGAAAAACACAAAAATCCAAAAAGATGACCCTGAGATGGTTGAGTTTTGTAAAAAACATATCAAGGTCACAATCCCTTTTGACAAGTTCGTGGAAATGACCCCTGCATTCCAAAAATACCTTAAGGTGAGATGCACACCTACTAGGGTTAGCAGGAAGACAAAAAGCCGTGTTGAGAAACACGTTCTATCAGTAGCCACGACTTGTGCAATAAAGAACTCGTTTCCTCGGAAACGAAGAGACATGGGTGCACACTATGTAGTGAGTCATGTTGATGACATCGCGTTTGCACGCACTCTCCTGGACAATGGTTCCTCGATCAATTTGATGCCCACAACCCTCTATGAGCGGCTCAATCTCGGACCTCTTAGGAAATCTAGAGCTATTCTTCAGTTTGCAGACAAATCCACTAAGAGGTCCCAAGGAGAGTTAAGGAACATTGTGATCAAAGTCGAGGGGCAAGAATACATGGTGGACTTCACTGTCCTTGATATGGAAACCCCTCGCAATTGGAGAGATTCCCAGATTATCTTGGGTAGGCCCTTCCTCAGAACAGCAGGGGCCTTATTCGATTATAAGAATGGGAAAATTCAGTTCCAAACTCCAGGCGGAGATGAGGAACTAGAGATGAAGCAGACACGATGGCAGAGACCAGACTCCGAATCCAGCACCGAGTACTCTTCTATCGAAACAGACTGTGAGCATGTAGACTTAGTTGGGACATGGAAACAGAACCCAGCCAGCACCGATGTGTCCATCTCCTTTGAAGATGATCCAGTGCATGAGTCAGTCTGCGAGATCCTCAGGAACGAGTACAGCTCTAAGCCTGCATCGCCCTCCATCTTCGATGACATAGAGGCCCAAGTGGGCCTGTCAGTCCTTACATCCTTAGGACAATCGGAAGATGAGGAAGACGAGTCGGACGAGGCGTTTGCCGATTGCATGGAGACCTTTGACGATCCGACTCCAGAGCCAAGCTTGGTGGCAGCCACTACAGAACAGGATCCAGCCACTTCCAACACCGAACCAGATCTGATTGAGCCAGACTTCTTAGACGATCATACCATCCCTGAGCTCAAACCTTTACCCACAACTCTGAAGTATGCCTTCCTTGCGGGCCAAGACAAGAAATTTCCGGTCATTATCAGTTCGCAATTGACCGAGGAGCAGGAATCTCGCTTGCTAGAGATCCTGGAGAAGAACCGCAAGGCAATAGGCTGGAGCATTTCCGATCTCCACGGGATAAATCCCGCTTTGTGTTCGCACCATATATATTTGGAGAACGAAGCCAAACCCTCTCGTGAATTCCAACGTCGGTTGAATCCAAATCTACGAGAGGTTGTGAAGAAAGAGATAGAAAAATGGTGCGACGCGGGTTTCATTTACCCAATCTCCGATTCTAAGTGGGTGGCTCCAATCCATGTTGTCCCGAAAAAGTCGGGAATTCAGACGACCACCAACGAGGACGGAGAGGAGATCGTGAAAAGAGTACCCACGTCGTGGCGCGTCTGTGTGGATTACAGACGCCTGAATGCCGCGACGAAAAAGGATCATTTCCCCCTACCATTTATTGATCAGATTTTAGAAAGACTAGCGGGGAAAGAATTCTTTTGTTTTCTTGATGGGTTCTCGGGCTACAATCAAGTAGCCATAGCTCCAGAGGACCAGGAAAAGACCACGTTCACATGCCCCTTTGGTACCTATGCTTTCAGGCGCATGCCTTTTGGGCTATGCAATGCTCCAGGTACTTTTCAAAGGTGTATGATTGCTGTATTCGCCGAAATGGTCGGCGAATTCCTGGAAGTCTTCATGGATGACTTCTCGGTCCACGGCGACTCGTTTGATTCCTGCCTTAGGAATCTGGACCGAGTCCTCAAAAGATGTTGTGAGGTCAATCTGGTGCTCTCCTGGGAGAAAAGTCACTTCATGGTGACGGAGGGCATAGTGTTGGGGCATGTCATCTCCAAGAGAGGAATGGAGGTTGACCCTGCCAAGGTGGACGTGATCAGACGGCTCCAGCCACCAACCAACGTACGTCAGTTGCGGTCGTTCCTCGGGCATGTCGGATTTTATCGGAGATTTATAAAGGATTTTTCTAAGATTGCCCGACCGCTAACTGAGCTTTTAGGCAAAGACGCGGAGTTTATTGTCGATCACAAGTGTCTTGAGGCCTTTAAGCGGTTACAAGGAATGATCATGGACGCACCCATCTTACAAGCCCCAGATTGGTCTCTTCCTTTTGAGATCATGACGGATGCCTCAGATTATGCTGTTGGGGCTGTATTGGGACAAAGAAGAGACGACGTCCCGTTTGCAATTCACTACGCAAGCAAAGTGCTTGATGCTGCTCAGCGTAACTATACAGTTACCGAAAAGGAAATGCTTGCGGTAGTGTTTGCCTTGGACAAATTCAGATCTCATTTAATCGGATCCAAGGTAACTGTGTTCACAGACCACACGGCACTACGATATTTGATGGAGAAGAAGGATGCGAAGGCGCGTCTTCTTCGTTGGATTCTACTTATCTAGGAGTTTGATTTGGACATCCGTGATAAACCTGGAAAGAAGAACGTAGTCGCCGATCATCTCTCTCGTCTCGAAGATTTTAATACTTCCGAGGTTTCCCCGATTCGAGACTCCTTCCCTGACGAGTCGATTTTTGTTATCGACTCACTCCCATGGTATGCCAATATCGTGAACTATCTTGTCTCCAAGAAAGTTCCCGAGGATTGGCCCAAGAGCCAAATTGACCGACTAAAGTCGGATACTAGACACTACCATTGGGAGGATCCGATCCTTTTCTTTGAAGGACCGGATTGTGTCTGGAGACGTTGTATTCCTCAGGAGGAATACCAGAGTGTCCTTTCTTTATGCCATAGCTTAGAGGCAGGAGGACACCACTCCGGGAAGAGGACCGCATGGAAGGTACTTCAATGTGGCTTTTACTGGCCGACTCTGTTTCGCGATGCCACCGCCTTCGCGAAGTCGTGCCCAGTTTGCCAGAGAATGGGAGGAACCGTTGGTTCCAAGGATGAGATGCCAATGCAGCCGGTCATCATTTGTGATGTCTTTGACGCCTGGGGCATCGATTTCATGGGCCCATTCCCTGTCAGCCACGGGTTTGAATACATCCTTCTTGCGGTTGACTATCTGTCCAGATGGGTGGAGGCTATCCCGACCCGAGCCGCAGACAGCAGGACTGTCTGCAAATTTATCAGAGAGCACATAATCTCTAGGTTCGGGATCCCCAAAATGATGATATCAGATGGGGGTAGCCACTTTGTGAATCGGGAGGTGAAGAAACTCCTGAAGGACTACGGCATCGAACACCGTGTCGCTAGTCCTTACCACCCACAAACCAATGGTATGGCTGAGGTGTCGAATAGGGAGGTGAAAACCATATTGCAAAAGCTCGTCCGCCCAGACAGGAAGGACTGGTCTCAGATCCTGGATCAAGTCCTCTGGGCGTATAGGACGGCTTACAAGACACCGTTAGGCACCTCCCCATTCCGAATGGTATTCGGAAAGCCGTGCCATTTGCCCGCAGAATTAGTGCACAAATCAGAATGGGCAATAAAAAAGGTCAACTGGAACACACACCTGGGCCAAAAACAGAGAGACATGGATCTGAATGAGCTTGTGGAAGTCAGAAACCGAGCATACGACAACAGTGTGGTGTACAAGGACAAGGTGAAGCGTTGGCACGATAGATATATCAGACGAAAGACCTTTGTTCCTGGACAGAAGGTATGGTTGTTCAATGCCAGGCTGAAGACTTTCCAAGGCAAACTGAAGTCCAAGTGGACGGGACCATTCGTCGTCCGAACGGTGCATGATAGTGGATGTGTCGAGATCTCAGATCTCGCAGATGACGCACCGACATTCCTAGTAAATGGGCAGCTGTTGAAGCACTTCGTCGAATCCAATGAACAGTTAGTCCATGTGGAGGAGATTGTATTCATGCGCGAGACATATACAGCAGATACATCTCAAGCCGCGCATGAAACCTTGCAGCAATGAACTCCAGCCATCAGCAGCATCTTCAGAAGATTCAGACCAACTCATTTGTATATATATCATTCTTCCTATATATTTTCTCTCCCTCCCTCCCCAGTGATTCGAATCACTCGCCCCGGTTCCATATCGTCTCATGACTATACTTAGGATAACCAGATCCTAAGTATGGGGGAGAGTGACCCGCATCTATTCATTGTACATCCTCCAGATCACATCGGTCCTCATCTCCCCTCTGTCCTATACTTAGGCTGACCAGAGCCTAAGTATAGGGGGGACCGATGCCCGCATGTATATATTCATCCATTTCCAATCTTTCCCTCGTCCGCCCCATTTTTGATCTTCTTCTACACTTAGGCTGACAGAGCCTAAGTATAGGGGGGCGAGACGACTTCTATATTTTCTATTCCTTTTTGCCTTTCCTACGCTTAGCACGAGCTATGTCTTTTTCCTCGCTTTCTGTGCTCTGAGGACATAGCACACGCTAAGTATAGGGGGACGTGTATATATTACATATATACTTTACCCATAGCTCGTACTTTCGCGTATTTTTGTATATATTTACAATAATTACGGGTGGGTAAAATGACAAAAAAAAAATCGTGTATACTATGTGTCAACTAAAAATCGTTGATGTATACCAGAAAAATAAAACAAAATAGGCTTCTTATTTACTCTTGCATATCATCTCTGCATATAAAAAAGAGTCTTGCATTTTCATAGCATGACATCTCATCTCATCTGCATATCTTTGCATATGCAAAGTGAAAAGCTAGTGGGTTCTGAACCAAGTTATGAGTAGATATCGAGGATGGACTTGATTTGACCTTAATCCACCTAATTTCAGAGGAACCTTATAGGAACTGGAGTTAAGATTTCTCAGGTCAAGTGACTTAATTCTTTGAGTCCGCAAGTCTATGTTCACATGTCATCTTGATTAGTCTAAGTAGAATATCTCGTGCACACGCATGATTCTTATAGACAGTGACCTAACTTGGACAAGCACAATGCACGTAGCTCTTCATTGATGAGGTGGTGAGGAGATAGAATCCTTTAGCTTGGAGTAGCACACGGGTGGAAACATCCGTCCTCCTCTAGGGAGGGAAGTGCATCTCAACCTAGTCTAGTGGTGTTGACATCTAAGGACATGGTGCTGTGGGTTGCAATAATGCTTCAAAAGAGGGATAGTCTACTGACTCAAGAGGAAAAACTCCTGATGTACATGCTGCTCCTATTTGTGTCAATATATATATATATATATATATTGCAAAAACTCCAAAAAAATCAGACAGGTTCAAGAAAAAAATATAATACCTGTCGGAGTATGTATACTAGTAAAGAAATGCAGCTGGATGACTTGGCTACACTGGTCATGCATCCCGGGATAGGTAGCTACACTGGCTACCGTCCATTCTCTTCTCTACCCCCTCCTCTTGAGTTGGTCGCACTTGAACTTAGAAGGGAATACCCCGCTCCTCGAGGAAGGAGTCACTGGACCGGGTTATTGAGTTACCTTGTTAGAGGAGGCTGGTTCCGAGTCATTTCTGATGTGGAGAGCTATATCTCACTTACACAGTACAAGTCAGAATCATAATCATCAGAAATTTGCGTTTGAGGATTTGTTCTGACCTGACTATTGAGGCGTCTTGAATAGAAGACTTGTGGAACTTGAAGTCTGTTAGGTCTTAAGTTCAGGTCCAAATAAGGTTCCGCCACACAACTAATCCAAAGGTCGAGTCAGGCTCCATTTTCAACTTTTGTTCATGACCTTGGTAGGGAACCCAAAATCATTTCACTCTTGCATTTCATTTAGTTGCTCGGGGACGAGCAAGGTTTAAGTATAGGGGGTTGATGAATCTGTGATTCATCTCATCAAAAGTCAAAAATAGAGCCTTGTTCCCGAGAAAATAGAGGCATATTTCCTTTTATCTTGCATAAATAACACTCATGCATACATCCATAATTCATGCATTTTAGCAGCTCATCTGCATCTAAATAAGAAGCCAAAAATCCCCTGTAAAATATCCCTTCATCAAAATAACTCCTTCTCTATAATACATGTATATACTCCTTAATAATATAGGGAAGAATGCCAAATCACCCTTGTAAAATAGCCTAAATATCCTGAGAACCCTTTGTACATTAAAACGCACATAAAGCCCGCATACAAGCCCCTACTTAGGTCTACTCACTCTTAGAGTACTACATATTAAAAGACCTTCAAAATGAGACTAATTTCGTTGCAATTGGAGCTTGTATGAGAAACTTGGGTTTTTGGGGTCATTTTGTATACTACATAAGTATATTTATGTATCTTTGTATTTATGTATCATATTTGACCTCATCCCCGTCTTTGGTCAACATGAAACTTGTAGATCTCATCAAGATCTACAACTTTCATGTTTTGAGTTTTTCCAAATTCGGCTTCCTCTTCTCTCTACACGTATTTCTTCTTCCAGCCATTCACAGCAGGCCACGTGGCGCCCTCTGATTGCGCCACGCGGCCCGCTGCCCTTCACCTCGTCCGCCCGCGCCCCCCACCGTTGGATCGCGCTTCAGATCCAACGGTCCCTCTGTGACCAAGTGCGCTCACTCCCGCAGCCGTCTGATTATCTCCCACTCCTCATCACCACCATCCGTTAGCGCCGCGCCCACATGACGACACGTGGCGCGCTATGCGCCCTTCGATCGCGACCTGGACTCTCCATCTCAACCGCAGCCGCTGCCTATCCCCTCAGCCGTTCGATCATTCCCCCACTTTTCATCCCATCCGTGGGATCGCGCTTCGACCTCGTCCTGACACGTGTCCACTCCCGATTTCGTCGATCGCATCACCCAGATCTAATCATAACCGCCCGCTACGCGCTGATCTCCACCGTTGGATCACAAGATCCAACGGTGGAGACCTCGTCTCCTACCTCTGGCAACCCTCTCTCCCACGATCTCCGCCTTGCGGGAGGGGCTGCCCCTTCCTATTCTTGGCCGCCCTCTAGCCACCTTCTTCGACCACCATCACCTCCACGTTCATCGCCACTCATCCCTCATCCTCGCCAGCCACCCCACTCGTCACCACTTCCACCATAGATGCTCCACTACCTCCATGAACTTCGCCCCATCACCAGCTCTGCCGAGACCTCCATCCTATAAATACCCAGCCGCCGGCCACATTCACCGGCATCCGCCATTACAGGAGAAACCCCCGAGCTCAGAGCTCTCGATTGGTGACAGCAATTGGCCGTCTCTTCGAGCAAAGACAGGCGTCTTCTCCGGTGAGATCCACGGCATCTCCGCCGTGTCGCAGCTGCCGTCCGTGACACTGCACGAGCTCAGGGAACCACCGACCCTTCGAGCGAAGACCTGGACCCCAAAAGGGAAGTCCAATCCCCAGGTGAACCCTCCATTCTTCTCCGATCTTCTCTTCATTTCTTCTTCAATTTTTCTCGCTTTTTAGTCCACGTCCACGATCATCTTCGCGCCTCGCCTTCACTCCGACGAGCTCCGCGTCAGAGCTCTCATCCTCGCTGACCCCTCCGCATCGTCAGACGCTCCACTCCACTGTCCGTCGATCCCCAGCTCCGCCGCTTGGCCGGAGCAACGTCGCCTGACCACCTCACGTCTCCTTAGGCCTCGCCAACCAGCACCACTTCTCCACAAACGCACGCACGAGCCTCGGCTATACGTCTAACACTTGCAGGTACTCCTTTGATCATTGGCCGGAGCCTCGCCGGAGCTCTCTTCGAGCTTCATCGACACCGAGCTCCAGCCCTCCTTCAGGGATCCAGAGACCACCGGAGGCTTCGCCGCGCACGTACGATTCTTCCGAGCAAGGTGGGAGCTGACGAAGCTCATCACCGGAGCTTGACAACCGAGGCGGAGCTCGGCTGCCTTCACCGGAGCACAGGCCTCTCCTCCGCAGGCGGCGGAGGATCGATAGAGAAGAAGGAGCAGCAACCGTTCGATCATCTGATCGAACGGTCCTCGCCTCGCCACGCGTCCCTTCGCCGCACTCATCCGCGACCGTTGATCACCCTTCGGATCGGACGCCTCACCAGCCGCCACGCGTCTTCACCGACATCCCTTGGATCCATCTTGATCCAAGGGCCTTCAGGCCGCCACGTCGCCTTCTCCGAGCCTTGGCATCCAAGCCTAGGCTCGGGTAACCCGAAGCTACATCGAAGCTGTGCCGAACCTCCAGAAGACCCGAGCCTCACTCCGAGCCTCCGACGCCCTCCGAACCTAGGTCGCCCCACGTGAGGAGCACGTGCGACCTGGGTTATTTGCACAGACGCCCCTGGAGCTTTCAGAAATTGCGAAAAGGTCCCTGTGAAGCAGACACCACGTGAGGAGCACGTGTTTCGTGGAGAAATTGCATAGAAGTCCTGCATACTATTGGTAATTGCATTTTAGTCCCTGTCAGCACATTTACTTATTGAAATTTTATTTTCCAGTATTGCATTTTCACCCTTGTGTTTGCACGTGTCCCTAGCATGCATTTTTCATCATTTTAAGATTCTAAAAATTGCATGTTGTTGAGAATTTTGTCCTCTACCTGTTAGTACACGTGTTTGATTTTTGTTGGTATGCTTGAATTATTAATGAATTAATTGGTTCATTTGTGACATATTTTGCCCAGTGATGCCTTTTGATTTTTAATTAATTATCTGTGCCTTCAAAAATCACCAAAAATTCACAGTAGCTTAAGGACATCATTTTCAACACTCCATAAAAATTTCATGTCATTTGCACGCATAACGAGGCCTCAATAAATAGTTTAGTGATTTTCTTTAATTAATTTTAATTAATTCATTTTACAATAAATTTAAGTTCTGTTAATTTTCCTAGGTCCCTGATCATTAGACCCTCCTAGGATAATTTTAGTTCTTGGAAAAATTGTGATTTGATATTTATTAAAAATTAAACACTGAAAATCACTCTGTCTGTTTATTTAATTCACAGAAAAATTATTTTGAGTCGAAAAATTCCAAAAAAATTAGTGTAGGTCATTTTCATCATAAATAACCATCTGGCCAATTTTCATCATTTTTGGACTTCGTTTGATACACCAATTAAATTGTCTAAGATTTGTCTGCATATGTCTGCATAAAAAAATAAAAATCAAAAAAAAATTTTTCCTCGAATATCAACACTTGTAAATTGCTGTAATTCACCTAAGGAGACAGTTGCCTCCCTGAGATTGACCTTGGACTTCACCAAGTAAAAAAATATCACCGCTTAAAATCGACTAAAATCTAACTTAAGTGGTTTTTGATCAACCTCTCGTATCCGACTGCAACGAACACTTAAAAAAATAATTTGGACCATTAACTTGCCCGAATTAACTAAGGGTGCGGGAGGCTTATCACATGCCCGAGGAACGACCACAACTGCTTAACGTTGGTTGGTGGCTGGAGTCATCTGATCACATCCACCTTGGCAGGGTCAACCTCCATTCCTCTCTTGGAGATGACGTGCCCCAACACAATGCCCTCCATCACCATGAAGTGACTTTTCTCTCA
Source organism: Ottelia alismoides (assembly GCA_037367405.1). Lineage (NCBI taxonomy): Eukaryota > Viridiplantae > Streptophyta > Magnoliopsida > Alismatales > Hydrocharitaceae > Ottelia > Ottelia alismoides. The sequence continues at coordinate 496,671 of JAZKJV010007525.1, read as the reverse complement.
GGAGAATACATATTAACCTCACAACAACATTTGAGGACTCGGTCCAGATTCCTAAGACAGGAATCTAAGGAATCGTCGTGGACTGAGAAGTCGTCCATGAAGACTTCCAGGAATTCGCCGACCATTTCGGTGAATATAGCAATCATGCACCTTTGAAAAGTACCTGAAGCATTGCATAACCCAAAAGGCATGCGCCTGAAAGCATAGGTACCAAAGGGGCATGTGAATGTGGTTTTTTCCTGGTCCTCCGGAGATATGTCTACTTGATTGTAACCCAAGAACCCATCCAATAAACAGAAGAACTCTTTCCCCGCTAGTCTCTCTAGGATCTGATCAATGAATGGTAGGGGGAAATGATCCTTCTTTGTCACGGCATTCAGGTGCCTGTAATCCACACAGACGCGCCACAACGTGGGCACTCGCGTCACCATCTCCTCTCCATCCTCGTTGGTGGTCGTCTGAATTCTCAACTTCTTCAGGACAACATGGATAGGAGCCACCCATTTAGAGTCGGAGATGGGATAAATGAAACTCGTGTTGCACCATTTCTCTATCTCTTTCTTCACTACCTCTTGTAAATTTGGGTTCAAACGACGTTGGAATTCACGAGACGGTTTGGCTTCATTCCCCAAGTAGATATGGTGTGAACACAGAGCAGGATTTATCCCTTGGAGATCGGAAATGCTCCATCCTATTGCCTTGTGATTTTTCTCCAGGATCTCTAGCAAGCGAGATTCCTGCTCCTCGATCAATCGCGAACTGATGATGACCGGATATTTCTTTTCGTGACCCGCAAGGAAGGCATATTTTAGTGTTGTGGGTAAAAGCTTGAGCTCAGGTAATGTGTGATCGTCTAGGAAGTCTGGCTCAATCGAATCTGGTTCAGTGTTGGAAGTGGCTGGATCTATTTCTGTAATTGCTGCCACCAAGTTATTCGGCTCTGGAGTCGGATCGTCAAAGGTCTCCATGCAATCGGCGAAAGCCACGTCCGACTCGTCATCCTCATCTTCCGATTGTCCTAAAGAGGGAAGGACTGACAGGCCCAGTTGGGCCTCTAAGTCGTCAAAGATGTAGGGGGATGCGGGTTCTGAGCTGTACTAGTTTCTGAGGACCTCGCAAACTGACTCATGCACGGGATCATCTCCGGAGGGGAGGGACTCATCGGTACTGGCTGGGTTTTGTCTCCATGGCCCTACTGTGTCTACATGGTCGCAGTCTGCTTTGGTTGAAGAGTACTCTGTGCTGGATTCGGAATCCGATCTCTGCCATCTGGTTTGCTTCATCTCCAGTTCCTCATCTCCGCCCGGAGTTTGGAACTGGATCTTCCCGATCTTGTAATCAAACAAGGCCCCTACTGTTCTGAAGAAGCGCCTACCTAGGATGATCTGGGAATCTCTCCAATTGCGAGGGGTTTCCATATCTAGGACAGTAAAGTCCACCATGCATTCTTGACCCTTGACTTTGATGACAACAATCCTCAATTCTCCTTGGGACCTCTTGGTTGATTTATCAGCAAACTACAGGAGGGCTCTAGATTTCCTAAGAGATCTGAGATTAAGCCGCTCATAGAGGGCTGTAGGCATTAAGTTAATTGAGGATCCGTTGTCTAGGAGAGTGCATATCAACATGACTAACCACATAATGTGCACCTGTGTCTCTTCATTTTCTTGGAAACGAGTTCTTAATTACACAAGTCATGGCTACTGACAAAACGTGTTTCTTAACACGACTTTTGGACTTCCTGCTAACCCTAGTAGGTGTGCATCTCACCTTAAGGTATTTCTGAAATGCAGGAGTCATTTACACATACTTGTCAAAGGGGATTGTGACCTTGATATGTTTGTTGCAAAACTTTTCCATCTCAGGGTCATCTTTTTGGATTTTTTTAGTTTTCTTCTTTCCACCCTTAAGAGCTCGGGGGAAAGGGATTATTGACTCCAACTCAGTTTCTGAAACTAAAATGTTTTTATTCAAAGCGGGAACTGAGTTCTGTATAAGACTCGGACTCTGAAACAGACTCGGACTCTGACTTTGACGAAAAGGAAAATGCTGCTGTGAAACCAGTGATGCGTCTTCCGTGACTTTTGGACGGTCCTCCTCAGATGGAGGTGCGGGCTCTTCAACTGTTTCAGTGGACTCTCTGCTGGTGCGGGTTTGGTGCTGCTTCGAGGTCACAAAAGTCCTCTTCTTCTGTCGGTGGTGGTGATGGTGGTGTTTCTCCTCTTCTGCCTCCAAATTCTCCTCAGGTAGAGACTTGGAGGCCTCTTCCTCCATTGCCCGTGCCCGATTAGGTACGATTACGGTCCTTCCACTCTTGATAGACATATGGTTCACATTATCATACGAGAGGATCTCATGTTCAGATAAAGAATTATCTGAATAGTATACCTGATCACGAGGTCGGTTTTGGACTTGGGTTAAGCTATTTGGGTTAGCCTGAACCTGGGTGGGAATTGGGGTCTTTGGCGCCATTTGTTGATCCTGGGTTAGAGAAACATGATTCAGATCGTTTCTCATATCCAGATAGTCATTCTGGATCTGTTGGACCCTATCATACATGGAATGGATCGCCAAGGTTAGGGACTCCAATTCGATGGGTTGGGCTGGCTGATGCTGACTTGCGGATAAGGTTCTGTATTGGCCATGCTGGCCATGTCGATACTGTGCTGCTGATGGGACGGTGATGGGCCCTGCTGGCCCGAGTGGAACGTGCGCTGCTGTTGGTGCTGCTAAGGCTGGTACCCTCGTTCTGGCCTGGACTGAACAAAGCGCAGTGCGGGGACGGAGCTGGTTTCTTGGTAAGCTAGAGAAAGTTGGTGAGGCTGACCGTTCCCCATCACCAACTGTCTGCCAACGGGGTCATGGCTGTACCACAGCTTGTTGATCTCGAAAACCTGCGGAGGCTCCTCATACCCGGTTTCCACTTGTGGGGGTGCATACTGGTCCTTGGGTGCAAGTCTGATCCTATACCCAACCACTCTGAGGCCCCGGTGCCTGTTCCTGTACAAGATGAACTTGGTGTACATGCACAGGTGGTACAGAAGGGGCAGGTAGCTTAATCTTAGCTACCCTTTCAGTAGGTTCCTCCACTTGCTTCGGCAAATGCGAGAGAGACTCAAGGTTAGTGACCCTCTTGTGGATTTTCTCGACCATGGTTAATTTATCGGTTATCATCCCCATGCTAGGAATGAGGTCCTCTGTCAGATCTGCTATAGTCCTCCTAGTTGTCTCATTGGATAGAATAGATGGAGACAACTGATAGGCCCTGGTGGCCTGCGACCTGCCAGTTTCTGCCATCTGCTCTAGTATCTTCCATACAACATTCTCATTCTTATTCAGATAGCTTCCTCCACAGGCGGCACTGACTAACCCCTGCATATCCGGGGTCATGCCATAGAACAAGGTCTGGACTGAGATCGCCTTAGAAATGCCATGGTAGAGACATTTCTGAATTAGGTCATTAAACCTATCCCATGCTTCATGGAATGGTTCACTGGATCCCTGGGAGAAACTAGCGATCTTTGTTCTTATTTGATTAGTCCAACTGAGGGGGTAGAACTTCTTCAGGAATATGTCCTTGAACTGCATCTAGGTTGTACATATCACCCCTAGGTTCTTCAGCCAATGTGCTACCTTATCTCCTAAGGAAAATGGGGTGGCCTTCAATCGAATGTAATCCTGCCCAACCCTAGGATGACTAAGGTTGTTGCAAACTAGCTCGAAGTCTCTGAGGAAGGCATATGGTTCTTCGTTGGAATTTCCGTTGAACTTTGGTAGCAGGCTAAGGAAGTGGGGCTTGAGCTCGAATGCTTCGGGGGGAACTGCTGGTGCCAACCAACTGTGCATCTCATTCTCTGCTGGGTTGTAGGCATCAACCATTGGTCGGTCAATTCCTCCTGCCGCAATGATCTATCCCATTCTAGCTGTAAGATCCGCATTCTGTTGTTCGGCTGTGGCAAGGCAATTAAGGATCTGTCGCAATGGGTCCTCATCCGATGGCTGCTTAGGAGACATCTTGTCCTCTAGTCCTGGGTACGAAACATGGTCTGTGTTAGAGGACAAATCAAGGAAGAGATTCTTACCGAGGCGATGGTCTTCCTTGATAAGCTCAGAGAAGAGGAAAGGGTTGGTTTGAGAGTAACCTCCCTGGGTGTGAGGGAACTAGAACTCAAGAGGGTCATGAGTCCTAGGCGGTCCAAGTTGCGCTTGGGCCGGTGAAGAGGAGTTTTGTGGGGGACTCAAAGAGAGATTGGTGACTAAGGAGTTGATATCCCCCCAAGTACTCATCTTGGTTTGGCGAGAAGATTCGGGAGTTCTAAGTGAAGATAGGATTTGACTCCTACCTGAAGCAAACAATTCAATCCAAGACATTGGGTTCACACTCAACACAGTGAAGGACCCAAAACTGAGTCCAATTAATCTTGTTGATTTTAAGTATGATTTTCAAGCAAGATAGTAAGGATTTGCGTGGCCTATAGGGAAGTCGGCTCAGAGCCGGATGTGTCTTCCTTGTTTAACCTGTCGCCTAAGATACTATCGGTCCTTCCTTTCTTTGCTCCTATCCCAAGTTGATGGATTCAAAGACCTGACCCTATCTACCTGCAAGTAGGCGGAGGCTGACAAGGCCAGAACTTCACCCCGGGGGGGTTATTGGCTGCTTGTCGTGAATTACAGCAATTTCGCCCCTATCTACCTGAGACAGGCGGAGGCTACTTGGTACTAGTCAGTGAACCTTAATAAATTCAACTTGTGATATTTGCTAGGATTATTCGGAATGTGATATGGAAGACGAGGATTTTGGATCTGCCTTATGGTGTTCACACACACTCAAGTACCCTCACTCAGCCTGAAAATAAGGTCGGGGATTAGTCTCCCGCAAATAGATTTTCCAATTTTATTTATGTTTTTGGTCAATAATGTTAGCATTCCTGGTTTTAAGTTCAGTTATCACTTGTTAGTCCAACCACACAGCACACCTATCATCCAGTCCCAATTTCCGTTTAACTTAGGTTTGAAAAACATAGGGAGGGAAATCGAGAAAAACCGATTCATGAAAAACAATGATGTCTATGCTGAGTGAAGAATACTTACAGTGATCTCTTCGCTTTTATGCAGGATGCAAAACAAAATTGAAATCTTTTTTTTACACTATATGCAAATGCAAACGACAAAATTCACTCCTAGACAAGCAGTTCTATTAGCGAGTGAAGCACAGTTTGATTTGGCTCGTTCTGCGGTCTAGTGCGTCTTTTAAGTGTAATGTGTGGTCCTAAAGATTTACGAGCACAAGCAAATCCTAGAGTGGCTCGAGGAGCCGCTAGTGCAAGCCTAATCTACAATTCAATCCACACAGCATACGGGGACACGGTTCCACTATGTTTACACACGCGAGAACCCAAACTTGAACCACTGGAAAGAATGCAAAAATAAAAAATAAAAATAAAAATAAAGTACAAGTCCTCTCAAATCACTCAAACAAATTAAAATGCAGGTTCCTCGAAGCGTCTTCGTCTCCTCGCGTTCTCTCGCACAAAAACAAAATGAGGTCAGATAGAGAATGACACAAATAAAAATACAGAAATTAAAGCATAGAAAATATTCACAAGTATACCTGGGGTTAGACTACCCAGGGATAGAAAATCAAACACTCAGAAATTACTGCAAATTAATATAAGCTGTGCCTCCCCGACAACGGTGCCATTTTGATGAGCGTCTCACTACCCTTGTTAATTTAATCAAATTAATGATCAAATTAATCGATGCCGTTCGTTACAGTCGGATAATAAGAGCAGATCAAAAACCACTTTAAATTAATGTCAAGTTAATCACACGTGGCAAATTTATTTTACTTGGGCAAGCCCAAGGTCAAACTTAGGGAGGCGGCTGTCTTCTTAGGTAGATCTTAAGCAAGTTCCAAGGTCTGATTTTTAGGGGATAATTTTTTTGGTATTTGTCAATTATTTTATGCAAGAAGGAAAAGACACATGCAAAAATCGGACCAGTTTACAAGCTAATTCAGAAATATGGTCAAATTGATCCTAAAATTTATGAAACTTGGCCAGATGATGAAATAGAATGAAATTATGCTACACTATTTTTTTTAGATTTTTCTGATACTAAATAAATTTACTGTGAATTAAAAATGAATGCAGAGTGATTTTGACTAAATTAATTTTAGTAAATATCATATCACAATATTTTTAGAAATAAAAATTCTCCTAGATATATCTGAAGATGAGGAATCTAGGAAAATTATTAACCTAAATTTCTATGTGAAATGAACCCATTAAATATTAAGTAAGAAAATCACTAAATGATTTATTCAGGCCTCGGGATGCATGCAAATGAGATGAAATTTTTAGGAAATGTAAACCTAATTATCTTAGATCCAATGTGATTTTTTGGGGATTTTTGGAGTCGTAGAGAAATTATTATGAATTAAAAGGTATAAATGGGCAAAGTATAACAAAATTCAACCAATTAATCAATAGAAAAATCCCCTGATATTAAAAAATGTGCCAAGTGTCACATGTGAAAGAGGACAACATAAGCTACACAATGTAATTTTCCAAATTGAAAAATGAATTAAAATGAGTGCCTAAATATGCGTACAAAGACAAGGGTATAAATGCAATCACAGTAATTAAAATTGATAAAAATAACACGTGCTGACAGGACCAATATGCAATTACCTATATTGTTGAGGGGGTGGATGCAATTTTTCCACAGAACACTGGGTCTCGTGACAGGGAATGAAATGCAAATCTGGAAACCTCCAGGGGCCTCGATGCAAATAACCTAGGACGCACTGCAGATCACGTGGGGGTCCCAGGCTCGGTGGTCTTCGGAGGCTCAGAGCGAGGATCGGGTGGCTCTGGAGGTTCGAATCTGGCTTAGAGTAGCATCGGGGATCCGAGCCTAGTGGTCGGGGAAGAGGCTCGGATCGGGCGACGTGGCCTGATCTGGACCATGGACCAAGTGATGATCCAACGGTAATGAGCTGCTGGCGCGTGGCGTATCTGAATCTGTTAGATCAAGATCGATCCAACGATGATGGGTCGCTCCTGAGACGAGGGCGTGGGTGATCAATGACTGTTGGATCAAGATTGATCCAATGGCACCTGGAACGCGGAGAAGCGATGATGTGGCTGATCTGGATGCGTAGGATCCGCCTGATCCTATGGCTACGGGACGCGGGCGACATGGATGGCTCCTGACCGTTCGATCACGGGGATTGAACGACTGTTGGCTTTCATCGTCAACGGTCCTCCACCTCCTGCGGTGGAGAGGACTGTGCTCCGGCGAAGCGGACCTAGCTCCGCCTCCTCTTCCCATCGTCGGTGAAGGGTGCTGGAGGGTCTGGTGTAGCTCAGAAGAGTCGTGGAGGCGCGACGTAACGTTTGGTGATGTTGGCTGAGGCTGGGGTGGCCCGAAGGCCAATGGCAATGAAGCTCGAAGATGCGCCAGTGAAGATTCCGACCAATCAAGGAGAGAGCACCTGCAAGGGTTAACGGTATAGGCGAGGCATGCAAAATGTTCTTGGAGTGGTCGAGAATGAAATGTGAGGCCTGTGGTGCAGTGATGGTGTCCGGTGAAGCTGCTCTGCCAAGGTGGCGGAGCTTTGGTCAGAGTAAGGTGCGGTGCGTCGTCTAAGAAGATGAAGGGGCTCGTGAAGATCAGAGCTCCCTTGTTGAGCTCGGAGGATGATTGGCGGAGCGGGATGAGGCTCGTGGACGGCGAATAAAATGGAAGAAAAAGAAGAAAAATCAAGAAGAAGATCGGGGAGAAGATGGAGGAATGTACCTGGGATCAGAAGCTCGGATGGAGCTTCCAGGTCGTCGCTCGAAGGCCGGTAGGGAACCTGAGCTTGCGCAGCTCACGGAGGAAGCTGCAGCACGACGGTGGAGCGCCGTGGATCTCACCGGAGGTGGATCTCGGCCGTCTCTCGTCCTCACGTCAAATTGTTGTCACCAACTCGAAGGTGGGAGCTCTGAGATACTCTCCGTGGTGGCGAATGGGGGTGAAAGTGGTCGGAGGCGAAGTATTTAAAGGGTGGAGATGACGGCATGGATGGCGAAGAGGTGGAGTTCGTGGGTATCGTGGAGCGAGGTTGAGGGTAGTCATGGATATCGAGGGGGTTGGCGAGGATGAGGGGAGAGTGGGATGTATTGTGGTGGCGCCAGGGGTCTGAGATGATGGTCGGCGTGGTGCCCAAAATAGAAAGGGGGCGGCCCCTTGCGCACGGTGGAAGACGTGGAAGCGGGGTGTGCGGGAGGTAGACGACGATGCCTCGACTGTTGGATCGAGCGATCCAACGGTCAGGAGACGGGCGGTAGCGAAGGGTGAAGATTAGATTGGCTGAGCGAAATCGAGGGGCACAGGACGTGCCACGTGGCGGACGCAGGGCAAGGCACTAACGGGCGGTCCTGATGAGGTCTGGGGTTTGATCGGAGGGTGCAGACATCATGGAGATGGAGGGCCAAGATATGATGCTTCTGGCAATGATCGGAGGGCGCGTAATGCACCACGTGGCGTGCTGGGGATGCGACACGAAGGGACGTGCATGATTAGATCGGACCTGCGATCGGATGGTGGGGAGCGAAGGGCGTGCATGGAAATCATTGGACCGTTGGATCAAGAAGAGATCCAACGGTCAGGGGTGCAGGCGGACAGGTCAACGGGGGCGGGCCATGTGGCTCAATCAGAGGGTGCCACATGTCCAGCTCTAAGTGGCTGAGAAAGAAAATGAATTTAGGGAGAGAAGGAGGCCGAATTTGGAAAAACTCAAAACATGAAAGTTGCAGATATCAATGAGTTCTGCAAGTTTTATGTTGACCAAAAATGGAGATGAGGTCAAATATGATACAAAAATACAAGAGTACAAATATATATATATGTAGTATACAAGGGGACCCAAAAACCCAAGTTTTGCATACGAGCTCTGAATTGAATGAAATTAGTCTCATTTTAAAGGTATCTGGATGTGTATTACTCTGAAGGTGAGTAGACCTAATTCGGAGTTTGTAAGAGAGATATATTGGCATTCTAAGGTCCAAGAGTTTGGGGCTTTATTGGGTATTGTACAAGATAGGGATTTTGGCCTTCTTCCTTATATTATTAACTAATAGTGTACGCATTATAAGGAAGGTGTTATTTGATCTTGGAGGGTATACAAATAATAAAATAGGTGGTTATTTTACAAGTGGATTTTACAAATGAATTAGCTTCTTATTTAAATGCAAATACGAATGTTAAAATGCATATCTTGTGGATTGATGCATGAATGCTATCTCTGCAAGATAAAGGGAAATATGATGCTAAATACCCGTGGAAAAAGCTCTATTTTCAACTTTAAGAGTGATGAATCACAGTTTCATCACTCGCCCAACCGATGGATCCCCAGACCCCCGTCACACTTCCGCAGGGTAACCTCCTCCCATCTAACAAGGTGAATACCAGTACCCTGCCCGTTCTTTCCCAACAGGAACCTTCTCATCAGACCCTCCAGCCTCCTCCTGATGCCCACAGACATTAGCCTCGTGGAGGAGAAGTAAACTGTCATGGCGGAAAGCACTGCCCTCAAGAGCACCAGGCGGCCTCCCTTGGAAAGAATCGCCACCTTCCACCCCGCCAGCCGCTCCTCCATCCTCTCAACTAGCGGAAGCCAGTCTGCCATCTTTGATCTCCCGAAACTCAACGGCAAGCCCAAGTAGTGAATGGGGAGAGCTGAGGCCTCTGTGTTCAGCGTCAACCCACAGGTTGCGGCCATCTCATTGGACATTCCAAATGGGACCATCTTGGATTTGCTGGCGTTCTGCTTCAGCCCGAACATCTCATTGAAAAGCTCAAGAGTCACCGCCATACCTTTAGCCTCCTCGACTCCCCCCTCAATGAAGAAAATGGTATCATCGGTGTATTGAAGTTGTGGGATCCTCAGGTCGTCCCTCGTGTAACCGCTCGTTAACCCCTCTTATTGCACACTGTCAACCATACAGTCAAGGATGTCTACCGCGATGATGAAGAGGAGAGGAGCGAGAGGGCAGCCCTGTCTCCCTCCCCTCTGCGGCTGAAAGAAACCAACCTCCGGGCGCCTATTGAGCAGGACCAAGAGGGAAGCCGTCGTAACATAGCGCTTCATCCAGGAGATCCAGAGATCAGGGAAGCCTCTCCTAGGTAAAGCCGTCCAAAGAAATTGCCAGTCCAGTGTGTCAAAAGCCTTCGAGAAGTCGACCTTCCAAAGCATTGCATCCGACCGCTCCTCTTCCAATCTGCAATAATCTCAAAGGCAATAACCAAGCTATCTGCGATCTGCCTCCCAGGGACAAAGGCGATTTGAGTCGGAGCGATGAAGTGCTCCAGGACCCTACTTAGCCTAGTAGCAAACATCTTCGCAATGATAAGGTACAACGCATTGGAGATCATGAATGGATGGAAATCCTCGATTCTTCCGCCCCTCACCTTCTTCGGAATCAGCAAAACCAACTCCTTGTTCAGTCGCTCGAACCCAGAATTGCCCCGACAACACTCCGTCACCACCTCCAACATCTCACCACCAACCAAGTCCTAGAACTCCTTATAGAAGGAGATCGGGAAGCCATCCGGACCCGGAGCCCCATCACTGTTCAGATTTCAGACCACCGTCTTGACCTCCTCCAAAGTGATAGAAAGGGTCAGGCTGCTAGCATGAGCGCCCGAAAGGCGCACAGCCCCCGTGCCTGATCACCGCCAGCGCTTGTCGCCACCCCTAACGGAGAACTTGTAGAGGTGATTTGCAATGGCCATACCTAGTTCTCAATTCCCCTCCACAGTCTCCCCGCCAATGATTAAAGATCTGATGAAGTTCTCCCTCCGCCTTCCGCTGGACACCCTGTGGAAGAAAGCCGTGTTCGCATCTCCCTCTTTCAGCCACCTCTGTCTCGACCGCTGCCTCCACTCGGTGGCCCGCTTCCTGTCCTCGTCAAAGATCTGCCTCTGCGCCTCAGCCCGCTGTCATCCTTGAGAAGGGAACGCCCATCCTCCAATCCGTCATAGAAAGTGACAACCCCCTCCACCTCCGCCTGAGCCGCACGACGCGACTCCCTAGACTCCTTCTTGAAAGCGCACAGCCTGGACCACAGGGAGTCCAGCTTCTGTACGAATTGAACCGTGGCAGAGCCAACCACTGCCACTGAGGCCCAGTGCGAAGACACCAACTCACAGAACCCATCCTCAAGCATCCACGCCTTCTCGAATCGAAAGAAGCCACGAGCGGGAGTGGGATTCCCAGAGTCCCAAAGGATAGGCATGTGATCCGACCAGGAACGCGGCCTGGCCGATCTGAAGAAACATATTGTCAGTATTTTTGAAATATCTAGATAAGTTCTTGTTTTGTTCTATCATGATCATTTTTATTTAATAATCATATTATCTTTAGTGAAATATTTGTTCTCCTATTTTTAGACAATTCAATTTGTATTCAACTTAGATTAAAAAAATGTTCCTGTTACCACAACATTTTTCCAACTTAAGGCAACATAAATTCTATTGCTGAAAGCTAGACATTTCATTGTTTTGGGAAGTTTAATTGTAGTGAATAATAGATTTTGATATATATATATATATTTAAAGATGAAAATGAGTAATGGATATTATATTTAACTTTCGTATTTTAATTTTATGTTTATATTTGGTTATTTATGACAGATTTTTTAAAATTCTGTTCTTATTATTTTTGTATTAGTTTTCTTATTTTATATCAATTATCACATTCAATTATAAGTTGTTCGCATGTGAGTTCTGACAAGTCATTTCTGCAAAAAATGTTATTGTAAATTGCTTATCATAAAAGTTATTGATTTTCACTCCGTTGTTTAGATTATAATATGCATACACTTATTGGGTCCCTCTGTACAAATAGAGTTATGTACCTTGGCCATCTTGAGATCATACAAATGCTGATCCAATTGTTGGATCATAAAGGCTAGTGGTGGGTTGAATAACTAAAGAGTTTAATCGGGGACTCAACCACACTACGAAATGATTATCAAGAAAGGATCTCCAGTCTGAGAAGGAGATGTCAATCCTTACTTCATAGTCTAACATCCAACTGACCATCTTGATGTAGGTCTTCTACATAGGAATAAGTATTCGGAGGTGTTGGATAAGTTAAGTCAAAGAGTTGAATTAACGAGATCGAGATAACAAAGACTTATGACATATGCTGTCGTGATATAGGCATGTATCCTCTGACCGGAGATTGATGACTGAATCAAGGTTTATAATCCGACGAACTGGTGTGCACATAAAGGTATATGAGTGATATGATCTCTCAAATGGATCATACATGTCACTACAAGAAATAACAAGCAATGCAATCACAAAGGTAGTCCCATTATGCTCGCATTATGATTGCATTGTAGTCGTTTTCGGTAGATATGACTAGTCTCATATGCTATGGTCGTATGTCTGGGGCCGCAAGTCTTGTTACTATCGCATTGTAGTCCTAAAGCGCTCGTACTATGTGAGCATTGTAATTCCCTGTGTGAACTTTTTATAGAATTTTCAAAAGTTTTGCAATTTTTTATTGAGTTTTCAAAACATTTTTTTAAATTTTAGGTATTTTTGGAAATGTTCAGATTTTTACGAGATTTTAGAAAAGAGTTGGTGAATTATTTGTATTACCAGTTCACAAGAATTCTATACAGAGCATTTCTATACAAGTTATATGCAGATTTTATGAGCGTATATTCTTTATAGTTGATTTTTCCTTGACAAATCTCCATTTCATTTCCTTTATTCTTTCATCTTGGCCTTAAATATCAAGATAAATGCATATATATATCATAATTTGTGAAAATAAACACTCAATAATTCACAATAAATGTTGTATAAAAGACTGTACAAAATATTGTGCTTGGTGCCAAAAAAAATAACGAAAAGAAAAACAATGAAGTGTCAAATACACTGAGTGGCCCTAGCCCCTAAGATCCAATCATCATGATGACTTGGTTGACAAACAATATAGTAGGGGGAGATAGGGTGACCAATTGTACAGAAAATTCACTCAAAAACACTAATCTGATTTGACAATAGTATGCCTTTCGGGACATATTTTATTTTCTTATTTTTATACTTCAAATCAATGAGCTTTGATCATTAAAATTGTACATAAAAATAAAAAGGAAAATATAAAATTTATTCCACTTAAAAATAATGCATAATGTGCACGGGATACACAAAATAGAAAGCCATAAAGAAAACTTTACAAACTGTATTTTCTTCATATGAACTCAAAATTCACCAAAATAACTTTTAGTTTTCATAAAATAAAATTAGCTAATTAATGAAGGTAGTTTCATTCAGTTTGGAGTTAAAATGCAAAAGTTGGGTTTTAGGCCCTTATTGTGCAATATACATGTACATAATATTCAATATATTTATTTTTTATATTTTACCACTTTTTTTATTATTTTTATAAAATTATATATGTTATTTAAAATATATCTACCTAATAAAATTAGACTAAAACTATTAAAATACTTTAAAATAAATAAGTTTCTCTAATATATAGGTAAAGATGCTTATACTATACCTATATAATGTGTGTACATATTTATTTAAGCATATATATAAACTCAGAAAAATATACTAAAAATATCTAAATATGTATTCAAATAGGTTACAAATATATTAAAATACATGTAAATAGTAATAGAATATAAACAACAAAATAAAATAAAAGTACTTAAAATACAATATATCTACCCATATATATACATGTAAATACTAACATGTATTTAATCAACTTGTAAAACTAACTAAATTTATAAATAAAATACTACATAAAATTACAAGTATTTTACATGATTTTGACCAAAAAAGAAATAATTTACTAATTTAATCGATTAATAAGGGGTTTAGAAATCCCTAATTTTTTGTTGGTCCATGTGGACCGACCAGAGTGCGTGGACCGTTGATCCCCAATCAACTGTCTGGCCTCCACCCCCATTTTCTCAGAGCCTCGTGTAGCCCCTGATGAATACTCATTCATCACTCTTTATTCTTATATTTTAGCTACAAAAACCTTTGCAAATGCATGTAGATATTTGTAAATACAAATAATTACCAAAATGCATGTATTGTGTAAAAACTAATAATTAGCATGTTTTTATGCAAGAATAAAAGAATAAAGAAACAAAAGAAAAAGAGGGAAATATTTAGAATAAATATTGAGCAACCTAATCCCAAGGGAGGGCTCAGCATGGGCCTGATCGCATAAAAGCCAAAGTAGAGAGAGATAGGGAGCTCATGTGTGTAAATATACCTGTAAATATAATAATAATATTTTCCTCTAAAAAATAAAATAAAATGGGCTTGTAAATATTTGTAAATATTTGTAAATACAAAATCAAAATAAAAATAGAAAAATTAAAAAGAAAATAAAAATAATCTTCCTTGTATATATTCACCTTGTATATAGAACACTCTTCCATATTTATTTTACCTTGTAAATAAATAAATTAAAATCCCTAAAAATTTGTATAAACTCCATATTTCATGGTGTAAATAAATAAAATAAAAACCATAAAAACAAAAATCAAATAAAAAGAACAAAAATAAAAACCCAAAAAGAACATTGTATATATACCATGTATATAGTTGTATATATCTATTTATTTTACCCTTGTAAATAAATAATAAAAATAAAATAAAAATACCTTTTTATTCCTAATTTTATGCTATAAATAAATAAAATATAAAATGGGAATAAAAGTGTACAAAAAGAATTAATTAAAAATCAAAATTTAAAAATCAATATTGTACATATACCTATATATAGCACTATAGTGTAAATACCTTATTTTTATTTCAAAAAATTAATTAAAAATCACAAAAAAAAGTTTATAAATAAATAAACATTTTTCATTTTTTAAGTTTTTCCTAATTCAGCCATTTACTATTTTATTTTGAATTTGTAAATATTTATGACATGGCAGGTCCTGATTGGTCCACGGGGGATGTTGACCCCCCGGTCAACTCCCCCCCTTGGACCACTTCCCACGGGTCAATGACGCCCGACCCGACGTCGCTGAATTATTGCGTCATGACCCAATCATCAAATCCGATATTTCCGGGCTCCATTTCTCCCCCTTGCATCCGAGGTGCACGCCCGGTCGTTAGCCTAGGGATCCGTGCTCCGAGCTGCACGCCCGACTCCCATCTAGCCGGACCCCTTGCCGTATAAAGCATCCGCTCCGGCCGCAATTTGACACATCTTTGGATCATTTCATTCCACCCTAGGACCTCCACAGCCACTGCCGGAGTGACAGCTTGCGAGTGGTCGTGTCGCAACGAGGAAGGAGTGGACGAACCACTGATCCGGCAGCTTCACGCCGCCGCGCGCCGCCCAGTGGTGGTGCTCTAGCCTCAGGCACCGACGGCCCTCGAGGCTAGGCCTGGAGCTTCCCCAGCTCTTCCCCAGTCGATCTCATCCAGTAGGGAGCCCTCTTTCCTTTCCTATTTCTCTAATTTAGCTTTTCGCCCAAATCGCTCCGTCGCCGACGACCTCTGATTCCGACCACCCTCGCTTCCATCTCGATCATCAGAATCGCCCACCACCTTCACCTTTCCCCCGCGCATCTTCTGCACCCATCATTCACCCCAGTTCGCACAAGAACTGCGTATCGAGCTTCATCGCTGTCGCTCTGCCGGAGCTCGTTCGCCCTGCCGCACCGTTCACCTCCACCGCCGCTAACCGGGTCGAGGCACTTTGCCCTCGACCCAGGAGTATGTTGCACAACTTTGCAGTCCAGAGGAGCCCTTCTGAGGGCTCGACGTTCAGGAGCAGCATCTCTAGCTCCGCCGAGGTCGCTGGACCACCTCCGACGCCTCGAGCCTCATCGGAGGCTATCTTCAGACGCGGGAGGCCAAGGCGTATCTTCTCCGATCTTCAGCAGCCTCCGAGGAGCTCTCCTGCATGCGCACGAGCCCGGCGAAACTCGCCGGCGTCGAGTTCATCGAGCATCCTCTGCAGTCGTCCGATCGTCCTCCAGCTCCAGATTAGATCGTAGCCGTTCACGCCAGGAGCAGCCATCACCGTCCGATCAGTGGAGGATAGACGATGACCGTCCGATCGTCGAGGGTTAGCCGCGCCTCTTCTCGACCGTCCGATCACCACGTGGCATCCATCTGGCCCTCGACTTAATAAAGGGTAAATTACCCTTAGGCCTTCATCTTTTTTAGTTGTTCATATTTAGCCCTGTAAGTATTTTAGAAGTTTTATTTCTGTTTGGTAAATTGCATGGAGGACCTCGTCATTTAGTTTATTTTCTTTTATACCCCTGTACGAAGTGGTGCACGTGCTTCGACACGTGATTCTGTGGGATATTTGCATGTATGGGCCTGATGTTCTAGGGTGTTAATGAATTAAATTATGTTTTTAATATTTGCAGAAATGCCCCTGTGAGTGTTTTAATTGTGCGTGTGCCATATATCATGGGTATTTTACACTTTCGTCCCTGGATTTTTAGTACGTGTTACTATTTAGTCCAGGGACTTAAGTTTTCTTGCAAATTGGTCCCTGAGTGCCCAGATAACGCGCTTTGCGCGTGAGTTCTTGGAGAATTTGCACCAGACCCCCTAGAACTTATCCTAATTGCGTACAGGTCCATGTGCATTGTACCTTTGTTTTATAATAAAATAGCAAAACCACTCCACATTTGATGAAATTAAATACATGGCTCCTACCATGGTGAAAAATTTGTCTAAATTTTGGAGACATTTTTGACTCTTTTTGCTATTTTTAAAAATTCAAAAACACGCATTTGTCTTATTGTCTAGGTTTAAAAATCACAAAAAAATATTAAAACAAATTTAAAAATTACAAAAAACTTATATATTGTTTATTTTGTGTTGTTTGATTTTCTGACCAATTTTGGTCATTTTTAAACATATAAAAACTATAAAAATTAAAAAACATTGAAAACACCATAAAAATTCTAATAAAAATTTGAAAAATCCAAAAATAATAAATCCAGTGCCTAATTTTTCCTTGTATTCCCTATTTTACAGGAAAATTACCTTCAGACCTTGATAGGTCCATTTTGTATTTTAATCTGACCCTCCAATTCTGACTAGACAGTGGTATGCTTTTTAAGCCTTGTTTGATTTTTATAAAATTCCTTAAAAATCAGAAAAACACCAAAAATTAACCAAAAACACAGAAAAATATAAAAAAAACATAAAAAACATTTTTGTTTGAATTTTTGGGTGATTTTTTAGTGATTAAATAATTGTTTGTAGTTGGTTGTTTTATTGTTTTCCTATTTTCTTAATTAATTTAAAAATCCAAAAAAAATATAAAAATTATTAAAAATCCACCAAAAAGCATTTTCTTTTATTTCATTTCATTTCTGACTACTTCGTAGGCCGCAAGGCCATTACGCGCTTCCTGAGTCCGACCCTGGTCGCTATACCAAGCTAATCTAATAACCAGGGCCACTATTGAGCTTCTTTGATTTTTATTCTGTTTTTGGTGGTCTGCTCTTAATTTTCTTGTTGATCGATTGATCCTTGAGCGACTGAGGTTGCAACGACCTTGGTTATATTTCTTTACCTTAGTTGCTCGGATTTTTCGGGTCATCAGCCCCCATCTTCACGATTTTTGCATTCCTCCACCTCAACTCCTTTCGCCTCAAGACCACCACTCTCCTGTAGCCCCTTCATCCTTCTCCCACGCCCATGCCAGCATCTCCACCTACCATCATTAAGCTTCTCACCATCTTCTTCCACATTTTCCCCTCCACCACCAATATAAAGCTAGAGCTCTGGCTTACTTTTTGCTTTTGATCTCCTCTGTTCTACTGTAACCCCAAAAAGGTCCTCCCATGTTGATCTACCTAGTGACAACGGGATGATCCTTGGCCTTGACAGTGTGGAGAAGGAAGGAGGAGGGCAATCCAAGTTCACCGGCATCTGCCACCAATGAGCTTCTCCTGCTCCGAGTTCCAAGTCTCTTTGAGATGCTAGGTAACATTGTTTAGCTTGCATTTAATTCCAGTAGGTTAATCTTGCATTTAGTTTTCTTAATTAGTGGATTATTTAGTTTAAAGTTAGGAATTAAAATCGCCGGAACCCTAAGCTCCCCGACACCAACTTCACCTCTTGCCGCCCGTCTCCGACCCCCCAATTATGCCTCATTTCCTCCCCTTTCATTTCTCTACATTTCTCCCTTGTTATCCCTCTAATGCTGCAAGAATCAAGCTGGGTTGGATCTCCTTCCTCCACCGCCATTAGAGCTCCACTACCCCGCATTCCCCGTCCATTTACAACTTCAGCAAAGGGTCGAGGAGATAGCCCTCAGCTCCATTAACCTTTTGGTGCATAAACGCGATAATAAGAGCCACTTGGAGCATCATCCCAGAGCTTGAATAGGATCTCCAGGTCACTTGAGCTCCAGGGCTCGCCCGACGGGCCCTGGACGTCCTTGTAGTGTCCTACTAGTGCGCAAGAGTTCAAGGAGGGAGGACAACCTCTCTACTTCTAAGAAGAAGGCCGGACAAAGGAGGAATCCACGATCGAAGTTCGCCGGAGGCATGTTCTTCATGAGTTCTTCCAACCCCATCCACCACTGTCCGATCAAATCCGGACCCAAATGTAATCTGGACCCATTCAACTCGAGGCAAATGGACACCTCTCCATGTGGTTTGATTGTCCACTGGGAGCGCACTCGTCCCACCGATCTTGTGCATATTAAGGGGTAAATTATTTAGTTATCCCACCATTTTTTGTAATTAATATTTGATCTTGAAAATATTAATTCACACTTAAACTTTTGTGTAACAATTGCATCTGGGACCCTGCAGTTCTTTTAAATTACACAATGGTCCAGTGTCATGTCATCCCACATGGCTCTCCACGTGAGTTGGTTGTAGTGCACGAACCCCCTCCACATTTTTATTTCTTTAAAAAAAAATTTTTATTTCAGTTCAAAACTTTGGGATATTTTGCATGTACACCCTCTGCTTGATATTTTATCATAAATATGCCCCTGCTAGAACCTTGTAATAAATTTTGTGTATTTTATTTTTAAATAAATAGCACATGTTCTTGAAAAATTATGGAAAATTTTCAATATTTGCTTGATCCGATGCATGTTTACGCTTTATTTTTATTTTAGCATCTACATGTAATTTACATTTATTAAAAATCAGAAAAGAGCTATTTTTTCCCTATAATATAGCTAAGGACAAAAATTACAAAAAATAGAAAAAGAAAACCCTATAATTTGAAAAATCGATCTAAACATAAAAATTAGAATATATTTTATAAAATAAAAAAATAGTTTTCTTCAGCATATTTTTATTTATATCATACACTACATATTGATATTATTTTGAAAAAATTTTGAATCGTTATATATTTCTAAAACTCAAAACAATTCGGCTGGTTTATTAACTCCCTTATTTGGAGTATTTTGGACTTTAAAAATTCCTAAAAATTAGCAAAATTCTTTAAACAAATTCACAAAATAGAAAAATATAAAAAAGATAAAAACACTTCATTTTATAATTTGTTTAAATATTCTTAATCTATATTTATAAATATAAAAGCCTATATTATTTATATTTACATATATAACTTTACATTATTAATATTACTATTAGAATTGTTAATATCTATAAATATTTTTAATCCCTTTAAAAATAAATAAGACTATACTTGATTGTAATTTCCTATTTTCATATATTTACTATTTATTTATATACTATATACTTATTATATTATACATATTGATATATATATAATACTAATTACAATAATAAAAAGAAAAGGAAATTTTAAAAATCAGGATAAAAAAAATAAAAAAAATATATAAACATAAAAAATCAAAAAAATTATGTATAGATAAAACCCCACAAAAAATCAAAAACTCAAAAATAGAAAAACATTTGTTGTTTAATTTTGTAGACAATCAATAACCTATCTGCTCATATGTGCTCAGTGTTCAACAGCCAGAATACTTGCACTATACATTTATCTGGGTTATAATAAATTTATCTCACTTCATATTACATTGCTTCATCTTTCAGTTGTGGGTTAATTGTTGACTTAATCGGCTTTCGTGTGTGGTCACTGATCAACCAACTAACACAGGAGCAATCGTGTGCACTAACAAGGAGAGATGCGCACTCGCTGAAGTGACCACGCACGAGAGTCGATTAAATAACAATCAACCTACAAGCAAGATATAACAACACTATAAAGAGTGTGCTAAAATTTATTATAACCAAGGAAAAAAGTGTATAGTGTACAATATAATGGGTGTCGAACAATATAAAGCGACGAGGATAGGCAAACATTTATTGTCTACAAAGAATAAAACAACTATTTTTAGTGTATTTTTAGGTTTTTTATTTTTTTAATGAGATTTCAAGTATATTTAATTTTTATATATTTTAATTATATATAATATATAAATATATATTATTTTAATTTTATAATTTTATATATGAATATATAAGCTATATATGATTTTATATTATAAATATATATATATATATTCAAAAATAAATTGTTTTATTTTATATTTTTTCTCTATTTTTAATTTTTTTGTGATTTTTTTGCTAATTTTCAGGTATTTTATATTAAGAAGCACTCCAAATCAGGAAGTTATTAAATATTCCAAATGTTTTAAGATTTAAAATTATATAAATTATTTAAATTTCTTGAAAACTACTTTTAATATGTAGTGATAAATATATATAAAAATATATAATAGAAAATTATATTTTTTATTTTTAAAAATATATTCTATATTTTTTAGGGTTACGAGGGTTTTCTATTTTTTAAGCTTTTCTTTTGATACTGTTTTTGTGATTTTTGATCTGCAACTATATTATATAGTGTTATATAATACATTTTTTTTTGAATTTTTAAAAGTGTTATTTCGATTTTTTATATTTTTCTCTTAATAGGGAATAAATAGCACCGAAATGATTTGTAATAAACTGAAAATGCTATGAAATTTGAAATAAAAATATGGGTGTGTTACAACATCATTGAAAGCACATCTAGCAATTTTTGCACGATTTATAGAGCAAGGGAGTTATTTAATCAAAAAATGCACAAAATTAATTATGCAAGCCTGGTTGGGGCATATTTGTATTAAAATATAAAGTTGGGGGGTTACATGAAAAATATACCAAAAGATTTAACTTACTATAAAATTTTTAAGATTAAACCTAAATAACCTAATTCCAAAGGGCCAGGCTACATGCCAAGTAGGGCGTCACTTGAGCTGACCTGGCACAAAACGTATGTGTAATATCCAACAAGTGTTGGGGTCCCTATGCAATTTTTACAAAATTTATTAATGTAAATAAATATTTACAAGACTAAATATTAGTTAATAAATAGGCGAGGGTTACCAATTAATTTATCCCCTAAAGGATGCACCATCGGAGGGTAGAGAGGTGGCCACATGGCTTGATGTGCGGCTCCCAAGGTCTTCGCTTCGTCTTTAATCAATGACCTAGATTAGATTTGGGCCCCAAGCTGGATCCGACGGTGGAAAGAGTTGTTGGAAGAACTATGAAGAACTTACTACCAATGAGTTCGATTCGCTGCTCCCATCCACTTCTGACCTCCTCCTCCTTGGCTGAAAGGTTTTTCTCCTTCATGGGACTCTTGCGCGTCTTGCAGGTTCCTGAAATGAGTCCATGGCTCATCAGAGTAGCCCAATAGCTAGCGTCACCGGGACCTCCTATTCCAGCTCATGTGTCGTGCTCCAGGTGGGCTTCACAATTGTGGACCTACGTAAAAATGTTAAGGTGGTCGATGGCTAACTTCTCGACCTCTACTGAAGCTATAGTGTCACATGGTGAGCATGGTGATAGAAGATCTGATGAAGGTGAGATGTGGGAGATCCGACAACTCGATTTCATACAGAAATCGAGGGGGAAATAAGGGACTTTTGCGAAGAAGCAATGGGGAAGAAGATGGAGTCGAAAGGGAGTCAGAAAGAGGTTGGGTCACTTTGAATTTGGTGTTGGAGCCCGAGGCTCTGTCATTTTTAATTTTCAAAATTAAACTACAAGTGAAATCGAAGAATGAGATTAAACCTCAATACTGGAAGAAAATGGGATGAAAATGAACTAACATAGAATCTCAACGAGCCCTGGTGCTTGGAGTAGAAGAGGTCATCGTAGAAGGAGGCTCGGCTAACCTGAACCGCACCCTCCACTACTTTCTTCATGCCAAGAAGGGTCAGCGCTTCTCCTGTTGTCGCCAAGAGCTCTAGGGGGAGTCCAACTGGGGTTACATTGGCCGAAGGGGAATCAAAACTAAAATGAAGGCTGGGAGTGTTCGTTTATATTCATGGCTTCTGGCCCAAAGGGTGGAGCAATGGCAGGAGGATCGAATGTGGTATGTGGGGATTCTCGTATGGGCGAGGGTCAAGGACAAAGGGGATGTGGATTGGAGTGTGTCTCGAGGAATATGGAAGTGAGAGGAAGGCGTAAGAAATCTGTAAAGATGGGGGCCTTATAACCTTCTATCAGGTCATAGGGTACGGGGGGGGGGGGGGGGGGGGTAGTTGACCTACCGGTCAAGAGGCGACGATATCTAGTTGGTCGACGTGGACAAATCAGAAAAAAGAATAAAATAAATATCTTGTAAATTTCGTGAAAATATCAGATGATTTTATTATTTTCTAATTAAAATATAAAAAATATTTGTTATTTTATGTAGTATTTAATTTTGATGTTTGTTTAATTTAACAAGTTAATTTGTATAAATGCTATTATTTACATGTATGTATAGGTGTACAAATATGTATTTTTGCATCTTTTATTTTTATTTTGTATTTTGTGTTCTTTTAATATATACTAGTATTTGATATATTTATAACTTATTTAAATACATATTTAGGTATTTTAACTTTATTTCACATAGTTTATTTACATATATAATTATGTATATTATTCTTATAGATATAATATATTATATTTCATCTTTGTACCAAAGTACTTGATTTATTTTATTTAATGGTCTTATATTAGTTTATCTATATACATGTCTTTTAAATAATATTTACAATTTTATAAAAAATATAAGAAATGAAAAACTTAAAGAATAAATAAATTGAATATTTTTTGCAGGTATATGCATAGTGAGAACCCAAAACCTATATTTTTCATATTAATTCTAAATTGAATGAAACCAGCCTTCATTAAATAGCTAATTTTATTTTATTAACAATAAAAGCGAGTTTGGTGAATTTTGAGATTGTATCGAGAAGACACATGTTTGCATAGTTTTCTTTATGGCTTTTTATTTTGTGTGTCCCGAGCACTCTAAGCATTACTTTTCAATGAAATAAATGTTGTATTTTTCTTTGTATTTTTATGTACACTATTGATGTTCAAAGTTTATTTATTTGAGAATGTAAAATAGAAAAATTAAATAGGTCCCAAACTATAATTATTGGCCTATAAAATTGGGGTTTCTGTGTTGCGATTTCTGTACAATTAGTCACCCTATCTCCTCCTATTTTATCCCTTATCGACCAAGCATCATGATGATTGTGTCTCGGGGCTAGGGTCAGTCAGTCTCTTTGACACTTCATTCTTTTTCTTTTTATTTCTTTATTCTTTTATTTTGTCAATAAATACAACATTATGTACAATATTTTATGCAATATTCTTTGTGAATAATTGAGTGATTATTTTTAAAAATTAATTATATAAACATGCATTTAGCTTGGGATTTAAGGCCAAAATGAAAGAATAAATGTGATGAAATGAGGACTCATCACCTCCTATACTTGCCTTTTGCTAGTCCTTAGCAACCTTTTATGACTATACACATATAAAAACAAAATAAATAAAAGAAAATTAAGAGCTTGGAATAATTTTCGACTCTTAACTTGCCTTAAAAAAATCAAAGTTTGGAGCTCAGTTAAGACCTTTGGATTCTTGGTTTGTTCAGAACCACATTGAGGTTAGGAAAGTGTGGTACAAAAACCCTTAGGTTCCATAAACCTAGTATCCAGTTCTCTTCACATTCTGTTCAAAAATGATCCTTTCAATCGCATACTTTTGCAATCATGAAATCATAAAACCATGTGTGTGAATTTTTCAGCTCTTCCAATGCAAACCGTTGAGTATCAAGGAGCTTGCTGCCATGGTAACTCGTCCTAATGGAGACAAATATTTTCTTCTAAGGTTAGGTGCTGCCAGTCTTTTTAACTAAAGTGGGAGAAGCTAGAAGAATTGGGAAAAGAAGTGGGAATGCGCCAGTGTGTAGTCTTCATTCTCTTGTGAAGCTCGGTCAGTCTAACGAGTCTTCACCAAGAAGCAAGCTTTTTCTGGAAGCTCAATATTTTTGTGGAATTTTCGGTGTAGGCTTCTTCTTTAAATATTTTCCTGGACTTTGCATTGTACAACATTCTTGCTTGTGCCCTAATTGATATAGATTCTTTTAATTCACCCATATTTTTTGTTGGATTTGTGAGCCCACGACGAGCCATTATACTGTAAATGTTATTGCAATTCATTCCTTGATCTAAAACTAAGAATAACTAACTTGCATAATAGGTCCCTTAGTACAATTATGGTTATGTACCATGGTCATCTTAATGATCATACAGTTGTTGCTTCAAATGTTGAATCATAGAGGTATGTACTTGGATGATATCTAAAGAGTTAGATGGAGTACTCATCAAGCACCGTCAAGTGATTTTTGGGAAAGGATCTTCAACCTGAGAAGAAGATGGAAATTCTTCTCTAAAGGTTAATATCTAACTGACCTCTTGATGTGAGTCCTCTACATAGGAATAGAGATTTGGAGGTGTTGGATAAGTTAGGTCAAAGAGATGACTTAACGAGATCGAGATAACCAAGACCTTTGTCGTATATTATCACGATATAGACATGAATCCTCTGACAAGAGACATCCGCTTTACTAAATGTTTGAGTATGTACATTCAGCAAACTAATAGGTTGATGATATAATCAAGGTCTATACACCAACGAGCTAGTTTGCCTACAAGGGAATGTGAGTAATACGGTCTCTCAAAGGGATCATACACGTTCATTACTAAATTGGAATACACGAGCTCACTCATGATATATTGGGATCAAATTCCGTGCACGGTCATCTCGCTTTGGAAGCTGATTGAGTTTGTAGGTTTGATATTTGCTTGTTGAAAGTATAATAAATGCCTAGGTATGGTATATGCTTTTAGAAAGTATATGAGATACCAACTCTTAGCGGTCAAATGAGAAACTTAATTATAAAATCCTGAAGAAGACAATGTAAAAGCTATCTAAAACTTTGAGTTTATTCTAGATCTTCCAGTATGCAGGATGTATGGTTATTAAGAATACTCGAGGGTGATGTGATCGTAAACGATTGTATAACCTTGACACTTCCATTCCGAGGGAGTGATGAAACATGTTTGTATTTTAATGACTCCTCTCAATAGAGAAGTAATCTAATCATTATCCAAATATTGGACATTGATCTAAATGTGATTAAGATGCAACGAGAAGATTATATGTACAACTATGATTCAATCAAACTTCTTTAAGAGGTTCCCTTTATCTGGATTTGAGATATGATCTCACCATCCAAGTTTGTATATATGGAACATACAATTGTCATGTCGTTATCTGCAAGTATCAACGGAGAAAGCGCATTATTCTTGAAAGAGTTCAAGAATAATTCATTGTTGATATTGTATCTGAGCATTGAGGAAAATTGATAATTAATTGTGATTTATTTATTATGAATAACGCAAATGTGATTCATATTATTTGGGTACAGGAGAAGAATCATCCAAGATAATTAAATATGATTTATTTATCAACGATATGAATAATGTGGATATCACTGTCCACATTAATCACATACATTATAAATGTGATTTGTATTATATTAGAGAGAGTTAATTGTAAATAAGATTTGCAAATTAAATTTTGACATGAGTTGAATTCACATTATACAATTAATTGTAAATGTAATTCACATTTTATTGGATGGTTCAATTTGATTCATAATTGTCAATGTTTCTATTTGCAATTATCACAAATAATTTGCAATAACTATTTCATGATATTTTGTTGACAAAAGATTCCATGAAATAAGACTTATTGTAATAATATTACATGAGGATTAGAGAGAGTTCTTCTCTATCCAGTCAAGGTAGTCGTCCACCGTGTATAAGGAGAAAGAGGCTATCTGCTTTCCCTTTACATGGAAGGAGGCTATATAGTCCTATTTCATTTGTGAGATTATTCATGTAATTGAATCTAAATATATTACGATTATTTGAAATATATTTATTTTCTTTTAAACTAAATTAATTTTTATTGTAAATTTTTACAACAAACTCTTAACCATTGATTTGAATTATTAGTGCATCTCCACCATCCAATTTAGTATAAAAGAAAGGGTAGGCCTAGCCTTTTATTTTACACACAAACACAAGAGAAAAAAGACTCTCTCTCTCTACACACAAACTCTCTCTCTCTCTCAACATGTGTCCATCCATATGTTGACCTAGAGAAGCCTATAATCATCGTGACATCGTTGTGCTGCCAAATAGACTGCTCGTCGATCTCCTCCATTTTTGGTGCTTCTTGCTCATGAAGAAGGCATCCGATTTTGTGAGACGAAAACAACAGTGCCCTCACTCGGATCATCAACTTGGATTGTAGGAAGCACACGTCTCATCCACGCTTCCACAAGTGCGACCTTCATTGGAACAAACTTGCGACTAGAGAATATCTTACTTTAGAGATTGATAATCGCAACCACGCATCAAGAGGTATTCCTTTGAACATGTTGATCTTGATCAAACAATTTGAGAAGTGTTCTTGAATCATTAGGTTTCATCAATTTGAAAATTTTAAATTCCGATGCTCCTCACGACTAGTATGACGAGTTGCCTGTTGGACATGCGAGCCCACGACGAGACATTATGCAATAAATGTTATTACAAATATCATTCCCTGATCTGAAATAAAGAATAAATAATTTGCATAATAAGTCCCTAAGTACAATTAGGGTTATGTACCATGGCCATCTTAATGATCATACAACTGTTGATTCAATTATTGAATCATAGAGGCTGGTGCTTGGATGAATATCTAATGAGTTAGATTGAGGACTCATCAAGAACCGTCAAATGATTGTTGAGAGATGATCTCCAGCCTGAGTAGGAGATGGCAATCCTTTCTTATTTAGGCTGATATCTGACCGACCTCTTGATGCAGGTCCTCTGCACGGGAATAGAGATTTGGAGGTGTCAGATTAGTTAGGTCAAATTGTTGACTTAACGAGATCGAGATAACGAAAGTCCTATGACGTATGCTGTCACGATATAAGCACACATCCTCTGACCAGAGACAGATGTGTTACTATATGTCATAGTATGTACATTTGGCAAACCAATAGGTTGATGACCTAATCAAGGTCTATACACCGGCACGTTGGTGTGCATATAAGGGCATATGAGTAATACAATCTCTCAAAGGGATCATACAGGTTCATTACTGAACCGGAAGACATGAGCTCACTCATGAGATATTCGGAAGAATCAAATTTCGTGCACGGTCGTCTCGCTTTGGAAGCTTGACTGAATTTGTAGGTTTGATATATGATTTTGGAAAGTATAAGATCAACACCAGGGTATGAAATATGCTTTTGAAAAGTATATGATCGATACTAACTCCCAATGATCGAATGAGAAACTTAATGATAAATCCCTAAAGGAGACAGTGTAAAATTGATCTTATACTTCGGGATTATTCTGGCTCTTCCAGTATGCAGGATGTACAGGTATTGGGAATACCTGGGGGTGATGTGATCATAAACAATTGTATAACCATTACGCTTCCATTCCTAGGGTGTGATGAAACGGGTCTGGATTTTAGTGACTCCTCTCAGTAGAGAAGTAATCTGATCTTGGTCCATATATTGGACATTGATATGAATGTGATTCAGATGCAATGAGAAGATTAGATTTACGGTCTTGATTAAATTAAGCATCTATGGGAGGCCCGAGATCTGTATTTGAGATATGATCTCAATATCCAAGTCACTGTACGTGGAACAATACAATCGCCATGTCCTTATCTCCAAGTATCCGCGGAGAAAGTGCATTATCCTTGAAAGAGTTCAGGATAATTTCATTGTTGATATTAGTATCCGAGAATTGAGAAAACGGATAATTAAATGTGATTTAATTATCATGGATAATATGAATTTGATTCATATTATAATGAGAGTTATCTTAGATAATTATATGTGATTTAATTATCAAAGATGTAAATAATGTGAATGTGATTCACATTATTTGGGCACATGAGAATAGAGATCCAAGATGAATAAATGTGATTTAATTATCATGGATATGAATAATGTGGATAGCACTATCCATATTAATCATATATATCATAAATGCGATTTATAATATATGAGAGAGAGCAAATTGTAATTTACATTTGTTAATTAAATGTTGATGTGAATTGGATTCTCATTGGACAATTAATTGAAAATGTAATTCACATTTTATTTTGGGTTGTGAATGTAATTCACAATTTTCCAATGACAAGATTGCAATATTCACAAAATAATTACGAATTATTTTTGTTGAATAATTTACAACATGTGTTGTTGTAAATCTTGGAGATTTCCATGGAATAATATAATCTCATGATATCATGAGATTACATGAGATTGCCACCAAATCCCATATTATGGAAGGAGGCAATCTTCATTCCATAATATCTATGCTTGATTGATTTAATTTGGGATTAAATCTTATTGATTTATCAATATACATTTAATCTAAATTAAATTAATTGTTGTTGGTTTTCTACCAACAAAATCTTAGCCATTAAAAGAAACACAGATCAATGAGAGCCATTGGATTTGTATTGCCCATGGATTGAGATCCATGGATCTCAAAATATTATAAAAGGAGAGGCGCCCCTTTACTTTTCTAACCCAATGAGAACATAAGTCTCTCTGTCTCTTTCTCTCTCTACACACCTACTCTCTCTCACACTCTCATATGGCCGTCCACCATGGATGCTCTAGAGGGAGTCTTCATCGTCGCATATGCTGCCCGATCGGTTTCTCGTGGATATCTGTCTCCTTCGGTGCATCTCGTTCGTGAAGAAGACGTTGGATCTCGTGTGTAGAGATCAGGAGATCCATCTCTTGGATCATCAACATGGATTGCGAGAAGCACATGTTTCATCAACACGCTCGCAAGCGTCTCCTCCATCGGATCGGACTTGAGACAGGAGGTCTGTTCGTTTAGAGACTCGATCGCAACCACACTTAAGGAGGTAATACTATTACTTGTTTGTGGTTTAGACGAAACGATCCGAAAAGTATTCTAGGATCATGTGGTTTCGTCACGTAAAAAAAATTTAATTTCCGCTGCATCGAGCAACTAGTGCGACTAGTCGCTCCCGATCGCATACGATGCGATCCTCACACTTCCATGATGCGCTTGAGGATTATCAATATCCTTCAAGTGGTATCAGAGCCTTAGGTCGAAGGTTTTGGATACGATCCGTAAACCTTGGATGACTTGGGTTCGTTAGGGTTTGCGAAATTTTTTATCGCATTTCATTTTCGCATCTCTGTTTAGTGATTATTTTCGGCCATGTTTAAATTGTTTAAACACGAAAATAATAATTGATCTTTGTTTCCCATTAAATAAGGAAACCATAGGATCTGAGTTTACGTAATTTGGCTTCCGTTTGCTCGAGCTATGGTCGTTTTAATGAACAATGTATTCACTGTTGCGGGAACTACGAATCTTAACATAATTAATGAGTTAATTACTGTTTTGGTACGCCTTGAAATGTGTAAAATATCATTTAGGTTCTGCCATAAATAAAATTAGCTATCTTAGAAAACTGATTTTACATAATTTGGATTTGTTTTGATTGAGATATGTTAATTTTAGTAAGTTAGGGTCACTGCTGAAATTACATTCCTAATCAAGAACCAAGTGATTGTCAATTAGTGAAATTAATTGTTAATTTTATGAAATAATTACAAAAAATATTTGATAATAATTTAATGATGATTATTTCCTTAATTGACTTGGCCTTAACCAATAATTTATTAGATTTGATCTAGATCGTAATTGAAAACACAATCAACAAACAACTTGCTTGAATAGGATTGGGAATTTGGTTAGCAAATTTCCTTATAATCAAAATTATTTTGATTATTACTATATGGTATAATTTCGGTTGAAAAACCGATGATTATCTAAAGTACAAAGTGATTGGCTCGGCATTATTTTTTCTCGAGGCAGATATGATGTCTAGTCAGGGAGCGTTGGGGTAGCGAGTCGCACCTATTGCGGTCCATCCCACTCCCGCCGGTACTGGCCATGAAAACGGGTTGGGAACGAATGATGCCTGAGAGATCATGATGTATTTTCTAATTATTAAAATTCGAATTAATACGTACTTTAAGATAATACCATATATTCATGTAAAATCAAGTTTGTTGATTAAATTGGATTGGTAAGTAATTTAATGTGATTAAGTTAATTATATCCAATTAAAAACACTCTATTTATGAATAGATGTGTATTTCCCTTGGAAGAATTAATTATATGAATATGATTCATAATAATTGATTAAAATTTGAATATGAGGTGGATGATCACATAAGTGACATCCATGGTCTCCCGTCAAGGCGAAGGGTTTCGTTCGCCAGGGATTGCATATAGGCGACTCCTATCCGAACTGACAGCTCCTGTATGCAAACACATCTGGATCGGGCTATTTGCTTCTCTAAAGAGTAAGTCTGTATGTGTAGTAACCCCAATATCGGATCCTCATATTATTGGGGTGATATTGGATTGCGCAAAGCGAGTACTATTCATGTTGACGGTTGGTTCAATTAATGATGGGTCAACATCACCTTAGTGGTGGTGGGCCCGGGCGTTAAAGACCGAATTGGGAGGTTCAAGTTGGACTTGCAATGCGGAACGTGTTCCCGCTTCTTTTTATCCAAGTTACAGATTCTCATATTATTAGGATGTAACAAAGATAAGGAAGGAGATCACAGATATTGCTTGAGATATAATGGTAAGTATATCTCTTACATTGAAAGTGATTAATGGAATGAACTTTCATTGTTGACATGGCAAGATAACTATGATATAAAAATTCCTAAATCAAAGTAAATTATATATTTATATATGTTTATGCAAATTTCTTATTTCAGATAATCCTTCTTTAATCCCACTCAATGTTATACTCAATAATAACCAGTAGAATATCATGGATTGGACCCATGATCCAGATATTGTAGTTGCAATTGTACACATAATGTATGTGGTTGCAGTGTGCAAGTTTCCTCATAATAATGAGGAATGATAAGTAAATAGACAATAGGACTAAAACCCTAGGGTTTGTATGTCTCTATAATCTTGTTCTCATCGTATGTATTTTGGAAGTGACATGTCGATAATGATCGTAATTATCAAATAATCCTTATAAAATCTAAGAAGATGTTCTGGCATACATATGTGCTTCCGACATATAATAATGAATGACATGGTTCTCTGCATTATGCACAATGGTGGCTCTATAGGAGATGATGAATTCAAACTGTTTGAGTACCTACCTGAACCGAAGTTTTAAGAGTTTAAATGGATGTAGATACGATGAGTGTCATCATTCTACCATCTATACTCTAGTCATTCATGAAGCTTCATAATATTCATTTTGTATGAATTGAATGAAGCATGTATAAATGTTGAAATACTCTTATATTGAATTTTTTATTTCAACATAAGAGATCCTTTGTCTTGAGCAATGGTTGTTTATAGATAAAGGGAGCGCAGTGGAAGCATGGATTGGACCCAAATAAGAAGTAAAGTCAAAGAGTTGACTGTACTTCTGTGACTTCCATATGCCATCTAAGGAGTTGGATGAATGCCAATACAACAATAAGTTGATGTGTTGATAGTATGATTATCAAATATATATAGAATCCTTAAAGAAGGAATCAGATAGTACATCAGAATAATCTACATATAATCATTGAAATTGACTTACTTATTTGATAAGATAAAGTCTAATAATTGTATCTCAATCTTCTAATGACACTTGCAATTGGTTGCATAGGTATTAGAATATTAGAAATTTGATTTTAAGGTTTAATGGTCATCCATGTTGGAATTGATGCAATTGTTGCAACAATTTCCACCGGATGAATATACTTCATATTTTTAGTGGGAGAGCCCTTAGTCTTAGAGAATGTCTCTATGACCTAGATCTTAGAATTCACTCAATGTTTATTTCTAAATGTTGGGAATAAACATGAATTCTAGAATAGACCTATCATAAAGAGTTATGATGGAGATATTTCAGATAGTAATCTAACATCTAGTGGACTCCAATAAATTAGAAAATTAATGAATGGTTCATTAAGATTTCTAATACTGAAAATTAAACCTTTAAAGATCAATAGGAGGATAAAGATCATTTGACAATGATCTGGCATCATGTTTTGGACATATGTCTGTTTATAAGATCAATGAACAAGTAAGAGATAAAACTTTAGAATGTCTAAAATTTCAAAACTTGCATACTTATGAATATTGTATTCAAAGTAAAATGTCCAATACACCCTTCTTTGGGAAAGGTGTAAGATGTCAAGGTATTCGGGATCTCATACATATTGATGTATGTGAATCATATATATCATATTAAACATTATGGATATGTGATATCTATTGATGATTATATATGATATGAGATTTCTTCTCTTCACCTAAGAAACCTTAGAAATATTCAAAGATTTCACAATTTTGGTTTAGAGCCAAAATTTGAAGGAAGATGAAATGAATTTGATCTAACCAAGGTAGCTTGTACCTATTAGATGAATTCAAGGAATACCTTATGGAGATGTGAATATCATTCCTGTCTCAATCCTCCTAATTAACCTTAACTCAATAGAGTTGTAGGGAGATATAATTGATCATGTGTGGCATGATTTGATCAATGATTAATCTTAGCATAATTATATCTTAGTTTCCAGGTATGTATATGTGGTAGAGACTACATTATATCCTTAATAAGGTTCCATGTGAGTAAGCTAGAATCTGGCACTGGAGAGTGCTACTTCATTAGGAAAATAAAGGATGGTATTGGATACCTACTTTATGACCTTAAGATTCTTAAAGGATCTCATCTCTGAGAATATGATTCTTAGAGGATGGCTCTCTTGAGAATCAAGATGAAAATGAAGTAAAGGAACTCATTTAATCTTGAGAAGATAATGAGGCTCCTGAAATCGAAAACCAAATAGACAATTAAAGATGAAACATTAATACCTCTTCAAATAAGTTTGAGAATGGATTCCATGTGTCAGTTGAATTTGACAATGATCTGACTTCATGTGATGATGCTTTTGAAGATCATATCATGGAAAGATGGATGTTAACAATAAAGTCTAAAGTAGACTTAATATACAAATGTTGTATGTAGACCCTCGAGGATACAACTATATGGGTATGACCCATTATGGTGTAAATGGATATTCAAGAGAAAGAGGGAACCCTATGAGAAGGTAGAGACCTTCAAAGCACGATTCATAGCCATGAGATACACACCGAAGAGAAGAAATCACTTGCGATGAGACTTTCTCTTCAGTGACCATGCTTAAACCTGTCAAAATAGTGCTAACCCTAGCTACACAACTTGACTATGGCATCTACAAGATGTGAGTCAAGATTGTATTCCCTTATGAATACCTCTTTGAGGATATTCACATGAAGTAGCTCCAGGGCTTCATGGTTGAGGAATGCAAGGTGTGTGATGAATCTACGTTTCATCATCTTTATTCTATCATTTTGGCCTTAAAAACCCTAGTAAATGCGTATAAATAGGCTTAATTCATGCATTTTAGCATTCATGCAGTTGTGTGTAAATATTGTATAAATTGCGGTTTTAAAGCCAAAATTATAGAATAAAGAAAAGAAAAGAAAAAGAATAAAATATTGTAAATATTTTATGACTCGAAACCCCGAGACCTAGGCATCTTGATGAATAGGTCGACAAGGAATAAAGTAGGGGGAGATAAGGGCCAAAATACAACACAAATTCCTTTTATTTTATTCATTCTTTATTCATTTTGGGACCTATTTTTGGTTCCACTTTTTATACTTCAAATAAAGAAACCTTTTCATGAAAGTTATAGATAATTTAATAAATAAAAATACAAAATTGATTTTACTGAAAAATAATGCACAAATAAAAAGTTATGGTCTGAATAAAAATCCAGAATCCCAACTTCCCAGACCTGTATCTCACAAATGAAAACTCCAAATGCAGCAACCTCACCTTTAATTGTATATAGAATAAAATAATATATTTAATGGCGGTGGCTTCGCATTTGGCGGAGCTACGGTTTGAAAGTTGAGTTTTGGACCCTCATTGTATACTTGTACAGATTAAAATATTCAATTTATTATTTATTCATTATTTTTGTAATTTTATATTTTTATAATCTTTTAGATATAAATAATAATTACGTATATTAAAATTAGAATAAAAACCTAAATAAAACTTAAAATAAAATAAACATACATAAAACACATAGATACAATACCTATATACATACCTATACCACACATACTTCTATTTTATTAAATATACAAAATATATCAGAAAATTAAAATAAAAATATATTTAAGTGTATAAAAATACTTTATAAGTATATAAAATAATAAATAAAATAAATAAATTAAATGTACAAAATAAAAATAAAATACTAAAATATATAGATATAGATACCTATAAGGGGTATAAATGGTAACTTGTAATTATACACCCCATAAAAATAAATAAAAATCGCTAAAAAATAATTTATAAAAAAATAAACATTTTTTATTTAATAACAAAAATTTAATTAATTCATTTCCTTTTTTTCTGAGTGAATTTAGAAACCCATTTTTCCAAGGTTTTTTCTGGTTGGTCCACGTGGACCAACCAGATCTCTCCCTTGGTTGACCTCGGTCAACTCTCTGACCGAGGTCTGAAGCCTGTCAGAAATGGGTTTTGTCCCATCTTCTTGGCTTTTTCCCGGCCTCGTCTTTCACCATTTGAGGTCGATGTCTTCACGACTTTTGATCACCTATGAACCATGATTCACGCCCATGTGTTTTTTCGACCTTCGGGTCGTTGATTCGCGAGATATGCCTCGATCAAGGAGCCCTGTTCACCATTGTTTCAAAAACACCCCATCCGCATCCAATCTTCCTTGAACCCTTTTTGATCGCCTTCTCCCCTCTCTTGGGTGTGCTCTGGATTGGGCCTGGTGACAGGAGGTCCTCCAGCCCCCCTAGCGGTGTGATCGAGCAGCCATAGAGGCGTCTCCACCTCCCACGTCCGGCTCCGACCGTCGAGGTCACATCTCGTTGGTCTTTTGGCCAACTCGAGGTCGTATTTCGTTCCTTTCTCTGTAGTTTAGTTAGCTGATCATTTTAGGATCTATTTAGCGCTCTCATTTTGTCGTATCGTCGAGTATTTCATCCCCATCTCGCAACCAACCACGTTGCCGGAGCTCTTGAGCTCCGGCTCCCTTCACCGCCCCGCACTCTACCCTTTCGCCCATTAAAAGTCAGGTTCCTTGCATTTTTGTGCTGCCATTTTCCCATTGTTTTTTGCAGGACCTGGAGAGAGGTCATCCCAACACCTCGGATCTTGCCCAAGAAGCAGCTACAGGTCACACGCAACCGCCACGACCATCCGATGGACCTGGGCTACTTCTGAAGACCCCATCATGCGCGGGGGAGCCCCAGGGATGTTTTGCGTCTTCCATCTACCCCTTGGGACGATGCAAGTGAGGAGAGGAGCATATCGACGTCCGCCCCGGCGGTGTTCCTCGGCTGTTCTTCCAGGCACCTCGCGAACCGTCGATTTCGCCCTGTTCTTAAAGGAATACAACCGCCGTTCGATCTGCGAGCTTCCAGCCGTCCGATCGTGGCTTCAGTTCTAATCAGGGCCACAAATTGCGAAGCGGTATCGGCTGTCCCCGAGGGGGACGCGTTTCATAAGTGCCTCCATCCCGCCGTCCGCCAGCACCTTAAGACTGGGTATTTTGCGACTCACACCCAGCCCTTTTTGGATTTATTTCAGACTCTTTAAACTTTTGTCTGCTGTTCAGGATTTTGTAATATTTGCGAACTTGCCCCGCACGTCTATATTATTTCTGGTTAGCCCCCGCCAGGTCGCGTGCTTCGCACGTGGCCCTGGCGTTTTTGCAGGCGACCTCCCCGTGTTTTTGAGTACTTGTTTGTTTAGTGATAAAACGTTATTAGCAGTTCATTAGTTTGTGGAGAAATTACAATCAACCCCCCTGTACTTTTTGGATATTACAAAAACGTCCCTACAAACATGCCTTTTCTTTTTGCTTCTAGTAATTTTTGCATGCGTCTATAAAACCCCAAAAAATCCCCAAAAATCACAGTAGCGTCCTGTTGCATAGTAGTTTAACGGCCTATTTTTATTTTTCATATTATTGCATTTTTAATATTTATTAAAAATCAAAAATAGCCATTTTGTGCACAATCTAGCTTATAAAATCCATAAAAACTATAAAAACACTCCAGAAAAATCCCAAAAAAATATATTTTGTCTACTTTAGTTAGTTTTAACTTCAATCCAAAATTCACTAAAAATTATAAAAGAAAACTCCTAAAAATATTAAAACACTAAAAAGCTTCCTAAAAATATTAAAAATTCTTCAAAAACCCTAAAAATACAAACTTTGTCTCTGAATTTTCTTTGTTTCATTATCTTTAAGTGAAAATTAAATTGGAGAATTTTTGCTACTATTATCTAATTTATTTCTCCATTTTAGTTTCAGCCTTGTATGTTATTCACTGTTTTCTTGTATTTTGCTATTTAAAAATACCAAAAATATTCTGAAAATTCCCCAAAAATCACAAAAACAGTATAAAATCATAAAAAGACTAAAAATATTTTATTTGCTAATTTTTGGACATTTTTACTATTTTTATAAATATCTCTTTCTCCCTTTTATTACATAGTTCATATATTCCAATATTGAAAAAGAAAATATAAAAAAATATAAAATATAAAAAAAGAAAATATAAAATCAGTAAATTAAAAATCAAAATACAAAAATATAAAATTAAAAATTAAAAAAATATAAAATTAAAAACCCACAAAAAATAGCAGAGTAGACTCTTGATCACATACACACACATTTTGAGCATTTTTGCCCCGTTCTACCTGTCTGCTCCCTGTGTTCGACCTCTACACATACTTGCACTATACACATCTTGTTGTAGAGTTATAATAAATTTTAACTCCACACACTTTCACTGCTTTACTTGATTGTCGTGGGTTAATTGTTGTTTGAATCGGGATTTTCGAGCGGTCACCGCATTGACTACGGTTTCGCCTTGTGAAACCATACGACCCTCGATTCTTCTGCTTCAACAAATGGCGCCGTTGCCGGGGAGCAACAACGCTTAGTTCGGGTCTTGTTTGTGATTGTGATTGATTGTCTATTTCACGGTTCTTATTTTTACTCACTTTTGCTCTTTTATTTTGATATATCATTTGAATTGTCTGACCACCCTCTTGTTTGACTTTATGCGAGGTACGCGGATCGAGGGAGGCACTCCTTTCTAGGAGAGCTCATGCAACCACGTGAGGCGGCTTCGGCTTCGCACCAAGGCAGACTTGGAGGGAATTTTGAAGATAATTTCTGAGCTTTTATTTTATTGCATTTATTTTTTTGTAATTCAAGTGAGAGAGAGACCACTATTAATTGTAATAATACAGGTACTCGGACATTAGACACTCGGGCCTAATTTTCAAGTGATTGTTCACTTAGGGGCTCACCGCGGCTTTGTCGGCTTTTCTTCGCATTTATTTATTTATTTTTTTTGTTTTCCGGTTTTATTTTTCAATTCTTTTGTGTGATTGAGGCCTTAGCTTTTAGGATTGCTTGCGATAGACTAAGGCCAAACACTTAATATTTTGCATGCACCTTTAGTCTCGTTTGGACCTAGTCAAATTTTAAACAGTTGATCATCACCTTCAACCCGTCGCGCCGCGAGCTCTCCCCGCAAAGCGCTTTCTCCTAAACTCAAGTGTGTTGAGCAGAGGAGGGGTGAGCCTAGACCAGACTCTAGGGTTCAGGATTGGTGGTCAGCTTGTGGTTCTTCCCGTTAATAGCAAGTTCTGAAACTTAGGGCGATTTTATCGGTTTTGCAATTGCATATAGATAGGTTTCAATTCTGCTGAGCATCTTTGCATGTAGAGTGCTGGAGGCAAGGTGAGCATTTACGCTTTAGCATTCATCATCGTTTTTGCCGCTTGCATTGCTTTTCCGTCTCTCCCTCTGATTTTGATCACCTAGGTGCTAAGTGAAATTGACTACTCGTTAGGCTCGTGCATTTCTAACTAAAAATCCAAAAACGTGATAATCAATAAAATTGGGACTACTAATATTACTTGACCCTAAAACCGATCAAAAAGAAAAATCTTGTATTGGGGCGAGTAATCCCCTCATTGTCTTCGTTTTACATTGCTCGCGCACACACTAAGGTTAGCGCCCAAATCCCATTTTCAGCCCCCTAAGTGTTTGCGCAATATTTTGACTTCTCACCTAACTCTAAAACGAACAAGATAAAAAGACTGACTTTTCGGTCTCTACCGAGTTGAGTAGGTGAATTGAGGGTTTGCATTCTTTTATTTGTTTGTGATTGTTTTGTGTGTATCCTAGATAGCCGCTGCGCACTTGCGCCTTTCTTCTCACTTCTCTTGACTTGACCATCATGCTCTCCCAATCATTTTCTTTTGTTTCGAGATGGC
Source organism: Ottelia alismoides (assembly GCA_037367405.1). NCBI lineage: Eukaryota > Viridiplantae > Streptophyta > Magnoliopsida > Alismatales > Hydrocharitaceae > Ottelia > Ottelia alismoides. The sequence goes on along the minus strand of JAZKJV010007525.1, from coordinate 457,789 downwards.
CGACTGGAGCGTATTCTATCCGGACTTTGCGGATCATTCGTTCACTCCAGCCGATCCACCTCCTTTTTTCCAGGAGGACTTTGCTCCTGACTTTTGTACATATCCGCCTCAGCCACAGTACAGACCTTGGGTTTTTACCCACACCCACCTCCACTTCCGTATTCTCTACCTTCACATCCACCCGAGGCCGAACTATTGGAGTCACCTTTCATGGAGTCCACCCTTGAGCACTTGACCCAGATGATGGATCATATGAGACATAGGATTGACCACCTCACTAGTACCAATAAGAACGACCATGATATTCCACCATTTGATGATATGGGTTCACTCGAGGATTTCCATGAGAACTTGCAATCGCCAAAAATACAAAAAAATGAGAAAAATTTAAAAACACAAAAAGAGATTGGGAGACTTTTGATCGAGTCAGACTGTGAGGAGAGCGACCATTTGCCAGACCCTTTGTCCACACATACACTCACACCCAGTCCCACCTTTGACCCCGAGGATGCCGCTGTACAGACTGCTCATGGCATGCCTCGTGTATATGATGATTCCGACTTCCTCCCTTGTATGGAGGAGGTCCAAAAATTCAAAAAAATGTTGACTGAACCCGAAGTGGTGGCCACCATTCATGAGATCATCCGTGCCCCACTTCAGCAGGCCATGACCGATTTATCTGCTCCTCTTCCCAAGAAGAGAAAGTGGAGGAGCAGATCTGAGCATCACATCTTGACCATGGCCACTGCCCACGCCATCACAAACCGTCCCATTCCTCGGAAGAAGAACACTGCCACACCTTTCATTAGCTGCACCATCTCTGACCACACATGTGATCACACTCTCTTAGACAGTGGTGCTTCGATTAGCATCATACCCTTCTCGCTGGTACAGTCTCTTCACCTAGGGCCTCTCAAGAAAACCAGGATGATCGTACAGTTCGCTGATGGATCAATAAAGAGGCCGAAGGGTATCCTTGAAAACGCTGTCATTTGGATTCAGGGCACGAGCTACACCGTTGATTTTATCGTCTTGCCCATGGAGATCTCCATTGGGGAGTACTCTCCAATCATCCTGGGACGACCATTCCTCGCCTCGGCGAGGGTCGTTATTGATTACGAATCAGGAGAGATTCGCTTTCGTCCTGCTGACGAGAGCGAAGCGTTGATCACCGCACCTACTGCCGACCAGAGACCTGCACCTGATATGACTTCACCTATCTTGGCTGACCCCGAGGACTATGATCTATATGAGGATATCAGAGAGACCTTCTTCATGACCAATAATGAGACCCGAGAATTCCTCTCCAAGGAGGAAAGCTCGGAAAGCATAGACCTTGGTGTTGCTGCTTCCTGTGATTGGCGATGTGTTGATGACATCCGTGGGATTTACACGATCGATACCATTGAGCCGGGGGCTGATTTAGAGACTATACATGACGGACATGCTCTGACTACTTCCACTGATGAGTCCGCTCCTGTCCATGTAGAGACTGATGAGACTAAGGCCAAATTTGATTTAGTTGCATTTCTTCAGAGATTAGGGCCTTTTGATGAGAAAGATGATCCGGTTGAGATTATAGAGGACGAACAGAGTTCGACTACTTCCACCGATGATTTCGTGCCTTTTGATTTTGACCTGGATGACACCTCGCAGGACGACTCTGAGTACACTACTTCCGATGATGATGAGTTCGTCCCATTCTACTTTGATATCAGCGAGACTCCCAAGGCCAGACCTAGCCGTACTTCTCCCACTCACCAGTCTGTGCCTTCACACCCTAGGGCCCTTGAGGACCTTCACTCTATCGACCCTGATCAGCTTCCGTCCACTGTGGACCCCGATGTCGACCTGCATCACATCAGATCCATTCCTCAGCGGTCCTGCAAGAAGGTTCGCTTTCATCCTTCTTGATCATGTGTACATCCATCTCTATTGTATATTCACTTTTGTGTTCCTTTGTTCTCTCTACCGTATTGTTCGTCCACCCATTCTCGTGTTTGCCTTACTTAGGACGTACTTTGTCCTAAGTATAGGGGGGTGGACGAGCTGAGTGTTCATTCGTCGTTCCGTGTCATCACTCCTGTCGTTGCCTATACTTAGGGCTTCTTTCACCCTAAGTATAGGGGGAGCGATGCGTACATCCTCACGATCTCTTCTTCCAGTCTCATTTCTTTTCTTCTTTTCTTTTTTTCTTCTTTTCTTTTTCTATTTTCTTTATCTATCAAAAAGGTGCCGCCCTTGTAGACAGTTTTCCATACTTAGGACGTACTTTGTCCTAAGTATAGGGGGGTGTGCACCCCGAGTATTTCCATTCTTTGATCCTCTCCATTGTCTCCTCTTCTTGTCTATACTTAGGGATATTTTACCCTAAGTATAGGGGGAGACAATCTGAGTACGATCTGTTCATTCCCACCCTTGACCCTCCCTGCTTTGTGTACAGTCTGCTATACTTAGGATTATTTGATCCTAAGTATAGGGGGGACAGTCAACTTCTCATTCGTTCATTCGTCTCGTATTCATTTATTCTTTCGACTTGCCTATACTTAGTACGAGTTATGTCTTCTCTTTTCTCTCCGATCTATGAGGACATAACTCAAGCTAAGTATAGGGGGGTCGTATATACTATGTATATACTTTAGCCATAACTCGTACTTTCGTATTTTCTTAAATAAATATGGCTAATAATTCTTTAAAATTCATTAAAAATCTTTAATAAAAAGGTGTTTTGTTCCTCAAATTCTTTTTGTATTTACTGATTAATAAATCAGGTGAAAATATTTTTTGCAAAATGTTTGAAAAATAGTTTGAAAATCTTTGTGGACATCTATTGAAAACTATTTTGAAAATATTTTGTTACATGTTTTCAACCTGTGTAAAATTGTGTGGTTTGTAAAATTTCTTTTCTTTGTGTGAAATAAAATGTTTGAAAGATGATTTGCAAATGGTTTGAAAAATGGTTGCAAAAATATTTTGAAAAATCTATCTATATTGTTTTGAAAGCCTTTGCAATATGATTTTCAAATGCGGGTACATGTTTGTAAAATGTTTGTAAAAATTATTTTGGACTATAGTTTTCAAAAATTGTGTGAAAAAGCTTGTGTCAAATAAGATTGAGGAATACTTACATCTCACCAAAATACACTATATGTAGGTATATACTTATAAAATTGATCACTTACCCTTGTAAATTCTTAAAATCCACTTCTTGTAAATATAAGAAGCACTCCCGTGTATATAGTTTCTCCTAGTTTTTAGCCAAAAACTTTTTGTTTCCAAAAATCCCAAAAACATTTGCAAAATTAAAATCCAAAAACATTTGAAAAATCCTTTTGAAAAATAAAAAAATGCATCTGCATATGCATCATCATCATTATCTTTTCAAAAATCCATAAAAAGTTTAAAATTCTTGAAAAATTGCATCACAAAAATATTTTCCGCATTGCATTTCATGGCATGAGCATTTTTCGGATTGAGTTTGATAGTTGAAAGAGTCTAATTCAAATCCGAAGATTGGAGCTTGATTGGACCTTAAAATCTACCTAATAACAGGAACCTTATAGGAACTGGGTTTGAGGTACTTCAGGTCTAGTTGACTTAATTCTTTGAGGATCACAAGACTTGTTTCAATGGATTCTTGACTGCCTAAGTAGAGTATTTCGGAGCACACGCATGACTCTTGTTGATAGTGACCTAACTTGGACACCTGCACCTTTCACATGGCTCAACTCAGTTGGAGTGGTGAGGGGATTGGATTTGCCGGTATGAGACGCACACAAGTGGAAACACTTGTCCTCCTCTAGGGAGGGAAGTGCACCCCAACCCGTCCAGTGATAAGGAAGTCTAAAGACAGGAGGCCGTGGGTTGCGATAAAGCTTCAAAAGAGGGATAGTCTACTGACTCAAGAGGAAAAACTCCTTATGTAAATGCTGCTGTATATAGTATTAAAAAAAAAGAGACATGCTTGTACAAAAATAAAATGCCTGCAAAAGTATGTGAATATGTTGTAAAGTCAATAAGCAAGCTTGAGTTCCAAAGTCAAATCATGTGAGCCTGCAGCTGGATGACTTGACTACACTGGTCTTGCATCCTAGGATAGGTAGCTACACTGGCTACCGTCCATTCTTCTCTTCACCCCCTCCTCTTAGGCTGGTTGCCACTTGAACTTAGAAGGGAATACCCCGCTCCTCGAGGATGGAGTTACTGGATTGGGGAATCATTGGGTTATCGTACTGGAGAAGTCAGTTTCGTTGTCATTCTAGTTGGGGAGAGCCACCATCACTTACACTGTACGAGTCAGATTCATAGTCGTAAGGGTTTGCGTATGAGTTGAGATATTTCTGACCTAGCTATTGAGGAGACTTGGATAGAGTTTTGGGATTCTCAAAGACTGTTGGATTTCAAATTCGGTTCTCAATAAGGTTCCGCCTGCACTAAAATTCCAAAGGTCTGACTTAAGCTCCAAACTTTGATTTTGTGAAGACTAGTTTGACAATCAAATTTAGTCCATCTTTCTTCTTTTTCTTTTCTTTATTTTTCTTTTCTACACTTATTGCATAAGTGTTTGCTAGGGACTAGCAAAGGAAAGTATAGGGGGATGATGAATCTACATTTCATCATCTTTATTCTATCATTTTGGCCTTAAAAACCCTAGTAAATGCGTATAAATAGGCCTAATTCATGCATTTTAGCATTCATGCAGTTGTGTGTAAATATTGTATAAATTGCGGTTTTTAAAGCCAAAATTATAGAATAAAGAAAAGAAAAGAAAAAGATTAAAATATTGTAAATATTTTATGACCCGAAACCCCGAGACCTAGGCATCTTGATGAATAGGTCGACAAGGAATAAAGTAGGGGGAGATAAGGGCCAAAATAAAACACAAATTCCTTTTTATTTTATTCATTCTTTATTCATTTTGGGACCTATTTTTGGTTCCACTTTTTATACTTTAAATAAAGAAACTTTATTCATGAAAGTTATAGATAATTTAATAAATAAAAATACAAAATTGATTTTACTGAAAAATAATGTACAGATAAAAAGTTATGGTATGAATAAAAATCCAGAATCCCAACTTCCCAGACCCGTATCTCACAAATGAAAACTCCAAATGCAGCAAACTCACCTTTAATTTATATGGAATAAAATAATCTATTTAATGGCGGTGGCTTTGCATTTGGCGGAGATACGGTTTGAAAGTTTAGTTTTGGACCCTCATTGTATACTTGTACAGATTAAAATATTCAATTTATTATTTATTCATTATTTTTGTAATTTTATATTTTTATAATCTTGTAGATATTACTTATAATAATTATGTATATTAAAATTAGAATAAAAACCTAAATAAAACTTAAAATAAAATAAACATACATAAAACACATAGATACAATACCTATATACATACCTATACCACACATACTTCTATTTTATTAAATATACAAAATATATCAGAAAATTAAAATAAAAATATATTTAAGTGTATAAAAATACTTTATAAGTATATAAAATAATAAATAAAATAAATAAAATTAAATGTACAAAATAAAAATAAAATACTAAAATATATAGATATAGATACCTATAAGGGGTATAAATGGTAACTTGTAATTATACACCCCGTAAAAATAAATAAAAATTGCTAAAAAATAATTTATAAAAAATAAACATTTTTTATTTTATAACAAAAATTTAATTAATTCATTTCCTATTTTTAAGTGAATTTAGAAACCTTTTTTCCAAGGTTTTTTCTGGTTGGTCCACGTGGACTAACCAGATCTCTCCCTTGGTTGACCTCGATCAATTCTCTGACCGAGGTCTGAAGCCTATCAGCAATGGGTTTTGTCCCATCTTCTTGGCTTTTTCCCGGCCTCATCTTTCACCATTTGAGGTCGATGTCTTCACGACTTTTGATCACCTATGAACCATGATTCACGCTCATGTGTTTTTTCGACCTTCGGGTCGTTGATTCGCGAGATATGCCTCGATCAAGGAGCCCTATTCACCATTGTTTCAAAAACACCCCACCTGCATTCAGTCTTCCTTGAACCCTTTTTGATCACCTTCTCCCCTCTCTTGGGTGTGCTCTGGATTGGGCCTGGTGACAAGAGGTCCTCCAGCCCCCCTAGCGGTGTGATCGGGCAGCCATAGAGGCGTATCCACCTCCCACCTCCAGCTCCGGCCGTCGAGGTCACATCTCATTTGTCTTTTGGCCAACTCGAGGTCGTATTTCGTTCCTTTCTCTGTAGTTTAGTTAGCTGATCATTTTAGGATCTATTTCACGCTCTCATTTTGTCGTATCGCCGAGTATTTCATCCCCATCTCGCAACCAACCACGTTGCCGGAGCTCTTGAGCTCCGGCTCCCTTCACCGCCCCGCACTCTACCCTTTCGCCCATTAAAAGTCAGGTTCCTTGCGTTTTTGTGCTGCCATTTTCCCATTGTTTTTCGCAGGACCTGGAGAGAGGTCATCCCAGCACCTCGGATCTTGCCCAAGAAGCAGCCCCAGGTCACACGCAACCGCCACGACCATCCGATGGACCTGGGCTACTTCTGAAGACCCCATCGTGCGCGGGGGAGCCCCAGGGACGTTTTGCGTCTTCCATCTACCCCTGGGGACGACGCAAGTGAGGAGAGGAGCAGATCGACGTCCGCCCCGGTGATGTTCCTCGGTTGTTCTTCCAGGCACCTCGCGAACCGTCGATTTTGCCCTGTTCTTCAAGGAATACAACCGCCGTTCGATCCGCAAGCTTCCAGTCGTCCGATCGTGGCTTCAAATCTAATCAGGGCCACAAATTGCGAAGCGGTATCGGCCGTCCCCGAGGGGACACGTGTCATAAGTGCCTCCATCCCGCCGTCCGCCAACGCCTTAAGACTGGGTATTTTGCGACTCACACCCAGCCCTTTATGGATTTATTTCAGACTCTTTAAACTTTCGTCTGCTGTTCACGGATTTTGTAATATTTGCGAACTTGCCCTGCACGTCTATATTATTGCAGGTTAGCCCCCGCCAGGTCGCGTGCTTCGCACGTGGCCCTGGCGTTTTTGCAGGCGACCTCCCCGTGTTTTTGAGTACTTATTTGTTTAGTGCTAGAACGTTATTTGCAGTTCATTAGTTTGTGGAGAAATTACAATCAACCCCCCTGTACTTTTTGGATATTACAAAAACGTCCCTGCAAACATGCCTTTTCTTTTTGCTTCTAGTAATTTTTGCATGCGTCTATAAAACCCCAAAAAATCCCCAAAATTCGTAGTAGCGTCCTGTTGCATAGTAGTTTAACGGCCTATTTTTATTTTTCATATTATTGCATTTTTAATATTTATTAAAAATCAAAAATAGCCATTTTGTGCACTGTCTAGCTTATAAAATCCATAAAAAATATAAAAACACTCCAGAAAAATCCCAAAAAAATATGTTTTGTCTACTTTAGTTAGATTTAACTTCAACCCAAAATTCACTAAAAATTTCAAAAGAAAACTCCTAAAAATATTAAAACTCTAAAAAGCTTCCTCAAAATATTAAAAATTCTTCAAAAACCCTAAAAATACAAACTTTGTCTCTGAATTTTCTTTGTTTCATTATCTTTAAGTGAAAATTAAATTGTAGAAATTTTGCTACTATTTTCTAATTTATTTCTCCATTTTAGTTTCAGCCTTGTATGTTATTCACAGTTTTCTTGTATTTTTCTATTTAAAAATACCAAAAATATTCTGAAAATTCCCAAAAAATCACAAAAACAGTATAAAATCATAAAAAGACCAAAAATATTTTATTTGCTAATTTTTGGACATTTGTATCTATTTTTATAAATATCTCTTTCTCCCTTTTATTACATAGTTCATATATTCCAATATTGAAAAAGAAAATTTTAAAAATATAAAATATAAAAAAAGAAAATATAAAATAATTTAATTAAAAATCAAAATACAAAAATATAAAATTAAAAATTAAAAAAAATATATAAAATTAAAAACCCACAAAAAAATAGCATAGTAGACTCTTGATCACATACACACACATTTTGAGCATTTTTTCCCCGTTCTACCTGTCTGCTCCCTGTGTTCGACCTCTACACATACTTGCACTATACACATCTTGTTGTAGAGTTATAATAAATTTTAACTCCACACACTTTCACTGCTTTACTTGATTGTCGTGGGTTAATTGTTGTTTGAATCGGGATTTTCGAGCGGTCACCGCATCGACTGCGGTTTCGCCTTATGAAACCGTACGACCCTCGATTCTTCAGCTTCAACAATGTGCAAGATAGAGAACTCCATCTTTGGACTCAAATAAGCTTCTTGTAGTTGGAACATAGGATTTGATGAAATTATAAATATTATGATTTCACATAGAATCTTGATGAACCGTGTGAAGCTTAGTGGGAGTGCCATTGTGTTCATCGTACTAAATGTAGATAATATCCTAATCATTTAGAATGATATAAGGATGTTAATAATAAGGGTTTTATAATCTGGTTGTTCCATACCTCGAGATATGATCTCAAGGATACCTCTTAGATCTTAGTTCTGAAGTTGTTCAGAAGCAAAGAGAAGAGGGTATTGAGACCGTCACATTAATAGTACACCTTGGACATTTCCATTTTCTGTAAAATTCCAAGAAAGTTTTCTTTTCCTCAAGATATGGTACTGACCTATCTAAAGGGATAACACCTTAAAGAGTTGAGGATGTGAATTCTAAAACTGCTTGCCATTGTGCATAAGTTCCGAGAAGCTGGGTGTATGCTAGATGTGTACAAAAGCTAGATGTCTACGATGCAGTGGGAGTAGTAAACTATTACTAAGCCTACTATGGTGATAAAACACTTGATTGCAGTAATAACGTTATCTTATTAGAAGACAAAACTTTTGAGATAATGATCTTAAAGTCTTATCTTCAAGAAATTAAGACTTTATAGATGGTGATCTAAAAGGTCTTAACTACGGATACCTTAGGAGATAGAGATCTCCAGAATTAAAGGTATTCTAATAAGGATGATAGAAATTAAATACTAGTTAAATGATTATTGAGTTTTGGTGTCAACGACACTATAACTAACAATGTTGAGTATTGGTTGCATAAGATGCAACCAATACTCAACATTGTTACTCAGAGATATGCAAGTGCCGTAAAAGGACTTGGCGTAGTCTCTTGGGAACAGAGTGATTGATAAGCTTTCCTAGCTATTTTCTAAATAGCCTATGATTGTCACATGAGTGTGGGTTTAAATGATTAGCCCATTAATGGCTCTTTGGGATAGTGGAAGATTGTTGGACATGCGATCCCACGGCGAGACATTATGCAATAAATGTTATTTCAAATATCATTCCCTGATCTGAAATGAAGAATAACTAATTTTCATAATAGGTCCCTTAATACAATTAAGGTTATGTACCAAGGCCATCTTAATGATCATACAGCTGTTGATTCAATTATTGAATCATAGAGGCTGGTGCTTGGATGAATATCTAATGAGTTAGATTGAGGACTCATCAAGCACCGTCTAATGATTGTTTATAGATGATCTCCAGCCTTAGTAGGAGATGGAAATCCTTTCTCATTTAGGCTAATATCTGTCCGACCTCTTGATGCAGGTCGTCTGCATGGGAATAGAGATTCGAAGGAGTCATATTAGTTATGTCAAAGAGTTCACTTAACGAGATCGAGATAACGAAAGTCCTATGATGTATGCTATCACAATATAGGCACACATCCTCTGACCAGAGACAAATGTGTTACTATATGTCTGAGTATGTACATTTTGCAGACCAATAGGTTGATGACCTAATCAAGGTCTATACACCGGCACGCTGGTGTGCATATAAGGGCATATGAGTAATACAATCTCTCAAAAGGATCATACAAGTTCATTACTGAACCGGAAGACATGAGCTCACTCATGTGATATTGGGAAGAATCAAATTCCATGCACGGTCGTCTCGCTTTGGAAGCTTGACTGAATTTGTAGGTTTGATATATGATTTTGGAAAGAATATGATCAACACCTGGGTATGATATATGCTTTTGGAAAGTATATGATCGATACCAACTCCCAATGATCGAATGAGAAAATTAATGATAAATCCCTGAAGTAGACATTGTAAAATTGATCTTATACTTCAGGATTATTCTAGGTCTTCCAGTATGCAAGACGTACAGGTATAGGGAATACCTGAGGGTGATGTGATTATAAATGAGTGTATAACCATGATGCTTCCATTCCTAGAGGGTGATGAAACGGGTCTGGATTTTTGTGACTCCTCACAGTAGAGAAGTAATCTGTTCTTGGTCCAAATATTGGATATTGATCTGAATGTGATTCAGATGCAATGAGAAGATTAGATTTACGGTCTTGATTTAATCAAGCATCTATGGGAGGCCCGAGATCTAGATTTGAGATATGATCTTAATATCCAAGTCATTATACGTGGAACAATACAATCGCCATATCCTTATCTCCATGTATCCGCAGAGAAAGCGCATTATCCTTGAAAGAGTTCAGGATAATTTCATTGTTGATATAAGTATCCAGGCATTGAGAATATGGATAATTAAATGCTATTTAATTATCATGGATAATATGAATTTGATTCATATTATAAAGAGAGTTATATTATATAATTAAATGTGATTTAATTATTAAAGATGTAAATAATGTGAATGTGATTCACATTAGTTGGGCACATGAGAATAGAGATCCAAGATGATTAAATGTGATTTAATTATCATGGATATGAATAATGTGGATAGCACTATCCATATTAATCATATATATTAAAAATGTGATTTATAATATATGAGAGAGAGAGCAAATTGTAATTTACATTTGTTAATTAAATGTTGATGTGAATTGGATTCACATTGGACAATTAATTGAAAATGTAATTCACATTTTATTTTGGGTTGTGAATGTAATTCACAATTTTCCAATGGCAAGATTGTAATATTCACAAATAATTATGAATTATTTTTGTTGAATAATTTACAACAAGTGTTGTTGTAAATCTTGGAGATTTTCATGGCATAATGTAATCTCATGAGATATCATGAGATTACATGAGATTGCCACCAAATCCCATATTATGGAAGGAGGCAATCTTCATTCCATATTCTCCATGCTCGATTGATTTAATTTGGGATTAAACCATATTGATTTATCAATATACATTTAAATTAATTGTTGTTGGTTTTTTACCTACAAAATCTTAGCCATTAATAGAAACACAAATCAATGAGAGCCATTGGATTTGTGTTGCCTATGGATTGAGATCCATGGATCCCAAAATATTATAAAAGGAGAGGCACCCCTTTGCTTTTCTTTACACAATGAGAACATAAGTCTCTCTCTCTCTTTCTCTCTCTACACGCCTACTCTCTCTCTCCCTCTCATATGGTCATCCACCATGGATGTCCTAGAGGGAGTCTTCATCGTTGCAACGTCGTTGTTATGCTACCCGATCGTTTGTTCATGGATCTCCGTCTCCTTCAGTGTACCTCGCTCGTGAAAAAGACGTCGGATCTCGTGTGTCGAGAACAAGAGATCCCTCGCTTAGATCATCAACATGGATTGGGAGAAGCACGTGTTTCATCAACACGCTCGCAAGCATCTCCTCCATCGGATCAGACTTGAGACAGGAGGTCTCTTCATTTAGAGACTTGATTGCAACCACGCTTCAAGAGGTAATCCTATTACTTGTTTGTGGTTTAGACGAAACGATCCGAGAAGTGTTCTTGGATCATGTGGTTTCATCACGTAAAAAAATTAATTTCCACTGCATCGAGCAACTAGTGCGACTAGTCGCTCCCGATCGCATACGATGCAATCCTTACGCATCCGTGATGCGCAACCTTCAGTTTTTGGATCTCAGAAAAAGTTCCGCTTGTAGACCATTCATCATCCGAAGCATTGTCTCAATCCATCTCCATTCTTTAGATATCATCACTACTAGAAGAAGTGGGTTAGAGTACCAGTTTCGACAATCCCCAAGAATGGTTCTTGAGCCACCCTTGATGAAGCAGCCTAGCATCGTCCTAACTTAGACTCCAAGATTTTTCAAAATTCCATATAGGTTGAGCTAAGTATTAAGTCCGAGGTTTTGTAATCAAGCCACTATCTCGAGAGTCGTACGTATGGTATGAAGGGTTCTAGTTATACACATTGAATCGACTCATGAAAATAGTCTCATGGAACCTAAAGAATTAAGTCAAGGCAACCTAAAGTTTCCCCAAATCTAGTCTTCAATGTCTTCCTATAAAATTAAGAGTATTAACATCCCTTCCAAGCTCTAATCTTCATACTTTAATTTGACTTGTTCTATTGTTAAAAATGCAGATGCTATGTACAATGAAAGAAAAATTTTTTATGAAGCAATTTTCTGATTTTGAACTTTTTATGGAATTATTAAAAAGTTTTGCATTTTTATGTAATTTTAGAAAATATTGTGCAAATTTGTGGGTTTTGAATTTCACAGATTTTTAAGGATTTTTGAAAAAATAAAAGAGTTAGTGAAATAATCATGTAAAGATATTTACAGGGAGTGCATCGATATTTATAATAATTAGGTGAATGATTTATAGTAGGTTTTACATAGATTAAATAAGTGGTTATTACATGTTTTTATCTACTTAGTTTGCAAAGCATTTTTATTTGCTTAAATTATGTATAAGGTTCTCAAAAAAAGTTTAAAAATACTTAGCAGACATTTTAAAAACTTTATTTCAAAAATAATTTGACAAATAATTTTTACAAACATTTAAAAAGTTGAAAATAATTTCGCAAATTTTTTTCAGACAGTATTTATGGGTTTTTTTCATAGTATTTTCTCAACCATGTTTCAAACCATTTGAAAATAGATTTTTTGAACATTTTCAAACAAATAAAAGAAATTTCTGTAAATAGATTATTTTTATAAGGGTCAGAAAACATTTTTCAAACTAGTTTCAAGAGATTTTTCAAAGAATTTTCAAACAATTTTTCAAATATTTTTCAAGACATTTTTAACCCAAATAATTTTTTGAAATAGTTTTACACATACTTACATTGTATTCTATACAGTTGATTAATTGTATTGTATAATAGATGAACGTGGATTTGAACGGAGTAGTGTTCTTTCTTCTTTATCTGACTTCCCCTCCCAGTCTTTGAGGGATAGTTGAAGGAGCGACTATCAGGTAATAGACTCTGGCAATGTTATCAGACCTCATTTGTTAACGTAAGGGTAAACGAATCGGCGATCCCTCAACAAAAGGACTGGTTGCTGGGGCAGAGGAGACATAATAGCAAATTGCTTCCCTCCTCTAGGTAGGGCCTCCGGTGGGGGGGGGCTTTGCGAGCATATCAATCCGTCAAATCAAGCTAATCAAAGTAGTAGGAGCTCGCCAAGACACCTCGAATGGTACTATAAGAATCGGTACTGAATGTCCCCCCTGTAATAGTACAGGCACCCATAGCAATGACATATTTCGGTTCAAGAATTTGCTTTTTGATTGATGGTGGTATCAGAGAAGTCAGTCGAAGGTGTGGAAAAGAGAAGTCCAGTTGGCAAGGGCGGCGAGGGGCTATTTCATCATGGGGCCTCGAACAATGCTTGATTCTTCGTAAGATCATATATTAGGTTCTCTCTTTGGCTATCTAATAGTCTTGATTCTAAGGTTTAGTAGGACTACTACAAGTCAGATATTTGACGTTGTCTGCCCTCAGTCAGAGGCCCGCTACGAACCATTATGATAGAAGAGTCAGAGAGCTACTTTCTCGAGACTTCAATTTATCTCGCATCCATACTTCACTAGCTCCGATAAGCGCCCCAGTGACCGCTATCCGCTAAGCTCTATCAGCATGTCGCAGGGGTTATTTCGTCATGAAGGTCAACCTCTCCTGGTCCTGAAGGGAATGCCAAACATGCTCACCCCCTCTTTCAATCACAACATTCTACCTCCCCTTTCCAAAAAGTATGCGAACCTGGAAGTGGGATTGAAATGGCTCCCCTGCCACTCAACCCATTTTCCCACGTAGTTTGTCGGTCAAACCAACGATTCTCTACTTCGTGAAGTCATAGAGAGAGTCTTCGCTTTTTCTATGCAAGTATGAGTTATGGATAAATTATGTACAATGTTATAGGATCCCCCCCTAAACTCAGCTTGAGCTATGCCCTCAAGGTTAGAGAGAAAAATGAAAACATAACTCGTGCTACGTATAGGAAAGTCTATACTACAATGGTGGAAAAAAAGAATGAGAAGTCGGTTATCCCTCCTATTCTTAGGATCAATTAATCCTAAGTATAACAGGATGTATACAAATTGGGGATGAACGAGGATCATAATGTACGGAATCAATGGACAGAATCAATGGACTCGTCCTATTCCTCCCTATACTTAGGGCCTGTTTGGTTGGAGAATAGGCCTAGGAATAAGGAGCAAATTCTCCTCCAGACATGGTTCCCAGTGGTATGACTATTCCCCATTATTCCACCTTATTTCACCCTTATTCTTATCTTTATTCCACCTTACTTACCCTTATTTCACTTTATTCTCCTTATTCCTATATTTCCAGCCGAACAGAGAATAAACCCTTATTCTCCCTATTCTCCATCCTTATTCCTGCTTATTCCTGAACCGAACTTACCCTTAGGGTAAAATATCCCTATGTGTAGACAAAATGTCAAAAATTGGGGAAACAAGCGAGAGAAAGAATAATGAACAACCAGAGGGCACTCACCTCGATATACTTAGAATGGAGTATATCCTACGTATAGCACAGATTGATGGGGTGAGGGCAACACGGAAGGAAGAATTAGAAGAATGAAAAGAAAAAGAAGAAAATCTATTCAAAGATATTTGCACGAGCGTTGTCTGGATCCACTGAAGTTGTTGTAGAAATGAACTCATCATCAAAAATTACTTGCACACAGTTGAAAACAACCAGTAATGTATCATGCTCTAAGTACATCTTCAGCAATTGACCATTGACTATGAAGGGCTGTGAGTTAGTTGACAATTCATATATCAGTACACTTCCATTGGCACGCACAGTTCTGACTCTGTATGGCCATGTAAATTAGCTCTTCAATTTTCCTGGAAAGATCTTTTATTTCGCGTCAAACAACCATACTTTCTATCCTTGTTTGAAGGTCTTTCTTCTGATATTCTTATCGTGTCAGTGTTTGACCTTTTATTGTACAACAAGTTGTTGTCGTATGCATAATCTCTGAATTCCAAGAGTCTATTCAGATTCAATTTTCTATGTTGACCACCTTTCTATGAGTCGAGGTTGCAGATGTTAACTGCCCACAATGATTTGTGAATCAACTCCACAGGATGGTCACATGGTTTTCTGTAGACAAGACGATAGGGCAGCATGCCCAAGGAAGACTTGTAGGTCGTTCTACATGCCCAGAGAACTGAGTCCATCAGTTGCGACCAATTATTTCTATCCGACATCACTAGTTTATACAATATCATCTAGATTTCTCTATTTGATACTTCTTCCAAGCCATTTGACTGTGGATGATATGGATATGTGACTCAGTGATCAATGTCATACTCCTTTGTTAATTTCTTGAGCTCCTTATTGATGAAGTGATTGCCTCCGTCTAAAATCAGGATTTTTGGAATACCGAACTTTGATATGATGTTATCTTTCAAGAATTTGCATATTATTCTGTTGTATGTGGTTCGATCTGGAATGTCTTCCACCCATCGACTCACATAATCTACAGAAAGAAGGATATATTCAAAGCCTTGACTATTAGGAAACGATCCCATGAATTCGATGACCCTTGCATCAAACAAATTAGATATTAAGATGAATTTGAGGGGCATAACATCTTTAACACCAAGGTTTTTTCACATTTTCTGACAGTCGGTGCATGCTTTCACATAATCATTCGCATCCTTGACGAGTATAGGCCACCATAGGCCACACTGCAGTATCTTCATCACCGTTTTGCTCCCAAAATGGTGTCCACCAGATTTGAGCTTATTTTAGTGCTCGGGGATACTTGTGTACTTTTCTTGCAGAATACACAGACGACATATGCAATTCACTCCTTCCATGAACAAGTGTGGATCAACCCAATGATAAAAATAAAAATAGGGCATGAATGGATCCTTCTTGATTCTTGTCCAATCTTGTGGATTTACCCCAAAGATGAGATAGTTCATAATATCAGCATACCATGGAAGAGATGCCATACTAAGATTTGATTCATCAAGGAAGGTGTCTGTGATCGGTATACTAGTTAGCTGAGTATCTTGGCTTTCAATTCTGGAGAGGTTATAGGCCATCACATTCTGTACTCCAGGGTTATGTCTGATTTTCAAGTTGAATTTTTGGAGGAGAAGGATCCATCTGAGTAAATATGATTTCACATCCTTCTTCTGCTGTAAGTATTGGATGGCATCGTGGTTAGTGAAAACTATGACATTAGATCCAACAAGGTAGGATCTAAACTTCTCTAAAGCGAAAAAAATGTCAGCAATTCTTTCTCAGTGACCATATAATTTCTTTGTGCTTCTTCCAGAGTATCGTCGACATAGTGAATAACATAGGGCAACTTATCCCTTCTTTGTCCCAGAACGTCCCCAACTGCGAAGTCCGACGCATCTGTCATGTTCTTGAATGGAAGAGACCAATCCGGTGGCTGTAGGAGTGGAGCCTGAGTGTCCAGCTCTTTCAACTGATAGGATGATTGGAGAACTGCCTGATCAATAATAAACTCGATCTCTTGGCAAAGAAGTTCAGTGATAGGTCGGGAAAGCTTGGTGAAGTCCTTGATGAATCAGCGATATAAGCTGACATGTTTTAGGAATGGCCTCACAATCTTCACATTTTGAGGTGGCTGGAAGTCAGAGATCACATCCACCTTCTCCTGGTCGACCTCCATGCCACGCTTGGAGACGAAATGGCCCATCACAATTTCTTCTATAATGATGAGGGGCTCTTCTCCGATTACAGTGCAATATTGACTTCACAATAGTTCTGGAGTACTATGTCTATGTGTCGAAGATAAGAATCGAAGTTGTCATCATAGATAGAGAAATCATCCATGAAGATTTCAAGAAAAGTTCCCACCATATAGAGGAAGATGGCAATCATGTAAGTTGGAAAGTAGCTAGAGTAATGCAAAGGCCAAAGGGCATTCTCTTGAAATTATAGGTGTCGAACGAGCATGTGAAGGTTGTCTTCACTTGGTTTGTGATGAATATGCATTTCATCATCTCCATTCATTGATTTTAGCTTAAAATAACTTATAAAACACCTGTATATATTAATATATTCATATTCTTACTAACTTGCATCCATGTGTAAATAGTGTAAATATATTGTCATTTTAACCTAAAATAAATAAATAAAGATATTAAGGAAAAATAAAGAAAAATTTTTTAAAAAAGAGAAGACTGTATATATGTAATAGATACAGGCTGACCCGAACCTCGAGAGAAGATGAAAACTTGACCTGATCGACCAGGAATAAAGTAGGGGGAGATAGGATCCTTAATCAGAAAATCCAAAAAATGATTTGTAAATACTTTTCTCTGTATATTTGTATAAAACTTACACTATTTTATTTGTACTTAAATTTACATCAAACTAAATAATTTTCAAAACAAAGGTTGTAAATAGAAATGTTTTCTAAATAATAAAAATAATTGCAAAATAAAATCATGTACAAAATAAAAGCAACCACATCCGGAAAAGCCATAAAGCGATAATTGAAAGACCAATGCCAGCACCATATGAACTCAAATTGTACCAAACTTACTTCCATCGTATTCTAAATTAAATTATCTTTAAAATGGCAGTGGTTGCATACTTTTCGGAGTTACGATTTGAAAGATGGGTTTTCAGGGTTGTTTATGAAATTTTACCATTTAGTTATCGTCTATATTTTTTTTGGAAATAAATGTAAATAATTTATTATTTAAAATAAAAATGAAAAAAATAAAAAAACTTTTAAACAAAAAATAAACTAATTTCCTTATTTAACCATGTATATAATGTACCATATATATAGTATATGTATATAGTTAATTCCCTTAAATAACCATCAAAAAAATATTTAACATTTATTATTGAATTTAATAAAGTGATGAAAATAAATAAATAAAAAAATATGTAAATAATTTTAACACTAACTTCCTTTCTTATCTTTATCTCATTTCAAATTTTCCTTCTCTTTATCTCCATTCAAATTTTTGAAATTGAAATTCAATTATTGTCCCTATTAATATGGCTCCTCCCTCAATTCAATTTGATCAATCTTTGGCGTGAGGAGACTAATCTCCAAGAGCTTCTCGTTGTAGAAAGGTGCCTAGCCTCCGAGCCTTCGGTGACAGCGAGCCAGCCATCATCAAGGCCATTACGGTATTTTCCGCTCCCACGGTGAGATCCATTTTTTCTTGTTTTTCATCTAAGTTAATCTTAGTTTCATTTTCACATTTTTTATTTCATTGTCATTTTTTTTATTTCTAGATCTTAGTTAATCATTTTTAATCAATCATCACGATTCGATCCTCCATCGATCTCGATAGTTTATCTCATTTTCTCGATCTCTACACGTTCACGTTCTACCTCACACAACCATGCACCTCCAACCACGCACGGTGGTCGGAGATTCAGATCTATCTTCCATTTCACCGGATCCGTCATCCACTCCATTTTCATATTTGATTTTAGACCGAGCCATTGTGCTCACGTAGTTTTTTTATCTATATTTTATTTGCTGGAATAAAAAAATTATTACAAAAAAATACAGTTGCTGCCTTTTCAAAAAATATTTTAAAAAATACAATATATATATATATATATACGGTTTCTGTGTTCATAATAAAAAATAAAAAAAATAAAAAGAGAGCAACGTGGCAGGTGCCGCCCTCCCCACCCGTATACGGCGTCCGTTGCTCCTCCACGTCGTGGGCGACCCTCCTCCATAGACCGCCATCACCGCTACCCCACTGGAGCTCGCGCATCCATGACCTCCGTATCATCGCTTACTTAGACAACCGACTGACGCAGGACGTGTGTCGCCCTGCCATACTCTCCTGCCACGCACTAGCAAGCCATCCACACCCGCTTGCCCCCAACACCACACATCTGAATTCCACTACATCCCTTTGCCATTGACCGAAGTCGCCTCTGCCTAGAGAAGCGTCGAATGCCATTTCCACCAGCACGAGGACCATCGTGTCCACCTCTACCTGAAGCTTAGCTGCCGAACATGCCGACCCTATCTGCCTGAACAACAACATCCCGAGCCGCCAACCGATCTCCTACGCAAACCATCACACACCTCCACCTCTACGTGGAACACCTTCGACCACCTCCGCGCTAGTGCGCCGCTATCAGATCATGTGTCGCGTGTGGGAAGGAAGAAGAGCGGTGGCCCCCCCTCCCTTTTATTTTGAGAACGAAGAACATGAAGAGGAACCCTATGGGACTCGAGAACTATAAAAAAGTGGAAAAAATTCAATAAAGCCCTCATAGGATTCAAAACATGCAAAAACGTCCCTGATAAAGACAATCACATGCATATTGGGTAATTTGCACCTTTTTCCCTCTATTTTATTTCTTGTTAGTTTTAATTTGAAAACAATAATAAATTGCATTCTAGTCCTAATTTTCTAGAGTTTATATTCTTTCTTATTTTCCATTGAAATAAATGTTATTTGTGTTCAATAAAAATTATGTTATGTTCCAGTTGTGTCCCTCTTTTTAGTTTAATTTTGCATTTCAATTCATTATCATTTGATATTATAAAAGAAATAAAAAACATCACATTTCTTTACAGTTTACATTTGAAAAATCATAAAAATTTAAATATTGCGTAAAAAATTCCAAAAAAACTATTTTTTCATTTTGTGTGTTTTGTTTTTTTTTCCATTTTTCATGCATTAATTTTTTTTTAAACCCAAAATTACATAATACTCAAAATCTAAAAAAAATCATATAAAATTGAAGAAAAATAAGAAATGTGATTTCAGTTCCTGTGTGTAGATAATCTTATTTAGTTTATAGGAAAAATAATTTTTGCAATTTTTGATTTCATTTTATATTTTTAAATTTCAAAATAATCATGTTTGCTCGCTGTTTGTATTTTCCTTTATTTTTGTTCATTTAAAAATCCTCAAAAATAATAAAATTTCTGAAAAATCATAAAAATAGTAAAAAATCATCAAAAATACAAAAATATTTTATTTAGACATTTTTGAGAATTTTTATCATATTTGAAAAATCCAAAACTAATTGCATTCCTTTTGTTTATAAATTTGTTTTGAAAGTTATATTTTTGAAAATTAAAAATTTCAAAATTAATGAACCTTTATAAATTTGAAAATAAGAAAATAAAAAATAGAAATAAAAGAATTAAAAAAATTAAAAGATAAAAAATCCACAAAAAATTAGAAAAAACCAAGGTAGTTTGCATTTGAGATTCCTTTTTTCTCTTAATTAATTTTTTTTCGATTGTTTGAATAACCCTCGGAATTTGTAGCCTCCCTGAGTTTGATCTCGTTAGCTATAGGAAAATTAAATAGAAAAAAAACTCTTGCTACACATTTTTCTATAAATATTTTAGTTTGAGAAAAATAATTTTTTTATTGCAGGATTCTTTGGGTCAACAACATTGCACATTTATATTCCATCTATTAAAAAACCAACCTAAAAAATTCCGATTAAAGTCTTGAGGGGCGATCGCCACTTGGTTTTTCCAAGAGAATCCGTCTAAGAAATAGAAGAATTATTTCCCTACAAGTCGCTCAAGAACTTGATCAGTGATTGGAAGAGGAAAATGATCCTTCTTAGCTGTTGAATTTTGATGACAGTAGTATATAGATAGCCACCAAGATATCAGTACTCGGGAAGAGATCTCCTCTCCTTGGTCATTCTTTCCAATGGTGAGCCCCTATTTCTTGGGAACTACATGCAAGGGGCTCACCCATTTGGAGTCAAGATGGGATAAATTAAGCCTACTTTACACCACTTCATAATTTCCTTCATGATGACATCCCACAAGTTCAGATTTAACCTCCTTTGGAATTCTTGGGATGGCTTGCAATCGTCATCTAGGTATATGTGGTTTGAACACAGACTTGGATTATCCCTCAAAGCTCTGACACTTTCTAACCAAGTGCCTTACAATTATTTTCATAAATCTCGAGAAGTCACGATTCTTGATCCAAAGTCAGCCTGCTGCTGATGGTGATTAAACACATGTGTTCTTCGACCGCAAGGAAAGCATACTTCAGACCTATCGAGAGCGGTTTGACTTATAGTAATTTTTGAGGTTTCTCCACGATTACTTCAGAAACGTTAATGGTAGATGGTTGATCTGCTAATTTCAATGAGGTATTGTCCACCTCTGTCACTCCTGGCTCTGAAATGAATGTGCTGAACATATCTGTAAAGAATTATTCCTATTCGAGCTGACATGAATCTTCTTTGAACATGATGCTCAATGACTCAAATTCCGATTCAGTCTCCCAGTCGGCAAGGATGCATGGGCTGACTGTGCTATCTAGGTCCTCCTTTGATGTGAGGATTTCCTATGTGATGACGTCATTCAAAGAACTTTATGGGTCTTGGATGTCCACAATACCACAGTCTACTTCTAATTCTACTCTCCATGTATCAGATATAGCTTTTAGTTCACTATCCAAATCCATGGTAACTTTGTCAGAGCTAGAGTGGAAGGTAACCTTCCTAGACTCGTAGTCGACAATCGCTTCGGCTATGTGAAGGAACAATCGACCTAGAATGATGGGGGTCTAGAGTAACGGTGCAGGTGAGTCCATGTCTAGGACTACAAAATCAACTAGGAATTTCACGTCCTATACGGTTACAATAATGTCCTCCAACATATCATCGGGTCACTTCACAGATCGATCCGTGAACTGTAGCATCAATTTTTTCGGTTTAAGAGGTCCAAGTTCAAATTCTTGTAGTAGTGAGGAAGACATGAGGTTTATTTAAGACCTTCTATCAAGTAGAGTCTTCTAAAAAACTTGGTCAAAGATCTGGCATCTGATGTTGGGCACTCCCTCATCTTTCTTTTTCGGCGGGAGATCATTGATTGAATTCATTGTGGCTATGGTCAAGATGTGTTTCTTTCCTCTATTGTGCTTGTTCTTGTGGTTCAGACACTTACAAGTGCATGCCTCTTTTAATCCTTTCTTGACAGTTGGCATGTAGTTCCATGCCTTCATTAGTGATATTTTTAGAACAAGATTGTTAATAATTTCAACCACTCCAGGATCGAACAATGCAGTTTTTAATTTTGCATTTTTTGGTATTTTTCATAGCTTCTGGGAATGGAACATTCATAGAAGAATAAGCATTGTTCTTAGTTATAGACCTATTGACAGATGATTGTCCAAAATATGGGTCATCACGCAAAATAGTAAAAAATCTATCAACATGAGCTTGGGTTTCGTCGATCTACTCTAGATCGATTGTTGGTGCTGGATCCTCCAGGCTGGTCCTTCGGTGCTTTGGCTCTTCAATTCTTTTTGTAATTTTTTGTTTTGTTGATTTTTTGTATATTTTTCTTTTGATGGTGGTGGTGGATGGTGGTTGTTGTTGCTCCTCCATCATCTTTTTACTCACTCGACTCAGCTGGTAGACCAACTGATGTAGAAGATGACTCTCCAAAAGTCATTTTATTCTTCCCCTTAGTGATGGCGAATGGATGCAATGTTGTGCCTCTCCTATGAGTCACTGCTTACGACAAAACATAATCTAAGATATCTGACTTTGACTAACTAGTTGAAACATCACAAACTCCCCGCTCTTTGCATTAGAAATTGTTGTGGTTTGCCTCAACCTGTGCTGGGATTTGAATTTTTCTTGTAGTGAGTCATCAAGCTTCTGAGACATCTTTGCTAGGCCCTAACAAGTTGGGACAAGCAGTCGAGCGCTGGGTTCACTAGAGAAGCCTCAGATGATTCAGCGTGTTGACCATTCTGAGAACAGTACTGCAGAGGCTGGGAACTCTGAGAATCATGGTGAGGAGGAGGGAGTTGCTGCTGATCACACTACAGAGGATGAGGATACTGGTTATAAGAAGCACCCGCATACTGGTGATATGGCTGATATTGGTGGTATGCGAGCTTCTGGTACTATTGATTTTGCCCATATTATTCTGATATTATGGCGGTTGGTGCTGCTGAGGTTGGTTTGGCTAGACAAACCTCGCACCTTGATGTTGGTTATACGGTCGAATAGTCGTGGATTGGCCCTGTTGTTGTCTGCCTAGATGGGCTAATTGTGCATCATTGGTCTAGATCTCATTCACCTCTTAGATGATAGGTGGGGTGGTGAGAATGGATCGTAAGAAGGGGGCGAGATTTCTGGATGGTACATGACAATCTGTTGAGATGACAACGGTAGCTGGTCAGGTGCCTGCATGTAATATACGTGCTCGACCTACAGCTGTCCTTCACTCGGTAGAGGCTGCTATGGAGATGATGGTTCCTTCTGCTCGATAGGAGTGGTGGAGTTCATGCTCACAGATTGCACGACATTGATAGTGCTCACATGCAACTTCAACTGCTTTGAAATTTGATCCAACTTGTCTAGGTACTGGGCCCTCTATTTGATCACAGACAGTTTTCTCCAGATCCTGTGATTAATTTTCAACGATATCGAATTTAGATAGGTGGATCCTGATGATGTTGAAATTGGAGCTCTCGTCCCTGTCTTTCTCACTAGATGCCGCCATATTGACAGGCTTTTAATGGACTTGCAGTTGGTGCGGATATGCATGGGATGATGATAGAACAACCTCTCCTTCAACCATCTCTTCAAAAATCTACAAAACAATGTCCTCATCTTAGGCAGCATCTACTAGCCTTTGGCTCTCAAGAGTAAGTCTCCCGAAGAAGTGTTGGACCAAGCTGGTTTGCGATATGTCTTGGTGGGGACACTTCTCTTGCAAATCACGCAATCTCTCCCAAGATTCATGTAATGATTCATGGGATCCCTGTGAGAAAGTGTTGATCCATACTCGCATCCGATTCATATGAACCAATGGATAATACTTATAGAAGAATGCCGACTTCAATTTGTCCCAAATCGTCATGACCTTCCCCATATGATTGATCCAGTATAAAGCCTTGTCCTGAAGGCTGAAGGGGAATGTAGTCATCTTGACTATGCCCAATAAGATGTTGGGGTAGTGAGTAGTATTACATATGTGAGATAATTGCTAAAGATGGAAGTAGGGTTCTTCGTTGTTGTTCCCGTGGAACGAGGGTAGAAAAGCAAGAAACTGCGGCTTGATCTCAAAGTGTGTATGGACTACAGGAATATGTATCCACTCTATCATCTATCTAGCACCATGATTGTAGGTTTTTTGAGAGTAGGATTGGGCCTCTCTCCCCTCCACTCATCTGTGGGCCCACTACGGGTCCGTCTTATAGTTCATATTCTCTTACTCCTCCTCCTCTATTCTCTCTCTCTCTCTCTCTCGCTCTTCTCAGGTCATTCAACATCTCCTGGAAAGAGACCTAGGATAGGGCCTGATCTATCAAATGTTGTTGGATGGCCTGGATGGAAGCCAGAAGTTGTGATTAAGTTGTCCTTGATATGGCTGGTTTGGTCTCTTTCCATTTTCTTGAGGAGTTATCTCTGACTCAAACTCAGAGGATGTAATCTACAAGGGGTCTAGATATTGTCTCTGCACAAAAAGATGCATCCTGTTCAAACTGGAAATCTTCTATACTGTATGTAATGGATTATCTGGAGTTAGGGTCAATTCCAAATGTATGTGAATGGAGCATATGATATTTGACTGAAATCGATATCCATCCAAAAAGGGCGAAAGGCGGGACAAGAGTGATCCCGATTTATTGAAATAAAGGAAGAAGTCGAGGAATCTGGAGATTGGTTCGCAAGGTTCGAACTGGGTTATCGGAAATCACTTCGAATTATTGAATATATAGAACTCATGGAATTGATGTGGGTGTCGGCAGGGTCTCGACAATCCATCCATGAGAGGACATCTTGGAGAGAAGCAGAGTAGATGAGGAATGGAATATTGTAATGAACAATAGATGAAAATGACGAAGGACACAATACGGGGATCAAAGTGAGTGGGGCATAAAGAAATAAAAATAGATGAAAAGAAAAATGGTGCATGTGTGCAGGACTGATTTTTCACCTAGTTCTAATCAAACAAGTACAATAAAAGTGTAGATTCACTAACCCGACACAATGTTGAGCTGTTGAAATTCAATTATTTTTATCTTTTCAATTTTGTTATTATTTTAAGGTTCTGGATTTTGTGCATGGGGGGATACTCAACCAAAGAATAGGAGAGGAAGCCAATAGGTGAAACCGATACTTCCCTCACAAGTGAGGTACTCGGACACAAGGCGATGAGACAGATGCACCCGTAAGGGCATGGTCAAAGATCAATACTTCAAACCAGTTAGGATTCACCACACAAGATGGGAATACCGTCGTAGACAAGGCCCTACTCGCCTACATATGCTAGAAGCGCCAATACCTTGTCGTCCCAAGTGATTATCAAGGCAACCACAGACCAGGAAGTGGGCTCTAATCCTTAAGGGTCGTGCCTTACTTAGTGAGGAACGCATCTGAAAATATGGGCTTTATGAATCCCAAACAATTAATGTTCATTACGAATGTAAATTTCGTCAAAGTTTATTAAACAATCCCCCTATTTAAATTTTTAATTTTCACTTTTTTGAGTATTTTTCTAAATAGTACGCCTAACAACTTTTTCGCAGTTTCTTTTTGAATCCTAAGTGATACAAAACTGGGAGAGGAATCGAAAAATCCGTGCAATTTGACATTAAGGTGGAAATCTCACCTTAGTATCGAATGATGCATGCAAAGTTAGAAGGATTTATAATGCTTCCTAACTCTCTCCATTCAAGATGTAAAACATAATGTTTAATGTTATACTAAATGTAATATAAGCAGATGAAATCACCCTAAGAAGGATATGCTATTAACCTAAAGAATTAGATGCTAAATACATAGAAAAGAAACCCAAAAGTCTGATCTTGGAGACTCCTCAGTGTCTGCCACATCAGATCATGTTGCGCTGTATGGAGCCTCTCACGGTGCCCGGTTTCAATCCCAAATAATCAACAATTTATTTTTTTTGACTAGGTCCAAGTGTAGAGAATTATAGACACATGCAAATATTAATGTGTTTGGACCTAATTTACTTAGCCAAAAACTTCCTAAAAATTTAAGGGCTCAATCACAGAAAATAATTGAAAATAAGGTTGAAATCTCAAAACACGAGAAATAAATTAAAAGAAAGGCGATGAAAATAATGAAAAACTGATGAGGCCCCCATGTGAACAATCATTCGAGCACTAGATCTCGTAGAGTGTTGTCCAAAATGTCCAAGTCCTGAATTATTATAAATAATAATTGCAAAATTAAAGTAAAGGCACACTCTTATAAAATAAAAGAAAAATCCTAAGATAAGATACCTGCTCTTCTTCCTCTCTTTGACTCTCTCTCTTGTTCTCTCCAATCAACTTATTGAGAAAAGGCTAATATCCTCACATCTCAAGTGCACCAGCTTCCAAAGAAGTTGCCTTCACCGCGTAGTTCGTCGCAGTAAATTCAACAAGAGATATGCCAGAAGAAGCTAAAACAACGATTAATACATAAAAATAAAAGAGAGAAAATAAACCATATGAATATATACAAATGCCTATCCTGTTTTGCTTCATGGCAATGGTGCCATTTTATCAACCAACTAACACAGGGGTGGTCGTGTGCACTCACAAGGCGAGATGCATAGTCTTTGAAGTGACTGTGCACAAGAGCCGATTAAATCAACAGTCAACCCACAAGCAAGATATAGCAATGGAATAAGGAGTGGGCTAAATTTTATTGTAACCAAGACAAAAAGTGCATAGTGTACAAGTATTCTGGGTGTCGAACCCGTGAGAGCTACGAAGATAGGAAAACAATTATTGTCTACAAAGAAGAAACAACAACTATTTTTTTGTACTTTTGGGTTTTTGATTTTTTTGGTGGGGTTTTAAGTGTATTTAATATTTATGTATTTTAATTATATATATTATTTTAATTTTATAAATTTATTTTGTTTTTATATTTTTTTGATTTTTTAATTTCTTTTCTTTTTTATATGCAATAGCGATATATATATATATATGTATCTGTAGAATAACAGATACAATTTATGTAATATTTATAATATATATAATAAACATACCAAAATTAAGAATATATAATTGGGAACAATCCTTTTTATTTTTTAAGGTATTAAAAAGATTTATACGTATTTATAATTAAATTGAGTATATTAATAAGTATGTAATTATATATATTAATATATGAGATATAAATGATTTTAAATTTATAAATATAGATGTATATATATATTCAAAAATAAGAAAATAAATTATTTTTATTTTTTATATTTTTTCCTCTATTTTGTATTTTTTTTCTTCGATTTTTTTGCTAATTTTTAGGTATTTTTAAATTCAAAGTACTTCAAATTACAGAGTTATTAAATAGGCTGAATGTTTTAGGGTCTTAAAAGTAGATAAACAGTTCAAAATTCCATAAACTACTTTTAGTATGTAGTAATATATATGGATCATAAAATTAATTTTTGAAAATATTTTCTAATTTTTTAAGGATAGGAGTGTTTTGTAAGTTTTAAGGTTTTCTTTTGATATTTTTTTTGATTTTTGATCTGTAGCTATATTCTATAGTGATATATAAAATATAATTTTTATGGAAATTTTGAAAGTGTTTTTCTTTTTTTTTGTATTTTATCTCCAAAAAGGGATAAATATCACCAAAATGATTTTTTTTGTAAATTGAAAATGCAATGAAATTTCTATTAAAATTATGGGCATGTTTAACCATAATTCAAGGCACATCCAGTAATTTTGCACAATTTATAGAGAAAATGAACTATTTAATTAAAAAAGAAGTGTACAAAATTAATTATATAGGCCTAATAGCGCTGTATTTGTAATAAAATATACATTCAGTGGGTTATATGGAAAATATACCAAAAGTTTGAACTTATTTTACAATTTTTAAGATTAAACCTAAATAACCAAACCCATAAGGGGCTGGATGCAAAGTGGTCAACTCACGTGGGGTGCTACGTGAGCTGACCTGACACGGGACCTTTGTGTAATATCCAACATGTGCGGGGGTATGTATGAAATTTTTACACAACATTTTAAACGTAAATAAATATGTACACGAATAAATTTAATTACAAAAAGAGGTGGGGTTACTAAGTAATTTACCCCCTAAAAAGCACATGATCGGAGGACAGAGACGCGAACACATGGCTTGATCTACGACCCCGGGGGGCTTCACTTCTTCTTTAATCAAGGTTCCATATTAGATCAGGGCCCCAAATTGGATCCGACAGTGGAAAGAGATGTTGGAAGGAATATGAAGAACTTGTTGCCGATAAGTTTTATTTGTTACTCCCATCCGCTTCCGGCCTCCTCCTCCTTAGATGAATGGTTATTCTCCTTCTCGGGACTCTTGCACATCTTGTTGGTGCCATAAATGGGTCCAAGGTCTCTAGAGGAGCCCAGGATTCAGAGTCATTTGGAGCTCCTATTCTATCTCTTGAGTGGTGCTCTCGGTGGGCTTCATGATCATGGACCTATGCCGAAATGTTAAGGGGGTCGAGGGTAAACTCCTCGACCCTCTACTGAAGCTGTAGAGGCACGTGGTGAGTAGGGTGATAGGAGATTCGATGAAGCTGGCGGAGGGAGCTCCGACAGGCTTTTACGAAGAAGGCGATGGGAAAGAAGATGGAGGCAGAAGGGAGTTAGAATGAGGTTGGGTCACGATGAATTTGGTGCCGGAGCTCGAGGCTATGACGATTTTAGTTTTTAAAATT
The DNA here is from genome assembly GCA_037367405.1 of Ottelia alismoides. Classification (NCBI taxonomy): domain Eukaryota; kingdom Viridiplantae; phylum Streptophyta; class Magnoliopsida; order Alismatales; family Hydrocharitaceae; genus Ottelia; species Ottelia alismoides. Next base: position 428,900 of record JAZKJV010007525.1, on the reverse strand, counting down.
AAACTAGAGGTGCAATCATAGAATGAAATTAAACCCAAATCTAGTCTACCTCAAGAAAATGCGAAGAAAAAGAAACTAACCTAGCATCTCAACGAGCCCTAGAGCTCGGAGCATAAGAGGTCACCAGAGAAGGAGTCTCGATTGTCCTGGACTGCACCCTCCACTGCTTTCTCCATGCTAAGACGGGCTGGAGCTTCTCCCATTGTCACCAAGAGCTCTATGCGGAGTCCAACTGGGGTTACATTGGTTGAAGGGGGATCAAAACCAAAATGAATGATGGGGATGTTCTTTTATATCTGTGGATTTCAGCCAAAATGGTGAAGCAATGGCGAGAGAATTGAAGGTGGTAGGTGGGGATTCTCATACGTGCGAGTGATGAATCCACATTTCATCATCTTTATTCTATCATTTTCGCCTCAAAAACCCTTGCAAATGATTGTAAATACCCTTAATTCCCACATTTTAGCATTCATGCATGTGTGTTTACATAGTATATAAAATACAGTTTTTGAAGCCAAAACAAAAGAATAAAGAAATGAAAAGAAAAAGAATAAAATATTGTAAATATTTTATGACACTAAACCCCGAGACCTAGGCATCTAGATGAATAGGTCGACAAGGAATAAAGTAGGGGGAGATGAGGGCTAGGAACGAATAAAGATTCCTCTTTGTTTAATTCATTCTTTATTCATTTTGGGACCTATTTTTAGTTCCACTTTTTATGCTTCAAATAAAGAAACTTTGTACATGAAAGTTGTAGATAATTAAATATAGAAAAATAAAAAATTGATTTCATACAGAAATATTGTACAGACAAAATGTTATGATCTAAATAAGATTCCATAATCCCAACTTCCCACACCAGTATCTCTCAAATAAAAACTCGAAATGTATTAAAATCACCCTTAATTGTATATAATTTTTAATAAGCTATTTAACGAAGGTGGTTTCGTATTTTGCGGAGCTACAGTTTGAAAGTTGAGTTTTGGACCCCTATTGTATACTTATACAGATTAAAATATTCATTTTATTTATTATTCATTATTTTTATAATTTCTTATTTTTATAATTTTCTAAATATTATTTATAATATATGTGTACATTAAAATGAGAATAAAACACTGAAGAAAATACAAAAATAAAATGCCTATGTACAATAAATAGGTATAATACCTGTAAATTACCTATATAATTAATACTTCTATTTTATTAAGTGTATAAAATAAAGTTATAAATTTATAAAATAATAAATGGAATTAATAAAATTAAACATACAAAATAAAAAAAATATTAAAATATATAGATAAAGATACCTTTATAGCTCATAAAAGGTAACTTGTAATATTAAAGCTCGAAAAAATAAATAAAAATCATAATAAAATACTTTACAAAATAAAAAATATTTTTATTTTATACTCCAAAAATAGTAAAATCATTTGCTATTTAAAAATGAATTTTTAAATAATTTTTGTAGGGGTTTTCCTGGTTGGTCCACGTGGACCAACCAGAAGGGTCTGAGAGTTGACCTCGGTCAACTCTCTGACCCGCCCCTGTCCCTTTGTCAGAACTCGTTTTGACTCCTTTTCTCGATTTTTTCGAGGACTCTCCTTGCACCTTCTTAGCTTAGAGCCTTCTTGACTTTTGATCCTCGTTCAACGGACATGCACGCCAAGGTGAAACCTCGGCCGTTGGAACGCTGCATCGACCTGTGCACCTCGTTCTTTGGACCGCCTGAACCATTTTGTCAATTCCCTCAAATACCTCCTCCTATTTCCACTTTCATATTTGAACCCCTTTTGCACCAACTTCGCTCCCCCTTTCATGATCCATAGTGAGAGGAAGGTGACAGCTTCCTCCTCCGCATGTCAGGTCGGTCGAGTAAGCTTCGAGGCGGCTCCACCACCTCCGGCGAACACCCTTGCCGTCGAGGTTCTTCCTTAGGTATATCTGCCTTCGAGGTTCCCCTTTCCCTTATTTTATTCGTGTAGTTTCCTCCCCGTAGTCGTAGGAATCGATTCACCCCGTTCGTTTCACGTGTCATCCATCAAATCGCCCACAGACACTTCGCCGGAGCAAGCTCCGGCCACCCTCCATTTTCGCGATATCCATCGTTCCACCACGCTGTGGGGTCGAGGCAGTTTTCCCTCGACCCCTTCACCCTCTTTTTGCAGGTTTTGGGCCACGAGGAGAGCCTGGGGCTCATTTTACCACTCGCCGAGGTTCCTGGAGCTCCTTAGCTCCGCCACCGCCTTGCGTGAGCTCCGGTCGATGCCGGAGATTTTTGGAGTACCCAGCATCAAGAGGAAGACCGCAGGAAGTTAGCCGGCCATTTCTGGAGCTCAAGAGGACGTCGGAGGATCGAGAATAGAGGCAGGGAAGGTCGCCTTCACCGACCTTCTTCCCTACCGTCGGATCAAGGCCAAAGGCCTAGGTGTGCAACAACCGTTAGATCCCTTCGCCCCGCAGCCGTTCGATCAAGGGACAGGATCTAATCTTGGCCACTCATCCGCGAAGGGGTATCGGGCGTCCCCGTGCCGCCACGTGTCAAGTGGAAGGACGTACATCGTCGGATCTCGCCTGCCTGGGTATTTTGCACTTCACCGCCAGGAATTTTTGTACTTATTATGTAATACATAATCATTCATCTACAGTTCAATAGTTTCAGATATTTTGCAAAAACACCCTTGAAGATTTTATATTTGCATTATGGTCCATGTCCACGTCACACTACATGACTCACGCACATGGGATGTGGGTATTTTGTAAGGGACCCCCTGTGGGTTTTGTTATTTCATTCTTATCCAGGAAACATTTTATTAAGTGTAATATTTTTGGTGAAACTGTAAAGTAGCCCCTCAGGTTTTTGTTATTTACGTTTAAGTCCCTGCCAAGCGTGTGAGCACCACATACGTAGGTGGGAATTTTGCACTGTGTCCCTTGGGTTTTTGGCTATTAGTGATTGATCTTAGAACTTTGTTAATTAGTTGTATATTTCTAGAAAATTGCACTTGAGCCCTTGATTTTCTGGATATTAACACATTTGCCCCTGCTAGTGTTGATTTTTCTCTTTGTTGTTTGCATTTATTTCATCATATAAAAAATTCTAAAAATTCTCAAAAAAATAGCATAAGCTCCTGTTTTGTTGCTCTTTTACGCCATATTTTTATTTAGCATTTTTATTACAAATTCATATTTATAAAAATTCAAAAACATGCATTTTCTCTACTGACTACATTAGAAAATACATAAAAATTATCAAAACCTCTTGAAAAATTCCCAAAAAAAATCACATTTTGTTTTTTTTTCTGTGTTTTAACTTCAATCCAAAAATCACTAAAACATTCAAAGGAAAACCCCTAAAAATAACAAAACCTCTTAAAACTTCATAAAAATCTTAGAAATTCTAGAAAAATCCTAAAATAATTCCTATAAATTTTCTCCATTTAATAAACTTTAATTTAAAATTAATTTGAGGAATTTTTATGTTTGTTTGACATTTTTCATCCTCATTTTAGTTTCAGCCTTTTCATTTATTCACTGTTTTCAGTATTTTTCACTTTAAAAATACCAAAAAAGGAAAAATCTAGAAAAATCAAAAAAACATTATAAAATTTTAAAAAGCCAAAAAATATTTTATTTCCTGAATTTTGAATATTTTTTACCTCTTTTTTATAAATACATTATCTCCTTTTTCTTTAATATATATCTACTTTATTACTTAAAAGAAAATATAAAAAAATATAAAATACAAAAAGAAAATACAAGATCAGAAAATTAAAAATCAAAATATAAAATTATAAAATCAAAAATTAAATAAAAAAATTAGTAATTAAAAACCCACAAAATTAGCACATTTATAGATATTTGATCACATTCATTCTTGTGCATTGATTGCCCGATTTATCCTGCTTGTTCCATGTGTTCGATACTCTACACATACTTGCACCTATACGCACTTTTGTTGTAGAGTTATAATAAATTTTAACTCCACACATTTATGTTCATTTCGTGATTTATCTATTGTGGGTTAATTGTTGATTGACCCGAGTTTCGTGAGCGGTCGCCACAATGACTTTGTCTCCACCTTGTGTTAGACATATTTAGACCCTCGCAAAATCCGAGTTATCAAATGGCGCCGTTGCCAGGGAGCAACAACGTATAGATCGGCTTTATTTGTGATTGATTGTGATTATTTGTCTACATTTTTGTCTCATTCATCTATTGATATATCTTGTTGAGCTATCTAACCTCCTCTCTTTGTGACTTTGTGCGAGGTACCGCGGATCGAGGGAGGCGCTCTATTCAAGGCGCTTACGTACCTATGTGAAGTCAGCTTCACGCTTGCTACCTTGGCACTAAGGATTTAGAGAAATTTTGTAGCTTAACTCTATTTATCTTTTTGCATATGCTTGTGTAATTTGAAGTGAGAGAGTGACTCTAATTTGTAATATTCAGGACTATTCGGACACTTCGACACTTCATGAGGTCTATAGCCCGAGGGATTGTTCCCTTGGGGGCCTCGTCGGCTTTCGTGATTTTCTCACCGGTTTTATTTTCTTTAACTTTTCTTTCATTTTGATTCACGAAGATTTTGGCCCCTAGACTTAGGATTTTATATTGACTGTGACGTAATTGATTAAGGCCCTACACCTAATATCTTACCTGCAAATATAGATCGCTAAGTGGACCTAATTAATCACTCACGAAGAAAAAGCTAATTTGGTCACCTGAGGGGTCATGTGCCGCTAGAGGTCGTATACAGCGCTGGTAGGATCCGTTGTGGCGGACACCGGTCGGCATTAGAGATCGGACCCCGACCTTTCTTGTTGACCTATTAGCTATTGTTCTTCTCGAGTAGAATTTTTTTCTAATGCTGATTTCTTCTTGCATCATATAGGTAGTTTTAATTTTGTCTTTAAATTTATGCGCGGATCACCCTGCATGTAGAGTGTTGGAGCAAGGTACGCATTTCTAACTCTGCATGCATCATTGTGTTGGATCGTGCATCGTCTTTTCCGACTTCCTCCCATGTTTTATTGGACTTTAAATAACCCAGGAAATCGTAAAATTCGTTAGGCGTTGTTTTTATTCAGAAAAAGACTAAAAAAAGTGATAACCATAAAATTGGGACTGCTAATGCAAACTTGACTTTAAAACTCACCTCACCAAAAATTTTGTCTTGGGGAGAGTAACCCCCTCCTTGGTTGATTTATATGCAACAAGAGAGTGACCCACACACTAGGATAGAGCCATACCTGAACTCCTCTCAGACTACTGCTCTAGGGTTAGTCGTTCTCCAGTGAGTATCTCTCTGGAAATGGTTAAAGCAGACCGTGACGTCCTTTGTAGAGTGGATTGATCGGGTATCCGGTAAATGGTCCGCAATTCATACTAGCTGGGAAAGATCTAGCCTTAGGTCAAGACAGTCTCCTAGGAGCATCAGGTTCCTACCATCTTGCTTAATCTCTCTGATAGACTGATTAATCACCTAACTAAAATTGAAAAGATAATTGACCGAGCCTTTACGGTCATCAGCTCCAGTGTTGTGTAGGTGAACCAGGGTTTGATTTCACATCTTGTTTGCATTCCAGATCTCATCCGCCCTTTCTTCAAGATCACGATGATGGGGAGGAGATCCCTTAGGCCACGTCTGGTGGCACCTCTATCGAGCACTCCTCCCTATTCATCTAGGTTGGCTTCGAGGAGTCCAGACCCACTCGTCGAGCCTGAGTTCACGTCCACCCTGTTCCCCCTCGATCACCCTTCTTCTTCAGTCAGTCCTGTGATATTAGAGTTTAATGCAGCACAGAGTTCTGAACATTTGACGGCACCTGAGATGGGTACTTTTGCCTTTGCAGAGACCCAAGATATGGCCGGCAGAGAGGAACACTCAAATGAGCAGGAACCACCTCCGTATATATATGATCAGGCTGCCATCAACAATTTCTTGTTAGATTCCCTGGAGACTATGCAGATACAGATCAAAGACCAGGGAACCTTCATGGGTGACATCATGAGAGAGCTGGCGCAGATGCGAGAGGACAGAGCAAAAAGACTTGAGGGCGGTGGAGATATACCAGAAGCAGGAGGCGGTGGAGGAGGAGAACCTAACCAGTAGAGGCCACCACCGATGACCATGAGACAATTGCACAACCCAGCTGCAACCCTCACTCACTGATGGATCCAACTTCCTCCCATTGTCAGGAACTTCGAGCTTCGCCCCCAGACCATTAAGTTGTTTCCCAAGTTTCATGGGCTGGCCACCGAGGAGCCTCATCTCCATCTGTAGGAGTTTGAGATGATTTGTAGCTAACCACGACACACTAGTGGACGAGGACACGATAAAAATGATTGCCTTCCCATTCTCCTTAACTAACAGAGCAGTCTATTGGCTGAAGCACCTTGGGAGGTATGTCACATCTTGGGCGCAACTCCGGATCGAGTACTTGAACAAGTACTATCCACTCAGCCGGACCAACGCAGCATGAGCCATGATCAACAACTTCACTATAATCTTGAATGAGGAGTTACACGAGGCTTTGGATCAATTTAGAGAGCTCATTGATCGGTGTCCACATAACGATATATCAAAGACCAACTTGGTTCAGAGTTTCTTTTGTGGGCTGACACCGGAGCTGCAGGGGCTTGTGAATGCCTCTTGTGATGGATCCTACTTTTCCAGGGGTGAAGACGAGGTTTGGGCCATCTATGAAGGTATGGAAGAGAACTCGACAGTTATGGCCCAAGCCCGAGACACACCAGCCCACCCACCCAGACATCACCCCCCCCCCCCCCCCCCCCCCCCCCCCCCCCTACACGCGCACCACACTCCGTCAGCAGCAGTAGCTCAGGCTGAATCCACCGCCGCTGACATGGGGATCATTAGCGAGAAGTTGGACCGCATCGAGATCCTTGAGCAGAAGCAGAGTCAAGGTCTTGCACAGATGGACTAGTTGACTAAGACCATGAGTGACCTGAAGACGCAGATCCTATGCATCCAGGTGGCACAAACGTCCACTCAGCAGCCTCCCAGGTCACGTGCTGATCCCAGCAGTAGCAGCTCCACCCAGCCCTCTACCACATACCGCTAGATACACCACAACTAGGTAGAGCCGGTCCAGCAGCTACAACATTACCCATTGCTGCCACAATCTCAGGACACTCAGATGGTGGTCTACCAGCCAGATCAACCATTGGCAGTTCTCCCTCCACCACCCTTCGAGTAGGAACCATTGATGGAAGTCAATGGGATATGGTATGACCGGTACCCACAGCAGGCCGGGATTCGTCGCGATCACCCCAGATTCCGTTGGACCACCGAAGGCACTTCATCCCAACAACAGTCTCCACCTCAGGGCACTCAGAGCAGCCAGCAGCAGCAACAGCCCCATTACTCGCACCAGCAGTACCAGCAGGGTCCTCGTCCCTCTTATCAGGGACAGCAGTGGAGGCAGCGTCAGCAGCCTCACCGGTCATACTCCCAGCCTCCCCCTCATTATTCCCATCAGCACTCTCATTTCCAGCAGGGGAATACTTCCGATTCTCAGACACCTGCCTTCGAGAACCCAGCGCTTGATGACCTCGCCCGCTTGCTCTCTGAACACCAGGCATCCTTCCGGCGGGAAATGGATGAGTTCCGGCAGAAGATGAGGGATATCATCAAGGGAAAGGCCGCCATACCAGCACAGATTAAGATTAAAGGAAGTCTGAGCAGCTAAAGTCTACATAGGATACCACTCCTAGTGACTCTTTTGATGACATGTCTTCTTTTATGTGTGATGTTGATTTCATGATTACTAGGAGCGGTAGGATGCCAGCCAACAGCACCTCGTCTGAGCGACAACCACACGAGGAACCAGGAGCGTCAGACGATGAGAGTAGCGGTGTTGATGTCGCTTATGATGTTGACGACGGTGGTGCTGAGGCCACCAATGATAGATCCACTTGACGGTACTGAGGCCGTTGTTACTTCCGATGCAGGCGGTGGTGCTGATGCCACCATTTTACTTGATGTTGATGCTGCAAAGACAAATGTCGTGGTTGGTACTAATGCCACCACTTCTGCTTTTGTTGAGCTTCCACCTGTTGTGTTGCCACCTTTTGCATCTCGAGACTGTGGTAACAAGAAAAAGAACAAAAATATGATTAAAGGGAAGGTTTTTGTATCTACTCCGAGTCCATATGTGTTGCATGATGATCTATGTATGGATTCCATTCCTTCACAGGAACAAGAACCTCTTCCTGGCCCTCCATCTGAGGAGGCCCCTACCATCACTTTCCCCCAAGCACTCCGCATGGCGAAGGGGAATAAAAGAGAAAATCTAAAAAAGACACATCAGTTAGAGTTCAGAAACCAAATGATTGATAGATTTCAGATTCACTTGACTCTACAGGAGGCACTAGAGCTCGTCTCCCTTTTCTAGAAGAACTTGAGAGAGAATATTACAGTCTGTAGGAAGAGGAGGAGTCACAGAGGAGAGATCCATGTGCTTACCCGTGCCACATGCTTTTCCATTCAGAACAAACTGCCAGCCAAGAAACCCAATGCAGGAGCTCCCTATGTCAGATGCAAGATTCAGGAGCACAGTTTGATCGTACTCGACTAGACAACGACTCTTCTATCAACATCCTTTCGGCAGCCTTAATTGATCGATTCAATTTTGGCCCTCTTCATCGGAGCAGGACAATCCTTCAGTTTGCTGATAGATCGATTAAGAGACCGAAGGGGTTGTTGAGAGATGTGGTCATTACCATTCAGGGCCTGAAATTCCTCGTGGGCTTTGTTGTTTTGGACATGGAGATCCCTGAGTCGGTAATAGATACCACCATCATACTTGGACACCCATTCTTGGCCACTGCCAAGGCGGTGACTGACCGTGATAGTGGGAAGGTGTACTTTTTCGTAGAGGGCGAAAGTATACAAATAGAGATGATCGACGAGACCAGAGCAAGAGATTTAGCATGCTCAGAGCAGTTCAGTGACACAGAGCAGATGACAGAGGCTGAGCGAGATGTCCACCAGGAGTGTGACTTCGTGATGACCGATGATGAAGCCATTTGGACAGATCCTGTAGCACAAGCCCTCGCCTTGCCCACAAATTCAGCATACTTACAACTTATAACAGATGAGAGTTTCGAGAGCACACCCCTAGCAGAGGACACATTAGAGGCCGACAGTTGTGGGATGAGTGGTGAAGCAGAGTTTCCTTCATGTTCTTCTAGTTCAGATCCCTCGGATTTAGACATTGATTGGGATGATTTTGAAGATTACTTGCCATGTCTGATTCCTTCAGAGCCGACAACTAGGACAGAGAGCGAGCCAACACAGTTCACAGAGATACCAGCAGGGTTCCCTTCGTCAGATTTTAATGCACAGGGAGAGTTCTCACTTGCAGACCTGGCATCTTTCACTCAGACATATCAGAAGCCAGATTTGGCAGCTCCCAGTTGTCCAGAACTGAAGCCTTTGCTACAGTCACTGAAGTACAGATTCCATGCAGGTGAGACAGATATGCACCCAGTCATTATCTCAGCAAATTTGACTGGAGTGCAAGAATCTCGTTTGATGGAGGTTTTTAAAAAAAATCGCAAGGCAATTTGATGGAGTATAGTTGATCTCCAGGGGATTAGTCCGGCTCTGTGCTCCCACCATATCTACCTCGAAGAGGATGCTAAGCCCTCGCGTGAGTTCCAGCGACAACTGAACCCGAATCTTTGAGATGTGGTCATGAAGGAAATATCAAAATGGTGGAGCGTCGATTTTATCTACCCCATCTCCGACTCCAACTGGGTTAGTCCATTACATGTGGTACCCAAGAAGACATGTATCACTACAGTTGTGAGTAAGTCTGGAGAGGAGATAGCTACCCGGGTACCCACTTCTTGGAGGGTATGTATGGACTACAAATGATTGAATGAGACCACCAAGAAGGATCATTTCCCACTGCCATTCATTGGTCAGGTATCGAGAGGCTAGCTGGGAAGAGTCACTATTGTTTTCTTGACGAGTACTCCGACTATAACCAAGTGGCCATTGCGCCCGAAGATCAAACAAAACGACATTCACCAGTCTGTTTGGGACATATGCTTTCAGACGGATGCCCTTTGGTTTGTGTAACACCCTGGCGACATTCCAAAGGTGCATGTTGTCCATCTTTTCGACATGGTGGGTGACTGTTTAGAGGTCTTTATGGATGACTTCTCGGTCTATGGCAATGGATTTGATGCTTGTCTTGTCTGCCTAGACCGTGTGCTTCAGCGCTGCATTGAGGTCAATCTTGTCTTGTCTTGGGAGAAGAGTCACTTCATGGTGACTCAAGGGACGGTCCTTGGTCATATCATCTCCAACAGGGGCATGGAGGTTGATCCGGCTAAGGTGAATATCATTAGAAAACTCAATCCACCGTCCAATTTACGCCGATTGTGGTCTTTTCTGGGGCATGTCGGTTTCTACCTACGGTTCATACAGGACTTCAGTCGTATTCCCGACCGCTCACTGATTTGCTGACAAAAGACACCAAGTTCATTGTCGATGATAAGTGTCTTGCGTCCTTCGAGACTCTCAAGAATCTAATTGTTAAGGCTCCTGTCCTTCAGCCATCCGATTGGTCTCTCCCATTCGAGATCATGATGGATGCTTCTGATTTTGCCGTAGGGGCTGTGCTTGGGCAAAGGAGGGATGGATTGTCGTATGCCATTCACTACGCTAGCTGGACTTTGGATGCCGCTCAGCAGAATTACACTGTGACTGGGAAGGAGATGCTAGCCGTAGTCTTTGCTTTGGATAAGTATAGATCATATAATCTGGGATCAGAAGTGACTATCTATACACATCACATCGCCATCTGGTACTTCATGGCAAAGAAGGATGCCAAAGCTCGCCTTACCAGATGGATCCTTCTGCTCCAGGAGTTTGATATTGAGATTAAGGATAAGCCTGGTGTTAAGAATGTGTGGCAGATCACCTCTCCCGATTAGAGAACCTTGAGGAATCTGAGCCCAGTGCACCTATTACAGAGACATTTCCAGATGAGGCGATCCTTACTATCACCTCGCTTCCATGGTACGTCGACATTGTGAACTATCTTGTCACCAAGATGGTTCCACAAGGTTGGCCCAGGCAGCGACTTGATACCTTCCTTACGAAGGCCAAGTCATACCATTGGGAGAATCCCGTCCTTTATCATGAAAGAGGGGATAGCATCTGGAGGAGGTGTATTCCTCAAGAAGAGTAGCATAGCGTCCTCACCTACTGCCACAAGCTTGAGGCAAGAGGACATCACTCTGGGAGACGGACAACACAGAAGTTGCTCCAATCCGGCCTTTGGTGGCTAACTGTCTTCAAGGATTCAAATGAATTCGTGAAGAGATGTACTGACTGTCAGAAGATGGGTACTTGCGGACAGAGAGATATGATGCCCATGCAGCCCATTCACTTTTGCGAGGTTTTTGACGCATGGGGCATTGATTTCATGGGCCCATTTCTTAAGTGTCAGGGGTTTGAGTACATTTTGCTTGCTGTGGATTATGTGAGTCATTGGGTCGAGGCCATCCCTGCCCGAGATGCATATGCTAAGACTATGTGCCGATTTTTGAGGAAGAATATCATTTCCACGGTTCAGGGTACTTAGAGTTCTGATTTTAGATGGGGGGTCTCACTTTATCAACGACAAGGTAAAGGCCCTTGCAGATGAGTTCAGGATTGACCATCATGTTGCCACTCCACATCACCCTCAGACTATTGGTCTTGCTGAAGTATCGAACAGGGAGATCAAGACTATTTTACAGAAGGTAGTCCGTCCAGACCGAAAGGATTGGTCACAGCTTTTGGACTCGGTCTTGTGGGCCTATCGGACTTCCTTCAAGACACCATTAGGGACATCTCCTTTTCGTCTCGTCTATGGCAAGTCATGCCATTTACAGTGGAAATCAAGCACAAGTCACTATGGGCAGTTACAGAGTTATTATTGGATCCTGAGAGTATAGGAGAGCAGAGGAAAGCAGAGTTGGTAGCCCTGGAGGAACTGAGAGATACAACCTTTTCTAGCAGCCTATAGTATAAGGAAAAAGTGAAGATATGGCATGATTCTCATATAAGCCATAAACAGTTTGAGCCTGATCTGCGTGTATGGTTGTTTGATTCTAGGCTGAGATTATTTCAAGGGAAATTATAGAGTAAGTGGAAATGTCCTTATGTGGTCAGAAAGGTACATGACAACGACAGTATTGATATATCCAGGTTGTCATCTTCATCTACCTTTCGGGTTAACGGTCAATGCCTGAAACTATATCTAGATCAGGATCCACCGACCGTTGAAATTGCCCCTATTCATCTGGTATGAGGTGTGCTCTTTGACTCATATCACTTGCACCTCATACATGATTATCACTTCCATCTTCCACTATATAGATCCATATGTCCATATCATTCATTCATTTGTGATCTATTTATTCTTTTCTTCTTTTCTTCTTTTCCTATTCTATCTTCTTTATCTATCAAAAAGGTGTCGCCCCTTGTTGACAGTCTTCTATACTTAGGACGTACTTTGTCCTAAGTATGGGGGGCGTGCACCCGAAGTTCTTCAATTCTTCGATCCTCTCCATTGTCTCCTCTTCTTGTCTATACATAGGGATATCTTACCCTATGTATATGGGTGAGAGAATCTGAGTACGATCTGTTCATTCCCACCATTGACCCTCCCTGCTTTATGTACAACCTGCTATACTTAGGATTATTTGATCCTAAGTATAGGGGGGGCGATCAACTTCTCATTAATTCATTCATCTCTTTATTCATTTATTCTTTAGACTTGTCTATACTCAGCACGAGTTATGTCTTCTCTTTTCTCTCCGATCTATGAGGACATAGCTCAAGCTAAGTATAGGGGGGTCATATATACTTCATATTTACTTTAGCCATAACTCATACTTTCATATTTTTATTATGGTGAAAAATTCATTAAAGATACCTTAATAAAAAGATGTTGATTATTCCTCAAATTCTTTTTGTATTTACTGATTAATAAATCAAGTGAAAATATTTTTTGCAAAATGTTTGAAAAATAATTTGAAAATCTCTTTGAAAATTATTTTGTAAATATTTTGAAAAACATTTTGTTACATGTTTTCAACCTTTGTAAAAACATTTTGTTTTGAAAATTTTATTTTCTTTGTGTGAAAGAAAATGTTTGAAAAATGATTTGCAAATAGTTTGAAAAATGGTTGCAAAAATATTTGAAAAATCAATCTATATAGTTTGAAAAACTTTTGCAAAATGATTTTCAAATATGTGTACATGTTTGTAAAAATGTTTGAAAAAAGTATTTTGGACTATAGTTTTCAAAATTGTTTGAAAAACCTTTTCAAATAAGTTTTAGGAATATATGCATCATACCAAAATTCGTTTATATATATATATATAATTGACCACTTACCTTTGTAAATTCTTATAATCCACTTCTTATAAATATTAGATGCATCCATGTGTAAATATTTTTAACCTAGTTTTTATCCAAAAACATTTGAAAAATCTTTTTGAAAAATATAAAAAATGCATAAGCATCAACTTTTCAAAAATCCATAAAAAGTTCAAAATCTTTGAAAATTGCACCACAAAAATATTTTCTGCATTCTGCATAGCATTAGCATTTTTCAGATTGAGTTTGATAGTTAAACAAGTCCAAGTAAAATCTGAAGATTGGAGCTTGGTTGGACCTTAAATCTACCTAATATCAGGAAACTTATAGGAGCTGAAATGGAGGTACTTCAGGTCTAGTTGACTTAATTCTTTGAGGATCACGAGACTTGGTTCAATGGATTCTTGACTGCCTAAGTAGAGTATTTCAGAGCACACGTACAACTCTTGTTGATAATGACCTAACTTGGACACCTGCACCTTTCACATGTCTCAACTCAATTGGAGTGGTGAGGGGGTTGGATTTGCCGGTATGAGATGCACACAAGTTGAAACATTTGTCCTCCTCTAGGGAGGGAAGTGCACCCCAACCCGTCCAGGGATGAGGAATTCTAAAGACAGGAGAGTGTGGGATGCAATAAAGCTTCAAAAGAGGGATAGTCTACTGGCTCAAGAGGAAAAACTCCCTATGTAAATGCTGTTGTAAATAGTATTTCAAAAAAAAGTGGACATGCAAGTATAAAAATAAAATGCCTGCCAAAGTATGTGAATATGTGTATAGCCAATAAGGAAGCTTGAGCTTCAAAGTCAAATCATGTGAGCCTGCAGCTGGATTAAGGAGTTATTGGATTGGGGAATCATTGGGTTGAAATACTGGAGAAGTCAGTCTCTTTGTCATTCTAGTTGGGGAGATCCACCATCACTTACGATGTACGAGTCAGATTCATAGTTGTAAGGGTTTGCGTATGAATTGAGGTTCTTCTGACCTGGCTATTGAGGAGACTTGAGCAGAGTTTTGGGATTCTCAAAGGCTATTGGATTTCAAATCCAGCTCTCATTAATGTTTTGCCCGCACTAAAATTCCGAAGGTTCGACTTAAGCTCCAAACTTTGATTTTGTGAAGACAAGTTTGACAATTAAGCTTAATCCATCTTTCTTCTTTTTCTTTTCTTTGTTTTTCTTTCTGCATGTATTGCATAAGTGTTTGCTAGGGACTAGCAAAGGCAAGTATAGGGGGATGATGAATACACTTTTCATCATCTTTATTTTATCATTTGGCCTCAAAAACCCTGGCAAATGCTTGTAAATACCCTGAATTCCCACATTTTAGCATTCATGCATGTGTGTATACATAGTGTATAAAATGCAGTTTTTAAAGACAAAATAAAAAAATAAAGAAAAGAAAAGAAAAAGAATAAAATATTGTAAATATTTTATGACCCGAAACCCAAAGACCTAGGCATCTAGATGAATACATTGACAAGGAATAAAGTAGGGGGAGATAAGGGCCAAAAACCAATAAAGAATCCTCTTTATTTTAATTCATTCTTTACTCATTTTGGGATCTATTTTTAGTTCCACTTTCTAAACTTCAAATAAATAAATTTTGTACATGAAAGTTGTATATAATTAAATATAGAAAAATAGACAAAATTGATTTCATACAAAAATATTGTACAGACAAAACGTTATGATCTGAATAAGATTCCAGAATCCCAACTTCCCAGACCTGTAACACTAAAATAAAAACTCAAAATGTATCAAAATCACTTTAATTTTATATAATTTTTAATAAGCTATTTAATGAATGTGGTTTCGTATTTTGCGGAGCTACGGTTTGAAAGTTGAGTTTTGGACCCCTAATGTTGTATACTTATACATATTAAAATATTCATTTTATTTATTATTCAGTATTTTTGTAATTTCTTATTTTTATAATTTTGTAAATATTATTTATAATATATGTTTACATTAAAATCAGAATAAAACACTAAAGAAAATACAAAAATAAAATACCTATATACAATACATAGGTATAATACTTGTAAATATACATATATAATTAATACTTCTATTTTATTAAGTGTACAAAATACTTCAGAAAAAAACATATTTATCTGTAAAAAATTAAGTTATAAATTTATAAAATAATAAATGGAATTAATAAAATTAAACATAGAAAATAAAAATATTAAAATATATAAATAAAGATACATATATAACTCATCAAAGGTAACTTGTAATAATAAACCTGGAAAAAATAAATAAAAATCATAATAAAATACTTTACAAAATAACATGTATTTTTTATTTTATACTCCAAAAATAATAAAATCATTTGCTATTTAAAAATGAATTTTTAAATAATTTTTGTAGGGTTTTTTCGGGTTGGTCCACGTGGACCAACCAGGAGGGTCTTATTCGTTTTGACTCCTTTTCTCGATTTTTTTGAGGACTCTCCTTGCACCTTCTCAGCTTAGAGCCTTCTTGACTTTTGATCCTCGTTCAACGAGCATGCATGCCCAAGTGAAACCTCGGCTGTTGGGACGCTGCATCGACCTGTGCACCTCGTTCTTTGGACCGCTTGAACCATTTCATCAACTACCTCAAATACCACCTCCGATTTCCACTTTCAAATTTGAACTCCTTTTGCACCAGCTTCGCTCCCCCTTTCGTGCTCCATAGTGAGAGGAAGGTGACAGCTTCCTCCTCCACGCGTCAGGTCGGTCGAGCAAGCTTCAAGGCGGCTCCACCACTTCCGGCGAGCACCCTCACCATCGAGATTCTTCCTCAGGTATAACTGACTTTGTGGTTCCCCCTTTCCATTATTTTCTTTGCGTATTTTCTTCCCCATAGTCATAGGAATCGATTCACCTCGTTCGTTTTGTGTGTCATCCATCAAATCGCCCCGTTGACACTTCGCCGAAGTCAGCTCCAGCCACCCTCCATTTTTGTCGATATCCACCGTTCCACCTCGCTGCAGGGTCGAGGCAGTTTGCCCTCGACCCCTTTTATCCTCTTTTTGCAGGTCTCGCGCCACGAGGAGAGCCTGGGGTTCATTTTGCCACTCGCTGAGGTTCCTAGAGCTCCTCAGCTCTGTCGCCGCCTTGCGTGAGCTCCTGTCGACGTAGGAGATTTTTGGAGTGCCCAACATCAAGAGGAAGACACCAGGAAGCTAGCCGACCATTTTTGGAGCTCGAGAGGACGCCGGAGGATTGAGAACGACGGCAGGGAAGGTCTCCTTCACCGGCCTTCTTCCCTGTTCTTCCTCCTTGGTTCCCTGCCGTCGGATCAAGGCTAGAGGCCCAAGTGTGCAGCAGCCGTTAGATCCCTTCGCCCTGCAGCCGTTCGATCAAGGGCCAGGATCTGATCCTGGCCACTCATCCGCGAAGGGGTATCGTGTGTCCCCGTGCCGCCACATGTCAAGTGGAAGGACGTACGCCGTCGGATCTCGCCCGCTTGGGTATTTTGCACTTCACCCCTCGGGCATTTTTGTATCTATTAATAAATACATAATCATTCATCTGTAGTTCAATAGTTTTGGACATTTTGCAAAAACACCCCTGAAGTTTTTATATTTGCATTCTGGTCCATGTCCACGTCACGCCACGTGACTCACGTACGTAGGGTGTGGGTATTTTTTAAGGGACCACCTTCAGGTTTTGTCATTTCATTCTAGTCCAGGAAACATTTTATTAAGTGTAATATTTTTTAGGAAACTGGGAAATAACCCCTCAAGTTTTTTTATTTGTGTTTATGTCCCTACTAGGCGCGTGAGTACCACGTGCGTAAGTTGGAATTTTGCACTGTATCCCCTGGGTTTTTGTCTATTGGTGATTGGTCATGGAACTTTGTTAATTAGTTGTAAATTTCTGGAAATTGTACTTGGGCCCTTGATATTCTGGATATTTACACATATGCCCCTACTAGTCTCGATTTTTCTATTCATTGTTTGCATTTATTTCATGCATCTATAAATTTGTAAAAATTCCCAAAAAATTAGCATAAGCTCTTATTTTGTTGCTCTTTCATGCCTTATTTTTATTTTGCATTTTTCTTTCATTTTCATATTTAAATAAATTCAAAAACATGCATTTTCTCTACTGACTGCATTAAAAAATACAAAAAAATTATCAAAACACTTGAAAAATTAAAAAAAATCATATTTTGTTTGTTTCTACGTGTTTAAACTTCAATCCAAAAATCACAAAAAAAGTGAAAGGAAAACCCCTAGAAATAACAAAACCTCTTAAAACTTCATAAAAATCTCAAAAATTGCATAAAAATCCTAAAAATAATTTTTGCCTATGAATTTTCTCCATTTTATCATCTTTATTTTAAAATTAATTTGAGGAATTTTGTGTCTGTTTGACATTTTTCATCCTCATTTTAGTTTCAGCCTTTTAGTTTATTCACTGTTTTCAGTATTTTTGATTTTAAAAATACCAAAAAATAGGATAAATATAGAAAAATCATAAAAACATTACAAAATTTTACAAATCCCAAAAATACTTCATTTCCTGAATTTTGGTTATTTTTACCTCTTTTTTATAAATACATTATCTCCCTTTTCTTTAATGTGTATCTACTTTATTATTTAAAAGAAAATATATAAAATATATAAAATACAAAAAGAAAATACAAGATCAGAAAATTAAAAATCAAAATATAAAATTATAAAATAAAAAATTATATAAATAAATTTTTAATTAAAAACCCACAAAATTAGCACATTTCTGGATATTTAATCACATTCATTCTTGTGCATTGATTGCCCGATTTATCCTGCTTGTTCCCTGTGTTCGACACTCTACACATACTTGCACCTATACACACTTTTGTTGTAGAGTTATAATAAATTTTAACTCCGCACAATTACGTTCATTGCTTGATTTATCTGTTGTGGGTTTGATTGACCCGGGTTTCGTGAGCGGTCGCCACAACGACTTTGTCTCCACCTTGTGTGAGACATATTTAGACCCTCGTAAAATTCGAGTTATCAGTGAGGGTAAAGGACAAAGGGGCATTGGATTAGAGCATGTCTCCAGGAATAGTGAGGTGAGGGGACAGTATAACAAAATTGGCAAAGATGGGGCATGACCTTCTGACAGGTCAAAGGGTACAGGGGGGCAATTGATGTGCTAGTCATCAGGCGACACAATATGGTTGGTTCACGTGGACAAATTAGAAAAAAGAATAAAAGAAATGTATTGTAAATTAGATTTAAAATATAATTTTATTTTGTTTATTTAAGTACAATATAAAAAATATTCGTAGCTTCATGCATTATTTAATTTTGATTTTTATATATTTTTACAAGTTAATTTGTATCATGGTAATAATTACATGTATATATAGGTGTATAGACTTGTATTTTGCATCTTTTGTTTCAATTTTATATTTAATATTTTATTAACATATACTAGTATTTGATATATTTATAACTCATCTAAATACATATTTAGGCATTTTACCTTTATTTTTCTGAATTTATTTACTTTCTTAATTAATTATGTACACTATTCTTATAGATATATTATAGTATATTTCGTCTATTTATTAAATTCCTTTATTTATTTTATTTAATTTTTTATTGTTTTATTTTATTTTAATTATGTATACGTGTTTTAATAAATATTTAGAAATATATAAAAATTTTAAGAAAATGGAAAAATATAAAGATTAAATAATTTGAATAATTGAAACAGGTATATTGCACAAGGAGTGCTCAAAACCTAACTTTTGCATCTTAACTCCAAATTGAATGAAACCACCTTAATTTAATAGCTACTTTTATTTTATCAATAATAACGGTGAGCTTGGAGAATTTTGAGTTTGCATAGAGAAGATACGAGTCTGCAAAGTTTTCTTTACGGATTTATTTTGTGGTTCCCTGGCACACTTTACATTATTTACAGTGAAATCAATTTTGTATTTTTCTTTTTATTTTTTGTAAAATATTTGTGTTCGAAGTTCATTGATTTGAAACTTTAATATAGAAAAATAAAGTATATCCAAACTATAGTTATTGACCTATAAAATTAGGATTTCTATGTTGTGTTTTCTGTATAATTGACCACCCTATCTCCCCCAACTTTATTCCTTGTCAACCAAGCCATCATGATGTCTACGTCTCGGGGGCTAGGGTCACTAAGTGTCTTTGACACTTCATTCTTTTTTCTTTCTTTTATTTTGGTAATAAATATAGCATTATGTACATTATTTTTTTAGATTATTCTTTGTGCTTTATTGAGGGTTTATTTTATCAAATTAATTATATAAACATGCATTTAGATAGGTATTTATGGTCAAAATAAAAGAATAAAGGTGATGAAATGAGGATTCATCAGTCGCTTCAGTGATTGTGCTCTGTCCTTGTGAGATCACACGAGCGCCTCAGAAAAAACAGTTGTAGCAAATGGTGCCATTGTCGGGGAGCAACACCTAGGATAGGTTTATAGTGTACATATTTATTTGCATAGTTATCTGCTTTTTATTTACTTTTTTTAAATAATTATTTTACCTACTTCTAACATTTATCTTTGTTGAATTTCTTACGAGGGGTTGTGTGGCAAATGTGACTTCTTAGGAAGTTGGTGCACCTAAGCTGCGAGGATATCAGCCTTTCTTTTCGAGCTGATTGGAGAGAGCAAGAGATAAAGAGTGTTAGGGAGAGAGTGTGAAGAGCATCATTTTTAGAGTATCATTTTCTTGTTATTTTTGTGAGAGAGAGACTCATTTTATTTTTCCTATTAATTTGTAATAATACATGACTTGGACATTAGATCCATTTTGAGGTCCATTGACCGGTTAATACATTAGACTCATTTTATTTTTCATGGATTTCTTCGTCGTCTTCTTTTTATTCTCCCTTTTTTCCCTTTGTTTTTTCTCATGTATTGAGCTTTCCGCTTTATTTTATTTGTTTTCTATGATTGAGTCCATAGACTTAGGGTTGCTTGACATAGTAACTAGGTCCAAAGCCTAATTAGAAGCATTTTCCTATAATTCTCTATGCTTGGACTTAGTCAAATTAAATTGTGGATTATTTGGACTTGAAATTGAGCGTTATGAGAGACTCCATACATTGCTAGCAGGATCTGCAGTGGCAGACATCGAAGAGTCTCCAAGATCAGACACCGGGTATCTTTCTATGTATTCACGACTAATAAGAAATCATGTTTACGGTAATTCAATCATTCTGCATATGGTGCATGCAGTGTAAATATTTAAATTTTGTCTTGCATCCCGCATGGAGAGAGTTGTGAAGCATTGTAAGTCTTCTTTTGCACACAACATTAGATATTAATGTGAGATTTCCATCTTAGTGTCAAATTGCACAACTTTTTCGACTCCTCTCCCAATTTTATATCACCTAGGATTCAAAGAAAATATAAAAAAATCGTTAGGTATGTTATTTTGAAAAATACTCAAAAAGGTGAAAATTAAAAATTAAAATAAGGAGATTGTTTAATAGATTTAACCTAATTAAATTATGTAATGAACATTCATTATTTAGTTCATAAAGCCCACATTATTTTCAGGTACTATCCATATAGAGTGAGGCATGGCCCATAAGTATTAGAGCCCAAAACCCAACCTGAATACTGCCATGCTATTGACTGGATTCATAAAGTATTGGCACTTCTATCGTACGTAGGTGAGTAGGTCCTTGTCGATGACAATGTTCTTTCCTTGTGTAGAACATACAACATGGTCCAACGTATTGAGCTTAGGTCACACCCTCACTAGTGTGCCTGTCTCATCATCTTGCATCTGAGTACCTCACGTGTGGAGAAAGTAATGGTTTCGCCTATCCGCTTCCTGCTATATTCTTTGGCTGAATAGTGGATCCAGACCCAATATCAAGGATTCTCTTGAAAATGTGCAGGCTATAGGTTACAAAGGATGTGTAAATTGCTGGATACTTTTCTGGCAGCATTCACTCTCTTATAGGGTTAGCCTCTAAGGACTTGTTCAAAGATTGCTTGAAAATAACAATAAAATTGAAAATATAAAAGTAGACGAGCTTTTACGGCTTCACATTGTGTTTGGTTGGTGAATGCACAATTGTATTATGTTTATTTGAATTAAAATTTGGTCAAAGATTCAGTCATGTTCACTTGCACCATTTTTCTTTTCATATGTTTTATTTCTTCTTACCCTACTCATTATGAACCTTCTCCCACTTTCCTCTTCTTCTTTTGTTCATCATCGTTTTTCATTTTCCTCATCTTCTCCACTTCTATCCAAGATGTCGTCTCATGGATGGTTAAGTCTAGACCCCGCCGAAACCCATACTGATTCCATAAGCTCAATGTATTCAATAATTCAAGGAGATTCCCGAGTTCTTAGATCTTGCGAACTGATCTCCATACACCTCAACTTTTTCCTTCATTTCATTAATCAGGATCACTCTTGTCTCGCTATTCACCCCTTGTGGATGGAGATCAATTTCAGTCAATATCAAGTGAACCATTCACATACATCTAGAATTGACCTTAATTCCGGATCATCCATCTCATCTGGTGCCATAGACTTGCAGTTTGAATGGGTTACATCTTTTTGTTCATAATAAAGACTAAACTCCGTGCAGATCACATGCTCTAAGTCATTCAGAGATGGCTCCTCAAGTGAAGGGAAAGGTACCGAACAAGCTAGATCAAAGATAACCTAATTAGAACACTGTGAATGCATATATGCTCGCATCCATCCAGGCCATCCAACAACAGTTAATAGATCATGCTCTTGTCCAGGTCACTTTCCAAGAAATGCTGAATGATGTGAGGAGAGAGAGAGAGAACAGAGGAGGAGGTTATGATGAACCCGAAGATGGACACCATGGAGGGCCAACAGATGAGCTGACAAGACAGAGTCTCAATCCAACTCTCAAAGAATCCAACAATCCTAGCGTGACCAGATGAAAGTGAGGATACAGATCCCTGTAGTCCACAGACATTTCAAACTCAAGCAATAGTTTCTTGCTCTTCTTCCCTCATTCCATAGGAACACCAATGAAGAGCCCTATGTCCATCTTCCACAGTTCTCTCACATCTACCGCACAACTCACTACCCCAACATTCTATTTGTCATAGTCAAGATGATCGTGTTCGCCTTCATCCTTCAGTATAAGGCTTTATATTAGATCAACCTCTATGGAAGGTTGTGATGACCTGGAAGGAATTGATGTTTGCTTTCCTCTAGAAATGTTATCCACTTGGTCATCTGAATCAAATGCGAGTATGGATCAGTAATTTCTCCTAGGGACTTCACGAATCAATACATGAAATCTAGGAGAGATTCTGTGATTTGCAGGAGAAGTGCTCCCACTAGGACATCCCTTGGAGCAACTTTGTCCAACATTTCTTTGGGGGCATCACTCCTGAAAGTCAGAGGCTTGTGGATGCCACATGTGGTGGCTCCCATTTCAACAAGGATGAGGACATCGTATGGTAGATATTTGAAGAGATGGAAGAAGGAGAGGCCACACTATGCTCATCCCGCACGTACCAAAGGCATCCGTAGATACACCACAAGCCCGTCAATATGGCACCATCCAGTGAAGTGGACATGTATGAGGGGTCCAACCTCAACATCATAGGGAGCGACCTGTCCAAAGTTGATATAATTGAAAAGTGATCACGTGACTAGAAGAAATTGTTCGTGATCAAATAAAGGACCCAACACCTGGACAAGTTGGATCAAATTTCAAAGTAACTACAGTTGCTAGTGATTACCATGAATGCAGTATTGTCTGAGAGCCCAATCGCCACCACTCCTACTAATAAGAAAGAACCATCATTTGTAAAACTGCTTCAACCGAGTGTAGGTCAGCCTCAGGATCAATATATATATTACCTGCATTCACTTGACTAGTTACCGCCACCATCTCAACAGATTGTCCTTTACCATCCAGAACTCCCGCCCCCTTCTTATGATCCATTCTCACCACCACCACCTATCATCTAAGATGTGAACGACATCTGTATAGGGTCAACCCTTGGCTATTTGGCCATATCACCAGCATTAGGGTGGGAGGTTTGTCCAGTCAAACTAGCCTCTATGGCTCCAGCCTTCGCAATATCAGAATCAATATACTGGAGGTAGAATAAGTATACTAGCAGCTCGCGTACTGCCATTACCAACCTTAACACCAGTATGCGGGTGCTTCTCATAATCAGTATCATCATCCTTTGCAATTTCATCAACAAAAGCTCCCTCCTCCTTACCATAATTCTCAAAGTTCCCAGCTCCCTAGTATGATTCTCAGTGTGGTCAGCATGCTGAATCATTGGCGGTCACTCTAGTGAACACATCCTTGGACTGCTTGGCCCAACTTATCAAAGTCTTTGCAGAGATGTCTCAGAAGCTATATGACCTCACTTCCACCAAAACTCCAATCCAAGCGTAGGTAGAGGTGAACACCATTAATTTCATGCCCAAAGAGCATATCGTTTGTGATGTCTCCTCTATACAACCAAGTCAGGTATTTCAGATTTTGTGTTGTCTAATATTGTGACTCTCAGGAGTGGTAGAGTGTTACCAAGGAGAAAAATAAAGTGACTTATGGAGAGTTATCTTCTACATCAGTCGGTCCAATAGCTGAACCGGGTGAGGAAGATGATGATGGAGGAGAAGCACCAAAACTAGTCCACCACCACCATAAATAGGAAAATTGCAAAAAATAATCTAAAAGAAAATTTGCAAAAAAGAAATGAAGAGTCACAGCCAAGAAGGCCAAGCAATGGAGGAGCCAACGCCAACAACCAATCTAGAGCAACCCGACGAAGCCCAAGCTCATGTGAATAAATTTTTACCTAGATTCCCATATGTTGGCCAACCATCTATAAATAAGTTTGTAATTAAGGACACTAAATTTTTCTTATGAATATTCCGTTTCATGAGGCCATGAAAAATACAAAAAATTTGCAATATTGAAAAATGCATTGTCCAACCCTAGAGTGGTTGAAATTATTGAAAATCTTGCTTTTAAAATGCCACCCATGAATGCTGTGGAATACATGCCAATAGTAAAGAAAAGATTGATGCATGTACCTCCAAGCATCAAAGCCTCAAGAATCGATTCAAAGGAGAGGTACATCCTAACCATGGCCACAATGAATGTAATCAACGACCCTCCATAGAAAAAGACAGACAGGGGGTCATCCAACATAAGATATATTTTTGACCAAGTCTTTGAGAGGACTCGGCTTGATAGCGGATCTTTGATAAACCTTATGCCCTCCTCACTATTGCAAGAATTTAGGCTTGGACCACTTAATCCTATAAGAATGATCCTATAATTTGCTGATCGATGTGTTAAGACGCCTAAAGGTATGGTGGAGGATGTTGTCATAATCACGCATGACATGAAGTTTCCTGTTGACTTTGTAGTCCTAGACATGGACTCACCTTTACTGTTACTCTAGACCCCCATAATTATAGGTCGATCGTTCCTTCGTGCAACTGAGGTAGTTGTTGACTACGGATGTAGGAAGATTACCATCCGCTCAAGAACCAATAAAGTCAAATTGGACCTGTTCGGCAAGCCAAAAGCCCCATCTCATATAGGGAGAGCAGAGCAAGCAACAGACTGTGATCTTGTGGATATCAAAGATCCATCAATATCTCTATATGACACTGTCATACAAGAAATCCTCTCTTCCGAGGAGGACCTAGATAGCATAGTCAGCCCATGCTTCCTTGCCGACTGGGAGTCAGAATCTAAGTCACTGATAAGCATGTTCGAAGAAAATTCATGCCAGATCAAACATGAGAAATTCATTGTAGACCTATTTGGAACATTTATTCAGAGCCAACAGTGACAGAGTTGGAAATCACCTCATTGAATTTAGAAGAACAACCATCTACCAACACAGTATCTAAGGTGACTGTAGAGCAAGATCAATAATTACCAAAACTTAAGCTGTAATCGGTAGGTCTGAAGTACACATTCTTCCAGGTGAAAAACACATATATGTGATCACCATCAGCAGTAGGCTGACCCCAGATCAAGAATCTTGACTTATCGAGATTCTGGAAAAGAACCGTAAGGCACTTGGTTGGAAAGTCCCAGATCTTTGCGGTATAAATCCAGCGTTGTCTCCACACCACATCTATCTTGAAGATGACTGCAAGACGTCCCGAGAATTCCAAAGTACATTTAATCCAAATCTGTGGGACGCAATGATGAAAGAAATCATAAGTGGTGTGAAGAAAGCTTCATTTACCCCATCTCCGATTCCAAATTGGTACGCCCTCTGCATTTAGTTCCCAAGAAATGAATGCTCACTATGGTGAAGAATAACCAATGAGTGGAGATCTCGACTTTAGTACCAACATCTTGGTGGGTATTTGTTGACGACCATTGTCTAAATGCATCAACGAAGAAGGACCATTTGCCTCTGCCATTCATTTATCAAGTTCTTGAGCAACTTGCTGGGAAAGAGTAATGTTTCTTAGATGGGTACTCCGAGTATAAGAAAGTGGAGATTGCCACTGAAGACCAAGAGACGACAACTTTCACCTACCCGTTCAGCACCAATGCCTTTCGAAGAATGCCCTTTATACATTGTAGTGCTCCAGCAACTTTCCAAAGGTGCATGCTAGCCGTCTTCGTTGATATGGTCAGGAGTTTTCTTTAAGTCTTCATGGATGGTTTCTCCGTCAACGGTGATAGTTATGATTCATGCCTCAAACACCTAGATAGAGTACTTCAGAAATGTCATGACGTTAATTTTGTTCTATCATGAGAATAGAGCTACTTCCTGGTCATAGATGGCATTTTGCGGGGTCATGTCATCTCCAAGCGTGGCATGGAGGTCGACCCGGTGAAGGTCGATGTTATCGCTAAAATCAAGCCACCTCAGAATGTAAAGAATGTGAGGTCATTCCTAGGGCATGTCGGCTTCTATCATATATTCATTATGTTCTTCACAAGCTTGCCCGACTTCTCACTGAGTTGTTTTGCAAGGAACCAAGTTTATTGTAGATCAATAGATTCTTCAATATTTTTATCATTTGAAAGAACTAGTCACTCAAGCTCCAATCCTACAACCATCCTAACGGTCTCTTCCTTTAGAGATCATGATAGATGCATAGGATTTTATACTTGGGGCTATTCTAGGACAAAGAAGGTATGTGTTTCCGTACGCTATCCACTACACCAGCAAAACGCTCGATGAAGCACAAAGAAATTATACAGTTACAAAAAAGAGTTGTTGATGGTAGTATTTGCGTTAAAGAAGTTCATATCCTACCTTCTAAGATCAAATGTTATCATTTTCACTAACCACTCGACCATTTGATACTTAAAACATAAGGAGGATGACAATTCAAGATTACTCAGATTGATCCATCTCCTCCAGGAGTTTGAGTTAGAGATCAGTGACAAACCTGTAGTTCAGAATGTGGTCGCAGATCATCTATCTAGAAGGGAAATCCTAGATACTCAATTGAGCAGTGCACCGATCACAAACAACGTCTCTGATGAATCCATCTTCAGCATTGGGTCTCTTCCATGGTTTGTCAATTTTGTGAACTACCTCGTCTCTGGGGTAATCCCACAAAATTGGATAAAAATCAAGAAGGACAAGTTCTTGTCCGACATCCATTTCTACCAATGGGAAGATCCACATTTGTTCTGGAAGGAGCAGATTGTATTTGGCGTCGGTGTATTCCTCAGGAGGAGTGCACAAGTGTACTCGAGCACTATCGTAAGCACGAATCTAGTGGACACCATTTTGGAAGAAAAATGATTGGTGGTCCACTCTCTTCAAGGATGCGAATGAATATGTGAAAGCTTGTACCCTCTGTCAGAAAATGGGAAGATCCTTGGTGTTAAAGACAACATGCCCATCAAATTTATCGAGATATATTATGTGTTTAATGCATGGAGAATCGACTTCATGGGTTCTTTTCGTAATAGTTAGAGCTTTGAATACATCATGCTTGCCATATATTATTTGAGTAGATGGGTGGAAGCCATTCCAGCTCGAGCCGCAGACAACAGAATAGTCTATAAATACTTGAAAGATACCATTATTTCATGGTTCGGGATTCCAAAATCTCTGATTTCAGATGGAGGTAGCCACTTCATCGATAAAAAGGTTAAGAAATTAATGAAGCAGTACGACATCGATCACCGGGTTGTATCTCCTTATCATCAATCAAATGGTTTGGCAGAATTGTCCAACAAAAAAATCAAGATGATCCTGCATAAACTTGTGAGGTCGAACTAGAAGAACTGGTCACTACTCCTGGACTGAATCTCTGGGCTTATAGAACAACCTACAAGTCTCCCTTGGGCATGTCACCCCATCGTCTTGTATACGTAAAGCCATACCATCTGCATGTGGAATTGATTCACAAGTCACTTTGGGCAGTTAATACCTGCAACCTCGACTCATAGAAAGGTGGTCAGTAGAGAAAATTGGATTTGAACAAGCCCCGACAATTCAGAGATTATGCATACTAAAACAGCTTGATGTACGCAGAGAAGATTAAATGCTGTCATGACAAGCATATCAAAAGAAAGACCATCGAACTTGGATAGAAAGAGTTGTTGTCTTACGTGATGTTGAAGATATTTCAAGGAAAATTATAGAGCAAATGGACAAGGTTGTACATAGTCAGGACTGTGCGCGGCAACACAAGTGTTTTGATATCAGAATTGTCAGCTTATGCACATCCTTTGATAGCCAACAGTCAGTTGCTGAAGCCGTACTTAGAGCATTATACATTTCTAGCCATCGTTGACTCCGTATAAGTAATTTTTGAAGATGACTTCATTGCTTCAACAACTTCAGTGGAGCCAGACAATGCTCCTATAAATATCTTTGATTAAATTTTCTTCTTTTCTTCTTTTCATTTTCATTCTTTAAATTATTTCTTATGTGTTGCCCTCACCCTCATCTATGTTATACTTACGATATGCGTAATCCTAAGTACGGGGGTGGGGGGACGAGTGCCCTCAGGTTATTAATTATTCATTCTCTCACTTGTCTCCCGATTTTTGACATCATGTCTATAGGGAAGTTTTACCTAAAGTACAGGGGGACAAGTCAAGTACTTGGATTTAATACAATCCATTACTCGATCATCCCTATTTGTATAAAGCTTGTTATGCATAGGATTAATTGATCCTATGTACAGGGGGTATGACTGACTTCTCATTCTTTATTTAGTCGTTGCAATATAAGGCTTTCCTATACTTAACATGAGTTAAGTCTTCCTTTTTCTCTCTAACCCTTGAGGACATAACACAATCTAAGTATAGGGGTGATAAATCTCAGATTTATCTACATTATTTTATATTATTATCTCTCTAACTTGAGCTATTCACCAAGATTCATTGACTAATAACATTAATTAATATTTTGTGTGTTGTGAATAATTGACCCTAATTATGTTATCTATCCTTTATTGCGCTATTATTTTATGCATTTATTTCTTCTTAAAAATCAAATAAAAATTAGAATAAAATTGTATATAAATAATTATACATAAAATATAAAATAAAAGTCTATAAAAGTAATAAAAGAAAATAAAAAGAGAATTGTTTCTATTATTTTAATGTGTATTTATTTTTTTATGTCTAGATGGCCTCTTTTCTGATTTACTTCTACATGAAAGTGGTAGATCTCATCAAGTCTACAACTTTCATATTTTTCACTTTTTCTATGTCTCCCTTTAACTAATTCTTTTGAATTTTTCTATGATTTATTTGTTTTTCTTAATTTTGATTGGGCCACATGGTGCCCTACAGACGCCCATGGGACCCGCATCCTTCGCCACCCGATCCCCTTCTGGGTCGTCAGATTCCCTTTGATTTGAAGGCTATCATCCTTACGCACATGCCTTAACTACAACCACTTGATCATCCTGATCAAGTCGATCGCAAACATACAACATAGCCTCAACATCAACCGTCTGATCTTATGATGAGACGGTCAAGGTACTTCTTCAACCATCAGGCTGTTACTATCTCCCTTCAAACGCTCAACTACCCAGAATTTTCCCTCCTCCATCACACCGTCTCCTAACCAACTTACATCGCCAACTCCTTCCCCTAACTCCCATAACTCACGCCATCTTCCCCATATCCTCCTAAACCTAACTTGTCTTGCAATAGTGGCGGTTGAAATCGCCACCTAGGCACATCCAACCTTATCGCTTCTTCAAATAGTTCAACTGGCCACCATCATCGGTTGTCCACCCCTTATATGAAGCTACCCAAGCCCTTCTCTCCTCTTTGTGATAGAAAGAAGGAGAGATGTTGGAGCGTCGATGGATTTGGTCTTCAGGTGTGACCCATGGTGAGATGCCATGCTACAATGCCGACGTGGCGGCTTTTAGAGCTTCATGCACGACGGAGCGTGTTAAGAAATGTCCTGAGGGTCACCGTGAACCACCACCCAAGACTATATCCCTTCATACATCTTCTTCAAGTTGCAGGTAAGGTAGATTTATGTTTTTGTTTTATTTCTTGGATTTTTTTGGAACTTTACATACACCTTCATCTCTTGTAAAACATGCTTCGACCTCCTCTGAGTTTCTCTATTCTTCGATGGAGAGACCATACACCATTTCCCTTCTTCCATATCTCTAACTACTTCGACCGATTTTCTCCTCCAGTAACGGAGGGAGATCCATATTGGGCTTCATCTTCTTCACCCAATACAACCGGCCATCACACTCATTCTCGCATGCAAACACTTCATTTACTCTTTGAATGTTTACCCGCTAACGCATGCTGGATGAGATCCATCAATGGCTAAACTTTGCAAATATGCTCTGATCGGCTCTAATGTCCCTCGACTCCATGATAATCTTCTTCAACTACCACCATCACATATCCAACAACCTCCGAACGCCTTCCCAAGGTGGTTAGGTATCTTCATCGACCTTCAAAAGGTCAACAGGAGTAAGGTGGTGGAACGAAACTCCCGTCGGAGTGTAGCCAATGTCGCTGCCAAGCGTAAGAGGGGAAAGGTGCAGATACCGTCAGATCATGACAAATTGGGCACGATCTAACGGTTGAAAAGAGGCAACATCTCAAAGACCTGAGCATGCAGCCTCGTGCACAACCAATCCACAACCGAAGCAGAGGAGCATGACACGTGGTCTGCCTATTATCCACAATTGCAACAATACCCTTGCACAGGGGGTTTCTAATAATTTTAGCAGGCAATTTTTTATATTTGAATTTTAGTCCCTCTAAGGACCTATATGTGATATGTTTTGTTTGCACTTATTCCCTTGGATTGTATGTTGAATAACTTGAGCATCTTTTATCCAAATGAAGTAATTTCAATGGCATGTTGATCCTCATTTTATTGTCTTTGATATGTGGTGATATATTTCTTGAATAGACAATAAAAGAAGGATTGTCTCATTGGAGTCTATATGGATGTTTTCATGCTCATTAAATGCAACTTGACTCTAAACTGAATCACTCGATTGAACCTCGATATAAATAAAATCTTTGTTTAAGTTCGATAAATCATCTGTGTGCATATATTTTGTATAGTTGCATGTGCTAGCATAATTTCATTCTGTTCATTATGGTATTATTTCTAAGATGCATCTATGCTTTAAAATCACTTTATGCTTCATGTCATACATGCATCGTGATGTGCATTTAAATGTTGTGTATTGTTTTGACATAGATGATTTATCAATCGCTTAAGATAACTATTAAATACTAGAATAATCATATTATGGCTCGTGCCCTTGTGTTCAACCATGGACTTCCTAGGTTTATAAATTAAAGCTAGGTCCTCTTCACAGAGACATCTAATCTGGTTCTACATTGTTAGCTATGTGCCCATACTACAATGAGTGCTTTTTATCATACGAATTTAGCAGGGTTATCAGATGGCATCGTTGCTAGGGACACGACTTCATTATTATGATTATTTAGGTTTTTATATTTTTATTAAGTTGATTAATATTTTATTTAGGTCATTATGAAATGTGATGATTTTAGTTAACTATTTTATAATATTTGATATCTTATATATTCTCTTTTATGGTAAGGCCCATTCATCGAGGATGCTCGTGGAGAATGGAGGCTTGAGAACTCCGAGTAGAGTTCCTACTAAAAGAAGCTGCAGAAGATGTAGTCAAGCATTTCAAGGATTATATGTTTTATTGTATTTATTTGTGTAATTATTTTTGCCTTGGACTTTATTTCTGTGTGTTGAGTCTATTTGATCCTCATGTGGGTGGGGCTCAACTTGAATGCTCGATATTAGGGTTTAGGCATGCGGCTCCTAGATCTCCTTTAGATTTGATATTACTGTGCTTGATTCATAGTACTGGACACACTAACTTTATTTTAAGAGATTCATTTATCTCTAAGATTCGTGGGACTCACATAATTTATGTTCAACCTAGCTCAAATTAATTTCATTCATTTCCCGCTAATAGAACACATGATTATGTGTAGATTTTTCATAACTTGTATGAATTTTGGTATGTTTATATATTCAATCCTATACATGAATGGAGAGAGTTGGCATCATTGTATGTTTTTCTCTTGAGCATACATCGTGAGTTTTATGTTTGCACGACTTTTCTCGTCTCCTTACCTCATATTTTATCACTTAGGATCTAAAAGGAAATGGGACTAGACAGTAGACGATGCCTTATGTGCTCACGTTGATCAAACTAAGTGATGACCTAATTTTAAAGAAAAATGCGACTTATGGGAGAGCAACTACAGACCTTATGTGCTCACGTTGCGCACGTTGCAAGTTGACCTAAATAAATTGGAGATAAAATAATATTGTATTGAGAGAGCAAACCCCTCAATATTTGTAGGATTGTTTTACATGTTGAGAGGTGAGGACGCATACATATGATAGTGCCAAATCTTACTTAAACCTACCCATATGGATTCGAATATAGATTATCAACAATAAAAGAGAGAAGATAATTAGACCATATTTTTGATCTTCATTGTGTGTGTTGGTGAAATAATTGGGTTTGTTTGATCTTTTTTGACTCTGTTAAAACCTCTTGAAACCCTAGCTCTATTTCATCCCCACAGATTCATTCATCTTGAGATTCAGGTACCCATGATCCCTTCCTCCCTTATTAGCTTCATATTCTTTATACTTAGACTTATTTTCATCACAGGTATAGGGGGATCCAACTTTGTTCCTATCAGGTTACCTATTTTTCTTTTATTCCTTGACTTAAGCTACTTCTCAGCTCAAGTATAGGGGACCCGAGTCCCAATATTCTTCTGACTATTCTTTTCACTCAATCACCCTTATTGTGATCTTTATTCAGTTCACTACAAATCTTTATATTTAGAATGAGCTATGGCTTCATATCACTTTGTGCTATAAAGAAATAAGAAAAGCTAAGTATTTGGGGTGTACCGTATATATTACATATATACTTTAGTCGTAGCTCGTATTTTTAAAAATGTACAATTCTTTGGGCTACATGTATCGTAATACATTTTTGGAACTGGTTTTTGTAAAAATACTGTGAAAATAATATTTGAAAACTTTTTATATATTTGTCATTGTTTTCAAATATTTTACATGGTTTGTGAAAATACGGATTGACATGTTTTGAAAAATCATTTGTAAAATATTTTGAAAACCTATATTTATGTGACATTTTTTCTGAAAATGTTTTGCTTATATTTGAAAAAATGGGTTTTACTTGTTTTGAAAATCTTTGTAAAATGTTTGGAAAATTTCTATACATATGTGATAATGTTTGTAAAAAGTTTTTAAAAATCATTTCAAAGCTAAGGGTGTAATTGAGTATAATTAATTACCTAACTCTCTAACTTAATTCGAAAAAATTGGAAAAATAATCTCAAAAATTTGGCTTATTAATTGATGTTCTTACCTCACATTTTCACTATGCACTCAAGGCTTGAGATGATATTTAACACTTGGTTTAAGAAGTCCAAAGATTTAAAGCTAACCTGTATTAATCATTACGGTCTTGGACTTAAAAATTCACACTCTCCCAATTTGAAGATATTTGTGCTATGTTGCATGCTTAATCTCTCTTGAAAGAATTTGACCATCACATCACGTACACGACTACATTCATAACTGAGAAGAGTCGAGGTATCACTTGATGGAGTGTGATTTGAGGCTTGAGTTTGGACTTGATCTATATGATGCTCGAGGATGGGATAAAATTATTGATGGCTTCATGAAACCCGAGTGTCCGCAACTTAGCCAGTATAGGACATGGTTCTCATGCTACCACTTGACTTTGACCAAAAGTGTCAGGGTGTGATGACATGAATATTAATAAGTAGATCAGTGTGCGCCAATCATTGGTAAAAGCAATGGAGCTAGCCAAAAAGAAGGGAAGTTCCCTCACAAAAAGAAAGAATGAAAATGATGAAAAGCTCACTACATTACAGTGCTACATCATATGAGCTTACATTCAAGGTGAGCGCTCCAAACTTTTTAAGTGTCCAATTGGACCAAATCATAGGCTTTTCTGAGTCAGGCCAGTACATCAAAAAGGGCTCTACACTGTTAGCGCTCTATGTCTGGGTGAAAGTATATTAGACACTTAAAAATCACGCACCCTAGTGTATTCCCAGGAAAACAAGTACAGACGGCTCAATCTCTTTTGACGAACACAAATGATTGGAAAATTATATATATATATATATAATTATGTTGAGTATTGGCACTTGAGAGAAAACCTTGTTCCTATGAGAGGAAGAGAAAAGAATTACACAATCCTATTTCCCTCCATTATCTGACCTTCCATCTATATCTTTTAAGTTTGACAAACAAAAGAGACAATGGATTAAAGCAAGACTAGATTTATTCCCTAGAGTTGTGGTTTGGTTCTTAAGGAGAGCATCTTAGATTGGAAATTTTGTTGATATCGAGAGTCTACTCTTACGAGTGCAGTCAACACTAAGTCATACTTCTTATTTATATGCACTTTAAGAGTTTGACAATTAGATAAGTTGAATTCCTTTTTATTAATATTTGGATCAACTTACATTCTGAGGATTTCTAAAGCTAGTGTTCTAGGTCAAATCGAGCCTTGTATAATCACAGGCACATGTCGTAGATCTCAGTACCTAAGCTAAATATCTAGTTAATTATTTATTTATTAGCTCGAGGACAAGCTTAGCTTAAGTACAGGGGTGATAAATCCCAGATTTATCTACATTATTTTATATTATTATCTCTCTAACTAGCGCTATTAATCAAGATTCATTGACTATTAACACTGATTAATATTTTGTGTGTTGTGAATAATTGACCCTAATTAATATATATTGTATATATATAATTCTACATAATACAGAAAATAAAAGTCAAAAAAAATGACAAAAGAAAATAAAAAGAGAAAATTGTTTCTATTATTTTAATGCGTATTTATTTTTTATGTACATATAGATGACCACTTTTCTAGTTGACTTCCAAATGAAAATTCTAGATCTCATTGAGATCTACAACTTTCATGTTTACCACTTTTTCTAATTCTCCCGTTAACCAATTCTTTTCTATTTATCTCCGATTTTTCAATTTTTCTTAATTCTGATTGGGTCACATCGCTCCCCTAGGGATACTCACGTGGTATGCGCTCTTTCTGTCACCAGATCCCCTTATGGGATGTCGGATCCCCTCTGATATGAAGTCTATCATTCTTCCTCGCCTACCTTAACTTCAACCACTTGATCGACCTGATCAAGTTAATCGCAACCATACAACAAACCCTTAACATCAACTGTTCGATCTTATGATCGGATGGTAAAGGTTCTTCTTCAACCTATAGATTGTTACTATCTCCCTTCAAACACTCAACTTCTCAGAATATTCCCTCCTCCATCACACCATCTCCTGACCAACTTCCATTGCCAACTTCGTCCCCTAACTCCCATAACCCACGCCAACTGCCTCACATCCTCCTAACCGTAACTTTTCTACCAATAGTGGTGATTGAAACCACCATCTGGGAACATCCAACCTTATTTATTCCTCCTCAAATAGTTTCCAATTGGCCACCATCACCGATTTTCCACCCTTTGTATGAAGCTACCCAAGCCCTCCTCTCCTCTTTGTTAAAGAAAGAAGGAGAGATCCTGGAGCGTCAATGGAATTGATCTTCAGATGTGACCCATGGCGAGATGCCATGCTACAATGCCGATTTGGTGGCTGTTAGAGCTTCACGCATGGCTGAGCATGTTAAACGATGACCCGAGGGTTGCCATGACCCTATGCACTAGCCGATATCCCTCCATGCATCGTCCTCAAGTTGCAGGTAAGGTAGATTTAAGTTTTTGTTTTATTTGTTGGATTTTTTCGGAACTGTACATACGTTTTCATCTCATGCAAAACATGCTCTGACCTCTGATGAGTTTCTCTGATCTTTGTCAGAGAGACCATTTTCTATTTCCCTTATTGCATATCTCTAACCACTTCGATCCATTTTCTCCTCCGACAATGTAGGGAGAGCCAT
Organism: Ottelia alismoides; assembly: GCA_037367405.1. Taxonomy (NCBI): domain Eukaryota; kingdom Viridiplantae; phylum Streptophyta; class Magnoliopsida; order Alismatales; family Hydrocharitaceae; genus Ottelia; species Ottelia alismoides. The sequence goes on along the minus strand of JAZKJV010007525.1, from coordinate 393,013 downwards.
CTCAGGCTCTATCTTCTTCACCAGATATAGCTCGCAATCTCACTTATGCTTGTAGCATTTACGATGTAGAGCCCTTTTTTAGTGCAAGCCCGACTTCTGGTCCTAATAGCGGTGATCCAAGTGAACACTTTGAAATAGTTGGGAGTGCTCACCTTTGGTGGAAGCCTTTTGATATTTGACTTTGTGGAATAGGAGCTTCTCTTTCAACATTGATATTGCTTTGTATTGTTTTTGGCTAGCTCCATTGCTTTTACCAAGAGTTGGCGCACACTGATAAATAAATTTTTTTATTCACACCTCAACACTTAGGTAAATATCAAGAGATTAGTCCAAGAACCAAGTTCTCATATTGGTTTAAAATGCTGACACTCAGGTTTCATAAAGCCTTCAATGATCTTATCCCATCCTCGAGCATCATTAGATCAAGTCCAGACTTGAATCCCTCATCCCAGTCCCTCAAGTGAAATTTCAACTCATATCATCAAGACCGCAGTCGTGTATGTGAAGTGCTGATCATATTCATTTGGTAGGAGATTAAGCAGGCTATATAGCACGTAAATCTAGAAAACTAGGGAAATATGTATAATTAAGTCTAAAACTCTGGTGACTAAGGCTAGTTAACCTAAAATCTCAAGACCTATCAAACTGAGTGTCCTCTAACATTTCTGATCTTGTGTGAGTGAAAAGATGTAGGGGATTTAATCAAACTCCTTCATCAAAGTTTTTTTCCAAATTTTATGAAGACTTTAAAAGACCTAGTGACTGCCTAAACTCAAATGAGTAGATGCATCTGCTTTTTTCCAGTATAGGTGTACGTACATGCCGTAGAACGGAACCCGTTGCTTGAGGACGGGGCCATACGCGATGTCCTCTAAACCACCTACTCTGCTAAGGGAAAAACCCTCACTGAAAAGAGGCTACTTATTTGCATTTAGTAGTCAATTTGACTTTCAAAGGATTTTTGGTTTTTTCTCATTTTTATGGATTTTTATTTATGATTAGAACACAAGTTAAACTCACTTGCCTTGAAATCAAGAAAATATTTTCAAACCATGTCACAAATATATAGATTTTTCAAATATTTTTCAAATGATTTATCAAAATACGTGAAACCCATTTTCAAATCATTTTTAAAAATATTTTTTTTAAAAAAAATAGTGTAACGTAAGATAGAAAAGCCTTGAAAACATTTTGCACAATTAGTTCATAAGAATATGCCTTCGCCCAAAAAGTTTTAAATTTCTCAAACAAAATATAGCTACAGTACATATACAGTATGCACGGTATACACCCCTATACTTAAACTTTGCTATGTCCTCATTGCACTAGATGATATGAAGCCAAAGCTCCATTTAAGTATTGGATAAATATACGAACTGAGGAGGACGCCCCCTATACTAAGGTTAGTAATAACCTAAGTATCAAGGGAAGGAAAGATGAATGAGAAAATCACGGGACTCAGCCCTCCCTATACTTAGGCTGGGACTGGGAGTGGCCTAAGTATAAAGAAGGATAATTGATGTTGGGGAGACACGAGGGAAACAAAGAAGTTAGGATGGATATACAGGTGGGCGAGTGAATCTTCAAAGATGAATGGAGTACTTAAGGGCTAGGGATGGGTATCAAAGCAATCAAGGCTCAAACAAGCATGCAATACCCTTTGATTTCACCAACTCATATGTGAAACCAACAAGTGTTAGTTATTTATCTTATTATTTTTATTGGTGATTAAAATATTCTAGTTTACGTGAGAAAAATGTCAAATAAAACCATCCTACGTAAACAAGGGTGTTGCTCTCCCAAAATATTATTTTACTCCATTTTAGGTCAACTTGCAATTACTAGTCCCAATTATTTACTTAAGGTTATCACTGATTAAAGGTGAGCACATAAATCAAACAATCATCGTCTACTGCTCATTCCCAATTTCCATTAACCTAGGTGATCAAGGCAGGAGGGGAGGTCGAGAAAAATACATGCAGTCGATAAAAATCATGATCTAGGCTAAGAGAGAAAACATGCATTGCCTTAAGCAGAATTCATGAAAACTTGGTCTGAATTAAAAAATCAATGTATGCAAGTTGATGAAAAACCACACATAACATGCCTCTATTAGCGGGGAAGAACATCTTTTAATTTGGGCTAAGTGAAGCGATGTCTACGTGCGTCTAGAATTAAAGTGTGCCCTACCTACGATCAAACACAAAGGATAAAAAGTGAAAGAAGCTCGAAGAGCCGCGTGCCTGATCATAGGTCGACATTCTAGTGGGGCGATCCCCACACAACCACAAATATCTTGTTCATTTACACGAGCGAGTCTTTGAACGAAGATCGCTGTAAAGACGAGTATTACATGAAATGGAATAAAATGCAAGAAACATTTTTCTTCTTCTTCGATTTTTCTCCAATGTTGGTTCTGCTGCTCTTCGTAGCGGGGAACACCTGCTCCACGCCTCCTTGAACACCAAGGGCCCTGCCACAAAGATATCAATCAAAGAAATTTTAATAATGCAAGACAACAACATGACCTACGAGTTAAAAATTAACACTTAATTAAATAAATGAAATCTAAATGTACAAAAGATGAGCCAAGTCCCCGGTAGCGATGCCATTTGACGGATACAAATTTCAACCTCTAAATAAGTTGTTTTAGTGTCAAATTAACACTTCAAATGTCATTGCAGTCGGTCGAATCAGATTCATTAAAGACCGCTTTGAATAATGTATCAATTAACACAAAGGAAGCTGTCAAATTTTTATATTTTACTTACGCAAGATCAATGTCGAACTCAAGTACGTGAGCCTCTTAAATAATTATCTAGACTCTTATTACCTAAATTAAGTGTCGAATTAGAAATCCATGGGTCAAAATGCACACATGGACACGATGCATAAAGAAACGTCAGAAGGTCATTTTTATTTGATATTTTTATATGCAAGGAAATGCAATGTACAAGTATATAAGAATGCCCGGTTTATACAAAAAATTTGAGCAATTAAACAGTAGTTAATTCATGTTAAATTTTGAAGCTAGTTTCATTAATAAAGTAATACAAGGCATATGAAGCATTATATGTGAGACACTTGGTTTAAATTGAGGCATAAAAATTTAGAGTATCAAAACAAGAAATAAACTATGCCTTAGAAAAATCATTAGATTAGCTTCAAAAGGAGACCAAATTCAACTCAAACGGAGATAGGATGCTCAAGATATTCACAAATGAAACTAGGGGCATAAATGCATGGAAAACATAGAAATAATAGGGAAAATAGGGCAAATAGGTCCTTAGGAGAGACTAAATTGTAACTAAAATTTTGCGCCATACCTTCCCTGTAAATAACCCACACGTAGGGGGCATATTTGCAATTATTAAAATCTGAAGGGGGTCAGGTGCAAATTACCCTAGACGTGCATGGGTGGCACGTGATCTGAGGACCTGTATGCAATTTGAAGAAATTGTGACGCCCTTCTTGCAAATTTCCCAAGCATGCACATGACTAGCACGTGGAAGCTAGGCTCGGTGGACACACAGACTCAGAATAGGCTCGAGTTTGCTTTGACTACTGGGTCAGCTTCGGAGGGTTGCTCCTTAGGCTTTGATATGCCTAGGGGGTTCCGAGTGTGGAGGTTTCGAGCATCCTCCCGTGCTGATGCGTAGCTGAATAAGGACCGCTCGATCATTGATGAATCTCAGATTCATCACTCCAAAAATGATGAATTAATCTCAAATCCCTAAAATTCATCGGCATTTCTTCATTTATATTGCATAATTAACATTCATGCATGTTTTGATAATAATTGCATTTTATCACTCATTGCACAAAATAAGAATCCCAAAATCTTAGTCCTATTGACCTGTAAAATAGCCTAACTTCTCTGATTTTTAACTAATTCTTGCCGACTCCAAATGACTTGAAATCATCTCTGCTGTGTACATATCACTAACAAGAATAAATGAGAAATACAAAAAAAATACTAACCCAAATAAGTGGACCAAAAACCCAAACATTAGTTCTATGATTTCCAGACTAAAAGCTCGATATCTTCCTCATCCAGTGTCCGATTTGATCCTATTCACTTTTGAAATAATGTACATTCAATTATCTTCAAAATAAGACCAAGTTCAATCGAATTGGAGCTCATATGTGAATGTTGGGTTTTGGGCCTCTTTCGTACATTTGTATTTTAGTAGTTTTTGACCTATTATTTTATGTACATAATTAACTCATTTTATTTTATTTTTTTCATTTGACTTCTTTGATAAAAGTTTTATTAAAATGCATAAAAATCCAAATCCAATATGAGCTTGAAATCAAAGAAACTAACTGAGTACAAGTCTTCACCAACAGTCTGTACAAAAATTGTCTTTTTCTTATTTTATTTTATGTTTTCTTTCTCTTAATTAATACAAAATCCAAAAAAATAAGATTATTGTATAAATAATTGTCTTTGATTTTTTTTCGTTTTTTCTGGATTTTTATCTGGTTTTAAAAATAACAAAGAAATTAGAAAACCCCAAAATCAAGGTATTTTTTGTACATGGGATACCCCAAAAATATCTCTTTATGCAAATGATTGATTTTGATTTTGATGTCTTAATGAAAGTTGTAGATCTCATCAAGACGAGCAACTTTTCTGCGAGGTCGCTATCTATTTATTCTGGATTTTTCTTTGTACTCGATTTTTTGGGGCTGACACGTGGCAGCTCCTAGAGCTGCCATGTGTCACCCATTTTTGGGCTATTTATATTTGGACTCATCACTCTTTCTTTGTATTTGGGATATTTATATTTGGGCTGACATGTGATAAGGACATTCTTTGGAGTCGTCAGATGACGCAGTTGCCGGGGAGGTAAACATCTTAGATTTTGTCTATTTTTTTCCCGATTTTTCTTCATTCGAGTAGTCTGACCCCCAAATTTTCATTTTAAATTATCTATTTTTTCTCTGCATTTATTTTATTTTCTGCATTTATTTTCTTATTTTATTTCTGAGAATTTTTGTGTCATTCTCTCACACACTCTCTCTTATTTTTCTTGTGAGGTACCTAACATACGTGGAGCGATTTCCCACAAAACCGACACATCTTCACCAACGCCCGAAAAACCACAATTAAATTAAGATCGAGTCGAGTCGTGAGAGAGCGTAGAGTCTAGGATTTCTTTTTCTGCAATTGTAATTTTTATAATTATTTGCTCATTTATAGCGGTGTCCGTTTGGACACTCGCGTGTGTAACAAGACCTTGAACTTTTTCTGTGGTGTGTCGTGGCCTGTTTCAATCTTCAGTGAGGGTGGGGCCTGACTTGAATGGCGCTTAGGATAGACCTGCACATATGTCGATTAGAGCTTTTAAATTTTTGATTGTGCTTGTAGAACCTAGGACCACACTGCACTTTAATCGAGACGCACATTAGATCGTTCAACTTAGGCAAAAATTTAATTCATTTCTTCCCATCTAATAGAACTTTCTGCTAGGTGTGATTTTCATCAGCTTGCAACCATATAGATTAATTTTTCAATTCTTGTATTGCATCCCACATGGAGATTGCGAGGAATCATTGTAAGTCTTCTATCTGAGCATACATCATTGTTTTACGTGCATCAGCTTTTCTCGAATTTCTCCATCCTATTTTGTTACATAATTTTAAAGTAAATTGGGATCGGACAGTAGACGTGTATTTGTACTCACCTTAAATTTTCAGTGATCACCTAATTAAAAACGGGTCTTCTAAACAAATCCGATTTTAATTAATCCATAAAATTAAGAATTTTTGCGGGAGAGCAACCCGACCTTGGATGTACTTATTTTTCTGAGTGAGCAAAAGATGACACTTAAGGTTAGAGCCAAACATCGAAATTTTCGTTCAGACTACTGATTCTAAAAATGATTAGCTATGTATCAGATAGGATCTATGGGTAGCTGGTAAACAGTCTGGATTTCCTTAACAGAGTGGGTGGTTTAAAGGACACTGTGTAAGGCTCTGTCCTTAAGTAACACGGGTAGACATTTTATGGTCCGTACTTACACCCATACTGGCTGATAGTGGATGCAAATAGTTGTAAGAATTCGGGACAGTCTTTAAGAAAATTTTCAGCACCTAACAACTCGTTAAATTTTTTCCAAGATTGAATTTATCACCAACTAAAATTGAAAAGATAATTATCGAACTCTTGCGGCTTCATTGTATGAGTTGGTGAACTTGGGGTTTGATTTGTGTTTGCATTGGTATGCGTGAACCGATTTCGAAGATCAAAAGCTGCACATTTGTGCCATCAATCTCCTTGATAAAAATTCCTTTTGAATATCCTGTGCACTTGCACTGAGATCAACCATGTCGATTCATCATCGATCTCCTATGAAAAATATAGGACTATGGTCCGGGTACCCATCTGAGCTATATTATGAAAATGAATTTGTCTCGGTAAGGCCCAAATCGACTAAACCCTCTTCTTTCAATAATCCCCAACATTTGCGAGAGACTTTCACTCTCAGATGAATCTGACCCCCTCGATAAATTCCAAGCCATTCTACTCGAATCATCCGATCAAAGTTACCACAGCATCATATTCTCCCACTCCACCACTTGTGACTGCATACGATCAATTGCCATCTTGGGATGACCCGACTTATACCAGATTTTTTTTCTAGATTCTAAGAACCTTTTGAAAAACAAGACATCGAAACAAATGACTGGCAACAATATCGACCCCAACCAACTTCATTCATTCCTCACAATTTCGTTGGGATAGGTCAACACTACACAAATCCACATCTTTCTTTGACCTTAGGGAATAATATGATGGCTCGATCAAACCACAAGGAGAGGCTTGCACTTAGTGATCATCAGTGTTGAATTAACCTTGACGATTACATCCACATTAACAACCCCAAATACCACTCCTTCGATCATCCTACCCATATAGAGGTATAGACTGATGATATCGACACATACGAACCTTGTATGACTCCACTATTTGAGGATACGATCAATCATGACCATGGAAGTAGACTCTGCTCAAATCAGCATTACATGCCTGAGCCACGGCATGCTGAGTATGAGACCTACAATTCTCACAATCCTTCCACTGTGCAGCCTCCATCCATAATTTTCGAGGAGAAATTTTCAGCAAATAACGATCACATATTGGATATTCCAAGAGATTCTCCTCTCAGCTCATACAGGAAAATGGAAGATGAAATGATTGGATCTAAAATACAAGAACACACACCGATTGCTCCCATGAATGATCATGAAAAGATTTTGGAGGATAATATTTCGAGTATAAATAAGAGATTTGATTTAATGGTGGATAGATGTAGAAAGTTTGTTGACCGACTAATTACACTCTCTGGTATCTCGAATATAAAAATGGCTGAGGAAAAGGTTGGATCTCATGTTGAAAATTTTATGGATATTCAGAAACACCCAGACTACGATCACCCTAGGGACTACTATGACAGTGACACTTCTGCATATTACTCCCCTAGGGATCACTATGACTCTGACCCTGACTCAGAATATCAAAGCTCCTCCTCATCTGGGGAACACACCACATCCACAGACCACACAGAAAATACCAAAAAATTAAAATATTCAAAAACATCCACAAAATTGAAAATCCAGAAAAATACATAAAAATTGAAACTGAAGAAGATCTAAAGAATTTAGATCCTGCTTTACGGGAAGCACTAGAGAGGAGACTGATTTTTGAACCTCCCTTTATATGGGCCATTAAACACTTTTCCGATCATAAAGGATTTGTAATGGACAAATTGATAATGAAAAAAGTTAGGAAGGATAAGAACAAAGACTAAAAGAAATATTTTGTGAACGGCCACCTCCTTGGTATTAAGGAGAGAAACCAAGTGCCACATAGTGAAACGGTTGCCCAGATTTGACTATGGAATCAAAGATACAATATTTACCCATGCTCGAATTGATGACGACTCACCAATTAATATCCTCCCGACCTTTGTATTTAACTAGTTCATACTCAGACATATCAAGAAGATACCAGAGATCGTTCAACTAGCTGATCGACCGATAAAGCGGCTGAGAGGAACCATTTCTGTCATCATTACATTCCAAGGTGCTCCGCTCAAAATAGACTTCACGATCATTGATACTGAGCATCAAGGAGAATTCACCCAGTCTCCGATCATTCTCGGAAAGCCATTCTTGGCATAATATAAGGAAATTATTGAGTATGAGACTTGAGAAATCAAATTTATAGCATCGGGAGAACATCGATATCAACAAGTCTTTGAGCAACCACGATTTTCTCAAGCAACCCATGAAGCCCTCGATGGGCATAACCATCAAGCGTTAGAAGAGCCCTATCCCGATTCTACACCTGAGATAACAGTTGTTGACGAGACTATTGGTTTAGAGACTCTCCCCCCTGTTCCATTCTCAACTGCTCTCACCATGGAAAATCGAATATATGACTCATATGATCCCGAGACCTATGCATGGGTGCATCCCGAGTTGGCCGAAACCTTCTCTGACTACCTTGATCAAATCAACCCGATACAGAAATATACCAACATCAAGTCTTTTGAGAACGGACATGTAGAGACTCTCCCCACTGTTCCATTTCCCGCTACTCTCACCATAGAAAAGTGTTTCTTATATGTTTTTGAGTCATATGCAAGGGCTCACCCTGAGTCAGCCTTCTCTGACTACCTTGACCAAATCAATCCAACTCAGGAGTGCACCAACATTAGGAAAACCAAGAACAAATACGCGGGACGTGCACAAACCAAGGAGAAAAAATTCATTTGTTATGCATTTGGAGACTCAAGTGTCAACACCTCACTCCAAGGACCAACACCTTCACGAAACAAAATGACCGCTCCTTCATCTAAAAAGAAAGTCGCCTTTGACCTTCTGGAAAAGGAATCATCTGATGATCCCTCATCAGGTCCGGAAAAGGTAATATACATGAGTGAGGTCTGTTCGGCAGTTCTATACCCTGCATTCACAAGGATCCAAACTTCGATTCCCGTTGGATGACTCCCGTTCCTCACTATTATTCATCCAAAGCCGATTCTTCTAGTCTCATCAAAGATAATGGATTAATTTCTTATGAGCTAACTGAGACTTGTGCTTCAGAGTATTCATCCGAGGACAAATCACTTGATCCCAAGAAGGAACGTATCTTGAGAAAACAACTAAAACAACTATAGAACAAGAATATCTTGAGTGCCTCCACTTTTAAATACTATTCCTCTGAGGATAACTCCAATGATGGTTACTTTCATCTAATTCTTACGCTTCATCTACTATCCAGTATGATTTCTCTTATCGATATGGTTAGGAATCATATGCTTCATCTCCTTCTTATCATTACGATCTTCCACCACAGGCTCACAAAAAGATCAGCCAAAAACCGCCTTAATCATCGGCTACCCACCCTCCCTCCCGATCCCATCGGTCTCCTTGTACATCTTCTTCCTCTACTTAGGCCAAGGCCTAAGTATAGGGTGGGATCGATTCCATATGTACATACCATTCTCCCCATCTCATGATCACCTCATTTCCACCCTTCTTCTATACTTAGGTTGACCAGAGCCTAAGTATAGGGGGAACCAATGCTCATCTGTATATACTCTCCCAATTCACATATCTCGATCGCCTCATTTTCGCTCTTCTTCTATACTTAGACTGTTCACAGCCTAAGTATAGGGGGGTGGTATGATCTGTCTTTTTCTTTTTCTTTTACTCTCTTATGCTTAGCCCGAGCTATGTTTTCTCCACGCTTCTTGTGATCTTAGGACACAATACTAGCTAAGTATAGGGGGGTGCATATATACTATGTATATATTTTACCCATATCTTGTACTTTCGCTTAAATCTATATGTATTTATGCGTGGGTAACTAACTTGAAAAAAACAACAAAAAACAAAATTGCTACTAACATTGACTGTGTCCAACCAATATTTTTTGAAAAAAATGGCTTCTTATTCATTTTTGCATAAAAAATATTTTCAAAAAAAATAATTTTGTCTCTACATTTCACACACCTACACTTCATCAACCATTACATGCATTTGCATTTGTGAAAAGCCCTTGGGTTCTGAACCGAGTTATGAGCAGAAATCGAGAGTGATCTGGACTTGACCTTAATCCACCTAATTTTCAGAGGAACTACATTGAGAAAGAGGATTTTAGAAGCTTCAGGTCTTTGACTTAATTCTTTGAGTTCTACATAACAATGTGCACTGTTTGACTCTTAGTGTCTAACCTGGTCTGTTCATTCTGAGTACGACTCTGCAATAAGGAATTAATTTGTACTCTCGCACTATGCACTTAGCTCAACTCAAACGGGGTGTTGGAGGACTGTGTGAGTTTCTTTTATGGTAGTATGGACATCTAAAGACCGGAGTACGGATTAAAATAAAGCGTCAGATAAGGTATGGGCGGCTGGGCATAAATTTTTCTAAGACCCCAAAACATGTACGGAAAAAAGATTCTACATCTGTAGGGGCACAACAAGATCCAAGCAAAACCATCAAAAATCCAAATACAAAGAAGCCACTACCAAATAAACATTTGACCAAAAAGGTCCAAGCTTTATGAAAATCTGCAGATCATGGTGGAGATTGGGCTAAACTGGCCGACTTCACATGGAGAGGTGACTACACTGGTCACCCTCCGGTTCTTTACTCCTAATTTCTCCCTCTATTCAATTGTGAACATAACATGACAGACCTTAGAAGGAAATACCTGACTCCTCGAGGACGAGTTACTGGAGAGGAGATTTGCATGGTAGTCCAGCATTCTGGATGGGAAGAGCTAAAACCTTTCACACACATGAGTCAGTTGTTCAATGTTCATGGAGTATGCTTTGGGAGAAGGATCAATCCAAGATGACTTCTGAGCCGAAACTGTAATAATGATGTGTAGAACTTGAAGGCTGTTGATTTTAACACTCTAAGTCTCATAGAAGTTCTGCCACCCCAATAATCCAAATGTTAGGTCTAGATTCATTTTCACCTTCTGCTCATGGTCTTGGTATGGAGCCCAATCTCATTTCACCTCATTGCATTGCTTTTGATGCTCTGGGATGAGCATGGTTTAAGTATAGGGGGATGATGAATCTCATATTCATCACTATAAAAATGATGAATTAAGCTCAAACCCCTAAAATTCATTGGCATTTCTTCATTTATATTGCATAATTAATACTCATGCATATTTTGATAATAATTGCATTTTATCACACATTATTGCACAAAATAAGAAGCCAAAAATCCCAGTCCAAATGACCTGTAAAATAGCATAACTTACATGATTTTTAACTAATTCATGCTAACTCCAAATGACTTGAAACCACCTCCCTGTGTACATATCACTAACAAGAATAAATGAAAAATACAAAAAAATCACTAACCTAAATAAGTGGACCAAAAATCGAAACCCTAGTTCTAGGATTTTCGGACTAAAACCTCGATATCTTCCATATCCAGTGTTCGATTTGATCCTACTCACTTTTGAACTATTGTACAATCAATTCCATTTAAAACAGAAGCAAGTTCAAGTGAATCAGAGCTCATATGTGAAAGTTGGGTTTTGGTCCTCTTTTGTACATTTTGTATTTTAGTAGTTTTTGACCTATTATTTTATGTACGTAATTAACTTATTTTATTTTATTTCTTTTTCATTTGTTTTCTTTAATAAAAGTTTTATTAAAATACGCAAAATTCCAAATCCAAGCTGAGCTTGAAATCAAAGAAACTAACTGAGTCTGAGTCTTCACCAACAATTTTTACAAAAATTATCTTTTTCGCATTTTATTTTATGTCTTCTTTTTCTTAATTAATAAAAAATCCAAAATAGATTATTGTGTTAATAATTTTCTTTGATTTTATCATTTTTCCAGATTTTTATCTTGCTTAAAAATAACAAAAAATTAGAAAACCCAAAAATCTTGGTATTCTATGTACATGGGATACCCCAAAAATATTGCTTTATGCAAATGATCGATTTTGATTTTGGTGTGTTCATGAAAGTTGTAGATCTCATCAAGACGAGAAACTTTTGTGAAGCAAATTTTCCGATTCGAGGTTGTTTGCTATTCATTTCAGATTTTTCTTTGTATTTATTTTTTGATTTTTTGGGGGTTGACACGTGGTCGCTCCTGCAGCCGCCACGTGCCAACCATTTTTGGGATATTTATATTTCATTTTTATATAAAAAAAAGAGAGAAGATAATGCACGTGCAGAGCACGTGCCCCAAGCCCACGTGCTCCGTACGTGCCATCTTCCCAGCCCCCTCCCCGCCTTTCATAATCGGGCGGCGGCGCACCCAAATCGTTGATGTCGCAATCTTCTCCATCGCTGATCTCACTTCGACGTCCCCAAATCTCACCGCCTCCATTTTCTGCATCACCAAATCCATCATCGATCTCCCCTTTCCTTTTCCAGCCATCCTCATCAGAATCAAGTCGCTGCCACCTCTCCAAATCAATCCCCCTCCTCGTCAATCCCTGTCATCGCCCCCTTCTTCATTTGGCCGACCTAGTCCTCCTATTTAAGCGACACTGCCACCTCCCTCCATCCACATTCGCTGATAAAAGCAGCGCTGGGGAGATTCCAGGTCTGACCAGCGATGACAGCACCCTACATCCTCCCCCTTCCTGCGACGTGATCCGATGTGCACGACCACATTGCAGCTTACCTCCTTCGAGCGGCAGCTTTGCTCCGGTGCGCAAAGCTGTAGAGCCCAGCTTTCCAGGTACCTCTTGCACCTGATCACCTGCATCTCCTTCGTTTACTACACCTCTCTACCCATCTCCTCCTTCGCCCCGCTCATTCTCCTCACTTCGATCGTACCTCCCCCCACACTTCCCTTCTCTGCTTCAACCACAATCCGCCTTCGTCTCTGATAGTTCGAGGAGTCCACCACCTCGGGCTCGGATGAACCCTTACACCAACTTCATCTCTCGCACTACGACAGAGCTACTCTTCCAGGAGCATCGACAATGCCATCTGACTTCCGCTGCATCATCAACCGTCAGGTCCCAACCTCCAGCCATCTTGCGTCCACACCATCGCTCGTCTTCATCGACAGCTGGAGTCCTTCACACCTCTGCGCCCACCTTCCAGGAGCCACTACCCTGACGACCCACGACCATGTGTTGGCCACTCTAGCTAATATCTCCAAGCATCCATCCTCTGCTCCACTGCTCGCCTTGCACCTCCGGCGCATCCCTCTCCTCGCCAGCCACCGAGTCGCCTACTACAGAGGAAGCCCTCACTTGACACCCACGTGTAGAGGGTGAACTTGCGAAGATGCCCTTCAGGTTCTCCTATTTCCTGCCAAAAGTCTACTGTCCAGAGGGCACGTGAGACACACGTGGCCCTCTGAGAATTTTGTGCTAATGCCCCGGGAATTCGCATATTCAACAGAAGCCCCCACCATTCTAGGGGTCACGTGAGAAGCACGTGACCCATTGCAATTTTGCCGAATCTCCCCAAACTTTTCGGTTACAGTTTAATCCCTGACTCTGCAGCTCTTTTATTTTATTATCATAATATTGCAATGATACCCCTGTGTTCCCCTATTATTCTAGACCTCTTCATTGCATCATTTTATTTATTAAAAATAGGTACTATGTTGTTCAATTAATTCTCTATGTTATGGCATATGGTTGATATTTTTGTGGCCTACGGTTATTTATTAATTAATATTCTTTTGAAAAATTGCATATTTTGTCCATCTTGTGCCTCAAAATTCATAAGTATTTAATCTTAGCTCTGAAAATTGCAACAATTTTATGGATTGTATAATTAATTGTTTTTCACATTGTGCCCAAAAAAATTACATTTGCATCCATGGTTTTCCTGGTAGAAATCATTTTGACTATTTTGATCTTTAATTTTTAATATACCAAATCTCATATTTTTGGGCTTTAGGATTTTTCTGAGCTCGATCACCTAGTGATAGATCTTGGATAATTTTATCCCTTGAAAATTATTGGATTTAATATTTATTATAATTAAATATTGAAATTCACATCGTTTGCATTCCTAAATCCATAAAATATTTTTCTTGCACCCAAAAATTCTAAAAAATAGAACGCATTCATTTCATCATATTGACATCTCGGCCAAGTTTTGTATTTTTTTGACATCGTTTGATCGAAAATTTCATTTTAGTCCCTAAAATTGGCTACATTTGTATTTCGCATCCGAAATTGCCTTAAAAATACAAAAAAAGACTGCCTCGAAAACCGCGCACGAACTTTGATAGACGAAATTCTAGGTTGTTCCTTTTCCTCCTTGAGTACGACCTTGGGACTTGCGCAAGTAAAATAAAGAAAAACCATGCGATTGAAAATTGAATTAATTTGTTGTGGTTATTTCTTGACCCATTCCTACTGCTCGACAATGATAAATTCAACACTAATATAAACGCTCAATAATTTCGCATAATTAATCGAGGCAAAAATGGACTCATCAATCATAGAGATTGGACGGTAGCTGTACGAAGTCGGGGATGATGACGTGGTCGGGTGTTAGCCATTGGATGGACACCAGGGAGGTGCATCCAACGACTGTTGTAGATCCCTGGCCTTCGGACATAACTGCGGGGAGGCAGCGAGTTCTGTCATCCAACGAGGCCACATGTGCTCTGCCTCGCTTTCTCAGAACCCGGTGGAGCTTCGCAGAGCATCCTGGATTATCGTCGATGAAGCTGGAAGTCCGAGGGAAGAACGACAAGGTCTGGAGGAGGTCGTCGACGCCTGATTGATGGATGCGAAGCTCGCACATTCGACTCCGGTGAGGCTCCGTCAATTGATAATGTGAGCACATGCAGGTGTCAGTTTGGTAGCGAAAGCACATATGGAGTTGAGTGATGTGAGTGAAGTGGGTCCCCAACAAGCGTAAGTGTGGGGGATAAAGCTCTATCTCCGACGAGCGGAGGAGAGGTGGGTCTGACATGCTCAGTTGCGGAGAAGGGAGAGAAGGTAATCTGTGAGTGGCGCGAGGATGGTGAAGGTGCGGTAAAACTGAAGGGATGATAATCGGACGATGAAGGTGCATGGAGAAAGCTAATTAAATTTGAGAATTCGAAGGAAAATACAAAGAGGGACTGGGGAGCTTACCTGGGCAATGGTGGAGTGAATGGCCTGGGATCGAGCTTCTTGGAGAAGCTCTAGTGATCGTTGGACTCATCCGATCTTGAAGAGCAGCTCGAGCGGGGGGAAGCCACCGTGACGCTGCCGCAAAAGCTGCGGGTCTTCACCAGAGGTATAGGTCATCGTCGTGCCATCGATAGCACCTCCCCCTTTTAAGGGGAGGTGGACTAAGGCTGGGCCTAGCCCCTCGTAATGGTGGATACCGTATACTGGCGGTGGCGAGGTGTATTTCGTGGACGGAGGATGGGACGTATGATGGTGGATGTCGTGAGTTGAACGAAGAATATGGAGTGAGAGGGAGACAAACGTGGTGATCTATGTGGCTCACAAGGATCATGGATGAGAGGATATGGCCATATAGAAGTTAGCGAGTGGAGAAGATGGCTGATACAATGGGAGAAATGGAAAGGGGGCAGATGGTTGGCAATATGGGTGATGTGGGTGAGGGAGATCCGAAGGTGGAAGAAGATGTCTCGACTGTTGGATCTCGCGATCCAACGACTAAGAAAGGGGCGATCGCGGATGACTTGGATCAGATCGATGAAGGGCGGATAGAAGGGTGCAGAGAGTGCCATGTGTCGAGAGGAGAAGAAGGAAGAGATGAACGATGACGATTCGATCTGGGAATGATCGAACGGGCGTAAGATGAAGTGGGAAGGAGCAGCTAGGATGTAAGGGAAGGAATACGATCAAGCAACTACGATGAAGACATGTGGCATGCTGAGATGAAGGCGAGGGCGGATGGCTGTGATGAAGGCTGGAAGATGATCAAAGTGCTAGGAAAAGAGGGGGGATGAATGACGTGGATGGAAAGCTCCAGAAGGCAATCGAACGGTTGATAGGAGGGTGCGGGTGGCGCACAAAGAAGCGGCCACATGGCACAAGCAGAAAGCGTTACGTGGCCCAATATAATTATTCCTATAAAGAAAGTGAATTATGAGGTAGAAGAAGACCGAATTTGGAAAAAACTCAATACATGAAAGTTGTAGATCTTGATGAGATCTAAAGTTTTATGCTTACCAAAAATAGAGATGAGGTCAAAAAGAGGGAGAAATATTTTTACGAGCGTTTTTAAGGTTAAAAATAATACGGATTTTAGTTTTGTTATTTTCTTGTATTTTTAATTTATTTTAAGGGTCATATATAAACAAGGATTTATCTGGTTTTTAGTTTAAGCTAGGGGTTAATAACTGCGAATTATGTCAATGAAATTGGGTTTCATCACCGCCCCCCCGCCTGTGTGCTGCATGGCCTCCCCCCCCCCAACAGTCTCGTGGAACCCAACCCTCACCACCCCTGTAAGAAATTTCTTATCCTTTTTCGTTTTGATTAATCATAGCCGTTATATCATGAATTGGTCAGATTAATCCTAGTCGTTAGATCATGAGTCGGTTAGATTAACTCACTTATATGGTTGAGTTAATGAAGAAAACTAATGGAAGGTTATGTGTGTAAAAGGAAGTATGTATTCAAGGTCTGGGAGTAATGCATGATTATACAGGGTTTTTGGGGTAATTACGAAATTACTCTGGGTTATAGGTTTAAATATCCCAATTGAAAAACCCTTCTAACCCTGAAAAAATAAAGTAGTTTATAAAATCCCAAAAAAATTGTTCTCTTATGAATATTTTTATTTATATTATACGGTACATACTAAAATTTCCTTTGAGAAATTTTTGAATTATTATCTATTTTTAAAATTCAAAACCATTCAACCTATTTATTAACTCCCTGATTTGAAGTATTTTAGACTTTAAAAATGCCTAAAAATCATCAAATCTCACAAAAAATAGAAAAATAGAAAAAAAGTATAAAAATACAAAAAAAGTTCATCTTCTAATTTGTGAATATTATTAGCTATATTTATAATAATAAAGACCTATATTGACTATATATATATAATGTACTTATTAATATGAGGATATGGAGCCCAGATCATGATGTAGGTAACCTTACCTACTTCATGCATATTTTAGGCCAATTTGTTTACTTTTTTTGAAAAATACCACATGGATTTCCATAACTATATCCCACTAATTTGTCGTTCCAATTTCTTTAGAAACAAAGACTCCTAGGCCATCCATCTAGAACAAGTCGATTACAACAATTCTAATACTATTAAAATTACATGTTCTAGATGGAGTGCATAAAAGTCTCTATTTCTGATGAAATTAGAATGACATATTAGGGGGTATAGTGATGAAAATGCGTGATGGTCTGTCTCATAAAAAATAAAAAAATTTGGCCAAATATGGAAATGAAGTAGGTAAGCAAACCTACTTAATGAAGTGGGCTCCATTTCCTATATTAGTATTTCTATTATTGTTATCTATAAATACTTTTAATCCTTTTAAAATTTCAAAAAGGATTGTACTTAATTGTATTTTCTTGATTTTATACATTTATTTTATATTTATATCATATATACTAATTATATTATACATATATATATGCTGATTACATATTAAAAAGAAAAAGAAATTAAAAGTCTGATAAATATAAAAAGAAAATAATACTCATAATTTAATGAATATAAATATATATACAACTTCTAAAATCCATAAAAATTAAATATAATTAAAACCCATAAAAAATAAAAAATCGAAAAATACACAAAGCATTTATTTATTTTTGTAGGTAATAAATAGCTTATCCGTGTATATACTCTCAGTAGATTGACACCCAGACTACTTGCACACTACACACATTTTTTCTGGGTTATAATAAATTTTAGCTCACTTCATATTACATTGCTTCATCCTTCAGCCCTGGGTTAATTGTTGACTTGATCTGTTTTCGTGAGTGGTCACTTCAACGACTGTGCTCTTGCCTTGTGAGATCATATGACCGCCTCTGAATAGTCGGTTGTATTAGTTGTATACCCTTACCCAATGTATTAGCAATATTTATTGAAATTACAAAAGTATGAGTTATGGCTAACGTATATAAACATATATACGACCCCCTATACTTAGCTCGAACTATCCTCATAGTGATCAAAGAGCAGAAAAAACATAACTCGTGTTATGTATAGAAATGCCTATACTACAATGACTCAAAGATGTGAAGTCAATTATCCCCCTATCAACAAGTTAAGAGACATGTGAGGAATCAAAGAACGAACACTCGAGTCACTCACCCCCCCATACTTATGGTCTAGTCATCCTAAGTATAACACTGATGAAATAGATGAATGAATAACCAGAAGAAAGAAATGAAGAAAAAGAAAAGACATTTTTGGATTTTTAGGTGTTTAATCCCTCAGTTGTTGGGAGCTCTTCTTGGAGTACCACATTGATGGCTTCGACGATGGACAGAAAAGTATCATGCTCGAGGTATAGCTTTAGTAAGTGTCCGTTGACTACAAATGATTGTGTGTAAGAAAACCCTAATATCAGGATATACCATTGCCACACATAATTTCGACAATGAATGGCTCTGACCATTAGCTTTTAATATTGCTTGAAAATAATTTAAAATTTGCATCAAACAACTACACCTTCAGATTTGGCTCGGATTTCTTTCTTCGGATATGTTAGTCATGCCATTTCTTGATTTTTTTCCTTGTACATAAGGTTTTTGTCGTATGCATAGTCTCGGAGTTATAACTGTCTGTTCATGTCGAGTTTGCACTTTTGATATGTTTTTTCTCTATAGAGATTGCATATAATGATTTCCCAAAAAGATTTATGAATTAGTTCTATAAGAAAATGGCAAGGCTTACCATATATTAGCAAATAGGGAGACATTCCCAGAGGACACTTGTACACAGTTCAATAAGCTAATAGAAATGAATTAAGCAATTAGGACCAATTATTTCTATTGGGATGCACAAGTTTATGTAGAATCATTTTGACCTCCCTATTAGAACATTCAGCCAACTCATTAGTCTGTGGTTAGTAAGGACATTTGACACAATGTTCAATGTCGCACGCGTTTGTCAGCTTCTTAACATATTTGTGGATAAAGTGGCTACCTTCGCCTGATATGAGGATCTTCAGAATCCTCAACTGTGAGATGACATTGTATTTGTTAATTCCACACACTGTGCAACTATCTGCAGATCAAGCGGGGATAGCTTCCATCCAAGGACAACAAGTATAATGAACTCATAGCCCTGGCTATTTGGAAACTGACCCATGAAATCAATGCCTCAAGCATAAAAAACATCTGATATCTAAATGTACTTGAGATGTATTGTGTCTCTAGAGCTGATAGTGCTGACATTCCTCTGATAGTCGGTATAACCTTTGACATATGTAGTAGCATCCTTGAAAAGTGTCAGCCACCAATAGCCTTATTGAAGCACTTTTACTGTTGTGTTCTTGCTAGAGTGGTGTCCTCCAGATTCCATCTTTTGACAATGTTCAAGGACACTCGTGTACTCCTCCTCAGCGATGCACATTCTCCAGATACAATCTGCACCCTAACGAAATAAGTTCAGATCATCCCATTAGTAAACATATAACTCAGATAAGAACTTGTCCACTTTCATCTTCGGCTAATATTACGGAAATTTCTTGGAGACGAGATAGTTAACAATATTAGCATTCCATGGAAGAGAGTCAACATAAATAATAGCCTCATCTTGGAAAGTTTCAATGATTTGCAAAATAGCCTACTCAGGAGTATCTAGCTCTATGATTCTAGAAAGGTGTCTGCCACCACATTTTTAATTCCTTGCTTATCACATATTTCTAAGTCAAACTCTTAGAGTAGAGGGATCCAAAAAAGTAATCGCGATTTAGCATCTTTCGTGCTTTGTAAGTATTAGATGCTAGAGTGGTAAGTGTATTAAATGACTTTCGAGCCAAGTAGATATGATCTTAGCTTCTCCAACGTAAATAGGACTGCTAGCAGCTATTTTTCTGTGACTTGGTAATTTCTCTGAGCATCATCTAGTGTTCATCTAGCATAGTGAATCTCATATGGTAATCCATCTCGTCTTTATCCTAGAACAATCTAATTTCATAATCAGATGCATCTGTCATGATCTCGAATGGAAGATACCAATCCGATGGTTGTTGGACATGCGTTTGAGTTATTAGTTCCTTCATATGATTAGAGGCATGGAGAATTCTATCATCAACAATAAGATCAGTCTCCTTTCCTGGTAGATTAGTCAATGATTGAGCATTCTTGCTAAAATCTTTGATGAATCTTCGGTGAAAACCGACATGTCCCAGAAATGATTTGACTTGCTTTAATGTAGTAGGTGGCTCAATATTCAAGATTACTTCGACCTTGGTCGGGTCACCCTCCTTGCCTCTCTTAGAGGCAATGTGGCCCAACACAATTCCATTAGTCACCATGAAGTGACTCTTCTCCCATGAGAGCAATATATTCACTTCACAACAACGCTGAAGTACTTAGTCTAGATAGGTTAAACATGTGTAGATGTTGTCTCTGTAGATCTTGAAATCGTCCATGAACACCTGAAGGAAATTGCCCACCATGTCAACAAATACGACCAGAATACATCTCTGAAATGTAGCAGGGGTATTACACAATATGAACGGCATCTGTCTGAAAAGCAAATGTCTTGAATGGACATGCTAAGGTAGTCTTCTCTCGATCTTTAGGGGCTATTGCAACCTTGTTGTATCTAGAGTACCAATCCAAGAAAGATAAATATTACTTTATAGCAAGTATTTCGACAATTTGGTCATTGAACGTCAACGGGAAATGATCCTCCTTGGTGTTTAGGTTCAAGCATCAGTATCCCACACATACCTGCCAAGATGTATGTACTCTTGTCAGAATCTCCTCTCCTTTTTCATTCGTTACAATAGTGATTCCAAATTTCTTAGAGACAACATGTAACAAGCTTAACCATTTTGAGTCCAGGATGGGATAGATAAATCATGCATCACACCACTTCATTATTTCTTTCATCACGACCTCCTAGAGTTAGGATTCATAGGGTGCTGAATTTATGGGATGGTCTTCTATCTTCTTCCAAGTAGATGTTGTGTGAGCATAATGAAGGTTTTATCCCATGGAGATTTGTAATCCTCCAATCTATTGCCTTGTAGTTTCTTTCTATAACCTCGAACAAGCGAGATTCATTGTCACTGATCAACTGAGAAATGATGATAACCGAGAACATATTTTTCTCATCGGCAAGGAAGGTGTACTTTAGCATAGAGGTAATTATTTCAACTCTAGTGAGGTCATAATCAGCCCATTGGTGACTTCAGCAACTGTAGTCAGTCAGTCGTATCGACTCTATAATGTCCACTTTGGTTTTCTTTGACTTTGAATACAAGACATCAGAAAGATCTATAAGGATTCATCTTGCTCTTATGGATATGGATTGGTCTCAAATAACTCAGTTATCTCATAAAAAAACTCATCCTTTGGGACTGGGGGAAATTTCAATGTGCTTTTTCGGTACTCCTCCTCGGGGAGGAATTCTTGGAATCAACATCATCTAAGAATAATGCAGTGTCTCTGATATCCGCAAGAAACATTATTTTGTCTCCTTCTACATTTTCTCACTCTTATTTGATACATACTCTAAGAGCTTTTGTACTTGGATTGTCTCAATCAGGACCTTATCATTGCTTGAATGAAAGGCGATCTTTCTGTTATCATAGTCAACTATTGATTCGACTGTTTGAAGGAATGACCTTCCCAATATGATCGGGCTATGGACTAAAGATGATGAGGTGTCCATATCTAGAATAATGAAGTCTAAAGGTAATTGCATCCCTTGGATTGTGATTATGAATTACTACAAAATGCCCCATGGTCGCTTCACTGATGTATTTACAAATTGCGAAATAATTCTTGTTGACATTAGCAACCCTACTCAAATTCCTTGAGTAGTGATGTACGCATCATATTGATAGATGATTCGCTATAAAGAAGTATTCGTTCGAAATCTTGGTTGAACATATCGTATTTGATGAGAGGACCTCTTGTGTCATTCTTGCTCAGGAGGTTGTTGATACTATTTAGTGGCCATGGTCAGAATGTGTTTGACAAGTTTCTTGCATCCTCTTTTTTGATGCTAAGGGGTACACTCCTCCTTTAACCCTTTCTTCGTCTTAAGAATGTACTCCATGGATTTTAACAAAGGCATTTTGGGCATAATATTATGTAAGATTTTTATAATGCCAGGATAAGATAAGGCTCTTTTTATTTTTTTTACTATTTTGGATTTCTTAGCATCAGGAAATGGGATGCACACATCATAAAAAACAACGTTTTCACTATTAAAAGTTTTTTCTTGTTTAATTAGAGGATTAGAAACGGTGTAATCATCCAATACAAGTGGAAAAGTAAAATAGGAAATTCAGTTGTGTTGCGCTCTCATGAGAACGACTACCAACGCTGGTGTCTCCTTGGTCGCATCGACTCATCCTTCTCCATTATTGCTTGATTATTTTTTATTGTCTTCGTGATGTTGTTGCTCGTCGATTCCTAAACTCTGTGCGGGATCAACTGATGGTAAAGAACACTCGTCCATAGAAGCTTTATTTTTCCCATTAGCAATAGCAGTCGGTTGTATTTGAAGGATATGAGATAATCCTCAAGCACATCACGGAAGCGTGAGCGTCGTATCGAATACGACGAGGATCGACTAGTCGCACTAGTTGTTCTATGCAGCGGAAATTAAAGTTTTCTCATGCGACAAAACGACATGATCCAAGAACACTTCTCGAATAGTTTCATCTCAACGACAAACAAGTAATAGGATTACCTCTTGAAGCATGGTTGCGATCAAGTCTCTGTACAAAGAGACCTTCTGTCTCAAGTCCGATCCGACGGAGGAGACGCTTGCGAGCGTGTTGATGAAACACATGCTTCCCGCAATCCATGCCTATGATCCACGCGGCGGATCTCCTGATACGAGATCTGACATCTTCTTCACGAGCGAGGTGCACCGAAGGAGACGGAGATCCACGAGCAAACGATTGGGCAGCATAACGACGACGCTGCGGCGATGGAGATTCCCTCTAGGGCATCCATGGTGGACTACCATATGAGTGGGAGAGAGTGAGCAGGTGTGTAGAGAGAGGACGAGAAAAACCCAGAATAATTCCGAAGTATAAGATCGATTTTACATTGTCTACTTCAGGGATTTATCATTAAGTTTCTCATTTGACTATTGGGAGTCGGTATCGATCATATACTTTTCAAAAGCATATATCATACCCAGATGTTGATCATATACTTTCCAAAAGTATATATCAAACCTACAAATTCAGTCATGCTTCCAAAGTGAGATGACCGTGTACGAAATTTGATTCTTCCCAATATCTCATGAGTGAGCTCATGTCTTCCGGTTCAGTGCTGAACCTTTATGATCCCTTTGAGAGATTGTATTTTACTCATATGCCCTTATATGCACAGCAGTGCGCCGGTGTATAGTCCTTGATTAGGTCATCATCCTATTGGTCTGCCAAATGTGCATACTCAGTCATATAGTAAAACATCTGTCTCCAGTCAGATGATGCGTGCCTATATCATGACAACATACGACATAGGACTTTGGTTATCTCGATCTTGTTAAGTCAACTCTTTGACCTAACTAATCTGATACCTCTGAATCTCTATTCCCATGTAGAGGACCTACATCAAGATGTCGGTCAGATATCAGCCTACCTGAGAAAGGATTGCCATCTCCTACTCAGACTGGGATCATCTCTTAACAATCATTTGACGGTGCTTGATGAGTCCTTAATCTAACTCATTAGATATTCATCCAAGCACCAGCCTCTATAATTCAATAATTAAATCAACAGCTGTATGATCATTAAGATGGCCATGATACATAACCCTAATTCAACTAAGGGACCTATTATGCAAATTATCTATTCTTCATTTCAGATTAGGGAATGATATTCACAATATCATTTATTGCATAATGGCTCACCGTGGGCTCGCATGTCCAACAATCTCCTACTAGCTCAAAGTACCATTAATGGGTTAATCATTTAAACCCACACTCATGTGACAATCATAGGCTATTTATAAAATAGCTAGGTAAGCTGATCAGACACTCTTTTCCCAAGAGACTATGCCAAGTCCTTTTACGGCACTTGCATATCTCCTAGTGATAGTGTTCGCATCCAATGCGAATGTTCCATCTCATGTAACCAATACTCAATCATAGTGTCATTGACACTATAAGTCAATAATTATTATAACCTGTATGTAATTTCAATTTATCCTTATCAGAATACCCTTATTCCTTGAGATCTCTATCTCATAAGGAATTCGCAGTTAAAACCTTTTAGATCACTATCTATAAAGTCTTAATTTCTTGAAGATAAGACTTTGAGATCACTATATCAAAAGTCTTGTCCTCTGTGAAGATATTGTTATTACTGCAATCAAGTGTTTTATCACCATAGTAGGATTAGTAACAGTTTACTCCTCTCACTGCATGGTAGACATCTGGCTTTTGTACACATCTAGCATATACCGGCTTCTCAGAACTGATGTACAAGGGCAAGCGGTTTTAGCATTCACATCCTCAACTCTTTGAGCTGCTATCCCTTTAGATAGGTCAGCACCATATATTGAGGGAAAGAATCATTTCTTGGAATTTTCCAGAAAATGGAAATGTCCAAGGTGTGCCATTAATGTGACAGTCCCAATACCCTCTTCTCTTTGCTTCTGAATAACTTCAGAACTAAGATCTAAGAGGTATTCTTGAGATCATATCTCGAGGTATGGAACAACCAGATTATAAAACACTTATTATTATCCTTATATCATTACAAATGATTTGGATATTATCTACATTTAGCACGATGAACACAATGGCACTCCCACTAAGCTTTACATGGTTCATCAAGAGGGATCTCCTTCCTTATCTTTGTTACATCCCAATAATATGAGAACCGGTAACTCGGATAAAAAGAAGTGGGAACACATTCCGCCTTGCAAGTCCAACTTGCATCTCCCAATTCGATCTTTAACACCCGAGCCCGTCACCCCTAAGGTGATGTTGACCTATCATTAACTGAACCAAACGTCAACGGGAATACAACTCGCTATGCGCAATCCAATATCACCCCAGTAATATGAGGAACCGATATTGGGGTCACTACACATACGCCCTTACTCTTTCGAGAAGCGACGTGCCAGATCCAAATGGATCGTATGTAGGAGCTGCCACTTCGGACAGGCGTCTCCTACATATAATATATGGCGACGGAACCCTTCGCCTTGACGGGAGACCATGGATGTCACTTATGTGATCCTCCCCCCCATATTAAATATTTAATCAATTATTTTGAATCATATTCATATAATTAATTCTTCCAAGGGAAATACACATTTATTCATAATAGAGTGGTTTTAATTAGATATAATTAACTTAATCACATTAAATTAATTATCAATCCAATTCAATAAACAAACTTGATTTTACTTTAATATATGGTATCATCTCAAAGTACGTATTAATTTGAATATTAATAATTAGAAAATACATCATGATCTCCCAGGCATCATTCGTTCCCTACCCGCTGTCATGGCCAGTACCGGCGGGATTGGGACGGATCGCAACCGGTGCGACCCGCTACCCCAACGCTCCCCGACTAGACACCATATCCGTCTCTGAAAAAAATAATGCCGAGCCAATCACTTTGTACTTGAGATGATCATCAGTTTTTCAATCGAAATTATACCATATAGTAATAATCAAAATAATTTTGATTATAAGGAAATTTGCTAACCAAATTTTCAATCCTATTCAAGCAAGTTTTTTGTTGATTGTATTTTGATCTAGATCAAATCTAATCAATTATTGGTTGAGGCCAAGTAAATTAAGGAAATAATCATCACTAAATATTTCTCAAATATTTTCCATAATTATTTCATGAAATTAACAAATAATTTCACTAATTGACAATCACTTGGTTCTTGATTAGGAATGTAATTTCAACAGTGACCCCTACTTAGTAAAATAAACATATCTCAATCAACACAAATCCAAATTATGCAAAATCAGTTTTCTAAGATTGCTTATTTGATTTATGATAGAACCTAAGTGATATTTCACTCATTTCCAGGCAGATCAAAACAGTAATTAACTCATTAATCATGTTAAGATTCGTAGTTCCTGCAATAGTGAATACATGTTCATTCAAACGACCATATCTCGAGCAAACGGAATCCAAATTACGTAAGCTCAGATCCTATGGTTTCCTTATTTAATGAGAAACAAAATCCAAGTGATTAATTTGTGTTTGAACTTTTTAAATAGGGCCTAATTTATTCATTAAATAGATGTGCGAAAATGAAATGCGACAAAAACTTTCGCAACCTTAACGAACCCAAGTCATCCTAGGTTTACGGATCGTATCCAAAACCTTCGACCTAAGGCTCTGATACCACTTGAATGATATGGGATAATCCTCAAGCGCATCACGGAAGCGTGAGCGTCATATAGAATACGATGAGGAACGACTAGTCGCACTAGTTGTTCTACGCAGCGAAAATTAAAAATTTTTCATGCGAAGAAACCACAAGATCCAAGAACACTTCTCGAATCATTTCATCTAAACCACAAGCAAGTTGTAGGATTACCTTTTGAAGCGTGGTTGCGATCAAGTCTCTAAACAAAGAGACCTCATGTCTCAAGTCCGATCCAACGGAGGAGATGCTTGCGAGCCTGTTGATGAAACACGTGCTTCTCGCAATCCATGTTGATGATCCAAGCGGCAGATCTCCTGATCTCGACACACGATATCCGACGTCTTCTTTACGAGCAAGGTGCACCGAAGGAGATAGAGATCCACGAGCAAACGATCGGGCAGAATAAGGATGACGCTGCGGCGTGGAGACTCCCCCTAGGGCATCCATGGTGGACGACCATATGAGAGGAGAGAGAGAGAGAGTAGGAGTGTAGAGAGAGGAAGAGAAAGAGAGAGTTATTTTCTCATTGCGTGTATAAAGAAGAGCAAAGGGGTACCCTTCTATTTATAATATTTTGGGATCCATGAATCTCAATCCATGGGCAACACAAATCCAATGGCTCTCATTGATTTGTGTTTCTTTTAATGGCTAAGATTTGTGTTGGTAAAAACCAACAACAATTAAAATTATTTAGATTAAATTATATATTGATAAATCAATATAATTCAATCACCAAATTAAATCAACTTACATTGGAGATAATGGAAAGGAGGCTCCCCCCTTCCATATAGGAAGAGTGGACGACCACCCTTTCCTTTAGGGATTTGTGGCTGTCCCACCTCTCCTATTAGGAAAGGAGGAATCTCAATGCAATCTCAAGATTGCATGATTCCATATGTCTCCAATTATTTACAACAACAATTGTTGTAAATTATTCTACAAAATAATTCATAATCCTTTTGTGAATATTGCAATCTTACAATTGGAAATTTGTGAATCATATTCACAATCCAAAATAAAATGTAAATTACATTTTCAATTTAATGTCCAATGTGAATCCAATTCACATCAACATTTAATTAACAAATGTAAATTATAAATAGCTCTCTCTTATATTATAAATCACATTTATAATATATGTGATTAATATGGATAGTTCTATACACATTATTCATATCCATGATAATCAAATCACATTTAATCATCTTGGATCTCTTATTCTCATGTGCCCAAATAATATGAATCACATTCACATTATTAACATTTTTGATAATTAAATCACATTTAATTATCTTAGATAACTCTCCTTATAATATGAATCAAATTAATATTATTCATGAGAATTAAATCATATTTTATTATCATTTTCTCAATGCTCAGATACTTATACCAACAATGAAATTATCCTGAACTCTTTCAAGGATTATGCGCTTTCTCCGTGAATACTTGGAGATAAGGACAGAGCGATTGTATTGTTCCACGTATAGTGACTTGGATATTGAGATCACATCTCAAATCCAGATCTCGGGCCTCCCATAGATGCTTGATTAAATCAAGACCGCAAATCTAATCTTCTCATTGCATCTGAATCACGTTCAGATCAATGTCCAACATTTAGACTAAGATAAGATCACTTCTCTACTAAGAGGAGTCACTAAAATCCAGACCCATTTCATCACTCCCTAGGAATGGAAGCATCATGGTTATACAACCGTTCATGATCACATCACCCTCAGGTATTCCCAACACCTGTACATCCTGCATACTGGAAGACCCAGAATAATCCCGAAGTATAAGATCAATTTTACATTGTCTACTTCAAGGATTTATCATTAAGTTTCTCATTTGACTATTGGGAGTCGGTATCGATCATATACTTTCCAAAAGCATATATCATACCAAGGTGTTGATCATATAATTTCCAAAAGTATATATCAAACCTACAAATTTAGTCAAGCTTCCAAAGCGAGACGATCATGCACGGAATTTGATTCTTCCCAATATCTCATTAGTGATCTCATGTCTTCCGGTTCAGTGCTGAACCTGTTTGATCCCTTTGAGAGATCGTATTACTCATATGCCCTTATATGCACACCAACGCACCGGTGTATAGATCTTGATTAGGTCATCAACCTATTGGTCTGCCAAATGTACATTCTCAGTCATATAGTAGCACATTTATCTCCGATCAGAGGATGCGTGCCTATATCATGACAGCATACGACATAGGACTTTGGTTATCTCGATCTCATTAAGTCAACTCTTTGATCTAACTAATCTGACACCTCTGAATCTCTATTCCCATGCAGAGGACATGCATCAAGAGGTCGGTCAGATATCAGCTTACATGAGAAAGGATTGCCATCTCCTACTCAGACTGGGATCATCTCTTAACAATCATTTGACGGTGCTTGATGAGTCCTCAATCTAACTCATTAGATATTCATCCAAGCACCAGCCTCAAAGATTCGACAATAGAATCAACAGTTGTATGATCATTAAGATGGCCATGATACATAACCCTAATTGTACTAAGGGGCCTATTATGCAAATTATCTATTCTTTATTTCAGATTAGAGAATGATATTCGTAATAACATTTATTGCATAATGGCTCGCCATGGGTTCGCATGTCCAACAGTGTTGTCCTATCACACACGAGATTCACATCATTACATAACATAAAAGAATTTATGCCTGACTCGAGAGGTGGTCGGTGAAGGATATGGGAAAATCCTTAAGCGTGTCACAGAAACGTGAGGATCACATCATATATGATCAAGAGCGACTAGTCGCACTAGTTGCTTAGTGTAGCAGAATTTAAAAAAATTAATCGATGAAAACAAATGATCCAAGAACGCTTATTAGATCATTTTATCTAACCACATACTTGATAAAGGAATACCTCTTGTAGCGTGGTTGTGATTGAGTCTCTAAGAGAAGAGACCTCTGATGAATCTGTAATTCGTCATCTTTATTCATTTATTTTAGCTTAAAATCCCTTATAAAACACCTGCATATAACACTAACTCAATATTCTTACTAAATTGCACATGTATGTAAATATTGTACACTTCTTACTAATTTTAACCTAAAATAAATGAATAAAGAAAGAAAGGAAAATTAAAGAAAAGAAAATAAAAAAAGTAAGACTGTATACAGGCTGACCCAAACCCCAAGAGAAGGTCAAGACTTGACCTGATCGACCAGGAATAAAGTGGGGGGGGAGATAAGGGTCCTTAAGCAGAAAATCAAAAAAATGTGTGTGTTGTTGTAAATACTTCTCACTTATTTTGTATATATCTGTAAAAAATAACACTAATTTATTGGAGCCTTAATTGACCTCAAATATAATAATATTCAAAACCAAAGTTGTAAATAAAAAGGTGTCCTAATTAATAAAAATAATTGCATAATTTAATCTTGTACAGAATAAAAGTAACCACACTTGGAAAAAGCCACGAAGCACTAATTAAAAGATCAATTCTGGCTCCATATGAACTCAAATTGAACTAATCTCACTTCCATTGGATTCTAAATTAAATTATCTTTAAAATGGCTGTGATTTCATAATTTTTGAAGTTGCGAATAAAAAGTTGGTTTTCCGGGGTGGTTTGTGCAATTTTACATATATTTTGTAAATATTGTATTTGTATATATTTGTAAATTATTCTTACAAATTATTTAAAATAAAAATAAAAATAAAAATAATAAAAAAAATCTTAAATAAAAAAGGCTAATTTCCACATTTACCCTTGTATATAATGTCATATATGTAGTTGCTATTTTTAATTAACCACCATAAAAAATAAAAAAATAGCATTTTTTTAATTCATTAAATAAAGTGACGAAAAATAGTTAATTTTGTAAATAATTTTATCTCTCTTTTATTTTATCTCATTTCAAATTTCATCAATCTTATCTCTTCCACCAAAAAAAATCAAAAAATCCAAAAATTCAAATTTCATCTCTATCTTCTCTATTTATATGGCTCCTTCTCCCTCATTCCAAATTGTTCAATCTTTAGAGAGAGGAGCCTGATCTCCGAGAGAAAATTTCATCGAGAAAAGTGCCTAGCCTCCGAGCCGTCCGGTGACAGCGAGTCGGCCTTCGTCGAGGCGATTACGGCCCATTTCCGCTCCTAAGGTGAGATCCACATTTTCTTATGTTAGTTTAATCGTAATTTATTTCGTCGTATTTTTATTTCCATCGTCATTTTGTTTTTTTAGATCTTTAAAAAAAATCCGTCTCGATTTGATCCATCTCCGATTTTGAATTTTTATCTCACTTTCTCGATCTCCACACGTTCTATTCTATCTTCCACGATCTATCAACTCCGACCACGCACGGTGGTCGGAGAATCGAATTCGATCCTTTCATTTTCACTGGATCCCCATTCATTTTCTGATTTGTAAATAAATAAAAAATTATTTGTTTCTTTTTCTCTTTTGTAGGATCATAAAAAATAAAAAAAAATAATAAAATTTAAAAAAATGCTGTTGGTTTAATCTATTTCGGATTTATAAAAAAAGTTCTTTTATTTACTATTTACATGTCTGCTTTACAAAATAAAAAATTAAAAAATATAATAAAACAAAAAAGGAAGTGGGCGTCAGCCCTCCAGCCGCAGCCCCCTTGGCCATCCTCCAGCCAAGCGTGTATTGCCCTCTCTTCAACGCCGACCTTCCATCGCGCTCCGCCTGGACTAGCAGAGCACACCCATCCGTCGACTGCCTTTTGAGGTGGAACTGCCATGCGAGAGAGGAGCCCCGCTACCCGCCTATGTGTGCTCACCATCGGCCAACCGCGGAGGAAGGCCACCACCTGGAAGCAGCGTACGCCTCCATCCCCTGCCTCGCAACCTCCACTGTTGCGAGACCGCCGTCAACCGTGACCTGTCATCCCAACCGAGTGCCCGCGCAAAGCCCCAGTCTACTCAACTCCTCTTCACCACAGGACTACCTCATCTCATCCACCCGTGAGCTGCCCTCCATCGACCATCACGCAAACCGCGCACCCTCTGAAGATCACCTCGCTGACGTCATCCCCCGCGAGCGGCTGCACCTCCGCGCACTGCCTTCCCTGGACGCAGCCACTTGCGGTTGGTGTTCCACCATCGTCCTTGCCGCCTAGGCGCTCTCCACAACCGCCACCTCACCCGCCGTGGACAAAGATCAAGGGCGGCGCACCTGTGCGCCTCTTGTTTGGCTTAAACGAAGAAACATAGTACAGGAACCCTAAAGACACTAAAATATTTGGCAAAAATATACCCAAGCCCCCTGGACTTTTTCAAAATTGAGAAGACTCCTTGGCATAATTGGGAAAACATCAGTATGTTCCTTGGAAGTTTTACAAATTGCAAAAGCACCCCTGCAAGAGCTTCAAGCACACGCCATGCCCGTGACCCAGTGGGTAAATTGCATATTCTCCACTCTGCTTATTTTTATTATTTATTTAATGCAAGAACCTTAACTATTTACATTTCAGTCTCTATTATTCAAACATTAACTTGCATGATTCTTCTATTGAAACAAATGTTTTTATTAGTCCAAAACTTTTTGAAAAATTATGCTATGCTCATGATGTGCATATCAATCTAGCATAAAATATCCATTGCATTTTGATTTTATTTATTATTATTAAAAAATAAAAAACATGGCATTTTACCCTGTGTGAAAAATTAAAAATTCAAAAAAAATCGAAAATAACTCCGAAAAATCCAAAAAATAGAGTATTTTATTTCATTGCCATTTAATTGGTGCAAAATTCACACATTAATTCTCTATAAAACCCAAAAAAAATGGAAAATATTAAAAATCTTATAAAAATCACAGAAAATTCTATAAAAATCTAAAAATAGTGATTTCAGCCTGTTTGTAGATAATTGCTTCTATTTTGTCATAAAATAATTTCTAGGAGTTTTGGGTGCATAAAATCTTTTTAAGTTGTAAATTACTCCAGCCTGTTCACAATTTCACATTTTCTCACTTTTTGATTTTTAGAAAAATACAAAATATCTGAAATATCCACAAAAATTCTCAAAAACATTACAAAACTTTTAAAACACAAAAAATATTTTCTCTGAATTTTTCTGAGCGTTTTTTTGATAATTTGAAAAATTACAAAAGAGTTGGAGTGCGTATTTTTGATCTTGTGAATATTGCTTTGTGTTGTTTTGGAAAATTAAAAAACAAATTTTGTAAAATCAAAATGACTAAAAATTTGAAAATCAGAAAAAAATAGAAATAAAAAAATAAAAAAATAAAAAAATCACAAAAACCAACGATAGTTGTCCTTTGAGATTCATGTTTTCTCTTAATTGATTTTCGATTAATTGAATAACCCTCGGGATTTGTAGCCTCCTTGAGTTCGACCCTGTCTGCTATAAAGGTTAATAAGTAGCAAAAAGAAATAAAAAATTTTTGTTTGTCACGAGATTTTTGAGGATAGCAATGACCAACATTTTATTCATCAATTTCTGATCCTCTGAGATTTTCTGAGACAACAAAATGGCACCGTTGCCGGGGAGGCACAACGAGGGTAGTTAGGTTTCTCTTTTGACCTGCTATTCTTGGTTGTAGTTATCTATTTACATTTTTGACATTCAGTTCATTGTTTATATCCACTTCATTCATTTCATTATTTTCTCATATTTGATAATTGTGTTTCTTACACATTCTCTTTTCTTTTTCTTGCGAGGGCCCGCGGAGCGAAGGAGGCGATCCTAGGAGAGCCGAAGCACCCAAGCGATGTGGAGGCGGCTTGATTCTTCATCAAGTTGCAGGATAGCAAGAGAAGAGTAGAAGAAGAATTAAAAAAATTTAAAAAGAGAGAGGGAGTTTTTCTTTTCTACCATTTGAACTCTGTAAAAGGACATTCATTTGTTGCGAGGTCTGTTTCGCCAAGTGCTGGTGCACTTGGGGGACCTCACTGGTTTTGTTTTCATTACCTTTATTTTTCGTTGTTTTCCGCA
Organism: Ottelia alismoides; assembly: GCA_037367405.1. Taxonomy (NCBI): domain Eukaryota; kingdom Viridiplantae; phylum Streptophyta; class Magnoliopsida; order Alismatales; family Hydrocharitaceae; genus Ottelia; species Ottelia alismoides. The sequence goes on along the minus strand of JAZKJV010007525.1, from coordinate 359,512 downwards.
TATTTCGTTAGCTACCTCTTGATTGCTTTAATTAATTTGCTTGAGCTAGGTAATTAATTAGGTCTAAACACCCTAAACAAGAAAATCCTGTGCCTATAGAGCAGAGCGTAAGTTAGACTTAGTCAAATTAACTTGTTCTTAACGTTAATAAAAGCTATCATCTAGGACGGTTCATTTGCATTTGCATATATGATAGTTTATTTAAATTCTGCGCGGATCACTTGCATGTAGAGTGCTGGCGACAATGTACGCATCTCTAACCCCTGAATGCATCATTGTTTTTAATCGCGCATTAGCATTTCTGATATCCTTCCTTGTTTTCACTCACATAAGTTAAAAAGGAAATTGGACACTCGGTAAGCGATTCTTTGAAAATATTTTAACCAAGTGATAACTACTAAAATCGGGACTACTAAAAAAAACTTGACCCTAAAATAAACACAAGGAAAACTCATTATTTTGGGGAGAGTAACTCCCTCATTGTTTGGTTTGCTTGAGCGAGAGAGCGACTCGTACACTAGGATAGATCCATGCCCAAACTCTTTTCATACTACTATCTTGGGATAGTCGTTCTCTAGTGAGGATCTCTCTGGTGTCCGGTAAAGCGGCCCGTGATGTCCTTAACAGATTGAATTAATCGGGTAGCCGGTAAACGGTCCGCAATTCATACGGGCTGGGAAAGATCTAACTTTGGGATTGGTCCAGTCTCTTGAGAGCATTGGGTTCCTAACAGCTCGCTTTAACTGCTCTGATAGATTGTATTGTCATCAAACTCTAAAATTGAAAAGATAATTGACCGAACCTTCACGGTCTTCACTTTGAGTTGAGTTGGTGAACTGGTGGTTTGTATTGTGTTTGATTGCTTCTGTGCTTGCTAGATCCTTCTGTGCATTTGCACCTTTTTCTCTATATCTTTTGACTTGACCCTCGTGCTCTCCTGATCCCATCTTTTGTTTTAGAGATGGCCGACTGGAGTTATTTCAATCCGATCTTCGTGGATACCTCGTACTCTCCAGACAATCCACCTTCCTTTTTCCAGGAGGACTTTCCTCCTGATTTTTATGCATATCCGCCTAACCCATAAATTCAGGAATCGGAGGATGATGATTTTCACACACCTCATTCAAGCCACCCGATCTTGGGATTTTGGAGCCACCTTTCACGATTTCTACACTTGAGACACTGAACTAGATGATGGAGCATATGAATTCGAGGATTAGCAATCTATTTAACATAAATACGAGCCAAAACGCTGCTCCACTATTTGAGGATATACATTCACTTGAGGAGAATCATGAGAGCTTACAATCGCCCAAAATACAAAAAATGATAAAATTTTAAAAATCCAAAAAGATTCTGGGAGACACATTATTGATTCATTTTGTGAGGAGAGGACCCAAATGCCCGATCATTTATCCATACATCTATTCACATCATGTCCCAACTTTGACACTGAGGATTCCATTATACAGATTGTTCTTGGCAATCCTCGTGTAAATGCTGATTCTAACCTCCTCCCTTTTATGGATGAGGTCCAAAAATTCAAAAAAATGTTGACTGAACCTGTATTGGTAGCCACCCTTCATGAGATCATTATAGCTCCACTTCAATATGCCATGACCGATTTATCTTCTCCTCAACACAAGAAGAGAAAGCGAAGGGGAAGATCTATGCGTCACATCTTGACCATGGCCACTGCCTACTCCATCACTAACCGTCCATATTTTAAGAAAGGGAACACGACCACACCTCTTGTGAGTTGATCCATATTTGACTATTCTTGTGATAATACTCTCCTTGACGACGGTTCGTCAATCAATATAATACCCTTCTCAATGGTACCGTCTCTTCATCTTAGGCCTCTCAAGAAAATTAGGATGATAGTTCAATTTGCTGATGGATCTATCAAGAGGCCGAAGGGTATTTTAGAAAATGTTGTCATTCTCATTCAAGGCATGAACTTCACTTCTGATTTTGTTGTAATGCCCGTGGAGACCTCCAACCCTGTGGAGCACCCTCAAATCATCTTGGGACAACCTTTCCTCACCTCTGCAGGAGTCGTTATTGATTATGGTTCAGGAGAGATTCGCTTCCATTCTGATGTAGGGAGCGATGTGTTGATCACTACACCCACTACTGACCAGAGACCTGCATCCCATGAGAGCTCGCCTGTGTTAGCCTACACCAAGAAATTTGACCTCGATGATAATATCAGAGACTCTTTTTATATGTTGGATGATAATGAAACCCGGGAATTCGTCTTCAAGGAGGAAGACTCGGAAAGCATAGACCTTGGAGTTCCCCCTTCTGGTATGTGGAGATGTATTCATGACATCCGCGGAATTTACACAATAGACACCCTTGAGTGGAAGTTAGACCCTAAGAGTAGATAAGACGGACATGATTTGACTACTTTGACTGATGAGTCCTTTCCTATTCACCCTGAGTTAGACGAGACCGATCAAGCCAAATTTGATTTAATTGCTTTTATAAAGGAATTTGGGCCTTTGATAAAGATGATGATCCAGTAGAGGCTCGCTAGGCTGAAATTGATCCTACTTTTTCTAATAATGAATTTGAGCATTTTTACTTTGATATTTACAAGACTTCCCAGGCCAGACATGACAATACTACTTCCACTGATTGGTTTAGGCCTGCACAATCTGAAACCGCTGAGGATACATTCTTGGTCGATTCTACTCAGTTTATATTTAATGATAACCCCAATATCGACCTACACCTTGTTAAATCCATACCTCAGCAGTCCTGCAAGAAGGTTTGTTTTCGACCTTCTTGACCTTTGTACATCCACTCCTCTTGTATATCCTTTCGTTTCACTCTTTCTTCTCCCGTTTTATCATTCACCCCTTTTCTGTGTGTATATATGCTATACTTAGGATGTACTTTATCCTATGTATAGGGGGTGAATGACTTGTGTTGTTCATATTCATCCTGTTCTTTACTCTTGTTGTGGCCTATACTTAGGGATACTCTATCTTAAGTATAGGGTGGGTGATGTTGTTCATATCATGTGTTTTTTATTTTTGAGTATGTACATTCTCTTCATCGGTTTTCCCCTTTTGTACACTCAACTATACTTAGGGTTACTTGATCCTAAGTATAGGGGGGATCACCAACTTCTCTTCTTTTTATCTTTTCTTTGAATCGCTGTAACCATAGGAGTCTTTTCACTTTTCTATACTTAGCACGAGTTATTTCTTCCTTTTTCGCTCTGTGATCACTATGAGGACATAGTTCGAACTAAGTATAGGGGGTGTCGTATATATTACATACATACTTTATACATAACTCGTACTTTTAAATACATTTATTTGGGGGGTTATGTGTATAATTTTGTAAAATCCACCTGCATAAAAAAATTAAAACAAAAACAAAACAAAAAAATCAAAAAGAGGGGGAATACAAAAAAACACAAAAAATAAAAACCACAAAATGAAAAAAAACAAAAAAAACAAAATAAAACAAAAAAACAAAATAAAAAACAAACAAACAAAAAAACACAAAAAAATCTTGTATATACTTGTACTTCTTTATTACTAAGCCTTTTTCCTTTAAAAAACTACAAAACCAAAAATCTATGAAAAATGCATAATTAAAAAAAAAACCCTTTCTTTTACATATGCATTTTCCTCTAAAAATCTATAAAAAGTTCAAAATTAGAAAATTGTTTAAAAAAATTTGTTCTTTTCACATGTGCATCATATCATTCCAAAAAGAAAAAAAATCTTTGCATTGTTCATATTTTGCATTTGCATGTGCACTTTTCACGATAGTATAAATTTTAACTATGTCTAGAATAAAATTGAAGAATGGAGCTTAGTTGGACCCTAATCCACCTAATTTTCAGAGGAACTTCACCGAGAAATAGTATTTTTGAAGCTTCAGGTCTTTGACTTAATTCTTTGAGTTCCACATGACAATGTGCAATATTTGACTCTTGGTGTCTAACCTGGTCTCTTCATTCTGGGTAAAACTCTGGAATAGGGAATCAATTTGTATTCTCGCACTATGCACTTAGCTCAACTCAGATGAGATGTTGGAAGACTGTATGGGTTTCTTTTCTGGTATTGTGGAAATCTAAAGACCAGAGTACGTGTTGAAATAAAGCTTCAGAAAAGGGATGGACGGCTGGGCACAATTTTTTCTAAGACCCCAAAACATGTACGGAAATAAAAATATTCTATATCCATAGGGGCACAATAGGATCCAAGCAGAATCACCAAAAATCCAAAAACAAAAAAGCCACTACCAAATAAATATCTGACCAAAAAGGTCCAAACTTCAAGAAAACCTGTAGGTCTTGGTGGAGACTCGGCTACACTGGCCAGCTTCACAAGGAGAGGTGACTACACTGGCCACCCTCCAGTTCTTTTCTCCTTCTTCTATCTTCTCCCCCAATTCGATTGTGAACACAATGCGACAGTCCTTAGAAGGAGATACCTGACTCCCCGAGGATGAGTTATCGGAGAGGAGATTTGCTTGGTAGTCCGGAATTCTGGATGGGAAGAGCTAAAACCTTTCACACGCATGAGTCGGTTGTTCAATGTTCACAGGGTGTGCTTTGGGAAAAGGATTGATCTAAGATGACGTCTGAGCCGAAACTGTGACAATGACGTGTAGAACTTGAAGGCTATCGATTTTAAAATTCTAAGCCTCATCGAAGTTCCAACACACCAATAATCCAAAGGTCCAACAAAGCTCCAAACTAAAATTTTATGAAGATAAGTTTAATACTCAATATTGTCCTACTTTCTTTATTTTCCCTTTCTTTTTCTTTTTCTTTTTCTTTTTCTTCACTTATTCTTTCAAATAAGTGTTTGCTAAGGGACTTGCAAAGGTAAAGAATAGGAGGAGGATGAATCTGCAATTCGTCATCATTATTCATTTATTTTAGCATAAAATCCCTTATAAAACACCTTTATATAACACTAACTCCATATTCTTACTAACTTGCATCTGTATGTAAATATTGTACACTTCTTACTATTTTTAACCTAAAATAATTAAATAAAGAAAGAATGGACAAAAAAGAAAATAAAATAAAAAAGGAAGACTATAGACAGGCTGACCCGAACCCCAAGAGAAGGTCATGACATGACATGATCAAACATGAATAAAGTAGGGGGAGATAAGGGTTCTTAAGCAGAAAATCAAAAAATTTGTGTGTGTTTGTTGTTGTAAATACTTCTCACTTAAAAAATTGTGTAAATCAGTATAAAACTAACACTAATTTATTTGTGCCTTAATGGACCTCAAATTAAATAACTTTCAAAACCAAAGTTGTAAATAAAAAGGTGTCCTAATTAATAAAAATAATTGCACAATTAAATCTTTTACAGAACAAAAGTAACCACACTTGGAAAAAGCCACTAAGCACTAATTAAAAGATCAATTCCGGCTCATATGAACTCAGATTGAATCAATCTAGCTTCTATTGGATTCTAAATTAAATTATCTTTTAAATGACCGTGATTTCATAATTTTTGGAGTTACAAGTAAAAAGTTGGTTTTCCGGGGTGGTTTGTGCAAATTTTCCATGTATGTTGTAAATATTGTATTTGTATATATTTGTAAATTATTCTTTCTAATTATTTTAAATAAAAATAAAAAATATTAAAATTCTTAAAAAAAATGCTAATTTCCTCATTTACCCTTCTATATAATGTCATATATGTATATAGTATATGTATATAGTTGCTATTTTTAATTAACAACCATAAAAAAATAAAAAAAATAACATTTTTTAATTCAAATAAATAAAGTGATGAAAATTTAAAAAAATTAGTTAATTTTGTAAAAAATTTATCTCTCTTTCATTTTATCTCATTTCAAATTTCATCTCTCTTATCTCTTCCTCCAAATGGAAATTCAAAAATTCCAAAAATTCAGATTTCATCTCTATCTTCTCTATTTATATGGCTCCTTCTCCCTCATTCCAACTTGATCAATCTTTAGAGAGAGGAGTCCGATCTCCGAGAGAAAATTTCATCGAGAAAAGTGTATAGCCTCCGAGCCATCCGGTGACAGCAAGTCGGCCTTCGTCGAGGCGATCACGGTCCATTTCCGCTCCTAAGGTGTGATTGACATATTTTTATCTTAGTTTAATCACAGTTTATTTCATCCTATTTTTATTTCCATTGTCATTTTGTTTTTCTAGATCTCTAAAAAAAATCCATCTCGATTTGATCCGTCTACGATTCCGAATTTTCATCTCACTTTCTCGATCTCTACGCGTTCTATTCTATCTTCCACGATCTATCAACTCCGACCATGCACGGTGGTCGGAGAATCGGATTCGATCTTTTCATTTTCGCCAGATCCTCGTTCATTTTCCAATTTGTAAATAAATAAAAAAATTATTTGTTGGCCTGTTCGAAGTGACATCTCTTGCATACAAGCACATCTAGATCTGACTCTTTGCTTCTCGATAGAGTAAGGTCGTATACGTAGTGATCCCAATACCGAGTACTCATATTATTGATGTGATATCGGATTGTGCATAGCGAGTTCTAATCTTGTTGATGGTTGGTTCAATTAACGACAGGCCAACATCATGTTAAGGGTGGTGGGCTCGAGTGTTAAATACCAAATTGGGAATGTAGTATTGTATATGGACCCTCAAGATGCACCTATGAGGGTAATACCTGTTAGGTGTAAATGTATATTCAAGAGAAAGAGGGAACCTGATGAGAAGGTAGAGACCTTCAATGCACAACTCATATCCACAAGATACACACAAAGAAGACATCTCTTGCGGTGAGACTTGCTCTTCAGTAGGCATGCTTAAACCCATCAGAATAATGCTAACTATTGCTACACAATTTGACTCTGGCATCAACAAGGTGGAAGTTAATATTGCATTCCTCAATGAATACTTCTTTGAGGATATTAAACTGAAGTAGCCCTAGGACTTCATAATTGAGGAAGGCAAGATGTGCATGCTAAAGGAACTACATCTATGGACTCAAATAAGATGCTTGTTGTTGGAACACTAGATTTGATGAAATTATAAATGTTATGATTTCAGATAGAATCTTGATGGACCATGTGAAGCTTAATGGGTGCGTGTCGTGCTAAATGTAGATGATATCCTAATCATTTGGAATGATATAAGGATAACGGTAAGTGTTTTATAGTCTGACAATTCCATACCCGGAGATTTGATCTTAAGTATACCACTTAGATCTTAGCTCTGAAGTTGTTTAGATGCAACGAAAAGGGGGTATTGGGACCGTCACATTAGCAGTACACCTTGGACATGTTTCATTATTTGGAAAATTCCAAGAAAGGCTTCTTTCACTTAAGACATGGTACTAATCTATCTGAAGGGATAACACCTCAAGGAGTGGAGGAAGTGAATGCTAAAATTGCTTGCCCTTTGCGTCAGTTATGAGAAGTCGGGTGTATGCTAGATGTGTACAATGGTCAGATGTCTTCCATGCAGTGGGAGAAGTAAACTATTACCAATCCTACTATGGATATAAAATACTTAATTACAGTAATAACAATATATTCAGAACTTAAAACTTCATAGATAGTGATCTAAAAGGTCTTAACAACAGATGCCTTGTAAGACTTAAGATTAAATCTTAGTCTTAGGATATAGAGATCTCCAGTAATACGGGCATCATGATAAGGATAATAGAAATTACGTACTAGTTATAATGATTATTGGATTGTAGTGTTAAATGCACTAACAAGATTGATTATTGGTTGCAAATGTAACATTCGCATTGGATGCGGGCACTGTTACTTGTAGATATGCAAGTGTCGCAAAAGGACTTAGCGTAGTCTCTCAGGAATAGAGTGACTGATCAGCTTACCTAGCTATATTAAGTAGCTTATTATTGTCACATGAGTGTAGGTTTAAAGATTCGCCCATTAAACGCTCTTTCGGTTAGTGGGAGATTGTTGGACATGTGAGCCCACGTCGAACAATTTTGTAATAAATGCTATTGCAAATATCATTCCCTGATATGAAATAAAGAATGACTAATTTGCTTAATAGTTCCCTTAGTACAATTAAGATTATGTACCATGGCTATCTTTATGATTATACAACTGTTGATTCAATTGTTGAATCATAGAGGTTGGTGCTTGTATGAATATCTAAAGAGTTAGACTGAGGACTCATCAAGGACCATAAAATGATTATTAAGAGATGATCTCCAGTCTGAGTAGGAGATAGCAATCCATTCTCTTTTGGTTGATTTCTGACCAACCTCTTGATGCAGGTCCTCTGCATAGGAATATAGATTTTAGAGGTGTCACATTAATTAGGTCAAAGAGTTGACTTAATGAGATAGAGATAACCAAAGACCTATGTAGTAAGTTGTCATGATATTGGCTCAAATCCTCTTACCAGAGACAGATGTGTTATTATATGTATGAGTTTGTACATTTGGCAGACCGACCGGTTAATGGCCTAATCGAGGCCTATACACCAGCGTGCTGGTGTGCATACAAGGGAATATGAGTAATATGTTCTCTCAAAGGGATCATACATGTTTATTTACTGAACTGAAAGACACGAGCTCACTCATGATATATTGGGATTCAATTTCCGTGCACTGTCATCTTTCTTTGGAAGCTCTACTGAACTTGTAGGTTTGATAAATACTTTTGGAAAGTGTATGATCGATACCGACTCCCAATGATCAAATGAGAAACCTAAATATAAAACCCTGATGGAGACAATGTAAATAGATCTAAACTTCGTGTTTATTCTAGGTCTTCCAGTATGCATGATGTATGGGTATTAGGAATACCAGAGGGTGATGTGATCATAAACGATTGTATATCCACGACGCTTCCATTCCTAGGGAGTGATGAAATGGTTTTTGTCACGACCCAGATTCTCGGGCCTTCGGATCCTCCCATATCTGGATCTGGTTACTTATCAATAATTTATTCAACAATCACAACTAACATGCAGAAATGGACTGCAATTAAAAATACTCAGAAGGAAATATTTTAACACTTTTCCATTCACAAAATAAAGTTCACATGATACATTATCCCACTTTAATCATTTACATGTACATCTGCTGGAAGGAAACTCATAAAAAGATTACTAACTACCTTATAGAATAAAGGTGTTGTGGCTAGATGGATGACTATGTTAGTTGATTGGATTATTAATGTCCTTGCGATGGCTCACCGACACCTGTTGGGTTTTCCATAAATTATAGGATAACAATTAGCGAATGCTAAGTAACGAAGAAGAGAAAAGCAAACAAATTGTGTAATTTTTCAAAACTTGTTATCACAAAAAGTTTCATTCCTTCTCATTAATTTAAGTACTATTCCTTTCTATTCCACATCAGGGATTATTCTAGGGAATTACCTCACCATATATGGACTCCAAAGTTGTGGACACTTCGGGATTGGAGATTGTGTTGATCTGGTAAGCTTATGCTGCCACATGTTGCCTGAACCAATCCTCCAATGCTACCCCGACAATTTCCTTTTCTTTTATTATCCAGTTCTCAAGTCCTCAGCCATGCAAACAAAGGAGCACACCATCCTCGAGAACTCGGTTGCTTAAACCTCATGCTAAAATTTAATCATATAACCTAATGGCTTTAAATACATGTTATCGGGACTCAGATGCTATCCAACCACCCATGCCTCCACATGGCACGACCACATCTTCCATCATTCAACCCGAAGATATTGGATCCTAGTACCACGCATTGCAAATCATTCATTTTGTGCGCACTTATTATAACAGGGCAACCATGTACCACCTAGGTAGGGAAACACCAATACAGGTTCCTTCCGACAAACCTACAGGTTGCATGCCCGACCTATAGTTGTACTCCCAGTCATCATTAACATGACACATGATCCTTTTCAGGATCCAACTCAAAACACATCAATTTCCATGATGTAATTCCTTCGTTAAGACTTAGATTAGCATGACCATATATACTGAGTATAGACTTACATATATACTAATTCATATATTTGTAAACTCAATTTATGCTTTTTTAACTCCTAAACCCTATCTTTCCAAGCCGTTGCATGGATTCGATGCTTAAACCTTATTTTAATGGGAATCACAAAGCAACTTTTCATACTTTCTCAAAAAAGCCAAATTAGGGTTCTTTATAGCGAAGAATATAAAATCAAGAATTTCAATAATTTCGTATGAAAACCCAACAGCAAAAGGAATTATTTCGTTACCTAATCTATCTCTCTCTCACGTATGCAATGCTTTATCGCGATTCTTTTTCAACAAGATGATTTATAGTTCCTGAAACGATCGAATTCCATTTTCGTATAAAAAATGCTAAGAACGTGCAAAGAACGTGAAGAATGAACGAAGAACACAAAGAACACAAATAACACACAAGAAACACGAAGAACGCGAAGAACATATTTTCTCTTGAAATTTCGGTAGAGCTTCCCCTTATACGAGGTGATATTTCTTAGAAAATTTCGGCAGAGTTTCCCCTTATATGGGGTGATATTTGTAGAGAAATTTCAGAAGAGTTTTCCCTTATATTGGGACATATTTCTATAAATATTTCGGCAGAGTTTCACCATATAAAATCACCGAAAGGAAAACAGAAAGGGAACTGAACATGAATCGAAAACCTAATTCACGAAGCAAAGTAAGAGAGGATCGTACCTTCCTCCTCCTCGTTCTCCCGGCATCGCTTCACTAACGCTCCTTCCATGCCTCCTACTCATCCTACTGACATCTCGACCCTAGCCATTGGGGTGGTGGTGGTAGTGGAAATAGTAGAGAATGAATGGGTAGAGGGGGGTATTTATAAGCTCCAGAAAATGGCTAACCATGGTTATCAAAATATGGTTTAGACCTTAACCACAGTTAGTGGCCCATGGTTTTGGCCCATGGTTTTGGCCAAAGCTTATCCGAAACCTAGGGCTTAAGTTACAACATTCCAATGGATACTAGATTCGCTAATGATGCTTAATTAACACTAATCATGATTACTTTTCACTAATCACGATTTAACTTTCTCAGCTTATGCTTATCTCTTGCTAACTATTGATTAGTATTCGCTAATGATCATTAGTGATTTTCAATCCATTATTAGTTTCTTTAATGATGCTTAATTAGTCTTAATGACAACCATTATGGGTTAAAGACATTTTAAACCTCCTTCTCTTTCTTCCAGAAATCATAACAAATCGAAACGAAGTCCGATTCACATGAAACGAATTCCATTGGTTTCCTCTTGACTAGTCGCATCTTATTATATAGGATCCGAGAGATGCCAAGTTCAAGGCTATATAGGTTTGGATTGTAGTGACTCCTCTCAATAGAGAAGTAATCTGATCTTGGTCCAAATGTTGGACGGTGACCTGAATGTGATTCAGATGCAATGAAAAGATTAGATTTACAGTTTGATTTAATCAAACATCTATGGGAGGTCCACAAAATCTGGATTTGAGATTTGATCTCAATATCCAAGTCACTATACGTGGAACGTACAATCGCCATGTCCTCATCTCCAAGTATCCACAGAGAAAGCGTTTTATCCTTAAAAGAGTCCAAAGGAAATTTAATTGTTGAGAATATAACTGAGCATTGAGAAATAGATAATTAAATGTTATTTAATTATCATGAATAATATGAATTTGGTTCATATTATAAGGAGAGTTATCTAACATAATTAAATCGGATTTAATTATCAAATATGTGAATAATGTGAATGTGATTTATATTATTTGGGCACATGACAATGGAGATCCAAGACAATTAAATGTGATTTAATTATCATGGACATGAATGATGTGGATAGCACTATCCATATTAATCACATATATATATTATAAAAGTGATTTATAGAATATAAGAGAGATCCTTTTGTAGTTTATTTTTGTTGATTAATTATTGTCGTGAGTTGGAATGACATTGGATAATTAATTGAATATATAATTTACATTTTATTTTGGGTTGTGAATGTGATCACAAATTTCCCATGGCATGATTGCAATGACCACAAGATAATTATGAATTGTTTTTGTGAGATAATTACAATAAATGTTGATGTAAAATATTGGAGATTTTCATGAGATAATGTAATCTCATGAAATTAGAAGAAGATTTCCATCCACCAACAAAGGTGGTGGACGATCACCATCTCCTACTTGAACTAGGTGATCGTATCCCCTTATTATGTTAGGATGATTATCTCCATACCAATTATCTATAATAATATATGATTTAATTTGAAATTAATTTATGTTGATTATTCAATATATATTACATTAAATTAAATTAAATGTTGCTGTGTTTTTACAACAAAATATTGGCCATTAAAAGAAACACAAATCAAACTCATACAATGATTTTGTGTTGTCCATGGATTGAGATCCATGAACTCCAAAAATACTATATAAGAAGAGGCAACCTTACTCTTCAAGAAGAACAACAACTAATGTTCTCTCCCTCTCTCTCTCTCCCTACACACCAAGTCTCTCTCTCATCTCTCTCATTGTGGTCGTCTACCATGGAGCCCTGGAGAGAGTCTCCATCTCTGACACATCGCCATTATGCTACCGAGTAATATACTCGTGGATCTCCGTCTCTCGGTGTGCCTCTCCCGTAAAGAAGACATTGGTTCTCTTGTGACGAGATCAGGAGATTCGACACATAGATTATCAACATGGATTGCGAGGAGCACGTGTTTCATCAACGTGCTCGCAAGCATCTCGTCCATTGATTGGACTTGAGACAGAAGGTCTCTCATTTAGAGACTCGATCGCAACCACACTTCAAGAGGTAAACCTAATACTTATTTCTGGTTTAGATGAATGATCCGAGAAGTGTTCTTGGATAATGTGGTTTCATCGTTCAAAAATTTTCAATTCCGCTGCCCCGAGCAGCTAGTATGACTAGTCGCTCCAGATCGCATACGATGCGATCCTCACACTTTCATGATGCGCTTAAAGATTTTCCCATATCCTTCAGCCCTCACCCCATTCATATGTGCTATCCTTAGGATATGCTTCATCCTAAGTATAGGGGGTGAGCACGCACATGTTATTCATTCTTCGATCCTCGTGGTTGTCTCCTCAACTCTTGATTAGTTGTCAATACTTAGGGATATTTTACCATAAGTATAGGGGGAGACGTGTTGAGCTGATGAGTCATTTATTTGTTCCCACAGTAGACCCTCCCTGCATTTAGAATACAACCTACTATACTTAGGATTTATTCATCCAAAGTATAGTAGCGATGGTCGACTTCTTATTCTTTATTGCATCATTGTCGTATAGACTTTTCTATACTTAGTACGAGGTATGTATTCCTTTTCTCTTCGATATAAGAGGACATAGCTCAAGTTATGTATAGAGGGGTCAATATATACTCTATATATATTTTAGCCATAACTCATACTTCGTAATTTCATAAGTATGGCTAAAACCCGTTTAAATAAGTATAAAGAAAATACTTGTATAATATTTAGTACACTTGTTTGTATACATCGATTAATAAATCAAGTAAATATATTTATCAAAATGTCTAAAAAATGGTTGCAAAATCTTTTTAAAAAATCTTTGGAAAATTGTTTGGAAAATATTTTGTATAATATTTTCAGCTTTTGTAAAAATGTTTTGTTTATAAAAATTTTTTTTCTTTATCTTAATAAAAGGTTTGATAATCTATTTGCAAGTGGTTTGGGGATTGGTTGCAAAAATAGTTTGAAAAATCTCTTTATATTGTTGCAAAAAACTCTGCAAAATGGTCTTCAATTTTGTAAATGTTTGCAAAAATAACTTGTCAAATTAGTTTGAAAAATAATGTTTTCAAAATGTTTGCAGAAATCTTTTCAAATTATTTTGAGAAGTATATACACAATCCAAGCAAACAAAAATGTTTTACAAACCTAACACATTAACCTATAAATAATAATTAAATGCTTGTAAATACCTCTTGTAAATTCCTAAATCCTAAATCTTGTAAACTATTAAGACACACTCCCATGTAAATATATGTATCTATTTCTTTTCTAAAAACTTTGTTTTAGAAATCTCCAAAAACATTTGCAAAATCTTTTTCAAAATTTCATAAAAAATGCAAAACATTTTCAAAAATCCATAAGAATTGGTCCATTCCTACTTATCTTCCTATTCTCTAACTTCTTACCCCATTCAGTTATAAGGACCAGGAGCACCTAACCTTAGAAGGGAATATCTGTCTCCATGAGGACGAATTACAAGAAGAGTAAACGCCTTAGTAGTTCAATGGTTTTGTCTGGGGAGAGCTGAACAATTTCACACACATGGTTCTATCATTTCAAGGTATCAAGAGTATGCAATTGAGAGGATGGTTCAAACTTGGATGTGGATTTGACTGGATAATAGGTGTATGAAACCTAATGGTTGTTATGTCACACTTCCTGACTTCTATGTGGTTCTGAACACACCATTGATCCAAAGTCCTTCTCAGATCTCCAAAATTTGAATATGTTAAGATAAGTTTAAAGTCAACAATTATTCCAACTTATTTCTTTTTCTTTTCTTTATTCCTTTTCTGCACTTATAGGCGTATGTGTTTTCTAGGGACTACCAAAGGCAAGTATAGGGGTGATGAATCTCCATTTCATAACCTTTATTCTTTCATTTTGTTCATTAAACCCAATCTAAATGCATGTATAAATCATTAATTTGTAAAATTAATCATTCTTTAATATGTACAAAATAATGTATAAAATATTGTACATTTATTGTGTTTAAGTCCAAAATAAAAGAATAAAGGAAGAAAAGAAAAAGAAAAGAAACACCATAGGTGTTGAGCGAAGCTAGCCCCCAAGACTTAGTCATCATAATGACTTAGTTGACAGGAAATAAAGTAGGGGGAGATAGGGCAACTAACTGTATAGACCGCACAGTCCAAAATCCTTCCAAATATTGGACAATAATTACCTTTTGGGACCTATTTTATTCTTTATTATTTATGCATCAAGTTAATAAAATTTTTCTATGAAAGTTGTAAATAAAAATACACAGAAAAACAAAATTGATTTTACCTAAAAATAATATACATTATACTTTTTACACTAAGAATACATCCCAAAGTTCCTAGACCCATATCTGCTCCATATGAACTCAAAATGTATCAAAATCACTTTAATTGTATATAACTTTTAATAAGATATTTAATGAAGATGTTTTCATTCAATTTGGAATTAAGATGCAAAAGTTAGTTTTTGGGCCCCTATTGTATACTTACCTGAATAAAATATTCATTTTTATTCTTTATAATTTTTATAATTTTATATTTTTATAATTTTATTAATATTATTTATGATATATGTAAATATTAAGAATAGAGTAAAACCATAAAGAAAATACAAAAATACCCTATATAAATGCATAGATGATTATACTATACTTATACCTATAAAATAAGTATGCATATTTATTTAAGTGTACATATTATATCAAAAAATTAAAATATATTTATGTATATTTAAATAAGTTATAAATATATATGAAATATGTGTATAAAAGAATAAATATAAAATACAAAATAAACTTAAAGCATACAATTTATAGGTAAATATACCTATACTCATAATTGTAAAAAGTAACTCATAATAAATTAATCTAAAAAATAAATTAAAATCAGAATAAAATATGCATAAAATAATAAATATTTTTTATTCTATAACGAAAATATAGTAATTCATTTATTAATTATTTGTTATTTTACAAAACTTTTTTTCTCTTTTTCCTCATTGGTACAGGTGGACTAATCACGGACCCCCGTTCGTTGTTCGTAGGTCAACTGTACCCCAGCCCCTTCTTACTCTCGTCAGAAGTCAAGTGCACCTGATTTTGCCAAATTTCCATGCCTCCTCCCTACCTCTCTCCCTCGACTTGCGCCACCTTTGTACTACGTGGTTGTCCACAATCGTCGCCCCTGCCTGAATCCTCACCAACCCTCGCTCCTTCACGAACAAACCTCCCTCGAAACTCATCGAAACGTCACCTATGAATACACCCCTAATCTTCTTTTGAGTTTTTGGATCACTCTCTCTCTCGGTTCTTAGCCCCTTGAGTCCGCCTAAACTTATTGGCTAAGGTGACATCACCGTCTAGAAGGGATTCACAATGAGGAGGAGCCAGGATTCGGTACATCCAACCACCACTGGCGACATCGCTGGAGGTCCTGCTTCCTGAGCTTCCATCTCAGTCGAGGCCATCCTTCTTTTTCATTTCTAGGTAATGGTATCTTGTAAATTTTAATTTATGCATTTAATTCTATCTTTAATATGGTATTTATGTGTAATTTCATAATATCCAATTACACCTGGATCTTGACATCCAGGCCAAATCCTTCGCTTCTAGATCACATCTCCTCCCACAAACCATCCCCCCTCATTCCTCGACGTGTTCTTTGCCTTCTACTCCATCTAGCCAACCCAGATCCTTCGTGGATCAAGTATCCGAGCACTCCACTGACTTTATCATCGGAGCTCTTCATTTATTCGCCCCCAAGCTGTTGGTAGCTCCGAGGAGTTGCTGATGGAGTAGCCCTCGGGCATCCTAACATTTTTGGAACAGGAAGGTATAGTGGAGTGCCCCTTAAACCCATTTGGAACACCTAGAGCGGCTCCAATCAACCATGAGCCTTTGGAGCATCTTGGGCTTCTTCGACGCCATTTGTGCCCACTTGTTGTTTGCGGAGGAGGCCTAGCAAGCCATTGGGATCATCAGAGGGAGGATCAGCCATCAGAGCACAAAGATATTGCAGATCAAAGCTCATCGGTCACCTGTTCGTCAGGTGTTCTTAGTGCAACCATCCGAGTCATTCGATCAAAGAACAATGGCCCGGATCTAATCTATGTCGTTGATTTCCATTTAAAAGGTATGTAAGGATAGCCACACGATCTACCACGTAGCAGTACCATGATGGTTGGATACGAAGCACTTAATGGGTAAATTGCAACTACCCCCTCCTCATTTTTGTAATATCTAAGTAGTCCTGTAAATATCTTATGCTATTTAAAAACGTGTGGACAAATTGCATGAACACCCTTGCTTTTTCTAATAATATAATTTAGTCCTCTGCCACATCACGTCACATGTCGGCCCACGTGCAAGGGAAAATTTCATGTACACCCCTGCTACTTTCATAATTAAGTTTTAATATTCAAAGTTTGAATATTAGTTGTAAAGTTTTGGGTATTTTGCAATATGCTCCATACATTTATTTTAAATTGCAAATATTCCCTTAGAGTTCATGTATTTTTTGAATGTTTCCTTATTTGATATAGATATAATTCATGCTCAAAAATTTGTAAAAAAATAGAATAACATGCATGATGTAGTGTTCTTTCATGGTATGATTATATTTTTCATTTCATGCTTATTTCCTATTTATTAAAAATCAAATAGTGCATGCATATTCCCTGTTTTCTTTAAAAATCCTAAAAAATATAAAATCACGTTTAGAAACTCCCAAAAAATAGTATGTGTTTATTATAATATATAGTACCACTAGACAAAAATCTTAATAAATAGAAAAATAAAATGAGAAAAAAATAAAAAGCTCCAAAATCATATAAAAAATATAAAAATTCTTCAAAAACCCCTAAAATATTTCTTTCTATTATGTAATTGTATTTACATATATTAGTATATATTAAATTTGATTTGGAAAAATTTTGATGATTTTTTCTATTTTTAAATCCTAAATCAATGCAGCCAATTTATTTTATTCTTGTATTGAGATATTTAGATTTAAAAATATTTTAAAATTAACAAAAATAGTCAAAAAATCATTAAAATAGTAGGATTTTTTTAGAAAACATAAACTTTTTATTTTCATATTTTAACTGTTGTTACCTATATTTATATCTTTTTACCATATATAGCCTATTATTACTTATATATAAATTATATCTAGTATAATTATTATAAATACATAAATATATTTTTAATACCTTTAGAAAAATAAAAAGGATTGTACCTTTAGTTATTTCCAGATTTTTGTGTAATTATTATATATTATATATATTACTTATATTGCACATATTTCCTATATATATTATATAATATAAAATTAAAAAAACTAAACACAAGAAAATTATAAAATAAACTGAATATATAAAATAGTATATATTAAGAAATAAATATATATAAAAGAGACCCACATTCTTTGATTAATAGTGTCTATACGTGTGTTCCCTCTTTTTGGCACCCTACTCTGCTTGTCCCTATACACATTTATTTGTAGGGTTTATAATAAATTTTGATCCACATCCCTTACTTGCATTGCTTCATTATTATTTGTGGGTTGAGTGTTGATTTAGTCAACTGGTTCTTAAGAGTGGTCACTTCAACAACTGCATGGCTGCCTCGCGTGATACTAATGATTCTGAAATTACCTTATTTAATTGGCCATTTTTATGTTGTAGTCGAGCACATAGGAATCAATAAAAAACAACCACACAATTCAATGAATTAGATTAAGGCGAGGTGATTTTTATTTTTATTTAACTTGGACAAGTCCTACGGTCAAACTAAAGGAGGCAAAGGAAGAACTAAAGTTATTGTCTATCAAATTTAATGTGTGGTTTTCGAGGTGGAATTTTTTGTATTTTTTATGCAATTAATGGATGCACAAGCAAATGTGGCCAATTTTAAGTACTAAAATATAATTTTCAATTAAACATAGTCCAAAAGTTACAAAACTTAGCCGAAATGATGAGATGAAAGCACTATATTTTTTTTGGAATTTCTTGAGGCAATGTGAATATTTAATGAATTAAATGGTGCATACAGTGTGAATCACAATAATTAATTATACTAAATCATAAACCTACTTATTTTCAAGGAATACATTATCTAAGATATATCACTATATGATCTATCTTAGAAAATTTCTAATCCCCGAAAATATAAAGTTTTCAACCTATTAGAAATTAGTTACTTAGATCACAAAATGATTTATGCAGGACAAACTACGCATTCAAATCACAAGATTTTTGGGCACAGTGTGAAATACAACCAAATCTATGACGAATGTATTTTTCTGTAAATTTTCGTGTAATGTTTAATTTAATATGAATTTCATTGTGTCAACTGGGCAAAATAAGCAATTTTCTATAATAATAACAATGATTAAATAACCACATAGCATAAAAATGTTATGCACATGCCACCATCTCTATAAATAGTTGAAGAACACAGTACTAATTTTTAAATAACAAATAGATGTAAAATTGTTGCTTCAATCAAAGAGGGAATATAAGGGTCTGATTGCAAATTGCAATAATTAAATAAATAGATAAATCTGGAGCAAGGGCTTAAATGAAATTACCTAATCCCTTAAGGGGTTTCTTTAAATTTTTCTCAAGCAGTCACAGGAGAGGCACGTGACCCTTGAGTGGTGGGGTTTTCTGTGGAATATGGCGAACCCTGATGGGGAGGGGGTTGTTGCAAACGTCCCCCCCCCACGTGTGGATCACATGAGGGAGCCTCAGGTTGTGTGCACTGCCTTAGGGTGGAGGAGTGGTGCAAGAGACAATATTGGAAGTAGGGGAAGAGTAGCCAGTTATCGAGGCGGGGGCTCGCGATTGAGCTCCGATGTAGAATCGAGGGCTGACTCCACCTCCGTAAACACATGAACGGAGGTAGAAGTTGTTGCATGCAAAGGTTCTACAGGTCGTTGGCGAGACGAAGAGGCTGGAGGAACGACTGGTGAAGGGCAGTTGGACGGTCATCAAATGGAGAAACGGAGGTCGATTGATGAGGATATGTGAAGGGGTGAGGTGGAGTCCGATGTTATTGGAGAGTTGGTGCGGAAGCGAGCACGAAAAGAGATGGAGATTGATGATGATCGGGCGGAGGTGATGAATGTGAAGGTGGAGTGGGGTGTGTGAGAGAGGATGGAGAAGATGAGGAGTAAGAGGAGACGAGGAGGGGGCAAAGCGATCGAAGGATATGATGAACGAGGAATGGGGGTATCTAGTTGTGGGCTCAATGACGAGAGTGGCCGGAGCGAGCAAACCACCTCAGGGAGGAGCTGCAACGGCCTTCTCCCGATGACATCGAGGAAGGGGGGATCGAGTTGTCACCACCGATGTCCTTTTGAAGGTGCAGTCGACGAATGATCGAATAAAGATGCGGCAAAAAGAGCAATATAGGAAGGAGGTGGTAATGGATTTGGGAAGGAGAAGCAATGAGAGGATATGATGGGGATTCACAGTGCATGATTGGAAGGAGTTGCAGCTGATTGAAGATCTAACGAGGACGATCGAATAAGGAAGGAGATCAGGTCATGGTGATGGTCGGATATGGAAGGTGGCCAAAGCCGAGGGCGGCGCATTGGAGCAAAAGCGGATGGCGATGGTGCGGATTGGGAAGCGGAGGAGAAGGACGTGGGCAATTCAATCGACGAAGATCTGACGACCCACGAAGTGCCATATGGCAATCTCTTTTTTATTTTTATTTTAATAAAAATAAAAAAGAAATATAAAAAAAGGCTAAAATAGGGTGGCATGTGGCATCTACAGGAGCTACCATGTGTCACTCTTAGAAAAATCACAAAAATAAAATATAAAGATAAATAGAAAAGAAGTAACAAATGACGTCGGATCGAAAAAATTTCTTCACAAAAGTCGTTCATCTCAATGGGATCTCTATGTGTATCAAATACCACATTTTTTTATTTTGCAAATTTTTGTTATTTTTAAATAATATAAAAAATTAGAAAATAATACATAAAATAAAACACAAATATGTACACATTAATCTAATTGTTTGGATTTTTAATTAAAGAAAAAAAAGGAATAAAAGAAATGGGACTTATTGTACAAACTCTCAATGAAGACTAAGTTAGCTTCTTTGACGTCAATCTCATTTTAATAAAACTTTTGTCAAAGAAATAAAATGAAAAAGAAATAAAATAAAAAAATTTAATATGTATATAAAATATCATGTCAAAAACGGGTAAAATACACAATGTACAAAAGAGGCCCAAAATCTAACTTTCACATATGAAGTCTGATTCTTTTAACTTAGTCTTGTTTTGAAGATAATTGAACATACATTATTTCAAAAATGAGTAGGGTCAAATTGAACACTATATGAAGGAGATATCAATGTTTCATTCCAACAAGTTTAAAATTAGGGTTTTGATTTATTTGTCAATGATTTCTATTAGTGAATTTTTATATTTTTCCTTTTTTCTTGTTAGTAATAAGTACACAAAGGAGGTGGTTCAGGTGATTTGGGGTTATCATGAATTAATTAAAAATCTAGGAAGTTAGCTCTTTTATAGGTCAAATGTGATTAGATTTCTTGACTTACCATTTTACAAATTATGTATGATAAAATATGATTTTTATTTACATATGCATGAATATTAATAATGCAATATAGGTGATGAAATACCAATGAATTTTGAGGATCTGAGCCTAATTCGTCTCTTTAGAGTGATGAATCACATATTCATCTGACACGTGCGACCCTCCTCTTGAGATTAATTCCGGTTATTTAATTCAGTCAATACTACTCCAAGTCAAACCATGAGGAACTTGCTTCGAGACAAGGTAGTTCACCATTTGGCATACCAAGGGAATGAATCGACAACACAAATTGACTCATCTGGAAAGGTCTCTCTGATAGGTTCACACTCATGGGAATCCTTCAACTCTAATCTTGACATATGATCAACCACTGCATTTGCAAATCCAGGTTTATCCTTAATCTCCAAATCAAACTCCTATAACAATAATATCCACCTAAGAAGATTTGTTGTCACGCCCTTCTTTTCCATGAGATGCCTAATGGCTGAATGATTTGTGTAAACTGTCACTTTTGATCCCAAAATATACGACATGAATTTTTCAAGATCCCAAACTACGACAAGCATTTCCTTTTCGATCAAAATGTAGTTTTTCTGATAAGGGTCTAAAACTTTACTCGTGTAGTGAATGGAGAACAGAATCCAATCTCGTCACTTCCCTATTATGGCTATTATAGAGAAATATGATGCATCGGTCATGATGTGAAAGGGAAGAGACCAATCAAGAGCATGCAGAACTAGTGAGTCACGAATCTTTCTCATAAGGAGCGCAAAGGCCTCTAGACACTAGTGATCTACAACAAACTTGGTGTCCTTTTCTTAAGAGCTCAGTCAGTGCATGGGGAATCTTCAAAAAATCTTGAATTAATCTTCTATAAAATCCAACATGCACTGAGAATGATCTCACTGACTTGGTGTTGGTTGGTGGATCATGTTTCTTGATAACATCCACCTTGGATGGGTCAACCTCCATTACTTTTTTGGAGAATACATGCCCCAACACTATACCCTCCTTAATCATAAAATGGTTCTTTTCCCATGGGAATTCTAGATTGACCTTCCTATACTTTTGAAGAACTCGGTCCAAGTGCGTTAACCATGAATCAAATGAATGATAATGGACAAAGAAATCGTCCATGAAGATATATAGGAAATCCCTCACCATTTCGGCAAATACGATGATCATGCATCGTTGAAAAGTACCTGGGCATTGCATAGATCAAATAGCATGCATCTGAACACCTAGGACAAGTAAAAATGGTTATTCCTAGTCTTCATGGGATATGGATACTTGATTGTAGCCGTAGTACCGATGAAGAAAATAGAAGAACTTCTTCCATGCTAATCTCTCCAAAATCTGATCAATAAAGCAGGGGAAAGTGATCTTTCTTGGTCGTGGCTGTCAGATGTCTATAAATCTACATAGACGTGACATGCTATGGGTACTTGTGTCGCGATCTCAATTGCATCCCCATTGGTGACCATCTGAATTCACGACTTCTTCAGGACAACATGTGGGGGGGGCACCTACTTAGAGTATGAGATGGGGTATATGAATTATGTTCCATGGGGTATATGAAATCATGCTCCACACCATTTCTTAATCTCTTTCTGAACTACTTCATAAAAATTTTGATTTAACCTACTTTGAAACTCAGGGAAGGCATGGAATTTTCCTCAATAAAAATGTGGTGTGAGCAAATAGCATGGTAAATACCCACTAGATTAGACATTGTCCATCCAATTTCCTTGTTGTTCTTCTCAAGCATTTTCTAATAGCCTGGACTCTTGTTCTACAGTCAACTTAGAACTAATTATGACAGAAAATCTATTATTAGGTCCCCAAAGAAAGGAATACGTTAGTGTAAGAGTTAGCTGACGAATCCATGATTCATTAACATTTCCGTCGCATTTGTCTTAAAACCCTTAACAAATACATGTAAATATCCACTAATTTCCATCTTTTATCAAAACCTCATTCATGAATAAAAATGCACTTTTATGCATCAAAAACATGTAAATAAATGAAAGAATAAAATTAAAGAAAAGAAAAGAAGGCAGACTGTAATTATGTATATATGTACAATATGACTTATAAGATATAAATATAGCTGCAAG
The DNA here is from genome assembly GCA_037367405.1 of Ottelia alismoides. Lineage (NCBI taxonomy): Eukaryota > Viridiplantae > Streptophyta > Magnoliopsida > Alismatales > Hydrocharitaceae > Ottelia > Ottelia alismoides. Next base: position 336,072 of record JAZKJV010007525.1, on the reverse strand, counting down.
ATATATTTATATAACCTAACCCCCGAGACCAAGTCAGCATGGGTTGGTCGACAAACAAACAAGTAGGGGGAGATAAGGAAAGAAATTCATAAAACTAATTTAATATACACTCCACACATTCTTCACTATTTATCAAATAAATATCAAATTTTAATTGATTTTTAATTAATTCATATGTGCTTATTTTCCACCAAATTCTTTTTTTAATTATTTCTAAAATGTATATAAAAATATGAAAATAAGTTAAAAATATTATCTTGTATATATGCTAAGAAATCCAATTCTCAAATTGACAAATTCTCAGCTTCCGAACATAATAACTTTCTCATATGAACTCTAATTTCACTCTACTCACCTTTAAAGTTCATAAAATAATATTCTCTAATTAATGGAGGTGATTTCATTGAAATCCGAGTCTGTTTGCAAAAAGTCGGTTTTGGGATCTAATAATAACGGGGTTTCTGGGATATTTATTTTATTAAGAGAACACTATATATAATTTTAGTAATTTTATAAATTTTAATTATTTTCGTGATCGTGTATTTTAATCATGATTTATTTCCAAATTTTTGGAGCTTATTTATTATTTTAATAAAATCCAAATGCCTAATTTATAGATGAAATTGAACTACATAACTTATACTCGTACTTATTAATATATCTAAACTAACTTATTAAAATCCATAAATATTCATAAAGACCTTTTTATTATTATAGTAATTAAGAAAATATATAATTAATATGTAGTTATTTATTTATTAAATTAAAAATCCAAACCCTATTTATCATGTATTATTTATACCTATTCATTATTATAATATTTATATTTCATAAAATTATTTATTATTTATAAAAAGTAATTATACCATAATTTAGATAATTTATTATCTATATTTTATATTTTTGTACGTATTTAAAATAACATTGTTTATTATTTATTACATGATTTATATTGCATTTAATCCTTCTGGCCAACCAGGTGCTCACATGTGTCAGCACCTGGTGTCTTCTTCTCCAAGAAGTTGTTGCAGCTTCTGTTCTAATGCCTTCTCTTCACCATATTTTCCTGCTCCCATTCTAACCTCTTCCTTCGACGCTAACCCTCTCTATTCTACTCCTAACTACCCTAATCCACCCCCACCATTGATTTATATCTAACTCTTATTCGATTCTCCTATAAAAACCCTTGAACATCGGCCATTCACAGCTAACTCACTCCTAACTAATAAGTTCCACAACAACTTGGCTGTCCACCCAACTTCCTAGCCTTGCTCCGCTGTAATTTGGAGGTGACAACTCCAACTTAAGCCTGTGCATGGAAGAAGTTCGACTCGAGGAGTAGTTCCAAGGCTCCACCGCCTTGCATCATCGCCACCGCGTCGCGTGGAGCTCCGGGAAAGTCACCCCGTTGAGCGAAGACCAGCAGAGGTCATACACCTCCAACCACAAGTACCTCCTCCATCATTTTCACCTTTTCTTTCTCGAATTGTGTACGATGTTTAGCAACATTAAGAGATTAATTAGGATCCTCAATCATCTTCATTAGCCACCCTCCACTCTAGTCTTTCATATGTGATTTCAATTCACTTCAATTCCATTGTCACCGCATGTTATTTGTTCTGCATTATCTGTAAACCAATTTTTCTATCTGCAAATTTCTCAATTTTGTTGGTCGATTCTTTGCGCATCGACCAAGAACTCATTCCATTGTAGGTCTACTCATAATCTAGAGTGCCATTTTCATCATATGGAGCTTTGCAATCCGAAGAAGGATCAAAATATCAACCACTTCAACAACCTCCATGGCTGCCTGAAGTGCCTTCTTCATCATCAATTAGCCGACGCTCTCGATCTCCTATGGCGAATATCCACCGCATGCGAGCTCGAGGGGTGTAGGAGACACCCCTCTAGCCCTACCGGAGGCCCTAGACCGTCGACGATTGTCGGAGATAAGTCGAAGAAGAGCCCATCATTTTTAACCGTGCAAGAACCGAAGAACAACCAAGAACACCTCAGGTCTATAGTTTGGCGACACGTGTCATCAGCGGACGATCCAGATCGCATGATTCTATCTAATCATAGCCGTCCAATCTAAAGGGGTAGAGAAATTACATCATAAACCCAAAGAGTTTCCAGAATTCTAGGCCGCTAGAATGTTCCAGAAGTTACATTTAGGTCCACGTGCAACGACCTAAATGTAATAACTTCAGTTTTTTTTCCATTTTAACCCTTCATAGGGACTGTTTTGTAATAAAACATTAAACATTCACTGGCAGTTATACCCCTAGCTTGTAGGGGTTGTTTGGACCTCGATTTTGTTGTATGTTTCCGTGATTTTTTTAGGGTAACTTCATAACTACCCAAGATGCTTTTTTTCATCGCTTTGTTGTGTCACTTTGATTTTCGCAATCGTGAGTTAGTTTTGAGCTGATTTTTTATTCTTTCTTTGTAAAATCAAGAATAAAAAGGATATTTCTGCGCTTTATTTCTCGTATAAAAAGCCGAGGTTTTATCTTTCTGCCTCCTTGAGTTCGACCCATGCACGCTTACCTGGTAAAATATGTAGTGCAAATGAAAATAGGAGAGAGAATCCTATTCACTTCACTTCACTCACTCTCTCTCTCTCTCTCTCTCTTATTTTCGTTGATTTTTGTTTGATCAACGCGGATCCCTCTTTGCGGTTTTCTACACCAACAACACCATTAACCGCAGGTCGGACCCGCATTATCAAAATGGCACCGTTGCTGGGAAGGTGTTATTTTTACATCGGTTTTGACCCTGATTTTGAAAATTCTTGATATTATCGATATTACAAATTTCATTTCTTTCACAATTTTCGACTGATATTCGATTTACAAGTTTTTTTCTTTGATTTTCACGGTTTTCATGTTCCTTTGAATTTTCAATTTGTTTTACGGCTTTTCATGTGCTTTTCTTTTTCTCTAACTAATCTTTGCAGGGCCTGCAGGTTCAACAGGCTTCCTCGGGAGACGAAGCAGTCGAAAGTGTAGATACGGATTCTTTCTCTCATATATTGGTTGTTGAGGGAAAAATTAGTTACGATTTATCTTGTAATATTTTTGTAAAAAAGGAGGTACTTGCCCGGGTTTTCGTATTTTGTAGAAAGGGGCCCCGTAAGGGCATCTCGACTTTTACCTCCCTTCCCTTTTTCTCGAGGTCTGCTTCACCGAGTGTCGTGCAGTCGAGGGATCATGACACCCACCACGGTTTTTCTCGCATCGTCGGTTTTCCAAGGTTTTTCACGAGGCTAGGATCATGCCTAGGTGTTTTCATTTTTTTTCTATCTGATTGCACTATCGTAGATAGTTTCAGGACTCGCAATGTAAGTGCATGATTTTATGATTTTTTTAAAAAAATATAAATAAAGACATTCGTTAGACGCTTGTTTGAAAAAGATCCAAAAAAATAGAAAAACAAATATAAAATCAGGACTGCTTAAGTATTTGACTTTGTATTAAACGTAAGGATCATTTGATTTGGAGAGCTATCCCCGCACTTCAACTGTAGGTACATTTCCAATTATTGTGAGTGAGGTACGGCACTTACGGCTAGAACCAAAGACTGTGTATCCTTCAAAATACTACCTAATCTATACACCTGATCACCTTTCTTCAGTGCGTACGCTCGGATAGCTGGAAACGGTACGAGTTTACTTAGAAAAGTGGGGGGTTTAGAGGACACTGCGTAAGGCTCCATTCTCAAGTAACACAGATACCCGGAAATGATCCGTACTTACTCTCATATTGGCTGCAGACAAGTGGTTTTCTGTAAAGACTTAGTACTGTGTTGCGGGGAGATTCCGGGCACCTATCAGCTCGTGATAATTGGTGAATATACTTGTATGCCAAAATAACTCTAAAACTGACAAGATAAATGACTAAACTCTTATGGACATCATCGGGTTGTGTTGGTGAATACGGTGTTTGCTTTCTTTTTGCTTGTGAGGCGTGAGTTACTGTGTCTTATACGCATTCCTCCATCACTCTTGAATAGATAATGTGCTCCCCCGATTACTCTCTTGATATTGAAGATGACGACTCGACGGCTATTTTGCTCAAACTCCGTGAGCTCTCGATCTTTCACCGTCCGTCGTACATTTTCACAAACTCAGGATGACCCTCTCCCGAGTTGTCCCATCTAATCCCGAGGAGAGTCTGAACCAGACTCCCTCGCCTCCCAGCCAGTCTTTTAAGGTAGACCCCCGCCTCAATCTATCGTCATTTTCTCCAGCCGATTTTTCACTGAGTTCTTACAATAAGTTATCGTTTACAGAAAATTTGAAGCACATGGCTCATGGAAAAGGACCAGTAGAAGAGAGGCCAGCTGAGAAGCATTATGCTAATGGAAGACCAGATCCAGTCGTAGATATTACAATTGGGATTCTTGATACACTACAGCAGATGAATATTTATATCCAAGAATAATTCAGAACACAGAATGAGTTGCGAGTTGAGATCCCCATGCTGTGAGCAGGAGTCGGGAACCCATTACCACCTGCAGTGGTTCTCGCTACTTTACAAGATGAGTACAACCCGAGAGCTAGGACGCTACACCATTGGATTCAGCTACCGCTGAATCAAAGGTCATACGAGTTGAGACTGCCCTTTATCTCTTTGCTTCCTAAGTTCTATGGGTACAGAGGAGCCGTTTACCTTTTTGCAGCAGTTTGAGATGATTTGTGGTACGGCTAGTTACCCTGGAGTTTCGCAGGAGGTTGTTCACCTCAAGGCCTTTCCCTTCACCTTAGCAGATAAGGCTCAAAACTGGTTGAGTCACTTAGCGAGGGAGATTTCTACATGGGACAATCTGAAGTCCACATTCCTGCGTAAATATTTTCCTCTCGAAAGGGCGAACATGATGAGGAGTCAGATCTCCAACTTTACACAATTACCGAATGCATCTTTCCATGAGGCATGGGATCTATTCAAGGATCTTACTAAGAGATGTCCTCATTATGAGATACCAATGAAGGTGCTTGTACAAAACTACTTTGGAGGACTCCAGTCGGGTATTCAGGGGCTTGTAAGTACCGCATGTGACGGCAGCTATCTGAATCGGGATGCCTAGTCTGTCTGGTCCATCTTCGAAGGGATGGCAGAAAACTCGAGAGTCGTCGACTCTACTCGGGCATTCGAGAAGGCCCCTTAGCCATAGCATCACCGATAAAATCATATGGTTGCAAACATTTCAGACTCTGAATCCAATACCAACATGGGTTTTATCAGCAAGAAGTTAACGTTGGTACATGTGATTGAAAAGCAAGTTCTGGACTTGCAACCGCTACGAGAGTTGGAGAAACTCTTATCCCTGCCTCAGTAGCTAAGTGATCTTATGAAGAAGGTAACTGAACAGCAATTGCAGTATCAACAAGCTCAAGCTTCTTCAATTTCACAACCTGCATAGAGATTTTTACCCGCTCTGCCCACCCAACAGATCCTTTTTATCTAGAATGAGCCGGAGACTCCACAAATTGATTGGCAGGAGGACTAGTCTCATGCCAATTCCGGTCAGAGCACCAGTCCTGTAGACATCGATGTTGAGCCTCAAGCCACTCTTGAGATCAACGGAATATGGTACACTCTGATTCAACAACTGAGTGTACAATAGCAACACCAGCGGCTGTATAGCCATCCGCAGCATGGACGTCCACATTTTCAACATCGACAACCTTACACGCAGCAACATTCTCACCAGCATGCATATCAGAGACCACATTCTTTTCGATATCCTGTTACACATTCACATAGACACCATTACAAATAACAATAACATTCTTCCTTCACACCACAAAGATTTCCTCAGCCTTACACCTCAGAGCATCACATGCCTAGATAGGAGAGATTAGACAGCCATGGTCAGCACACAGAGTCCGAGATGTCTTCACAGACCCTAGCATTGAACCAGATCAATGATATGTTAAGCACACTCCAGACTGCACATAGGACATAGATGGAGCAGGTTAACCGTCGTCTGGATGAGTTAACCGCGCCCAAGACCACTCTTCCAGCCCAGCCTCAGATGAACCTGGACAACAAAAACAGGCATGAAGATCAGGTAGACATCACTACAGGTACAATCTCTTTTCCTGAATTTTTATCTAACTTCATTCATCTCAGGATCGGTAGATCACCACGAACACCAGATAAAGTAAAGGAGAGGGTGAATGATGAGGAGCGAGAGCCAATCCATGATCACACACATTCTGATGCTGAGGAGGAGGACCACCACGATGATGAGGATTACCATGATATCCATCTTAATAATCAGAGAGAGGGGAGAGATGCGAAGACAGTTGACATGGATACAGGCGAGGCAGATGATGATATCACGCTATACCATGCAGATACTCCATATAATTCTGTTTCTTTCCCTGTTTTAGAGAGTTTTGTACATAATTCTGAAACACTTGTTGTACATGTTGATTCCACTTCTGATAGAAATAAAAATATTTATTTTGTCATTCCTGAGATTGTTCCTTTTCCCGATGCCTTGTATGGAAAAGGAAAGAAAAAATATCAAAAAGAGTGGTGTTACTCCAGAGACCAATTGATTATTGAACGATCACATAATCCTGAAGATTCCACATCACGATGCCTTGGATCACTTTCCTACGCTCAAGAATCAATTGCAAAATAGATATACCACCCATAGAAAGAAGAAATCACGTACAGAGGAACATGTTTTGACCAAGGCCACGTCCTGTGCTATACATAATAGATTGCCTACGAAGAAGAAAGACTCATGAGCACATTATGTTAGACGTGAGATTTCTCATACAACATTCGATCACACTCTATTAGATAACAGTTCCTCGAACAATTTGTTACCATATTGTTTACTCGACAAGCTCAAGTTAGGACCTCTTTACAAATCCCACGCGATCCTTCAGTTTGCTGATAGATCTGTAAAGAGACCTAGGGGCATATTGAGGAACGTTATAGTAACCATGCAGGGTCTGCAATTCCCAGTGGACTTTACTGTCCTGGACATGGATTGCTCTACACAGTTGCACCTTAACTGATCATCCTTGGAAGGCCTTTCGTGGAGACCGCAAAGGCTCTCTTCGACTATGATACAAGGAAGGTATATTTTCGCGTCGAGGGCGAGAAGGTACATATCGAGATGGCAAGAGAGTCACACACATCTAGTGCCGCATCTACAGTCAGTTCAGATATCTTGAGTTCTTTATCCACCTGTGATTACATAGACGAGGTTCTCCTTGATGACCTTGAGAAGTATTGAGTAGAGACCCAGGATTTCCTAGCAAAAGATGGGTCTGAAACTACAGTTGGCAGTTCTTCTAATGATACATTATATTTTTGCATGGACGATGATAAGCAGATGGAGTAAATACTTGATGAGTTTATTGCAGACATTTCAGATTAAAAAAGATTACATGATTCCTCCACTTCAAATGATTTAGAGACCGAGTTTTATTTAGCTGGGTTATTTTTCTTTAGTCATTTTGAGGACGAGCATAGTAGCGAGTCGGATGATGTTTCAAACATCTTTTGTAGTTCGAATCCGGAGCATATTGAGATGGTGGATAACCATATTGCAGACACATTTACCAACAACACAGATTCCATTACACAAACATATGAGGATACAACAAAGCCTGATTCTACCTTACCAGAGCTGAAGACATTGCCACCAAACATGAAATATGCTTTCCTTGCAGGTCCACATCAACAGTTTCTTGTCATTATCAGCTCATCTTTGATCGAAGAGCAAGGATCTCGTTTGATGAAGATTCTTGAAAGAAACCACAAGGCTATTGGGTGCACGGTATCCGATCTTCGTGGGATAAATCCTGCTTTGTGTTCTCATCATATATATCTCGATCATGACAGCAGACCTTCTAGAGAGTTTCAGCGCAAGCTGAATCCGATTTTACGAGATGTTGTCAAGAAAGAGATTACGAAATGGTGCGACGCAGGGTTAGTTTATCCCATTTCCAACTCTGAATGGGTCAGTCCATTACATGTTGTCCCGAAGAAGTCGGTAATTGAAATGGTTAAGAATGAGAGTGGAGAGGAGATTCCAAAGAGAGTAACCACATCATGGCAGGTGTGCGTTGATAACAGGAAGTTGAACGCCACGACGTAGAAGGACCACTTCCCTTTGCTGTTTATAGACCAGGTTATAGAGAGGTTGGCAGGGAAGGAGTACTATTTCCTTGGCGGTTATTCCAGATAAAACCAGGTCACTACTGCTCCTGAAGACCAGGAGAAGACTACCTTCGAATGTCCTTTTGGCACTTATGCTTTTAGATGGATGCCCTTTGGACAATGCGTTGTCCCTGCTACTTTACAGAGGTGTATGCTTGCCATTTTTGCAGACATGGTTGGTGATTTTCTAGAGGTCTTTATTGATGATTTTTCGGTCTTTGATGAGTCCTTTGACAATTGTTTAGTGCACCTAGACCAGGTTCTTCAGAAAAGTTGTGAGGTAGACCTCGTTCTGTCATGGGAAAATAGCCATTTTATGGTTACAGACGGAATTGTGTTAGGGCATGTCATCTCCAGGCGAGGCATGGAGGTTGATACTGCCAAGGTGGATGTCATCAAGGGTTTCGAGCCACCATCCAACATCAAGCAGTTACAGTCTTTTGCTGGGCATGTTGGCTTTTACTGACGATTCATTCAGGATTTTTGTAAGATTGCCCCACCGTTAACTGAACTGTTAGGCAAAGACATCGAGTTTCTGTTAGATGACATATGTCTTCATGCCTTCCTCACATTGAAAGATATGATTTATCAGTGCTCCCGTCCTACAACCACCCGATTGGTCTCTTCCCTTTGAGATCATGACAAATGCTTCAGATTTCCCGGTCGGGGTTGTATTAGGATAGAGAGGAATGGACTTCCCATTGCTATCCACTATGCTAGCCGGACTTTAGATGATGCTTAGCGCAATTACACAGTTAAATAGAAAGAGATGTTGGCAGTGGTATTTTCATTGGACAAATTCAGATCATATCTTCTTGGCTCAAAGATTACAGTTTACACAGATTATCCAACTATCAGATTTTTGATGGAGAAGAAGGATGCCAGGCACACCTTTATAAATGGATTCTTTTACTTCATGAGTTTAATTTTTACATTAGAGATTAAACCAAGGGTGAAGAATGTGGTAGCTGATCACCTTTCCCGATTATAGATAGAGCAACCTTCATATGAGTACACACCAGAGATTGTGAGAGAAATTTCCAGATGAGAGTATATTTGCAGTTTACAAAGCTTCCATGGTATGGAGATATAGTGAACTTTCTGGTTACACAAAGGAGTCCACATGGTTGCCGAAGGACCGAGTCGATAGACTAGTTTCCGAGGCATGATATTACCATTGGGAGGAATCTGATTCTTTTTTTGTGAGGGACCGGATTGTGTTTATAGGCAATGTATTCCTCAGGAGGAATACAATAGTGTCCTCACTCTGTGCCATTCCTTAGAGGCAGGGGGACATCATTCAGGGAGAGAGGACAACACAGAAGGTACTTCAGAGTGGATTTTGGTGATCGACTTTTACTAGAGATGCTTGCACATTCGTGAAGAGTTGCCCGGATTGTCAGAGAGCAGTAGAACGGTCAGTGCTAGAGATGCGATGCCTATGTGACCCGTTATTTTGCGAGATCTTTAATGCACGAACATAAATTTTATGGGACCATTTCCTTCTAGTAGTGGCTTTAAGTACATTGTTCTCGTTGTAGATTATGTTAGTAGATGGGTGGCGGCTATACCCGCACGAGCCGCTGACAGTAGGTGTTCCTGAGGGAACATATTATTTCACGGTTCAGTATTCCACGTATTCTTATTTCATTAATAAGGAGGTAAAAAAAGCTGAGTGAAGATTTATGGCATTGATCACAGAGTAGCTTCTCGTTATCACCCACAGGGTAACCAACATTGGCTGAAGTTTCAAATAGGGAGGTGAAATCCATTTTTCAGAAATAGTACGACCGGATTGGAAGAAACTAATCACAGCTTCTAGATCAGCTTCTTTGGACATTTCGTACCTGTATATAAGACTCCCTTAGGTACTTCCACCCTTCAGGCTAGTTTATGGGAAGCCATGCCATTTTCCCATAGAGATCATGGACAGATCCAAATGGGCTATCAGAGAAATTTCACTCGATATGTAGAAAGCATGAGCCAAGAGGAAAATGGATCTGAATGAGCTAGTAGAAATTCGAAATCAGGCCTATGAAAACACCCTCATTTGTAAGGACTAAGTGAAGAGATGGCATGATAGACATATTAGGCACAAGATCTTTGTTCCTGGGCAGAAGTATGGTTGTTCAATGCACGATGAGAATTTTTCCTTGGAAATAAAGAGCAAGTGGGAAGGACCCTACATAGTTAGATGGTGCACGACAATGGAAGCATAGCTATATCAGACATGTCACCTGGTGCAGAGCCATTCGTGGTGAATGGGCAGATGCTGAAGCACTTCGTGGAGACTACTGGATCATATGTTCCATGTTGAAGTGATCTACTTTGTATAGGCTCATGACTATTCTTCCACTTCATTTTATCTTGTATAGAGACTTTTGAGCCATTCAATTTTTGGAGTACACCACCACCTGTACATTCTTCGTAGACCACAATCGTCCCCATATTTTGTTCGTCTTTTATGCTTAGGATGCCAGATCCTAGTATAGGGGGTACTGATTGCCCATTGATTAGCATTTTCGATTTTGTTTCCTTTATTTTTCTGTTGTATATACTTTCTTTTCCACGAATCACTGGTCCTCAACTTTTGGCCACATTCTTTTCTATACTAAGGATGCTTCGTTGATCTCGTTTTCTCTATTTCTCTTGTTCCTTTGTTATATATATATTTTTTCCTCAGTCACCTCATTTTTATCTTCCATTATACTTACAATGATTTGATCGTAAGTATAGGGGGTTCGACTGACTTATACTCTTTCATTCTTTTCACCCACTATTACTTAGCACGAGTTATGTCCTCCTTTTTCTCTTTTGACGCTATGAGGACATATCACAAGCTAAGTATAGGGTGCGTATATATTGTATATGATACTTGGGCCCATAACCTGTACTTTTATTTATTTTCTATATTTATAAAAGCCATAAAAATGGGTGAGGGTTAATTTAAAGTCCATCTATTTATCTATTTATTTATTTATTATTTATAAAATCCTTGTATATATGTAAAAGATGTCTAAAATCTTCATTGAAAATACTTAATTTATAATATTTATTTAATGCAATATTTATTTAAAATCCTATCTACTAAAATATGTGTAAAATCATTTAATCCTTATAAAATTATCTGTATATAAAATTTGTAAAATACATTAGTTATTTAATCCAAATAAAATGCAGGTAATCTATCTTGTAAAATTCTTGTACATATGCCTGTTTATAAAAATTGAAAAAATCCATAAAAATGCAAAGTCCTAAAATTCATAAAAAATTACAAAAGCTTTAAAATCAATACAAATTAGTAAAATTCAGAAATTATACTTCACAAACATTGTTGCATTTGCATTGGCATTTTTAAAGAATAAGTTTGATTTCTGGAACTAAAGATTGGGGAATAGTCTGAAGGATGGAGCTTGATTATGGCCTTTATCTTTCATTGTAAGGAGCCTAGTTAGGATCTGGAATTTAGACTCTTCAGGTTTTTGACTTAAATCTTTGGGGTTCCATAAGACCATATTGGGAAATCAACTCATATGTGCTTAAGTAGAACACTTGGTGTCATCCATACAACTCAGAATCAGTGAACCAATCTTGGACACTTGCACTCTACACTTAGCTCGAATTGCATGGGGTTGCGAAGGACAATCCATCTTGGTAGTGTGTGTTTCTATCCTTGTCTTTGTAGCATTGACGTCTAAAGATAGGAGAGATTGGGGTTGCGATAAATCGCTTCGGATGAGGGAAGGTCCGTTTTGACACAATTTTTTCCAAGACCTCAAAAAAGGGACGGAATAAAGAGGCTATATCCGTCGAGGCACAAAGAGATGAATGCAGTGCAAGCAAATTACAAAGCCAATTCAAAGGAGAAACCACCAAATACGAATACGACCACAATGGTCCAAGCTTCCACAAAAAATGCCTGCACATATTAGTAGAGACTTAGCTACATCAGCCTTGCTTCACAAGGAGATGCGTCTACACTGGTCGCACTCCAGTTCTTTTCTCATTCTTCTACTTTCTCTCTATATTGGACATAGCACGAACTGACCTCAGAAGGGAATACCTCTCTCCCTGAGGAAAGAGTAGCTGGATGAGGATCCAATGGAAGTGCATAGCTAGGATGGACGGTTTCTTCGCTTCTTTAAGCAGGAAGAGCTAAAACTATTCACACACCGTATAAATTGACTTCAAGGTTGATAGAGTTTGCGATATGAATAAGTGACTCTAAATTGTCTGATGAGGTGAACATAAATAAGGATTTGTGGAACTTGAGGACTGTTGAGGATACAATACTAATCCTAGTTAATGCTCCGATAAACGATTATTTCAGGACCGATCGAGCTCTGTCCTTTGTCTGTTCCCATGAATTGGTTTAGGAAAACAAATTCATTGTAACTTTCTTTCTTTTCACTTAGTTTTCAGAATAAGAGTGTGCTAAGGGACTAGCAAAGATTAAGTATAGGGGATTGATGAATCCATGATTCATTAACTTTTTTGTCGCATTTTATCTTAAAACCCTTAACAAATACATGTAAAATATCCACTAAGTTCGATCTTTTTATCAAAACCTCATTCATGAATAAAAATACACTTTTATGCATCAAAAACATGTAAATAAATAAAAGAATAAAAATAAAGAAAAGAAGTCAGATTGTAATATGTATATATGTATAATATGACTTATAAGATATAAATATAGCTGCAAGATATGGGTTGATCGACAAACAAACAAGTAGGGGGAGATAAGGAAAGATAATCATAAAAATAATTTAATATACACTTCACACATTCTTCACTATTTATCATATAAATATAAAAATTTCATTGATTTTTAATTAATTCATATGTGCTTATTTTCCACCAAATTCTTTTCCTAATTATTTCTAAAAATGTATATTAAAATATACAGGATTTTTACTCGGCAGACCATATAATCTTTTCCATTACCTCTACGACCTTTGAAACATCGTAATTCCTCCTCCGACCTGTAAACTTGGTCCGTCTTACCCAACAAACCCTGCCGTCAATTTTAACTATATTTGAGTCAATTACTTGGGTTAGTCTTGAGTTAACCTAACCAATTTACCATCGAACATTAGGGATTAGCCAAAAAAAATAAAAAAAGAATAGAAAAAGAATCTGGCAAAGTAGACCGGGGGGTGGGGAGAGCAAAGAAGCAGCATCCGGGGGGGTGTGAGCAGGGAGCTTGGGAGGGTCGACGCAAGGAGCAGCGGCGGGGGGGAGGGGGGTTCCATCGGCTGAGAGGGAGGGGGAGCAGGAAGCGTCGGCGAGGGTGACTCGACCGGCAGGCAAGGTATACTCCATCGGGGGGGGGGGGCAGGGAAGCAACATCGGTGCCGGGGGGGGGGGGGGGGGGATTGGCGGGCATCGCCTGAGAGGGGGGGGCCATCTCCTGAGAGGGGGAGCAGGGAGCAGCGGCGATCGAGGGTGCCGGGTGCCTCCATCGGTAGGGAGGACTCCAAGGGTGCAACGGTGCGGGAGGGGGGAGGGGCAAGGGTGCAACACGCATGAGGAGGGGTGCATCGGTGGGGCGAGGGGGGGCAGGGTGAAGGCGGCGTGGGGGGGGGTGCATTGGTGGGGCAGGGGGAGGGGGGGCGCAGGGTGCAACGCCACAGAGGGGGGACTCCATCGGCAGGTGGGGGAGCAGGGAGCAGCGGCGGTGGGTGGGGACAGGGAGGGCTTGAACAAGCGGGGGGTAGAGCAGGGATGGAGGAACTGTTCGCAAGGCTCCTCGGCGGTGGCGGTGGTGAGGCTTGGCGCTGGCGGGGGAGCGACGCAGGGGGGATTAACTCCACTTCGATGATGGAGTGGCACTAAATGTAAATTTCAATAAACAAAATGGGTATAATATAAAAGAACGTAACAGAATCGGGTATTTTAACGGGTAAATGAATGGGGGTTTAACTACATGGTCTGTAGTGTAATGGTTAGCAAGTTTCCTGGGTCAGGGAGGAATTAGGATGTTTCAAAGGTCATAGAGGTAATTCGAAAAGATTATAGGGTATGCCGGGTAAAAATCCCAAATATAAAAATAAGTTAAAAATATTGTCTTGTATATATGCCATGAAACCAATTCTCAAATTGGCAAATTATCAATTTATGAACATCTTAACTTTCTCATACGAACTCTAACTTCACTCTACTCACCTTTAAAGTTCATAAAATAATATTCTTCTAATTATAATGGAGGTGATTTCATTAAAATCAGAATCCGTTTGCAAAAGTCAGTTTTGGGACCTAATGATAACGGGGTTTCTAGGCTATTTATTTTATTTAGAGAACATTATCTATAATTTTATTAATTTTATATTTTTAATAATTTTCGTGATATTTTTTTTAACCATGATTTATTTCAGAATTTTTGGAGCTTATTTATTATTTTAATAAAATCCAAATGCCTAATTTATAGATGAAATTGAACTACATAACTTATACTCATATTTATTAATATATTTAAACTAACTTATTAAATCCATAAAGATTCTTAAAGACCTTATTTATTTTTAATGTAATTAAGAAATATAAAATTAATATGTAATTATTGATTTATTAAATTAAAAATCTAAAACCTATTTATCAAGTATAATTTATACCTATTTATTAATATAATATTTATATTTTATAAACTCGTTGTTATTAATAAAAAGTAATTATACCATAATTTAGATAATTTAATTATCTATATTTTTCATTTTGTACCTATTTAAAATAGTGTTGTTTATTATTTATTACATAGTTTATATTGTAGTTAATCGATCTGGCCAACCAGGTGCTGACACTTGTCAGCACCTGGTTGTCTTCTTCTCCAAGAAGTTGTTCCAGCTTCTGTTCAATGCCTTCTCTTCACCATATTTTCCCGCTCCCATTCTAACCTCTTCCTTCAATCTTAACCCTCCATATTCTACTCCTATCTACCCTAATCCACCCCCACCATTTATTTATACCTAACTCTTCTCGATTCTCCTATAAAAACCCTTAAACATCGGCCATTCATAGCTAACTCACTCCTAACTAATTCAGTTCCAGAACAACATGGACATCCACCCCACTTGCTAGCCTTGCTCCACCGTTATTTGGAGGTTACAGATCCATCTTATGCCTGAGCGTGAAGTAGGTCGACTGGAGGAACAGTTCCAAGGCTCTGCCGCCTTGCATCGCCGCCACCGTGTCGCGTGGAGCTCTAGGAAGCCGCCCCATCGAGCGAAGACCAGCAGAGGTCATACACCTCCAACCACAGGTACCTCCTTAATCATTTTTACCTTTTCTTTCTCAATTGAGTGCCGTGATTAGAAACATTAAGAGCGTAATTAGGACCCTCAATCATCTTCATTAGACGACGTCCACTCTAGTCTTTCATATATGATTCCAATTCACTTGAATTCCATTGTCATATCGTCGCATGTTATTTGTTTTGTATTATCTGGAAACCAATTTTTTGATCTGCAAATTTCTCAATTTTGTTGGCCAATTCTTTGCGAATCGAGAAAGAACTCATTCCATTGCAGGTCTACTCATAATCTGGAGTACTATTTTCATCATCTGGAGCTTTGCAATCCAAAGAAGGATCATAATATCAACCACTTCAACAACCTCCAGGACTGCCTGAAGTGCCTTCTTCTTCAGCGATTAGCCGAGACTCTTGATCGTCTACGGCGAAGATCCACTGCAAGCGAGCTCGAGTGGTGTAGGAGACACCCCTGTGGCCTTGCAGGAGGCCACAGACTATCGACGATCACCGGAGAAAAGTCGGAGAAGATCCCATCGTCGTCAGCCACGCAAGAACCGAAGAACGACCAAGAACACTTCAGGTCTACAATTTGGCGACATGTGTCATGGGCGGACGTCCCTGATCGCATGATTCAATCTAATCATAACCGTCCAATCTGAAGGGTAGAGAAATTACATCATAAGCCTAGAGAGTTTCTAGAGTTGCATGCCGATCCAAAGTTTCCAGAAATTACATTTAGGTCCTCGTGTAGGTACCTAAATGTAATAAGTTTAGTTTTCTTTGCGTTATAGCCCTATAAAAGGACTGTTTTGTAACAAAACATTAAACTTTCTTTTACACTTATACCCCTGGCTTGTAGGGGTTGTTTGGACCTCGATTTTGTCGTATTTTTCCGTGATTTTTTTAGGGTAACTTCAGAATTATCCAAGATTCATTTCTTGGATTTTTCTATGATTTTTCATCGCTTTGTTGTGTCGCTTTGATTTTCGCAATCGTGAGTTAGTTTTGAGCCAATTTTTGATTCTTTCTTTGTAAAATCAAGAATAAAAACGATATTTCTGAGATTTCTTTCTTGTATCAAAAGCTGAGGTTTTAATATTCTGCCTCCTTGAGTTTGACCCATGAATGCTTACCTGGTAAAATATAGTGCAAACAAAAATAGGAGAGTGAATCCCATTAATTTCACACACCCTCTCTCCTATATACGTTGATTTTTGTTTGATCAATGTCGATCCCTCTTTGCTGTGTTCTACACCGACAACACCATTAACCGTAGGTCGGACCTGCATTATCAGTAATGTCTTCAGCTATGGCAATAAGGTAACATTAATCAAATTTCGCTTAACTGTTGTTGAATCCAGTTTTGTGTTGCATGAAGGTGGTGCTAACTCTATAGTGCTGGTAACCAGCTAAACTGAACAAGGGGTCGGATTTCCAAAGAAATGCGCTAGTTTGGCCAAAGCTATGTCCAACTCTGAATCTAACTCCTTTGACTGTTCCTTAGAGATAGGAGCTGGCAGATCTGTAAAGATCTTTAAATAATCAAAGGAATAGATAGATGATCCATCTCTCAAGAAGCCTAGCAACACCTTGCAAACTGCATCATGCACACTATCCTCTGGTGATAAGAGGGTCTCACTCAGTCTTATCGGGTTTTGTTTTCATACCCAAATGTGCCAACCAATATGCAATTTGCCTCTGAAGATGAAGAGAAATCTGTACTTGACTCTGAGTCAGGTCGTTACGATTTCATATGCTTCATTTTATGTTCCACTTCCCCGCCTGGAGAATGAAACTTCATCATCCTCATTTGATAGTCAAATGAAGCTCTAGCGGTCCTAAGGAAACACTTCCAAGGATGATCTGTGATTCTCTCCAGTGATTGGGGATATCCGTCTCAGGGATAGTGAAGTCCACTCTCTAATATTATCCCTCAATCAAGATGACAACGTCCTTGACCTCTCCCTTTGCATTCTTTGTAGATTTATCTGTGAACTGGAGTAATGCTCTGGATTTCCTAAGTAGACCCAACTCCAGTATCCCATATAAGGCAAAAGGAAGTAAGTTGATCAAGGATCCATTATCAAGGAGAATGCGTGCAAATGCTTAGTCATCAATATGACTGACGACATAATGCATACCTAAATCTCTCTTCTTCTTTGGTAGTTGTTGGTTCCTGAGACAATAAGTAGTGACAACTGATAACACATGCAACTTGACATAATTATTCAGTTTCTTTTTTGTAACCCTTCTCTGTGTACTATGTATCTTCAAGTATTTCTAAAAAGCAGGGTGACTTGCCACCTACTCGTCAAAAGACACATTCACCACGATGTTGTCTTTACAAACCCATGCCATTTTAGGATCATCTTTAAAATCTTTTTGATATTATGATTTGGAATGGGTTAAAGAGATTTAACAAGCATATGAATGAGAAGAATCTGAATCATAAAGAGAACATGTTTTTTTTCTTGGAAAAAGAGTTCTTGATAACCAAATCTTGTACAAATAATTTGGAATCAGAAACACATGTATCTACTAAAGGTTGGGGAATATCTGCTGAAGGTGCATTCTCCTCAAACGAAGGCACTAGGTCCTCTGTAAACTCTGAATCTCCTTCATGTTGCAGTGAAGCTCTCGTACTCCTCCTCTTCCTTCTCGTTGGTGTTTTCACCTCATGTTGAAGATTTTGTTGGTGATGCATGGCATCGTCACCCTCTAAGATTCCTCAGGGTGAGCTTCAGATGTCCTCTCCATCTCCCTTGCTCGATCAGGCATGACCACTGTCCCTCTTCTCCTAAGTGACTTGTGATTAATACAATAAAAAGGAAGGATCTCATGCTCAGATTTACAAGAATCTGAGTAGTATACCTAATCATGTATATAGTGCTATAAAAACTTCTTCAGGCTGTTGGGATTATCCTCAATGTAGGCATGAATTGATGTAGAAGGGACAGTCAACTCATCATGAAAATATGATAAGAGATGACGGTTACTGCTATGACTTGTTCTTATAGGAACGTAACTCGTCGAGAATTTACCTTATAAAATCCGTGGGACCAAGAGATGATAGATTCTACTATGAAGAAGGAAAATACAAACTTGACGACAGGCCCTGATGGCCATTATACTGCTGTTGGGACTGATGCTGTACATGCAGGCCCTGCTGGCCCTAGTGGTACGTCTAGTGGTGGAAGTATGACCTTTGTTGCTGCCTTGGTGCTTGCGAAGAAAAGGCACTAGAATTCTGTGGTACTCGAAGAGGTGTAGGAGTAAATGGTGTGTTTTAGAAGTTGGGGGACACTGGTAAGAGAAAGTGGTCCCCTGAACTCCCCTGCCTGGCAGGGTCATGGGTATACCATACACCATTTACCTCTCACACATGCGAAGGCTCCTTGATAACTATCTCGACAAATGGTGGCTACTGCTGACAAGAATAGGTAAGAGTCTGGTCCTCTGCCCATGGTTGGAGTGGCCCTAACATCTGCTTCTCCTGTATGTTGTGAACACGATAAACAAGAGAAACAGATGCAGCCATGGCAGGTATCCTGATCTTGGATACTGTCTCAGAAATTTCTGCCATCTTCTTCAATAGTTTGGATAAGTTGTTGTCCAAATCATCCATTCTCTTGTCGATCCTCTCTACAACTGTTAAATTATCTACAATTATACCCATGTTAGATGGATAATTGTAGCCTTTGTTCCCCCTCTAGATAAGAGTGGTAGGGGGGTCTCTATCTAAGGTCTGCTTGTGGTCTATGCTCGGCTCCGTCTCAGCCATCCTCTTGAACACCTTCCAGGCAGTGTCTGCACCTTGTGAAGTATTGAAGGATATGGTAAGATCCTTAAGCGCATCACGAAAGCATGAGGATTAAATCGTATGCGATCCGGAGCGACCAGTCGCACTAGTTGCTCGGGTTGCATAATTAAAAATTTTAATATGATGAAACCACATGATCCAAGAACACTTCTTGGATCGTTTCATCTAAACCACAATTAGGTATTAAGGTTTTCTCTTGAAGCGTGGTTGTGATCGAGTCTCTAAACTAAGAGACCTCCTGTCTCAAGTCCGATCCAACGGAGGTGACGTTTGCGAGCGCGTTGATGAGATGCATGTTCCTCGCAATCCATGTTGATGATCCAAGCGACGAATCTCTTGATCTCATCACATGAGATCCGACATCTTCTTCATGAGTGAGCCGCATAGAAGGAGATGGAGATTCACAAGCAAACAATCCGATAGCATAACGGCGATGCTGCGGTGATGGCAACTCTCTCAATGGCTCCATTGTGGATGGCCATAACGAGAGAAAGAGAGAGAGACGCATGACGTTTAGAGAGAGATAGGGAGAGAGCATATGTTCATTTCCACATGAAGAGAAAGGGATGCCTCTTCTTATATAGGGTTTTGGGGGTCCATGGATCTCAATCCATGGACAACACAATCAATGGATGAAATTGATTTGTATTTCATTTAATGGCCATGATCTGGTTGTGAAAACACAATAATAAATTATTTAAATTAAATTAAATATACATTGAATTATCATCAATATAATTTAATTTAATTAATAAATTTTGATAAGAGGATGAAGAGAGAGAGAGAGAGTAGACCCCTAAAACAGGGGGGATGACCACTTTTGAACAATTTAAGGGTGGTCGTCAACAACTTAATAAGGTGGCTCCTTTTTCTCTATTTTATGTGAGATATAATATATCATATAATCCTCTTAAATATTTTCAACAACTTTTATTGAAAATAAGTTCACAAAATTAATTTGTGAATGTTCCAATCATGCCACTAAAAATATGTGAATCACATTCACAACCAAAAATAAAATGTAAATTATATTTTCAATTAATTATCCAATGTGAATCCAATTCACATCATTATTTAATAAACAAATATAAATCACAATATGTTATTTCTAATATATTATAAATCACATTTATAATATATATGATTAATATGGATAGTGTTACGACATTATTCATATCCATGATAATTAAATCACATTCAATCATCTTGGATCTCTATTCTCTTATGCCCAAATAATATGAATCACATTCACATTATTCACATCTTCGATAATTAAATCACACTTAATTATCTCTGATAACTCTCCTTAGAATATGAATCAAATGAATCAAATTCATATGATTCATGATAACTAAATCACATTTAATTATCAATACCTGAATGCTCGGATACATATATCAACAATGAAATTATCCATGAACTCTTTCAAGGATAATGCACTTTCTCTACAGATACATGGAGATAATGACATAGAGATTGTATTGTTCCACATATATGGACTTGGATATTGAGATCACATCTCAAATCCAGATCTTGAAGACCTCCCAAAGATGCTTTATAAAATCAAGGTTGTAGATCTAATCTTCTCATTCCATCTGAATCACATTCATATCAAGGTCCAACATTTGGATTAAGATCATATTACTTCTATATGAGAGGAATCACTAAAATCCAGACCTGTTTCATCACTCCCTCAGAATGAAAGTTTAATGGTTATACAATTGTTTATGACCACATCACCCTTAGGTATTCCAAATATTTGTACATCCTACGTACTGGAAGACCCAGAATAAACCCGAAGTTCTAGTTCTCTTTTAGACTGTATCCTTTAGGGTTTAATCATTATGTTTTCATTTTATCATTGGGAGTTTGTATCGATCATATACTTTTCAAAGGCATATATTATACCCAGGTGTTGATCATATACTTACAAAAGCATATATCAACCCTACAAATTCAATCAAGCTTCCAAAGAGAGACGACCGTGCATGGAATTTGATTCTTCCCAAAATCTCATGAGTGGGCTCATGTCTTCCGATTCAGTAAATGAAACTGTATAATCCCTTTGAGAGATCGTATAACTCATATGCCCTTGCATGCACACCAACGTGCCGGTGTATAGACCTTGGTTAGGTCATCAACCTATTGGTTTGCCAAATGAACATACTCAGACATATAGTAACACATCTGTCTCCAATCAAAGGATGCATGCCTATATCGTGACGACATACAACATAGGACTTCTGTTATCTCAATCTCATTAAGTCAACTCTTTGACCTAACTTTTCTAACACCTCTGAATCTTTATTCCAATACATATGAGCTGCATTAAAAGGTTGGTTATATGTCATCCTTATGATAAGGTATTGCCATCTCCTACTCAGAATGGAGATCCTCTCTTAACAATCATTAGATGGTGCTTGATGAGTCCTCAATCTAACCCTTTAGGTATTCATCCAAGCACCAACCTCTATGATTTAATAATTGAATCAACAACTTGTACTCTGGTCTTTACATTTCCATCATCTGATGAGTCCAGAATTGTGCTTGTTAAAAAGTATGATTTGTGTCCTGAATTATCTCATTCGCTTAAAAATATTGCGTTGTTTCGTTGTAGGTGGCAATCGGAATCGGTCAAGAAAATAACCATAATTATTTAGTCAATGTTTAATCACGTGGTTTTATGTTTATTTTACTTGGGCAAGTCCCAAGGTCGAACACAAGGATACAAAGGAACAACCTAGAATTATGTCTATCAAAATTCGTGCGCGGTTTTCAAGGCGGTCTTTTTTTGTAATATTTTTATGCAATTAAGGATGCAAAATGCAACTTTGGCCTATTTTAGGGACTAAAATATAAATTACGCTCAAACGATGTCCAAAAAATATGAAACTTGGCCAAGATGATAACTATGATGAAATGAATGGAATCTATTTTTTTTGGAATTTTTGGATGCAAGATGAATTTTTTATGAGTTTTAAATGAAGACAAAGTGAATTTCAATATTTAATTATAATAAATATTAACCTAATTATTTTTAAGGGATAAAATTATCTTAAGTCTATCACTTGATGATTGATCTCAGAAAAATCCTAAACCTCGAAAATACCAGATTCAATATCTATTAAAAATTAAACACTGAAATATGCAAAATGATTTTTACAAGGCAAATCATGCATGTAAATGCAATTCTTTTTGGGCACAATGTTAAACATAATTAATTCTTTAAAGTTTGATTTTTTAGGAATTTTAAGAGCAACGGTTAATCAATTACAAATTTTAGAACATAAGATGGATAAAGTATACAATTTTCCACAAAGCAATTAATTATTAATTAACCAATGATCACAAAAATATCTACAATATGCCATGATGTAATGAATTAATTGAGGAACAAAATGCTATTTTTGGCGAATAAAGTAGTTCAATGTAGAGATTGAAACTACGAAGGAACACAGGGATATTTTTGTAAATTACAACCTTAAATAATGTGGAAATGCAGATACGGGTTGAAATGTAAATACTAGAACACCAGAGGGTGTTATTGCAAAAGAACAGAGGGGCACGTGCGTCTCACGCGCGCCCTCTATGGCGGGGGCGTCTCCATAAATATCTAAACATGGAGGGGCGCTCTGCAATTTTTCAAGTAGGTCACGTGCAGAGGGCGTCTTCATAAATATCTGAACTTAGAGGGGCACTTTGCAATTTTTCCAATAGGTCGTGTGTGATGCACATGACCTCTGGACTGCGGTTGATATGTAGATTAGTGGATTCTCCCGGCGCTTCAATGTAATAGTCCCCCCGACGCGCGTGCGCCTCACGTGCGTGGGGGTCTCGGGACCCTCACACGAGGATGCGACAGAGTGGCTGGTGGCTCCCGATGGAGCAACAGAAAGGGGAGGTGGAGCATGAGGCGCTTCTGGATGGCCCTTGGCGGAGCAGCGTGCTCCAACGGTCGGTGGAGGAGCGGCGAAAGGGGCGGTGCTTGCTGGGGAGGCTTCTTCTGAGCACGATGAGGGGGAGTGGCAGAGATGCTCCCCCAATTGCCGATGATGAAGCACAGACCAGAAGCTTGTCGATGATGGCGATGCAGTTGCGGAAGGGTTGACCACGGCCGAAGGAAGGGAAGTATGCCTGAAGCGGCTCTGCAGCAAGGCGGTGCATGTGCCTTGGATCTCGTTAACGGGGAGGATCCGGGTTGTCACCCAGGACCTCTCATGGTTCAGTCGGCGGATGGGCATTGGTGAAGACGTCGGTGATCTTAAATAGGGAGATGGAATCAGCTGGAGATGGAAAAGGGAGACGTGACTGGACCTGACGATGGCAGCTCTTGAGATCTGACGAGATCGGTCGTAGATTCGCGAAGGTTTTGGAAGGTCGGGATTCATAGGGGAAGATTGAGATTCAATGCAGATCAGAGATGGAAGGCGGCGTGCGGCGATTTCGGTGGAAGCGATTCGACGAGAAGGGATGGGATCGTGACGGGCATTGGTCGAGATCCACGAAGGAGATGGCGAGATCTTTGACGACAATCGCGGTGGAGGGTCCCTGGGAGGAAGGTGGCTGAGGAAGGTGATGACCCCTGGGTCGTCCGATCGGCTGAAGATCGGATGGCCTAGATGGCGCCACGTGGCGGAGTTTGGGGCAGCCAGTGCAAGTGCGTTGTGCGTGCCTGGGAGGCACGTGCGATGCACGTGCCGGGTCTTTTTATTTTTTATTTATTTAGTTATTTTTTTAATTTTATAAAAAAATGAATAATAAAAATCCAAAAAATGACTGACACGTGGCGGCTTCAGGAGCTGCCATGTGTCATCACCATAAAAACAAAAAATAAATACTTTGTAAAATCTAAAATAAAAAGTAAACAGCCTCGGATCGAAAATGTTTCTCCACAAAAATTGCTCATCTCGATGAGATCTACAATTTCATGAAGACATCAAAACCAAAATCGATCAATTGAAGAAAGTGATATTTTTGGGGTATCCCATGTAGATAGAATACCTTGATTTTTAGGTTTTATAATTTTTATATCATTTTTAAACCAGATAAAAATCCAAAAAAAATATGGTAAAATCAAAGGTAAATATATACACATTAATCTATTTTTTTATTTTTATTATCAAAGGAAAAGAAGAAATAAAATAAACCATGAAAAAGACCAATTTTGTACAGATAGTTAGTGAAGACTTGGAATCAATTTGTTTCTTTGATTTCAAGCTCAATTTGGATTTGGATTTTGCGCATTTTAATAAAACTTTTATCAAAGAAGTCAAATGAAAAAGAAATAAACTAAAATAGGTTAAATATGTACATTAAATACTAGGTCAAAATCATCTAAAATACAAAATGTACAAAAGAGGCCCAAAACCCAACTTTCACATACGAGCTCCGCTTAACTTGAACTTGGTCTTTTTTGAAGTTATTTGAATGTAAATTAGTTCAAAAGTGAGTAGGATCAAAACAGACACTGAATGGGGAATATATGAGGCTTTTAGTCCGGAAATCTTGAAACTAGGGTTTGGGTTTTTGGTCCATTTATTTGGGTTAGTGATTTTTTTTGTAATTTTTATTTATTTTTGTTAGTGATATGTACACAATGGAGGTGTTTTTAGGTTATTCAGAGTTAGCATGAATTAGTTAAAAATCAGGGAAGTTACGCTATTTACAGGTCAATTTTATCTGGGATTTTTGGCTTCTTATTTTGTGCACAATTAATGGATAAAATGCAATTCCCATTAAAATATGCATGAATGCTAATTATGAAGAATAAATACAGAAATGCCGATGATTTTAGGGGATTTGAGCTTAATTAATGAGATTTAGTGTGATGAATCTGAGATTCATCATCCCCCTATACTTAAACCATGCTCGTCCCTGAGCATCAAAAAGAAATGACATGAGGTGAAATGAGATTGGGTTCCATACCAAGACCATGAGCTGAAGGTGAAAATGAATATAGACCCAACCTTTGGATCAATAGTGTGGCGGAACTTCTGTGAGACTTAGAATTTTAAAATCAACAGCCTTATGTTCTACACATCATTGTCACAGTTTCGGCTTAGAAGTCATTTTAAATCAATCCTCTTCCCAAAGCATACCCTATGAACATTGAATAATAGACTCATGTGTGAAAGGTTTTAGCTCTTTCCATCCAGAATGCTGGACTACCATGAAAACCTCCTCTCCAGTAACTCGTCCTCGGGGAGTCAGGTATTTCCTTCTAAGGTCTGCCGCGTTGTGGTCACAATCGAATTGGGGGAGAAGTTTGACGAATGAGAAAAGAACTGGAGGGTGGTCAGTGTAGTCACCTCTCCTTGTGAAGCTGGCCAGTGTAGCCGAGTCTCCACCAATATCTGCAGGTTTTCTTGAAGCTTGGACCTTTTTTGGTCGGATATTTATATGGTAGAATGCTTCTTTGTATTTGGATTTTTGGTGGTTCTGCTTGGATCTTGTTGTGCCCCTAGGATATAGAATCTTTGTTTTTCAGTACATGTTTTGGGGTCTTAGAAAAAATTATGACCAGCTGTCCATCCCTTTTCTGAAGCTTTATTTCAACCCGTACTCTGATCTTTAGATTTTCATGCACCAGAAAAGAAACTTACACAGTCTTCCAACATCCCATCTGAGTTGAGCTAAGTGCATCGTGCGAGAGTAAAAATTAATTCCCTATTCTAGAGTTGTACCCAGAATGAAGAGACCAGGTTAGACATTAAGAGTCAAACGCTGCATATTGTCATGTGGAACTCAAAGAGTTAAATCAAAGACCTGAAGCTTCGAAAATCCTTTTTCTCAGTGAAGTTCCTCTGAAAATTAAGTGGATTAAGGTCAAGTCCAGACCACTCTTGGTTTCTGCTCATAACTCGGTTCAGAACCCAAAGACTTTTCACAGATGCAAATGCATGAAGTACAAGATGATGTGCAGGTGTGTGAAATACATACACATTTTTTTTTGTGTGATGATGATTTTTTTATGCAAGGGAAATTTTTTTATTCAAAAATGAATAAGAAGCCATTTTTTTTCAAAATTTTTGGTTGGACACAGTCAGGGTTAGTAAAATCTCTTTTTCTTTTACCTTATTTTGTGTGTGTTACCCACCTCGTAAATACATATATACTTATGTGAAAGTACGAGATATGGGTAAAATATATACAAAGTATATATACATACCCCCCATACTTAGCGAGTGATGTGTCCTCAGAGCACAAGAAGCGTAAAGAAGACATAGCTCGGGCTAAGCGTAGGAGAGTGTAAAAGAAAAGAAAAAGGCGATCCGCCCCCCTATACTTAGGTTGTGAACAAACTAAGTATAGAAGAAGAGAGAAGATGAGGTGGTTGGGATAAGTGAGTGAGGAGAGTATATATAGATGAACCTCGGTCCTCCCTATACTTAGGCTCTGATCAGCCTAAGTATAGAAGAAGAGTGGCAATGGAGTGATCATGAGATTGGAATGATGATATTTTTGTGTCGTGAATTATCTCGTTCGCTTAAAAATATTGCGTGCTTAACCTTAATCCACCTAAATTTCAGAGGAACTTCACCGAGAAATAGGATTTTAGAAGCTTCAGGTCTTTGTCTTAATTCTTTGAGTTCAACATGACAATGTGCAGCGTTTGACTCTTAGTGTCTAACCTGGTCTCTTCATTCTGGGTACAACTCTGGAATAGGGAATTAATTTTTACTCTCGCACTATGCACTTAGCTCAACTCAGACGGGGTGTTGGAAGACTGTATGAGTTTCATTTCTGGTAGCGTGGAAATCTAAAGACCAGAGTATGGATTGAAATAAAGCTTCTGAAAAGGGATGGAAGGCTGGTTACAAATTTTTAAAAAGGGATGGTCAAGTTTCATATTTTTCGGACATCGTTTGAGCGTAATTTACATTTTAGTCCCTAAAATAGGCCAAAGTTGCATTTGCATCCTTAATTGCATACAAAATAACAAAAAAAGGCCACCTTAAAAACCACACACGAATTTAGATAGATATAATTCTAGGTTGTTCCTTTGTCTCCTTGCGTTCAACCTTGGAACTTGCCCAAGTAAAATAAAAATAAAACCACACGATTAAACATTGACTAAATAATTGTGGTTATTTTCTTGACCGATTACAATTGCCACCTAAAATGAAACGACGCAATATTTTTAAGCGAACGAGATAATTCATGACACAAATCATACTTTTTAATAAGTGCAATTCCGGACTCGTCAGATAATGGAAATCTAAAGACCGTAGTAGGGGTTATTGCAAAAAGGACGGAGGGGCACGTGCGTTGCACGTGCCCTCTGTGGCGGGGGCGTCTCCGTAAATATTTGAATGTGGAGGGGCAGTCTGCATTTTTTCTAGTAGGTCACATGCGATGCACGTGACCTCTGGACTGCAGTTGATTTGCATATCAGTGGATTCTCAAGGGGCTTCAATGCAATAGTCCCCCGATACACGTGCGCCTCACGTACGTGGGGGTCTCGGGACCCTCGCCCAGGGATGCGGCAGAGTGGTTGATAGCTCACGTGGAGCAGCAGAAAGGGGAGGCAGAGCTGGAGGCACTTCTGGATGGCCCTTGGCAGAGCAGCATGCTCCAACGGTCGGTGGAGGAGCGTCGAAAGGGGCAGTGCTCGCTAGAGGAGGCTTCTTCTGAGCAAGCTGAGGGGGAGTGGCAGAGATGCTTCTCCAGTTGTCGATGATGAAGCACGACCCAGAAGCTTGTCGATGATGGCCCCTTTTTCATGGTTTATTTTATTTCTTCTTTTCCATAATTTATAAAAATCCAAAAAAATCAGATTAATGTGTCTATATTTACCTTTAATTTTACCATATATTTTTGTAATTATGATGAAAAATAAATACTTTGTAAAATCCAAAATAAATAGCAAATGACCTCGGATCAAAAAAGTTTCTTCATGAAAATTTCTCGTCTCGATGAGATATACAAATTTCATAAAGACTACAAAACCAAAATCGATCACTTGCACTTAGTGATATTTTTGGGGTATCCCATGTAAATAGAATACCTTGATTTTTGGTTTTTACAATTTTTATATAATTTTTAAACCAGATAAAAATCCGAACAAAATATGGTAAAATCAAAGGTAAATATAGACACATTAATCTATTTTTTTTGGATTTTTATTAATTAAGGAAAAGAAGAAATAAAATAAACCATGAAAAGACCAATTTTATACAGACAGTTAGTGAAGACTTGGAATCCATTTGTTTCTTTGATTTCAAGCTCAATTTAGATTTAGTTATTTACGCATTTTAATAAAACTTTTATCAAAGAAGACAAATGAAAAAGAAATAAACTAAAATATGTTAAATATGTACATAAAATACTAGGTCAAAATCAGCTAAAATACACAATGTACAAAAGAGACCTAAAACCCAACTTTCACATAAGAGCTCTGATTCACTTGAACTTGGTATTGTTTTGAAGGTAATTGAATGTCCATTAGTTCAAAAGTGAGTAGGATAAAAACAGACACTGATAAGGATGATATGAGGATTTAATCCAGGAATCCTAGAACTAGGGTTTGGGTTTTTGGTCCACTTATTTGGGTTAGTGATTTTATTGTATTTTTCATTTATTCTTGTTAGTGATATGTACACAGTGGAGGTGATTTCGGGTCATTCGGAGTTAGAATGAATTAGTTAAAAATGAGGGAAGTTAGGCTATTTACATGTCAATTTTGGCTGGGATTTTTGGCTTCTTATTTTGTGCACAAATAATGGATAAAATACAATTCTTATGAAAACATGCATGAATGCTAATTATGCTGAATAAATGAAGAAATGTTGATGATTTTGGCAGATTTGAGATTAATTAATGAGATTTAGAGAGATGAATCTGAGATTCATCATCCCCCTATACTTAAACCATGCTCGTCCCTGAGCATCATAAAGAAATGCCATGAGGTGAAATGAGTTTGGGTTCCATACCAAGACCTTGTGCTGAAGGTGAAAATGAAACTAAACTTGACCTTTGGATTATTAGTTTGGTGGAACTTCTGTGAGACTTAAAATTTTAAAATCAACAGCCTTCAAGTTCTGCTCATCATTGTCACAATTTTGGCTCAGAAGTCATTTTAGATCAATCCTCTTCCCAAAGTATACCCTATGAACATTGAAGAATCGACTCATGTGTGTGAGAGGTTTTAGCTCATCCCATTCAGAATGCCGGACTACCATTCAAACTTCCTCTCCAGTAACTCGTCCTCAGGGAGTCAGGTATTTCCTTCTAAGGTTTGTCACGTTGTGTTCACAATCAAATTGGGGGAGAAATTAGAAGAAGGAGAAACAAATTGGAGGGTGGCCAGTGTAGTCACCTCTCCTTGTGAAGCTGGCCAGTGTAGCCGAGTCTTCACCAAGATCTTTAGGTTTTCTTGAAGCTTGGACCTTTTTGGTCTGATATTTATTTGATAGTGGCTTCTTTATATTTGGAATTTTTGGTGGTTCTGCTTTGATCTTGTTGTGCCCCTACGGATATAGAATCTTTTTTTCGTAGATGTTTTGGGGTCTTAGAAAAAATTGTGCCCAGCCATCCATCCCTTTTCCGAAGCTTTATTTCAACCCGTACTCCGGTCTTTAGATTTCCACGCTACATGAAAAGAAACTTACACAGTCTTCCAACATCCCATCTGAGTTGAGCTAAGTGCATAGTGCGAGAGTACAAATTAATTCCCTATTATAGAGTTGTACCCAGAATGAAGAGACCAGATTAGACACTAAGAGTCAAACGCTGCACATTATCATATGGAACTCAAATAATTAAGTCAAAGACCCGAAGCTTCTAAAATCCTATTTCTCGGTGAAGTTCCTATGAAAATTAGGTGGATTAAGGTCAAGTCCAAACCACTCTTGGTTTCTGCTCATAACTCGATTCAGAACCCAGATACTTTTCACAGATGCAAGTGCATGAAGTGCAGGATGAAGTGCAGGTGTGTGAAATGCAGACACATTTTTTCTTTTGTGATTTCGAATTTTTTTTATGCAAGGGTTTTTTTATGCAAAAATAAATATGAAGCCAATTTTTTTCAAAAAATTTGGGTTGGACACAATCAGTGTTAGTTGCAAAACTCTATTCTCTTTTTTTGATGGTTTTATCTTTTTTTTCAAGTTAGTTACCCAACCTGTAAATACATATAAACTTATGCGAAAGTACGATATATGGGTAAAATATATACACAGTATATATACAGACCCCCCTATAC
Source organism: Ottelia alismoides (assembly GCA_037367405.1). NCBI lineage: Eukaryota > Viridiplantae > Streptophyta > Magnoliopsida > Alismatales > Hydrocharitaceae > Ottelia > Ottelia alismoides. Next base: position 305,608 of record JAZKJV010007525.1, on the reverse strand, counting down.
TTAGAGAGTGATGTGTCCTCAGAGCACAAGAAGCGTAAAGAAGACATAGCTCGGGCTAAGCGTAAGAGAGTGAAAAAAGGAAAAGAAAAAGGAAAAGATGGATCGGATTGCCCCCCTATACTTAGGCTGTGAACAATCTAAGTATAGAAGAAGAGCAAAAAAATGAGGTGCTTGGGATATGTGGATGAAGAGAGTATATACAGATGGGCATCGGTTCCCCCTATACTTAGGCTCTGGTCAGCCTAAGTATAGAAGAAAGGTGTAAGTGAGGCGGTCGAGAGATAGGGAGAATGGTATTTACAGATGGCATCGGTCTCCCCCATACTTAGGCCTTAGCCTAAGTAGAGGAAGAAGCTGTACATGGAGACCGATGTGGTCAGAAGGGAGGGTGGGTAGCCGATAATTAAGGCGGTTTTCGACTAATCTTCTTGTGAGCCTGCGGTGGGAGATCATAATGTCGAGACACATATGAAGCATATGATTCCCAAATATTATTAGAGTTATCCTCAGAAAAATCATGATGGATAGTAGATGAAACATTTGAGTCAGATGAAAGGTATCCATCATCAGAGTTATCCTCAGAGGACTAGTATTTGAAAGTGTGGACACTCCAAATATTCTGGTCTTTTTGTTTCTTTGGTTTTTTTCTTAGAATTCGTTCCTTATTGTGATCAAGTGGTTTGTCCTCGGATGAATACTCAGAAGCACTTGTCTCAGTCAGCTCATATGAAATAATTTTGCTGTACTTAATTAGGGCAGGAGCATCAACTTTGGATGAATAATAGTGAGGAACATGAGTGGTCCAATGAGAATTGAATTTTGGATCCTTGCAAAGATATGGTTTTAGAGCTGCTGAGCAGACCTCACTCACGTAAATTACCGTTTCCGGACTTGATGATGGATCATCAGCTGATTCCTCTTTCGGAAGGTCAAAAGTGACTTTCTTTTTCTTGTTTTATGAAGGTGTTGGTCCACTTGAGTCTCCGGATGAATAACCATTGGAATTCTTCTCCTTGGTCTGTGTTTGGCTCGCTTGTTTGTTCTTAGTCTTCTTAATGATGGTGCACTCTTGATTTGGGATGATTTGGTCAAGATATTCAAAGTAGGTTGCCCCTGGGTGCGACCATGCATATGTCTCAGGATCATAATAGAAACATTCTTAAATTTTGTGATCCACAGGAATTGAAATACCGGGGAGAGTCTCTATATGTTCGTTCTCAATTGATTTGACATTGGAGCATTCCTGTGTTGAGTTTATATAATCAAGGTAGTGAGAATAGGTTGACCCAAAATGTGACCATGCATACATCTTCGGATCATATGATTCATATACTTGATTATCCATGGTGAGAGCAGCTGGGAATGGAGCAGGGGGGAGAGTCTCTAAACCAATAGTCTCATCAACAACCGCTATCTCAGGTGTAGCAGCACGGTAGAGCTCTTCTACCGCTTCATGGTTATAGTTGTCAGGGACTTCGTGGGTTGCCTCAGAAAATCGTGGTTCCTCAAAGACTGAGTCAGATGGAAGTGCTTCCAATGCTGTAAAATTGATTTCCCGAGTCTCACACTCAATAATTGCCTTAGCCAATGCCAAGAATGGCTTTCCGAGAATAATTTGAGACTGGGTGAATTCTCCTTGATTTTCAATATCAATGATCGTGAATTCCACTTTGAGCAGAGCACCTTGGAATGTCATGATGACAAAAATGATTCCTCTCTGTTGCTTTATCGATCGGTCAGCCAATTGAACAATCTGTCGTATCTTCCCGATCGATCCGAGTTTGAGCTCATGAAATACAGAGGTTGGGAGGATATTTATTGGTAAATCGTCATCAAGTTGAGCATGGGAGAAAATTGTATCTTTGATTCTACAGTCAAATCTGGGCAACTGCTTCGCTATACGACTTTTGGTTTTTCTCCTCAACACCAAGGAGGAAGTCATTGACAAGATATGTCTTTCAGTCTTTGCTCTTATCCTGCCCGACTTTTTCATCATTAGTTTGTCCATTACAAATCCTTTAAGGTCGTGGAAGTGTTAAATGGCCTTTATAAAGGGAAGTTTAAAAATCAATCGTTTCTCCAGTGCTTCCCGTAAAGCAGGATCCAAATTCGTCAGATCTTCTTCAATCTCAATTTTTATGAAATTTTCTCGATTTTTGATTTCTTGGTTGTTTTTTTATATTCCAATTTTTTGGTATTTTCTGTGTGGTGTGGTGAAGTGGTGTCTTCCGTAGAAGAGAATGGGCTTTGATGTCCTGAATAGGAGTCAGAGACATAGTCATTCCTAAGGGAGTAGTATGCAGAAGTGCTGCTGTTAGAATCATCCCTAGGTTTCTGAATATCCTCATAATTTTCAACATGAGATTCAACCTTTTCCTCATTCATTTTTATATCCGAGCTCCCTGAGAGTGAAATTAATCAGTCGCCAAATTTTTGAAATCTATCCTCCATTAATTTGAATCTCTTATTTATCCTTGAAATATCATCCTCAAAATTCTGTTCATGATCAATCATGGGAGCAGTCGGTGTGTGTTTTTGCATTTAAGTTTCATCTTCCATTTTCCTGTATGTGCTAAGAGGAGAGTTTCTTGGAATATCCGATATATGATCATTATTTTCTGAAAATTTCTCCTCGAAAATTATGAAAGGAGTCTGCTCAGTGGAAGGATTTTGCGGGAATGTGTATGTCTCATACTCAACATGCCGTGACTCGGGCATGTAATCCTGGTTTGAGTATATACTTCCATGGTTATGATTGATCTTATCCTCAAATAATTGAGTTATACAGGGTGCATATGTGTCGATATCATCCATTTGGTCCTCTGTATGTATCAGCTGATCAAAGGAGTTGTAATCGGGTTGGTCAATAGAGATTTGATCGTCACAGTCAATCCAACGCTGATTATCATTAAGTGTGGATCTCTCCATCTGGGTTTGGTTTCTCCGCTAGTCATGAGACTCAATGGTATTTTGATCTTGAAATAGTTCATTATCGAGAAACCGAGAATATGACGGTTTAGTCCAAGATGGTAGGTGGTCATGTGTGGTTGGATGATTCGAGTAGAATGGCTTCGACGTCAATGGATTCATCCGAGTGTCAGAATCTCTCTCAAATGTTGGAGGATTGAAAGAAGAGGATTTGGGCCAAACCGAGACAAATTCATTTTCATAATAAAGATCAGATGGGTGCTCGGACAATTGTCCAGTGTTTGTCAAAGGAGGTTGAGGATGAATCATCATGGTTGATCTCGATGTGATTGTACGGGATAGTCAAAAGAAATTTTATCAAATGTGCAGCTTTTGATCTTCGATATCAGTTCACGCATACCAATGTAAACACAAATCGAACCCCAGGTTCACCAACTCACACAATGAAGCCATAAGAGTTCGGCTATTATCTTTTTCAATTTTAATTGGTGATAAGACAATCCTGGAAAGAATTTAACGAGATGTTAGGTGCTGGAAATTTTCCTACTTACTGGCCCTAATTCTTACGACTAGTTGCACCTACTTTAAGCTAGTATGGAGGACTGTAGAATCGCTACCCATTATTTGAGGACGGAGCCTTACACAATGTCCTCTAAACCACCCACTCTGCTAAGGAAATCCAGACCGTTTACTGGCTACCTATGGATCCTCACTGAGAAGTAGCTAATCATTTTTGATAGAATCAGTAGTCAATATGAAAATCCGGGTTTGGGCTCTAGCCTTAAGTGTCGTCTCTTTCTCACTCAAAAAATAAAAGAGTCCAAGGTCGGGGTTGCTCTCCCGCAAAAATTCTCGATTTTATGAGTTATTGAGATCGTCTATATTTAGCAGTTCCAATTTTAATTAGGCGATCATTGAAGAATTAAATTAGCACAAATGCACGCTACCGTCCAGTCTCAATTTCCTTTAAAATTATGTGATAAAACAAGAGGGAGAAATTTTGGAAAAGCCGATGCACGTAAAAGCAATGATGTATGCTTAGTTAGAAGACTTTTAGTGAATCCTCGCAATCTTCATGTGGGATGCAATACATAAATTCAAATATTATTCTAAATGAATGGAAGCCGATAAAAAACTGCACCTAGCAAAAAGTTATATTAGCGGGAAATAATTGAGTCGAATTTGACTAAATTGAATGATCTGTTGTGCATCTCAATTAATGTGAAGTGTGGCCCTAGATCATACGAGCACAATCAAAAATTTAAATGCTCTAAGAGTCGTATGTGCAGGTCTATCCTAAGCGTCACTCAAGTCGGGCCCCACCCTCACTAGAGAGTGAAATAAGCCACGACACACCACAGAAGAAAGTTAAAGATCTTTTATACACGCGATAGTCCAAACGGACACCACTATAAATGAGCAATTAATTACAGAAATTTAAAAATTGTAGAATAATAAAAATCCTAGACTCTGTGCTCTCTCACGACTCGACTCGATCTTAAATTGATTGCATCTTTTCGGAAGTCGGTGAAGATGCGTCGGTTCTAGAAAAACCGCTCCACGTATGCCGATTACATCGCAAGAAAAATAAGAGAGATGGTGTAAGAGAGTGACTCAAAAATAAATCAAAAATAAAATAAGAAAAATAAATGCTAGAAATAAATGCAGGAAAAAAATGGAATTTACAGTGACAAATTCAGGGGTCAGACTACCCTAATTAGGAAAACCGAATAAAAATTCTTAAGACAAAAAACTAAGCCGTTTGCCTCCCCGACAACGGTGCCATCTGACGAGTCCAGAACTGCGCTTTTTAAAAATATGTGTCGTGAATGATCGTTCGCTTAAAAAATATGTTGTTTGTTGTAGGCGACAATTGGAATCGGTCAAGAGAATAACCATAATTTATTTAATCAATTTTTAATCACGTGGTTTTATGTATATTTTACTTGGGCAATTCCCATGTTCGAACACAAGGAGGTAAAGGACCAACCTAGAATTATGTCTATCAAAGTTCGTGTGCGATTTTTGAGGCGGTCTTTTTTTTGTAATTTTTAATGCAATAAAGGATGCAAAATGTAATTTTGGCCTATTTTAGGGACTAAAATGTAAATGTTGATCAAATGATGTCCGAAAAATACGAAACTTGGATAAGATGATAATTATAATGAAATGGATGCACAGTATTTTTTTGGACTATTTGAGTACAAGATGAATTTTTTATGAATTTTTAAATGCAAACAAGGTGAAATTCAATATTTATTTATAATAAATATTAAACCTAATTATTTTTAAGAGTTAAAATATCTAATATCTATAATAGGTGATTGATCTCAGAAAAATCCTAAACATCGAAAATACCACATTTAATATCTATTAAAAATTAAAACTGAAGTATGCAAAATGATTTTTACGAGACAAACTACGCATGAAAACGCAATTCTTTTTTGGCACAATGTTAATCACAATTAATTCTACAATATATGATTTTTTGGAATTTTTAGAGCAACGGTTAATTAATGACAATTTCAGAGCACAAGATGGGTAAAGTATGCAATTTTCCACTAAATAATTAATTATTAATTAACCATTGATCATAAAAGTATCTACAATATTCCACGATGTATAAAATAAAATGCGGAACAAAATGCTATTTTTAGATAATAAAATAGTGCAATGTAGCAGTACAGAATGATAATGGAATACATGGGTATAACTGCAATGATGATAGTTAAAATAAATAAAAAATGTCATAGAGGGTCATTTATGCAATTACTGAAAACTCTAGGGTGTTTTGCAAAATAGCCAGAGGGGCACGTGCGTAGCATGTGCCCTCTGGTCGTTTGGACTGAACTGCAATATGGGTAACCTTCGGGGGGCGCTCTGTAAATTACCTAGTGGGTCGCGTGCGCGGTACGTGACCCCTAGGCTGGCGTCGGTTGGCATTCCCCTATGCACGAGCGGAGCACGTGCAGGGGGCCTCAGGTCTGGCACCCGACCGCTGGCATCGTTGAGAGGCGGAGGAGGGTTGTTGGGAGCGGTGGCAAATGCCCTTCTGATGTAGCCAGGCAAAGGTGGCGATCTCCTTGAGCTGATGACATAGGCGGTGCTCCGACGGCCAAAGTAGCGGTCATGCAATGTGGTTGCAGAGCTTCCAGGCGGGGCGGAGGTTCTAGGTGTCATGGTGGAGGGCGTTAGAGCACCGACGAGCGATGGTGATGGAGGAGTCGAAGACGCAGCTGAGTTGACTTGAACTTCGGGCGGAGAGGCGGTGTTGTCATTGATGAAGGAGTTGAAATAGTAGTCGGGGAAGATGGAAGTTGAAGCTGGTGCGGTTGATCGTCGATGGAGTCGTAGGAGAAGTCGTTGGCTCGACGGTGTTATCGGAGCAAAGGTAGTGCGGTGGAGAGCTGCTTCTGCAACGAGGGCCGGTGCACCCTCGGATCTCGCCGCGAAGGTGGCCGGTCTGTCAGCCTTGTAGCAGTCGGTGTATCGATGGATGTGGATCTCGACGGAGGTGAGTTGGGTTTTATAGTATGGGTGACAGGGGCCAGATCGGAGACGTGGAGGTCGAAATCTGGGATCGGAAGGGGATTATGGGAGAAATGATGGAGGATCGGAGATTGATTTGGAGATCGGAGATGCTCGCAGCGATGGGCAACGACCCAAGAATCACGGTAGATATCTCGGGGGGGGGGGGGGGGGAGGCACTTCCAGATTGGGAAAGTGGCCGGTTGAGGAAGATGACCATGGGCCGTCCGATCAGTCGAGATCGGACGACCCACGTTGTGACGCGTGGCTGCTGGGGGTAAAGGGGGCGGGGCACGTACGACGCACGTGCGTAGCTTTTTATTTTTTATATATTTTTATCATTTTTTTAATTTTTATTTTTTTTAATAAAAACTAATAATAAAAACCCCAAAAATGGCTAACATGTGGCGGCTCCAGGAGTTGCCACGTGTTAGCACCACCAAAAATAGAAAAAATAAATACATTGTAAAATCCAAAATAAATAGTAAAATGCCTCGGATCGAAAAAGTTTCTTCACAAAAATTTCTCATTTCGATGAGATCTACAACTTTTATGAAGACTTCAAAACCAAAATCGATCATTTGCACAAAGTGATATTTTTGGGGTATCCCACGTACGTGAATACCTATATTTTTGGGTTTTATAATTTTTTTTATTTTTTAAAACATATAAAAATCCTGAAAAAATATGGTAAAATCAAATATAACAATTTACGCATTAATCTATTTTTTTATTTTTATTAATAAAGCAAAATAATAAATAATTTAAAATAAGAAAAAGACCAAATTTGTACAGGTAGTTAGTGAAGACTTGGACTCAATTTTTTTCATTTATTTCAAGATCAGTTTGGATTTTGATTTTTACGTATTTTAATAAAACTTTCATCAAAGAAGACAAATGAAAAATAAATAAACTAAAATAGGGTGATTATGTACATAAAATTATAGGTCAAACTCAGTTAAAATACACAATGTACAAGAGAGGCCCAAAACCCAACTTCCACATAAGAGCTCTGATTCACTTGAACTTGGTCTTGTTTTGAAGGTAGTTGAATGTACATTAGTTCAAAAGTGAGCATGATAAAAAACGGACACTAGATGAGGAATATATGAGGATTTCAGTCCAGGAATCCTTTAACTAGGGTTTGGGTTTTTGGTCCACTTATTTGGGTGAGTGATTTTTTTTGTATTTTTCATTTATTCTTGTTAATGATATGTACATAGTGGAGGTTATTTCGGGTCTTTTGGAGTTAGCATGAATTAGTTAAAAATCAGGGAAGTTAGGCTATTTACAAGTCAATTTTGGCTGAGATTTTTGGCTTCTTATTTTATGCACAAATAATGGATAAAATGGAATTCTTATCAAAACATGCATGAATGCTGATTATGCTGAATAAATGAAGAAATGATGATGATTTTGAGGGATTTGAGCTTAATTAATGAGATTTAGAGTGATGAATCTGAGATTCATCAATGACCATGGTACATAACCTTAATTGTACTAAGGGACCTATTATCAAATTAGTTATTCTTCATTTCAGATCAGGGAATGATATTTGCAATAACATTTATTGCATAATGGTTCGTCGTGGTTTCACATGTCCTACAATCTCCCACTAGTCCCAAAGAGCCATTAATGGGCTAATAATTTAAACCCTCTTTCATGTTACAATCATCGGCTATTTAGAAAAATAGCTAGGTAAGTTGATCAATCACTCTATTCCCGAGAGACTATGCCAAGTACTTTTACGGCACTTGCATATCTCCCATTAATAGTGCTCGCATCCAATACGAATGTCGCATCTTATGCAACCAATACTCAATTTTGTCAGTTATAGTGTCCTTGACACTACAGCTCAATAATTATTATAACCAGTATGTAGATTCTATTATTCATTTCAGAATAACCAATTTCTCGGAGATCTCTATCACCTAAGGCATAAGTTGTTAAGACCTTTTAGATCATTATCTATAAAGTCTTATGTTCTTGAAGATATGACTTTGAGATCACTATCTTTATGTCTTGTCATCATTGAAGATTTTATTATTATTATTGCAATCAATTGTTTTATCACCATAGTAGAATTAGTAACAGTTTACTAATCCCACTGCATAGAAGACATATGGATTTTGTACACATTTAGCATACACTCGGCTTCATGTAACTGATGCAGAAGGGAAAGCAGTTCTAGCATTCACTTCCTCAACTCTATGAGGTGTTATCCCTTTAGATAGGTCAGTATCATATCTTAAGGAAAATAAGCCATTCTTGGAATTTCCCAAAGAAAATGTCGAAGATGTACCACTTAATGTGACAGTCCCAAAACTCTCTTCGCTTTTCTTTGGGACAACTTCAAAACTAAGATCTAAGAGGTATCCTTCAGATTATATCTCAAAGTATGGAATACCCAGACTATAAAACACTTATTATTATCATTCCAAATGATTAGGATATTATCAACATTTAGCATGATGAACACAATGGCGATCCCACTAAGCTTCACATGGTTCACCAAGATTCTATTTGAAATCATAACATTTATGATTTCATCAAATCCAATGTTCCAACTACAAGAATCTTATTGGAGTCAATAAATGGAGTTTCTTAAGCTTGCACACCTTTCTTTCCTCAACCATGAAGCCCTGGGGCTACGTTATATGAATATCCTCGGAGAGGTATTCATAGAGAAATGCAATCTTCACTAACATCTTGAAGACGTCAAAGTCAAGTTGAGTATCTATAGTTAGTAATATTTTGATGGGTTTAAGCAAGGTCACTGAAGAGCAAGTCTCATTGCAAACAATGTCTTTTCCATGGTGTGTAGCTCATGGCTATGAGTCATGCTTTGAAGGTCCCTACCTTCTCACCAGGTTCCCTCTTTTTATTGAAGATCCATTTACACCTAGCGGTCATACCATTATAGGTGGATCCTTGAGGGTCCATATACAACACTTGTATATGAAGTCTACTTTGGACTTTATTTATAACATCCAAATTTCCATGACATGGTCTTCAGAAGCTTGATCACATGAAGTTCGATCAATGTCAGATTTCTCCTACACATGGAATCCATCCTCAAACTCATTTGAAGAGGTATTAGTGTTTCATCTTTAGTTATCCTTTTAGTTTCCAATTTCAGGAGCCTCATTATCTTCTCAAGATTAAATGAGTTCCTTCACTTCATTTTCATCTTGATTTTTAAGAGAATCATCCTCTAAGAATCATATCTTCAGATGGGAAATCTTTTAAGAATCTCAAGGTCATAAAGTAGGTAACTAATATCATCCTTTATTTTCCTAATGAAGTAGCACTCCCTGGTGTTAGATTCCATCTTACTTGCATCCATGATAAAGTTATGGGCCAAGCAACCCTAAATCCTCAAGTTTCCAACACTAGGCTAGGTTCCAAACCATAGCTTATGAGGATGTTTGGGTTTAGATTTAAATGGAATCATATTAATGATATATAATGTAGTCTCTACTAGATACATATACCTGTAAACTAAGAGATAATTATGCTAAGATTAATCATTGATCAAACCATGTCATACACGATCCAAATGTATCTCCCTACAATTCTATTGAGTTTAGGTGTGCTAGGATGATTGAGATGGGAATGATATCCCTTTCTTCATAAGGTATTACTTGAATTCATCTAACCTTGGTTAAATAAAATTCATTTCATCTTCCACAAACTTTGGTTCTAAATCAAAATTGTGAAATCTTTGAACATTTCAAAGCTTTTTAATTTTAAGGGAATAAATCTCATATCACAAATAATCATCGAATCATATCACATATCAACAATGTTTATCATGATGCAAATGATCCACATACATCAATATGTATGAGATCTTGAATACCTTGGCATCTATCATCACTCCCAAAGAAGGGTGCATTGGACATGCATACATTTTCTATTTTTGATCCACATACATTTTCTATTTTTGAATACTTTTTTAGACATTTTCTATTTTTGAATACATCAAATGATCCACATACATTTTCTATTTTTGAATACAATACTCACAAGTATGTAAGATTTGAAATTTCAGACATTCTTAAGCTTTATCTCTTACTAGTCTATTGATCACATCAACAGACTTATGTCCAAGACATGATGCCGGATTATTGTTAAATGATTTTCATACCCTTATTGATCTTTAAAGTTTTAATTCAAGTACCAGAGATGTTAATAAACCATTCATTAATTTTCTAGTTTAGTAGAGTCCTCCAGATGTCAGACTACCATCTGAAATATATCCATCATAACTCATTGTGATAGTTCTATTATAGAATTCATATTTATTTCCAACATTTAGAAATAAACAATGAGTGTATTCTACTATGTAGGTCGTACAGACATTCTCTAAGACTAAGGGCTCTATCAATGAAAATATGAAGTCTATTTACCTAATAGAGATTGTTGTAATAATTGCATCAATATCCATGTAGATGAATATTAAACCTTATGATCAACTTTTCTAATCTTCTAGAACATATGCAACCAATTACAAGTGTTATTAGAAGAATGAGATACTATTATTAGACTTTGATCTTATCAAATAAGAAAGTCAATTTCAATGATTAAATGGATATTATTCCGATGCACTATCTGAGTCCTTCTCTAAGGATTCTAGATAGTCTTGATAGTCATACTATCAACACATCAGCTTGTTGCAGTATCGGCATTCATCAAACTATTTGGATGTCTTATGGAAGATACATAAGTACGACCAACTCCTTGACTTTCCTTCTTACTTGGGTTAGACCCATGCTTCCACTGCGCTCCTCTCATCTCTTAACAACAATTTCTTAAGTAAATGATCTCTTATGTTGAATTCAAAAGATTTCAATAAAGGCGTATTTCAACATTTATTCACACTTCATTCATTTCATTCAATATGAATATTATGCAGCTTCATGAAAGACTTGAGTATAGATAGTAGATTGATGGCACTTATCGTAACTACATACATCTAAACTCTTAAAGATTTAGTTTCAGGTTGGCACTCAAACATTTTGAATACATCATCTCTTATAGAGCCACCATTCTGTATAATGCAGTGAAGCATGTCATTCATGATTAAATATCGAGATCACATATGTATGCCATAACATCTTCTTAGATTTTTATAAGGATTTGACAATTGCGATCATCATCGGCATGTCACTTCCAAAGTACTTTCGATGAGAGATCAAGACTATAGAGACATACAAACCCTAGGGTTGTAGACCTATTGTCAATTTAATTGTCACTCCTCATTATTATGAGGAAACATGCACGTTGCAACCACATACAATATGTGTCCAACTACAAGTACAATACCTTAATCATGGATCCAATCCATGATATTTTACTGGTCATTATTGAGTAAAGTATTGAGTGGGTTTAATGAAGGATTATTTGAAATAAGAAATTTTCATATATATATATATATATATTACTTTGATTTAGGAAATTTATATCAAAGTTGTTTTGCCTTGTTAACACTGAAAGTTCGTTCCCTTAATCATTTTCAATGTAAGAGATATACTTATCATTACATCTCAAGCAAGATCGGGGATCTCCTTTCTTATCTTTGTCACATCCCAATAATATGAGAACTTGCAACTCGGATAAAAATAAGTGGGAACACATTCCACCTTGCAAGTCCAACTTGCATTTCCCAATTCGGTATTTAATACATGGGCCCACCATACAAGGTGATATTGACCTGTCCATAATTGTACCAACTATCAATAGGAATTCAACTCGCAATGCACAATCCAATATGGCCCCAATAATATGAAGACTCCATATTGGGGTCACTACGCATATGTCCTTACTCTTTCGAGAAGCAAAGAGCCCGATCCAAATGCGCTTGTATGCAGGAGCTGTTACTTCGTATAGGCATCTCCTACATACAATCTCAGACGACGGAACCCTGTGCCTTGACAGAAGACCATGGATGTCACTTATGTGATCCTTCATATCATGTTCAAATTCTAACTAATCATTATAAATCATATTCATTACGATTAATTATTTCAAGGTAATTACAACTCTATTCATAATAGAGTGTTTTAATTTTAATTGGATTCCAATTAATCTAGTCACACTAAATCAATGTTCCAATTAATATCCAACGAACATTCTTTACTGCTACTTGAAATATGGCATTATCTAAAAAATACGTATTATATCAAATTTTAATAATTAGAAAAATACAACATGATTTCTCAAGCATTATCCCTTCCCAACCTGTTGTCATGGCCAGTTTCGACGGTAGTGGGACAAACCACATATGGTGCAACCTACTACTCCAACGCTCCCTGACTAGACACCATATCCGCCTCGAGAAAAGATAATACCAAATAGATCACTTTGTACATGAGATGATAATCGGTTTTTCAACCGAAGTTATACCATATAGTAATAATAAAAATCATTTTGATTAACATTACAAGAAGATTTGCTAAACATATCCACAATCCTATTCAAACATCAATTTTTGTTAGAAGGTTCATGTAACCAATTGTGATCTAGATCATATCTAATCAAGTTGTGGCCAATGTCATTAAAGTAAATAATTATCATCTTTAAATATTTCACAAATATTAATCAATAATTATCTCAGAAAATTAATCATTAATTTCCATTAATTTTGATTTAATGACCATCTCAAGGTTCATGATCAAGTATGTATTTTCCAACAGTGACCCCTACTTACTAAAATTAGCATATCTCAATCCATTTAAATCCAAATCAAGCAAAATAAATTTCCAAAGTTTGTTAATTTGATTTATAACATAACAAATTGATTAGAACGTATTTTCATGTGTTTCAAAATAGTAACTAACTCTTTAATTACATCACAATACGCCATCCCTGAAACAATGGATATAAGTTCATTAAAATCATCATATTTTGAGAAATCAGATTCCAAATCACGCAAACTCAAATCCTATTGTTTCCTTACTTAATGGAGATCATTATCCAAGATAGTTTCATGTATAAATACTTTAAACAGGGCTGAAAATATTCATAAAACAGGGCTGCAAAAATGAAATGCGATAAAATTTTCACAATCCCTAACGAGCCCAAGTCTTCCTAAGTTCATGAATCATATCGAAAACCTGTAACCTGGTTCTAATACCTCTTGAATGATACAGTAAGATCCTTAAGCTCATCACGGAAGCGTGATGATCGCATCGTATGCGATCCAGAATGACTAGTCACACTAGTTGCTCGGGGCAGCAGAATTTAGAAATTTTAATGTGATCAAACCACATGATCGAAGAACACTTATCGGATAATTTCATATAAACCAAATTAGTTATTAAAGTTATCTCTTGAATCATGGTTGAGATTGAGTCTCTAAACCAAGAGATCTCCTATCTTAGGTCCGATCCAACAGAGGAGACGCTTGCGAGCGTGTTGATGAGATGCGTGCTCCTCACAATCCATGTTGATGATCCAAGCGATGAATCTCCTTATCTCGTCACACGAGATACGACGTCCTCTTCATGAGCGAGGTGCACCAAAGGAAATGTAGATTGACAAGCAAGCAATCCAACAGCATAACAACGACTCTACGGCGATGGCGACTCTCTCAATGGCTCCATGGTTGACGGTCACAATGAGAGAGAGAGAGACATACATGATGTGTAGAGAGAGAGATAGAGGGAGAGAGCATATGTTCATTTTCACACGAAGAGAAAGGGTTGCCTCTTCTTATATAAGGATTTGGGTGTCCATGGATCTCAATCCATGGACAACACAAAATCAATGGATGAAAGTTATTTGTATTTCTTTCAATGGTCATGATATTGTTATGAAAACATAGCAACAAATAGTTTAAATTAAATTAAATATACATTGAATTATCATCAACATAATTTAATTTAATTAAATCAATTTAAATATGAGGATAAAGAGAGAGAGAGAGAGAGAGTCAACCCTAAAAATAAGGGAGACGACCACTTTTGAACAATTCAAGGGTGGCCATCCATCACTTATTAAAGTGGATCCTTTTTATCTATTTTATGTGAGATATAATATCTCATATAATCCTCTTAAATACTTTCAACAACTTTTATTGCAAATATATTCATAAAATTATTTCAAAATTTATTTTTAAATGTTTCAATCATGTCACTGAAAAATTATGAATTATATTCACAACCCAAAATAAACTATAAATTATATTTTCAATTAATTACCCAATTTGAATCCAATTCACATCAATAATTATTTAACAAATATAAACCACAATATGCTCTCTCTAATATATTATAAATCACATTTATAATATATATATATGATTAATATGGATAGAGCTATCCACATTATTCATATCCATGATAATTAAATCACATTTAATCATCTTGGATCTCTATTCTCTTATGCCAAATAATATGAATCAGATTCTCATTGCAGACCTCCCAAAGATGCTTGATTAAATCAAGGTCGTAGATCTAATCTTCTCACTGCATATGAATCACATTCAGATCAAGGTCCAACATTTGATCTAAGATTAGATCACTTCTTTATAAGAGGAGTCACTAAAATACAGACCTGTTTCATCACTCCCTCTGAATGGAAGCGTCATGATTATACAATCGTTTATGATCACATCACCCTCAGGTATTCTTAATACAAGTACATCCTGCATACTGGAAGAGCCAGAATAAACCTGAAGTTTTAGATCTCTTTTAGATTGTCTCCTTCAAGGTTTATCATTAAGTTTCTCATTTGATCATTGGGAGTTTGTATCGATCATATACTTTCCAAAAGAATATATCATACACAGGTGTTGATCATATACTTCCAAAAGCATATATCAACCCTACAAATTCAGTCAAGCTTCCAAAGCAAGACGACCCTGCACGTAATTTTATTCTTCCAAATATCTCATGAGTGAGCTCATGTCTTCTGATTCAGTAAATGAACATGTATGATCCCTTTGAAGATTGTATTACTCATATGCTCTTGCATGCACACCAGTGTGCTAGTATACAGACCTTGGTTAGGTCATCAACCTATTGATCTGCCAAATGTACATACTCAGATACATAGTAATACATCTGTCTCCGGTCAGAGGAAGTGTGCCAATATCGTGACAACATACGATATAGGACTTTGGTTATCTCGATCTCGTTTAGTCAACTCTTTGTCCTAACTTATCTAACTCTGTCGAATCTCTATTCCAATGTAAAGGACCTTCATCAAGAGGTCTGTTACATATCAGCCTTATGAGAAAGGATTGACATCTCCTAGTCAGGTTGGAGATCCTCTCTTAATAATCACTTGATGGTTATTGATGAGTCCTCAATCTAACTCTTTATCCAACCACTAGCCTCCATGATTCAATAATTGAATCAACAACTATATGATCATCATGATGGCCATGGTACATAATCCTAATTGTACTAAGGGACCTATTATGAAAATTATTTATTCTTTATTTCAGATCAAGGAAAGATATTTGCAATGACATTTATTGCATAATGGCTGGTCGTGGGCTCGCATGTCCAACAAGTATAGATGCCTCCAAAAGCAGTACTAACCAAACCTTGCACCTCAGGGTTAAGATCACCGTATACTGACCTAACCAAGATTTATAGATCTAAATCATGACAAGGACACTTCTGCAGTTGTCTTTGAATCTCTCCCACATGTCATAGAACACTTCATTGGGATGTTGGGAGAAACTCATGATGTGTGAGCACATCAAGTTAGTTCTACTCAATGGAAAGAACTTCTTCAAGAAGAGATACTTGAACTGAACATAGGTAGTTATAACTACCCTAGGTTCTTAACCCAATAATTTTCCCTATCTTTCAAGGCAAAGGAAAGGGCTTTCAGGCTAATGTAGTCTTGGCTAACCCTATGATGCCTAAGGTAAGAGCAGACCAACTCAAAGTCCATAAGGAATGCATATGGCTCCTCTTGTGCATTCCCGTGAAAGTGAGGCAACAAACACAAAAACTATAGATTCAACACATATTCAACTTCGAGTTCAACTAGACTCAACCAATTAGTCATTTGGAATTGCCCAGTGTTATAAGCCACGCCCATGGGTGCATCTAATCCCAAATTCAACTAGACAATTTGCGCTCTCATTAATGTGGCATTCTGCTCAGAAGCTGCTAGCCTAGCCAGTACCATTTGCATTGGGTCTTCACACTCTTCCTCCTCTCTGTTCTATTTTTGGGAGGAATTGTGAATGAGTCTTCTAAACCTTCATCATAAAGAGGATTAGAATGAGATCTTGACGAAGAAATGAAAACCAAATCAATCTCACCAAGTCAATGATCTTCCTCGGTGAGAAGATAAGAAAGAAATGGATCAGTTTGGAAGACGTGATATTTGGACGGTTCGAAGATAGGATTGCGAAGTCTGAACAAAAATCCAGCCAATTATCCATCTTCAATTTCAAGGAGGTTAAGAAAATTGTGCACGCTCGATTCAAGAAAGGACCTAGTACTATGGTGCACATAAATGTGTGGAATCAACACACATAAGACAATGTAGGAAAAACTCATTTGAAAAGATTCACTAACTCAACACGTAAAAGTTGTGTGAGTTTGACTTCTATTTGTCTTGGCATTTTTAAATTGGTAATTCAAACAATTGTACAAGCACACATGGAGTCTCCTCCTACACCCAGTTGAAGTCCTACAAGTCCTCAATCAATGGAACGAATTCAATATCACATTCCAAAAGGAATTTATAGGCAGAGACAACCAAAATATATTTCTATAGTCGGAAGCAACCACTTACAGCTCCCAAAATCTACAAAAGTTGGACATGGAGATTTAGGGTGGAAGTCTAGGGTTTTGGACTCGAACCATAATGATATGTTCCCACCGACTATGTTTGGGGGTAAGTACATGCTTACAGTGAGGCTTTTCCTACCAATATTACAAGGCTAATTTTATTCCAAATTATTTACGTCAACTTGTATTAATTCATTCCCAATTTTTATTATTATTCATCACTTGAATTCAAGTGAACACAAAAATTGCCTGACGTGCAATCCATTTTTTTCTTTTTTCTTAGGTATGCAAAAACTGAGGGAGAAGATGAAAAATGGAATGCAGTCGAGAAAGACGATGAATGCAGTCCTTTAGGAATACTTACAATAATTCTTAGCACTCTTCATATGGATGCAAGACCGAATATTTAAATATTACACTATATGATGCAAGCTGAGAAAAGCCATGCCAAAACAAGAGTTGCTTTAGAGATGAAGATTTCATTTATATTAGACTAGATAGAATGTAATTTATGTGCGTCTCATCGAATCTCCTATGATTTTTGTGATTCTGAATCTTATGAGATCAAATAGTGTGTCCTAAGTTATGAAATAGTTATTTTAAAATGCACCAAAGATATGTATATTTGAAGAGTAAGGCCCAGATCTAAATCACCACTCAAGTCGTGAATCACTCTTGACACAACCACACAATTAAAAGAATAAAATAAAGGCCTTTTTTACATATGCGAGAACTCAATCGAGAATCACTGTAAATTAGATAATTAATTACTGAACAAAATACAAATAAATAATACACATCAAAATGCAAAAAAAATCTATTTAGTTTAACTAAAGTTTCTTCCAAGAAAATTGCTTTGCGGTCTCTTTAGCTGAAGATCCTCGCCCTCGCAATCCTTCGGGCTTCGTCAGGTCCGTGATTCCTACCACAAAACAATAAGAATATCAATTATATTCTTAGACGAAATATAACAAATCAAATAACTATAAACAACAGAGAAAATATAGACAAAATAATGAACAACTCAACACAAAGAACTTAACCTAAAAGGCTCTAAAAATAACTAAAAAAGTCAACACTAAATATAATTAAATAATGTGTGGCATCCCCTGTAATGATGCCATCTAATGAATCGCCAATTGACAATAATAATATTCTCTCATTGTAGCATGGGTCTGCGACAATCAACAAAACTAAGAGAAGATCTTCATGAAGAGTTCTCAGATTTAATTTATACCTAGGTAAATCCGTGGTCGAACATAGGGATATGAGCAATTATCTAATCAAATTTAGATGCTAATTATTTAATTAAGTAATCTATAGGTCCTAGGTCAAGCACAATAAAAGAAACCCACAAAATGCATATTTTTATGGGATCTTTACCCATGAACCCTATAAACTTTGTAAATTACCTCTACGACCTTTTGCACAATGTAATTACATTATTGACCATGTAAATTACCTCAAGAACCCTCACGAGCTTTAAACATATTAGCTACATAGTTCATTGGGTAAGAGTTAGCATGTTTACATGGTTGGGGGGGGGGGTAAATATCTCATTTCTAACACATTTTATGCAATTATTTAATAAGATAAATAATAATACAATAAACACGCAAGGACAAACAATAAAAAATATGCTCCTGTTTAGATAAGAGAAGTACATTTGAAATAAATCAAAATAATTGATAATGAATTAGTGTCAAGCAAAGCCAAGTAAACCTAAGTGCAATTTCATTTTAAATCACTATTACGGATGGATAGACAAAATTAATCATTTAAAATTTTATTCATGAAATATAAATCAAAACATGGATTACTAACCTTAAGAGCGTAAAATAGGCTTTCCAATGACACTACATTCATTAAAAATAGTTAATGGCTCAGAAGTTATTGATAAAAACTATAGGGGCATATCAACAAGAAAACGTGGTTATTATGTTACAAGAAATGGACTAAAATATAATTATAGAAACTCGCATGGGTATCTTTGCAAAGAATTCCAAATGATAGGACTTATCTATAAAATGATAAGTTCTGGGCTCATCTTCAAAATACCCACTAGCATGTGTGCGTTGCACGAGATCTGTTGTGGCTTGAATGGTGTGGCTTGGGTCACGTGGCAGCTGTTGAAGGCTTGGTGTAGGGTTGGAAGCCACAACCCTAAGGCATGAAGCGATGCTTCGGAGGCTAGGGTTGGAGTACCTGACGATCGTAGGATCAAATCGCAACATCCTCATCGAACGGCTCTCCTATTCTTCCCTCTCCTCCGCATGCAGCGAAGGATGAGCAGAGCTCCAGTGAAGCAACAATCCCTTCTCCTTGCTCCTCCTATTAATGTGAAGGTAACGGGACCTTCATGAAGGCCTAGCGAAAGTGTTAATGCCCTAAGGAGACATTGGATATGGCGAGAATGGATGATCAGTGTAGTGTCACCGACGAAGAGGGGCTAGATCGGAGCTTCATAGTTCTTATGATCATTGAACACCTACAGGTTTAGAAGACAAGGCCCAGGAATCCATGAATCTTTGAGCTACTAGGGGAATGAAATGGAGGGCTTTTGGCCTATGAAGGAGGAATCCCTATTTGGGTTCCAAACATTTGCAAGGTCTAAAATGAAGTGAGATGGGTCTGCTAATGTAGAAATGGATTGATCACAGAGAAGGCTATCTATGATTTGTGGATGGAGATTAATGCAATGCCATGGCTTAGATGCATGATAAAGATAGAAGAACACAATATACAAATTGAAGAAACACAAAGAAAACAAAGATCAGAGACTTTACCTGGTATGAGATGAAGAATGAGACAATGATTTAGGATAAATATTGAGCTAATGCAAAGATGAAAAAGCTTTACTGATATTCACTTAACCACAATGGCTATGGTGTAAGATCGAGAAACACCTATGGAAGGCCTACAACTTTGTTAAAAACCTAGGATCTCGCTGGAGCTTCTCCTTCATCTTGGCTCGTCTACACTTGATAACTTTGTTACAGGATCAAAGTGTAGGCTGGAAGGTGGCTCACGGAGTGGCGGATACGGTTATTAGTTGGAAGAGTAGGGTTTTGAAGTGGAGAAGCTTGGAGGTTCTAGGTGATGAAGATGGTGGTTTCAACTGACGATTAGAAGAACATGTGATGGAGACGAGGAGAGTAACCACCTAGGAGAAGGTGTTGGATGGTCAGAGAAGAGTAGGGCATCGAGGTTAGAGGGATGGTTGTCGGAGGTTGATGGAGGAAATGAGAGAAGTCAGACGAGTGCGAAGAGAAGCAACCCTTGGGAGGAAGAGATGAAGGTTGAAGAAGGACCCCAGCCATTGGATACGATGATCTAACCCCTAGAAGCCAGCGGGAATCAAAGAAGAGGTGGGGGTCATGTGGTTAGAGAAAATACAATAAAATGAAAAGGAATTAGAAGGAAGTAAAATTAAAAATGAATGGAAAACATGAAAGTTGTAGATCTCGATAAGATCTACAACTTTTATTGAGAACTCAAAGAGAAATAAAGTCATCTAAGTGCATAAAATATTATTGGAAGTAATTTTATGAATTAAATTACTTAATTTCATTTATTTTCTTATTTTTTGGATTTTAATTTTATGAATTTTATTAAAATAAATATATACAATATTATTCTAATTTTAATTATATTTTTTTGAATAATAAATACATAAAATAATAACACAATAATATGTATATTATAAAGTAACAATAGGTATTTATTCACAACACCATATTAATTAAATAATGTTATTTGTTAGTTATTGTTATTGATTTTCTTAAGAATGCGAGATAAAAAGTAAGAATCATGTAGATGAATATGAGATTCATCACTAACCCTATTGGAAAGTGAGTACTCACTTGACAATCATTGTGTACTTTCCACCTCCTTTGTAACATGTAACATGTTCTTTTTGAGGTCCTTGTTATCAGATATGGGCCCACTACTCAACCAAAGAAGTGGGGGAAAGGAAGTCAATAGGAGAAACCAATAGCTCTCCCTTGCAGGGTATTCGGTCGTGGTACGATGAGACAAGGACTTGCCATCACATTTCCCTATGCTCAGTTTTCTAGACTAAGTCCTCAAGCGAGCCTAGGTCTACTCAACCACACACCAATAGAAGCTACAATACTTCACAGGCCCAAGCGATACACAACACAGAATCCAGGATGGGATTATGCCTCTAATCATTATGGGTCATGCCCCACTAAGTCTGGATGGTACCTTAGAACAATGAGAGCTTTATGTGTCCAATACAATGATGTTTGATTAATCGATTTTAATTAGGTTAAGGTTTTCTTAGTATTTCTTTTTTAAAGTTTCTGGTTTTCACTTTTTTAAAATATTTTTTCATGAAAATGCCTAACAGTTTTATCAATTATTGCTTGGAAAATGTGAGCAAAATCAGAGGGATAAGACGGAAAATCAATGAATATCGGAAAATGATGATGCGATGCTCAATCGTAATACTTACAATGCTTCCCAGCTCTATCCATGTGGGATGCTAGACAAAAAAATTTTAACCTATACTATATGCAATGCAGTGATGAAATCAACCTATGACACGAGCTTCTATTAATGTGAAGACCTTGTTCAATTGAACTAAGTGAAAGTGTAAGACTATATGTACAAGAATTATATTAGGGCTCTGGACATAATTAACTGAACATCCACTCCTAAAAACTAAGGGCTCATTATACTAGACATAAAATGAATATAAGGTGGAAAACACAAATAATGGAAAATAATGAGAAACAAATGGGAGAATAGGGAGAAATTAATATAGAAGCGATGAGAACATGATAAAACCACTCAAGTCCGCCAAGCGAACAATCACTTGATGAAATGGACTGTGAAGTGTTTAAGTGTTCAATTTCGGATCCTATATTTTTACAAATTAAATAAATAAATCTCTGTCACATTAAGCTAAACTAAATCTACACTAAGGTTAATCTTCTCGGCTTCTTGTTATCTCTACTACTCTCTCCTACCGATGGGCAAAGAACAGTTGGTCTCCCTGGCTCTTGGGTTGTAGAATCTCCAAGGAAATTCTCCATCGATAATTGAGGCCTCATAGCAAATTCAAAAAAGAAGATGGTCAGAACAGTCTTTGATAAAATAGAATAGAGAGAGAAGTAAACCCAAAAGTGAAAAATGCAGAAATAGGCTAAGAAGACTACTCTATGATCTACAAATTGATTCTCCCAAACAACGTCGCCATTTGATTATTCCTTCGGAATGGGGTTCCTAACATTGGGTCTTGGAGGGCATGTGGTGTCCGACAAGTCAAATCCGACAATCGCAATATTGACACCGCTCTTTGATCTTGGTACTCAAACCAAGCAAAAAGATCAACAATCAACCCACGAATAATATGTAGCAAAGAAAATATGTAAGGTGAAATTTATTATACCCTACAATATATGTATAACAGACAAGTAATAGGGGTCGAACCAAAGAGAGAATACGAGGTAGAGAATTGATGAGTAAAATACTTAGAGATTTTTTTGTGCATATTTTTTTTATTTTGAAATGTTTTTGTGAGTTTTAATTATTATGTTTTTTATAATGTTAATTTGGAAAAATTTTTGTTTTTTGAGTTTAGAAATAAAATGTAAATTTAAATAGCTAATAAATATACTATATAGGTAAGGAATTGGAAAGAGATGTTTTGAATTTTTAAAAGATAACAAATAAACTCAAAATTATAGAAATAAAATGTTTTGGATTACAAAATTTTTTCTCTATTTTTGATGATTATTGTCTAATTTGTGGTAATTGTAATGGATTTTTAAATATAAATATACATAAAGTAACTCAAATAAAATTCTAGGATTTTGAAATAGGTAGGGATCAAGTTCTTTTGAAATATTTCAAAGAAATTGAGGTGCACTTAGGAATCACGGAAAGCGGGCAGACGCCGGGACCGAAAATACTATTCAATTTCTTTTCCCTTTCCCTCGCTCCCCCAGCTCGTACACTTGCGTACCCTACTCTCATCCTCTGGTCAACCGCGGTGGAGGCATCCAGTAGGGATGTCAGCCAAATTCGGCAATAGGTTTTTTCTAACAATATCAAATCAGAAACTTTCATGCTAGTAGAGAAATGCTGACGGGCAAAAAGCATAGGAGCGGAGCTCAGGATCTTGTTTTTGATCTTGGGCTTTCATGCTAAAAACCATCCAGGTCTTCTCTCTACCTCCCGCATCGCTGCTGACTGCCTAACTAAAGCTAGCAATCCATTTGTCTTCATCATCTACTTCTGGCAGTTAAGCCCAGAATCTGAAATGAACAACCTGTTGCCCTAACCTAGTCTCACCTCGCATTCCACTTAGACCGAGGAGAAGCTTCCTGTCTCTCTCACACAGGCTAGTCAGAACTGATGAAGGGCAATGCTCCCCATGTGGGCCTACCAGCGAAGCTAGAGGGGGTCGAAGGGGTTCGATGTAGGCTCCTTCCCTACCACTACGGCTTCCGCGGGTACTACGAGCCTTCTGTCCCATGCATCGTAACTGCTTGCGTGGTTCAAAGAATATGTAGAATAAGCACTTGTCGGGCTATGCTCACACCTTGCCTACCTCACCTTTCCTTGGTTACCTTACTCAGCTACGTAGTACCCAAAGCTTAGTGCTCAATCCACAGGACCTATAGTGACCGACTTCAGCCCCTCGTCTACTTTCAGCATTCGCCTTTCGGCACTGGGTCCCTGAAGCTTCTTGTTGATCACATGTGCTTACACATCCATTATGAGCCCATAAAAGAACATGATTATCCACTAAAATCGATCACCCCCAACAGCAAATCCATTGTATCCCCCTACAGGAAGAGCCACTAGGGTGGAAAAATCGTAGTTAATAATATATATTAAGCCCTATATCAATTTTTTTTACATAGATAACACAAAGAAAAATAAAAAGATTAGGACTTATTTTTGTTATTTTTTGTAACTTTATAAATTTTTTATAAGGTTTTTTGTATTTTGCAATTTTTAGGCATTTTTCTTAATAGCTTGCAAAATACTTGGACAACATACAAAATAAAGCTAAATAAACATATACGATTTTTTGGAAGTTTTGAAAACATTATGTAATTTTAATAGATTTTTAAATGCTTAAAGTAAGAAAGAATTTTTATAAATAAGAAAATAATTTTAATTGCTTTAAAAAAATATATTGATTAGAATAGAGTTATAGGCACCTAAGATAATTTTCCTATATTTTTTAAATACAAAGAAGTATTTATAATAATTAAAATAGATGTAGAAAATTAAATCAATAATAGGTACTTATTTTGTAATTTCTAAGATGTTATAGAGCATTTTATAACACCTTAACAAAACCTAAGGGTATTCATACAATTTTCATGAAATAAAATATAATACACACCTGAAAGAGGTATAAATGTAAATATCTGAAACCATAGGACCATATATGCAACTTATCCCAAATATTTTGTACTAATATTCAAAGTTTTAGGACAAAATAGAAATACACACAACCTGGAGGGGGTCTGCGCATAATTCCCAAGTACCTCATGCTTACGAGCACGTGAGATGACCTAGCACTAGACAAAAGTGCAAATAGATGAAAGCTTAGGGTCTAGTATCCAAATATTACAAAAATATTACAGCTACAAATGAAAGTTTAAATACAAAATGCTAAATACAAAAAGGTGGGGTATGTATAGTGCAAAATACCCCCCTAAAGCACGTGGTTGGACGGTTGAGACAGAATCACATAAACACATGGCATATGCAAAATGTTCGATGACACTTGGTTTATGCGAGGCTGAGATTAGATCTCAACCTAGATCTGACGACTCCTTCGAACTCGATCAGACGACACCTACTCCACCAAGACCTTGTTCTTGATCGAATGGCTCTACGTTGTTCTAGAATAACATATCAATAATAGCCTGATGTTTAGCTTCGATCTCTTCTTCACGCGACCTAGGTATGTTTCTGTGCTGTTGAGATGCTCCTTGCATTCCTGGGTCGATTTCATAACAGATGGAGAAGTTAAAAAGCTCAAGGCCTCAATGATGGAGGCCTAGAAGGATGGACAACCGGAGCTGGCCTGTAAGTCTGATTCAAGGCTCCAGATTGAGTTTTTTGGCTCTAGGACCTGCACAAAATGGTCAAGGGCAGAGGGGAATGCTCCTCGACCCATTGTGGGTTGGAAATCTTGGTGGAAATGGTCGGTGCACGTGCTATAACAAATGATGGAGATCAAACACTTTATTCCCCATTATGTGTGAGATATAAGTGTGGGGATGGGTCAAGATCATAGAATAAGAAAAGATGAAGGTGTGAGGGTTGTTAAAGGATCGGTCAATAGTCTGAAATAAGTGAAATAAAGGCCAAAGCCTAGAGCTCCGACGAACTTCAATTTTTGGATTCTAAACAAATCAAAACGAACTCACACGCAATAAATGGCAGAACTAAGCTATTTTTACTCCTAGGAATTGAAAGAACAAGAAATAAATGGTTCACTATACCTAGAATGGTCGAGAGTTGAATCACCAAGAGAGGGGTATCCGGCTATGGTGAACCTTCTTTGTCGTCTTTCTCCATGTCACGAATAAATGAGCTCCACTTCCTATCACAAAGGGCACACTTAGGCCATGGATTCTTTGGGAAAATGGAGAGCTAAGAGAGATTGAATTTAAAATATTGGTAGAGGAGAGTATATATGCAATTTGACTAAGGATCCTTCTTTGCATGTTGTTTTTTTATTCAATCAAGAGTTGATTGATGCCACTCCTTGATACACGTGAAAGAGCATTGGTTGACGAGAAATGACAAGAAGGAATCGAGAAGAAAGGAAGCATGGATCGAGCTGGAGAAATTGGCAAAAATGGGGAAAAATGTGGCTTGTACTAGTTCAAAGGATCGGTGGAGAGTTGACCTGGTCAATGAATACACCCATATTGATCTACGTCAGCCACATACTGACAAAACAAAAATAAAAATCGAAAGAAATTAAAATTAAAATAGAAAATGATTTTATTATATAAAACTTAAAACATAAAAGGTGAAAATGTAACATTTTTGAATTTTTAGAAATATGAAAATATATTTAGTTACTTTGAGAAAAAATTATGTATAAGAATAGAGTTCTAGGCACTTGAGATAATTTTCCTACAATTTTTAATACAAAGTAATATTTTTAATAATGAAAATACATGTAGAAAATTAAATACGTAGTGCATGTACTTAATTTGTAATTTCTAAGAGGTTATAGAACATCTCAAAACACTAACAAAATCTAGTGGTATTCTTGTAATTTTCACAAAATAAAACATAATACACACTTGAAAGGGGTATAAAAGCAAATATCAGAAACCACAAGACTAAATATGCAACTTATCGTAAATACTTTGTACTAATATTAAAATCTTAAGGAAAAAATATAATTTCACACAACTCGAAAGGGGTCCACGCAAAATTCCTAAGTATCTCATGTGTACAAGCATACGAGATGACCTAGCACTATTCAAAAGTGCAAATAGATAAAAGCTTAGGGTCCGATATCCAAATATTACAAAAATATTATAGCAAGAAATGAAAGTTTAAATATTAAACGCTAAATCCAAAAAGGTGAGGGATCTATAGTGCAAAATACCCCCTAACATGCGTGGCTGGATGGTAGAGATGGAGTCACTTAAACACATGGCATGCGCATAATAGTTGATGACTCTTCATTGATGCAGGGCTGAGATTAGATCTTAGCCTTGATCTGATGACTCCTTAGAACTTGATCGGACGACAACTACTCCACCAGGACCTTGTTCTTGATTGTATGTCTCAAAGATATTCTAGAAGAACATATTAAGAATAGTCTGATGTTAAGCTTTGATCTCTCCTCCAACGTGACCTAGACGTGCTTCTGTGCTGCTGAGATGCTCCTCGCATTCCTGGGTTGATTCTGTAATTGACGGAGGCATCAAAAAGCTTCAGGCCTCAACGATGGAGGCCTAGAAGTTTGGACCACCGGAGCTAGCCTATAGGTATTATTCTAGTCTCCATATTGAGTCTTTTGGCTCCAGGACCTGCACAAAACAATCAACGATGAGGGGAATGCTCCTCGACCCATTATGGGGTGGAAATCTAGGTGGAAATGGTCGGTGAAGGTTCTCCGACGAATGACCAAGATCAAGCACTTGATTCCCGATATGTACGAGATCTAAGGTGGTGGATGGGTCAAGATTGGAGAAGATGAATAGATGAAGGTGTGTGGGTGGTCAAAGGGTCGGCTAATAGTCTGAAACAAGCGGAATAGAGGCCAGAGCCTATAGCTCTGACGAACTTCAATTATTGGATTCTAAGCAAATCAAAATGAAATCACATGAACTAAATGGAAGAAATAAGCCATTGTTACTCCTAGGAATTCATAGAACAAGAAATAAATGACTCACCAGACCTAGAAGGGTTGAGAGATGAATCACGTAGAGAGGTGTATCCGGCTATGGTGAACCTCCTCCATCATCCTTCTCCGCTTCATGAAAAAATGAGCTCCACTTCTTGTCACGAAGGGCACACTCAGGCGATGGATTCTTGGGGGAAATGGTCAGGTAAGAGAGATTGAATTTCAAAAATTTGCAGAGTAGAGTATATATACAATTTGAGTTAGGATCCTTCTTCACCTAGGGTTTTCTTATTCAATTGCGGGTCGACTTATGCCACTCTTTAATACACGTGAAAGGGAATTGGTTGGCAAAATCACAAGAAGGAATCTGGCAGAAAGGAAGCATGGATTGAGCTAGAGAAATTGGCAAAAATGGCTAAAGAATGTGGCTTGGGCTAGTCCGAAGGATGGGTTGAGAGTTGACATGGGCCAACTAATACCCCCATATTGGTCTACGTTAGACACATACTGTCAAAAATAAAAATAGAAATAAAAGAAAAATAAAATAGAAAATGATTTTATTAAATAAAACTTTAAACATGAAAGTTATTTCTTATTTTATGTACTATTTTAGGTGATTTTTAATTAATTTTATCAATTTATATGTTGATTTTTACAAGTATAATCATATATGTGTGTGTGTATTTTTATGTATTTTATTTTTATTTTGTATTTTAATATTTTATATAATATTTGTATATTTTATTTTTTTTATAGTATAATTAAATACACATTCGCAGATTTTTATTTTATTTTTATGATTTTATTTGTGTACTTGAATAAGTATGAGTATACACATTATAATATAGTATACCTATGTATTTTATTCTATTATTTGTTTCAATCAACTTCTAATGGTTATATTTTATGTTTATCTTTTAAATATGTTTCAAATATTATTTACAACTATTTAAACATAAAAAAGTAAAAATATAAAGTATAAATTGAATGAATAAAATGTATACGTATAAAGTATAATGGGACCCAAAAAGATGGCTTTTGTATCTTAACTTCATTTTTTATGAAACATTTTCATTAGATAGATAATTTATTTTGGAATACAATGGAGGTGAATTTGTCCAATTTTTCAGTTCATATAGAGAAGATATTGATTTGTGAAAATTAGTTTACCGCTTTGTCATATGTGTGTCCCCGTTGCATAGTGCATTATTTTTTACAATTATTTTTGTATTTTTCTATACATTAATGTATAAATATTTCTTGTTGAAAATTTCTTTATCTGAGCTATGTGTGAGTATGTATGAATTAGTGTAATTTTAGCAATATGCATTGTATTGAGCGCCAAGGGTTTCTAGGTGTATTTGTCATTCTGTTTGTATTTCTTTGCCATTATCTCACCATACTTTATTCTTTGTAGATAAAGTCAACATTGACTTAGTCTTTGGGGTTAGGGTCAGTTCAGATTTACAATACTTACTTTATTTTTCTTTTCTATTCTTAATACATTTATTTTATATTTAAGTACATGTATTTATGTACTGTTTACAAATAACAGTTAGTATTTTAATTTGTACGAGATCGATATATTTACATATTTATTTAGGGATTTAAAGACAAAATAAGGGAATATATGTGAATGAATGGGTATTCATCACCTGCACTCGTAAATAGTCATACCAAATATAAATACATCACAAAATATGTGAACACATATGCGACCACATGTAATCACATATTCTAATTCCCGAACAAAAAAAGATGGGTTTGAATTTCTCAATAAGATGAATATTCCACGATCCACAAGATAACCCCCTAATCCCTTTTTTGTTAAGAGTTGGTATTACCTAGAAGTAATATTCCATCTATAATTCACGAAGCCTTGGGTTTTTTTTTTCTTTGTAGTGACAAAAATGACCTACTTTACTCAATAGTTGGAGTATTACTTTCATACGACAAGAGTCATTGGTTTAAATCCAATAGATGGTATACCTATTAGATACAAAAGTCAATGGTATCTAATAAGTTTTTTTACACATCTTCTTTTTTTAATCATATTAGATTAGACTTGATTGTATTCTTTTAATCAATTAGCGGAATCAAAAGAGAATGTATAAATAAAAGAAGCTTTTTTCTGGTATATTGACTAGTAAAAAATAGTATTACTAACCTCCACTCTAATAAGTACATGCAGGCAGTTCGAATCTCTTCATGTTCCCTCGATCCTCTCCCTATCCCTTTCTCTATACTTGTAGAAAAATAAAACAATGGCATACATGTACATGTACAACACAATTAACTATTCAAGCATGGAATGACAATCACATTCAAGAATGTTCACATTCACATACATTTAAGCATATACAACAATACACATTCACATGCAAGCATGTCATGACATTTGAGCACAACACTATTAAATCACATGCCCATTGTCTAATTAAAACCTCACGTAATGTTCATGACAAGGAGTTGTGGAATCCAGAATTTTAGTTATAAGACTAAAATTACAAAGATTTGGAAAGAACATGATGTGTTACTTCTTCCATCTGTAAAGGATCCCCTCCCTTTTATTTTTTCGTCGCTCAATTTGCCTCTACCTCTCTGATATCTCCTCCGCATCGATATCTCCCTCACTGATGACAACTCTTTGACAAACCAACCGATGCATATACACCATAGGTTGCTCCTCATCTTCCTTTTCATGCTCGTCCTCGTCACTCTGATCATCAAGACAGTTGGCGACCATCTTTCCACCACGACGAGTAGCCTGGTATTTTTAAAATACATTAGTAATTTTATCATGTAATGTAAATAAAAATATGAGATATGTTATTATCAAACAACAAACAGGGATTCTATCATATATAATCCGTTCTATACGCCACTCAAGAAGTTCAAAATGCTCTCGATATTGGTAGAGATATTTCTAATGTATGTCGAGTCTAGAGGAGGCGCCACAGATGGTTGTGTACACAATGATGGTGGTGGACCATATATAGTTGTGGTACATGGAGTATTGCAACTAGACCCCGACAAGAATTTGGGGTGGAGCCTTCCCAAGTCTTGCTGACGTTTGGGCTCAACTTGTCGTCCAAACATCACCTCCTACCATACCTTGGGGTCAAATAGCGGGTGATCCTTAGTGTATAGGGAGTCATACTTCTCTGTGAAGAGATAATCGTAGCAGCCCTTCATCTAAAGACATATTTTAGTAATATACACTTAAATTTCTATTTAAGAATTAAAAGATAAATTACATCCTAGAAGCACTCACCAACACATCTTGGGCTTCTTGTGTTGACCATTGATCACCCTGCATGTGGATCTTCACCGACCATTCCCTAGGTGTCAGCTCATGTTGGGAAGCCGCACATTATCACAAAGATTGAATTATCTACCACAATGAAGTTTATGAGATTCTGAATTGTGATGAATAGTTACCAATCTATCCCTTACTACCCTGAAGCTCTTGGCTCCACTACTAGCATTGATCTATTACTTCCCTCTGTTGGTCCTTTCTGGAAGAAAACATCTCCCAATACCCTCAATAGTGAAGAAATTACAATATCTACTCCATTTGTTTTGAACCATCCATTGTAAGGATGCTGAACCCCGGAATATCAATGAGCAAATTAATATTTAATACCTCTCATGAGTGCACCAAGATGGGAAGAATTCCTTTGCCCTTTCTCAATTAATCTCCCAATCCATCTTGGCTAATGCAAACTTTCTGGTCCTTTAAATGTTATTTGTAACCTGTTACTAGTGGATGAGTCAAAGGGATACGGAACATCTCTCGAGTGTGCTCTTGATGGATGTCATAGGTATTCTGCATTTGAAAAGGATTTTTATCAAACTCATATAATTCAATAGAACTCTAAAAAAATACGGATAAATTTACTTACACAGACACTATCCAAGATCCTCTTCTAGTCAGATAGACTCATACGAGTCCATCTATAGTCCTCACAATCCTGGAACCTCGTTTAGGCTTTGCATAGTTCCTTCGCTACATTATGTCGATCCTTTAGTATATAATAGTATTGTTCAACTTCATAGTATACGTTTGATACAGTAGCATAGAACTAATAGGAAAATTCAGAAATATATTCAAGGAAGAGTTACCCATTTTGCAAGAGCTCCAAGAAGCAGTGTGCGGTTGGGGCCACGACTATACAGGTAGTATGACGAGTCATGGTAGTGGTGTCACGTACAACCTCCACATCTAGCATCGACTTATCCTAGTGTTGTAAAGACCGCGGAGTAGGTTGATGTCTATCAAAATGTGATGGATGGGTTGTCGTAGGCTCCATGTACTATAGCAAGTGCACGGGCACCTCCATACTAAGAGAGATGCATTGCTGAACGAATGCACTCATCTCTGGTTCCCATGATCTACCAATTGTAACATGAAATCAACACCACAACACTTCGAGATATATTTAGACAAACAACAATAATAATAAGATCTTCGTATTAAATATGGAACATTTATAAAAAAAATTTATTACCGTCATGTTGGGATGTAGGAGGGAGATCGCCATCATCCGAGCCACCATGTTTGCCAGAGCAGCCTCTCTTTGAAGAGGACCCGCCTCTCATCAATGCCATCATTGCAATGAGTGTAATTTATGCAATCAACATTTTATAATAAAATAAAGGAGAAAGCGATGATATTGCATTCACTAACTCATAAAACCAGGGAATAATGAAATATATTGTGGATGTTCTCATTCAGAAATCACGAAGCCCATTGAAACTTGACCCTCTTATATGACCACATTAGTGTTGATGTACAGATGAGTCATCCTTCTAAATATCGTTTAGCGCTCAATTCTCCTTCGCTTTTTACAAACTTGAGGCATGTAGCATATTTGCTCAATTTGAGAGGCTAAGACAAAGGGCTCAAACTATTTTATATATCTACTGGAAATGACCTCAACGATATCATGCTGACAGTCTATATCAACACCTTGTTTTGAATCATACCAGTCATAAGAAAATATGTAGATGTGATTTGGTAATGGCATGTTATAATCTAATTCTATCACCTCTCGGAGAATACCATAATAAATTAAGCTATCCTCACCATAGCGGGACTTTCACATCTTTGATATTTTTAGGAGTGCCCAATACTATATGAAATCTTATCGAACACATTCTTTCTATGTGCATCACATCCAAATTATGCATAACAAGTGGTTTTGTCCAATACGGTAACTACCAAAAGATGTTCATCTTTATCAGTTATGATATACCCCAAATTCATTAACCATATCATCAGCACATGCCGTCAACTATAATAATCATGCATGCAATTCTTATCCTGATAGTCTAGGTGGATGTGATGACACTTCCACCTGGCATTCATTTTGAATATCATATTTTTTTCTTCGATAGACGTGATCCATAGGGAGGAACTATCTGTGGCAATCAAAGATGCATGACTTTCTACCGTGTTGAAGATGAAACGACTTTATCTTCTCAATATGATGCAAACAACTACGTAATCCATGTCTACTCCTCCCAGATAGCATAACTTATGCATGAAAATAACTAATGGTTAACAAGAGTCTGACTCTCATTTGAAATTTTTCTTTACGAAGTGCATCATAAGTTTCCACCATATTCTTAGAGATCCTTCATCTCAAGTAGATGTCATAAATAAACATTCAAAAATCTACAAGAATGGTTGATGAAACCCAGTTTCATGCTCTTATTTCGCAGATATTAACCCCCTACCTTAGACCAAGGGTCAATAGAAACCAGATTAATCTTTGTAATTATCTAACCCCTTGAATAAATTAAAAACACAAAAAATAGCAAAATAAAAATCATAGTGTTTTTAAGCCTTAAAAATTGCTAACAAAACTTTTCCTCATTTTGTTTGTCCTCTTCTCCATTTTTGATCATCATGAAACTTGTAGATCTCATCGAGATCTACAATTTTCATGTTTTGAGTTTTTCCATATTCGGTCTCCTTCACCCTCTCATTTCACCTTCTTCTTTTGAATAATGTCATTTGGCTACGTGGCTCCTTCTGGTTGAGCCACGTGGCTGCATCACCTCTTGCCACGCGCGGCGCCGGTAGTTGTTGATGATCTTCTTGAGCTCTCCATCTGCCCCACTCATTCCCGCAACCTACGACCACCATTCGATCAAGATCAGGACTCCATCATGCCGTCTGCTAGTGCCTCACCCTCAGCGTGCCACGTGTCGTATTTTCGATCGCAAGATCATCTCCAAAATGCTTCCAAAACAACTTTTATTCATCGCATCAAATACCGATAGTTCGATCAACCCCAGATCGAATGTCATTTGTACGCCAGCGCCGCTTCCTCCTTGCGCCACATGGCACTTTCTACGCCCATTGTCGCGCCGCGCCGATCTATTCTGATCCGCACTCGCCCACCATACTCCCAGCTATTGGATCACGAGATCCAATGGCCAAATGGTCTTCGTCTTTCTCGAGCCACCTCTTTGGCCACGCCTTCCACCTTGCGTACATCTCACCCCCTTTCTTTTTCCTCTGGGTCCACATCCACATCTCCATTCTCCAATGACCCCACGATGAAGACCCATCATCCACCTTCCTCGCGATCCCCCATTCGCGCCACATCTCCCTCTATCTAGCTCCCTATCACCTACGCAAAGTCTGTCGGTCACCATCGATCCCCCCATTAAATAATCCATCTCCGCCACACTTTCTCATTGTCCACCTTTACAAGGGGCAAGGCCTAGCCCTCTTCTATCTCCCCGTGACAGGGGGAGGTTCAATTGTAGGTAAGATGATGACCAATCACCCTTGGTGAGACCGCCAGTTGCGATGGTGTGTTGCGCAGCTACGCCTCTGCTCGAGCTGCTCCACCCGGCTGATGTAGTTCAGCAAAGACCCGGGGTTCGCCTCGAACCCCAATCACAAGCCCAACGACCGCCATTAACCAGGTCATGTCCCTTAGATTCTCTTTGCATTTTTTCTTGTTTCCTTCGATTTAATTCGCTTCTTATACGAACCATCACCGTTCACCAACCATCCCTTCAGCTTTGCCTCACTCCCGCCATCTTCGTGTATCCATTAGACATCCACCTCCTTTTCTCTGTGTATGACCACCTCCGACCATCTCCTCCGCCATTCACGACGGAGGAGCATTGAGCCTCCACCTCTTCAATCCGCATAGGCTCTCACCCCATCCATCTCGTATTTGCCCTTTGCTTGCTTCGTCTATATTGGACTAACATTGTAGGTCTTCCTCAATGGTCGGAGCCCTCGCCGGAGTCTTCTTGGCGAACTCCGACTCCATCACCTGAGCAATGAATGCCTCCTCCGAGCATCACTGCATCTTGCCCGAGCTTAAGCTTCATCGACAACAATTACAGATGCTCAATGAGCTTCATCAGTGCTTGATAGGAGGTGGCAGAGATCGGAGACCATCACTGGAGGTTTGACTCCGTCGCCCGATGCAGAGGAGGAGGAGATACAGTTACCGTTGGATGGCACCGTTCCGGTGCTCATCCAACGGTCTACATGGAGCCACGTTGACGCCTTCCCCAACATCCAGCCACCGTCCAATCTCAATGACCGGGCAGTCCTCAGCTTTCCACGTGTCAACAACAGGAGGTGGCACCATATCTCCAGGCTAAGGCCCCCCGAGCCTATTCCGAGCCTCCCCCAAGTCCGAGCCAACATCGAGCCTGCATCGAGCCTTCGAGGAGCATCCGAGCCTAGTCGAAGTAGCATCCGAGCTTGCAAGCCTCCTGAACCTAGTCCTCATGTGCATGTCACGTGACCGGCCGTGTGTTTTACAGGAATGCCCCTGGAGCTTCTCCAAATTGCAACCAGGTCCAAACACCACGTGACTTCTACGTGCGCCTGGGGTATTTTGCACTCATACCCCTATGAGTTTTAATAATTGCAAAAATACCCCCGCGCGTGTTGTTAAATTACAGGGTCTGCCCCGTATTTATTTTATTATTACTTCCAGGGACCTGTTTGTTATTTATCTTTATGTTTTCTTGCATTTATACCATGGGTTTCATTTATGAATATCTTGACCATCATAGCTCCGTTTGAGTCGATTTTGGTCTCGTTTAGAAGATTGTTTTATTGTCTTCTTAATGGCATACTTAAACTTAAGTTTTGACATTGTGAATTTGATGTATTATTTTAATTGCCAAGTGTCAATTATACAATCACGTTTAATGCCTTACCTTAATTGATTTAATGAAACTTGACTCATAATTCTATTCTGAGTTCGATTACATCTTGTTGCTCAAATATTCTAACTTGTATATGGTATATTCACATTGTATTTCTTCGCATCTTGTTGCTTGTTAAAATAAAAAAAAACTTATCTTCATTTTTATTCATGCATCGTGTCTTCATGCATTCATCGATCTATGGATTGTTGATTCAACACTTAATTCAATAATAAGAGTCCAATTATACGCTTAAGAGGCGTGTGTCCTGAGTTCGATCTTGGGCTTGCCCAAGTAAAATAAAAATTGACCATTTGATTTAAATAATATATTAATTAAATGGTCTTTGACACATTCGATTTAGCCAACTACAATGCATTAAAACGACTTATTAAGAGGTTGAATTTCGGGTCCGTCAAATGGCGTCGTTGCAGGGGACACGACTCATCTTTTGTCTTGTTTGGATTTTTATTTATTTAATTAAGTGTTTTTTATACGTAGATCTCTTGCATTATTAAAAACTTTTCGATTGATTTCTAATGTTTGCTTTTGTGGCGGGGCCCTTGATGTTCAAGGAGGTGAGGAGCAGGTGTTTCCCCGCTGTGAGGATCCGTAGAAGCAATTTTGGAGAGAAATCGAAGATAAAAAAATGTCTTGCAATTTTATTCCATTTCATGTAATAATCATCTTTACAACGGTCTTCGATTGATCACTCGCGCTTGTAAATGAACGACTTATGTGTGGTTGTGTGGGGATCGCCCCACATGAGTGTCGACCTACTACCAGGCACACGTCTCTTCGAGCTATTTTCACATTCTCTATTTTACTTGTATGATCGTAGGTAGGACACACTTTAATTATAGACACACATAAACATCGCTTCACTTAGCCAAATTAAAAAAATTATTCTTTCCCGCTATTAGAAGCATGTTGGGTGTGGTTTTCCATCGACTTGCATACATATGACTTTGGTTTTCAATTCAAATCGAGTCTTTATGCTTTTTTCTAGGGCACTTCTTGTTTTTTCGCTTAGCCTAGATCATGAATTTTATCGACTGCATGGCTTTTTCTTGACCTCCCTTCCTGGCTTGATCACCAATGTTAATGGAAATTAGGAATGAGCGGTAGACGATGATTTCTTGACTTATGTGCTCACCTTAAATCAGTGATAACCTTAAGCAAGTAAATTGGGAATGATAATTACAAGTCAACCTAAAATGGAGTAAAACCTTTTTTGGGGAATGAAACACCCTTGTTTACGTAGAATGATTTTATTTGATATTTTCTTGATTCCCGTGTAAACTAGAATGTTCTTAATCACCAATAAAAATGACATGATAATCAACCAACATTCGTTGGTTTCACATGTGGGTTGGTTAAATCAAAGGGTATTACATGCTCGTTTGAGCCATGATTTCTCTGACACCCTCCCATACGCCTTAGGTACTCCATTCATCTCCGAAGATTCATCCACTCACTTGTACATCCGTCCTACTTCTTCGTCCACCTTAGGTCTCTCCCAACATCAATTCTTAATTTTTATACTTAGGCTACTCTCAGCCTAAGTATAGGGGGGACCTGAGTCCCCGTGATTTTCTTTCTCATCTTTCCATGCCTTAATACTTAGGTTATTTCTAACCTAAGTATAGGGGGAGCCCACCTCAGTTCCCATATATTGATCTAGACATAAATGGACCTATGGCCCTGTATCATCTAGTGCTATGAGGACATAACAAATTTTAAGTATAGGGGTGTATATCGTATATACAGTATATGTACTTTACCTATACTTTGAAAATTTTAAAAAAATTAGAACTTTTTGGCTAAAGTATATTCTTTTGAACTAAGTGGACAAAATATTTTCAAAGCTTTTCTATATTATGTTACACTTTTTTAAAAAAAATATTTTTGAAAATGATTTGAAAAATGAGGTTCTCTTTTTTTGAAAAATTATTTTGAAAATGTTTGGAAAACCTTTATTTGTGTGACATGGTGTTGAAAATTCTTTTTGATTTCAAGGAAGATGAGTCTAACCAGTGTTCTAAACTTTATTTAAAAATCCATAAAATAAAAAAAAAATCAAAAATCCTTTAAGAGCCAAAAGTGACTACTAAATCCATATAAGTAGCCGTGTTCAGTGAGGCTTCGCCCTTAACGGAGTAGGTGGTTTAGAGGACATCGCGTAAGGCTCCGTCCTCAAGCAACGGGCTCCAGCCAGTACTTATACCTATACTGGCTGATTGCAGATGCATCTACTCATTTGAGTTTAGGAAGTCATGATGTCTCTTAAAGTTTTCAAAAAAACAAAGAAAAAAGAAAAAAAATAAAACTTGGATGAAGGAGTTGGAATAAATCCCCTACATTTTTTACTTTCACACAAGGTTGGTGATGTTCAAGAAAACTCAGTTTATGAGGTCTTGAGATTATAGGTTAACCAGCCTTAGCCATTAGGGTCTTAGACTTAATCATCCACATTTCTCTAGGTTTCTAGATTTGCATGCTATATTGCATGCTTAGTCTACTACTTTAAGAATATGATCAACACATCAGATGCATGACTGTGGTTTTGATGAGATGAGTTTACATTCCACTTGAGGGTCTGGGATGAGGGATTCAAGTCTGGATTTGATCTAATGATGCTCGAGGATGGGATAAGATCATTGATGGCTTCCTGAAACCAGAGTGTCAGCATTTTAGCAAGTATGTGAACTTGGTTCTTATACTAATCTCTTGATATTGACGTAAGTGATAGGGTGTGAAATAAATAAATAAAATGTTGATCAGTGTGTGCCAACTCTTGATAAAAGCAATGGAGCTAGCCAAAATATTACAAAGCAATGAAATGTTAAAGAAAAGCTCTCATTCCACAAAGAAAATATCAAAAAGAGCTTCCATCAAAGGCGAGCACTCCCAACTATTTTCAAAGTGTCCACTTGGACCACTTCTATTAGGTCCAGGAGTCAGGCTTGCACCAAAAAAAGGCTCTACATCGTAAATGCTACAAGTCTGGGTGTAGAAGGTACGATAGGTACTCAAAAAAGGCACACCCCAGTGTATTCCCAGGAAAAAAAGTGCTGATGATCCAACTTCTCTTGACGAACGCACTGATCATCACCAAAAACAATTGCGTTGAGTAATAAGGCACTTGAGATGATCCTTGTTCCTATGAGAGGGAGAAAAGAATTGACACAATCCCTAACCCTCCATCAACTGGCCTGCCACCTACACTTCTAAGTCTAACAACTAAAGAGACGGTGGATTGAACGCAATATTTTGTTTATTCCCTAGAGTTGAGGATTGGGTCCTTAGGAGAGTTTCTAGGACTGGGACCTAGGGTGACGTTTTGACTTTACTCTCGTAAACGTAATCAACACTTAAATTCATATCCTTAGTTTATATGTATCAAAGAGAGAATCCGGAAAATTAGAGGGATTGGATGCCTCTTGATTAAGGCTGGGTTGAACTTTGAGATTTTGGATCTCTAAAATTGAGAGGACTTGAATAGATTGGATCCTGTACGCACATGCACAAGGGGCTTAATCCAGCTCATTCATATTCTTTTGTGATGCTCGGGGACGCGCATAGTTTAAGTATAGGGGGTTGATGAAACCTAGTTTCATGCTCTTAATTCGCAGATATTAACCCCCTAGCTTACACCAAGGGTCAATAAAAATCAAATTAATCCTTGTAATTATCTGATCCCTTGAATAAATTAAAAACACAAAAAACAGCAAATTAAAAATCGTAGTGTTTTTTAAGCCTTTAAAAATGCTCACAAAAATTTTCTCACTTTGATTGACCTATTCTCCATTTTTGGTGAACATAAAACTTGTACATCTCATCGAGATCTACAACTTTCATGTTTTGAGTTTTTCCAAATTTAGTCTCCTTCTCCCTCTTATTTCACCTTCTTCTTTTAAATAATCTGATTGGGCCACGTGGCTCCTTCTAGTTGAGCCACATGGCCGCATCACCTCTTGCCATGCGCTGCTCCAGCAATCGTTGATGATCTTCTGGAGCTCTCCATCAGCGTCGCTCATTCCCGCAACCTACGACCACCCTTCGATCAAGATCAGGACTCCATCATGGCCGTCCTTTAGAGCCTCTCCCTCAACGTGACACGTGTCGTATTTTCCATCGCAAGATAATCTCCAAAATGCTTCAATCACAACCGCTCTTCTCCGCTTCAAATATAGACTGTTCGATCAACCCCAGATTGAATCTCATCCATCCACCAACAATGCTTCCTCCTTGCGCCACGTGGTGCTTTCTACGCCCTTCGATCACGTTGCTCCGATCTAATTTGAGCCGCACTCGCACACCCTACTCTCAGCCGTTGGATCACAAGATCCAACGGCCAAGAGGTCGTCGTCTTCCTAGAGCCACCTCTTCGGCCACGTCGTCCACTTCGCGCATATCTCACCCCTTTCTTTTTCCTCTGGGTCCTCGTCCATCATCTCCATTCCCCAACGACCCCACGATGAAGACCCATCATCCACCTTCCTCACGGTCCCCCACTCGCGCCACATCTCCCTCTAAGCAGCTCCTTATCACCTCCACAAAGTACATCGGTCACCATCGAACCCCCTTCAAATAATCCATCTCTGCCCCGCTTTCTCACCGTACACCTTTACGAGGGGCATGGCCCAGCCCTCTTCTACCTCCACGTGACAGGGGGAAGTTCAATTGCAGGTGCGATGACGACCAATCACCCCCGGTGAGACCCGCAGTTGATTTGTTGCATCGCGGAGCTCCGCCTCTGCTTGAGCTGCTCCATCTAGCTGATGGAGTTCAGTGAAGACTCGGGGTTCGCCTCGAACCCCAATCACAAGCCTTATGATTGCCATTAACCAGGTAAGGTCTGTTCGATTCTCTTTGCATTTTTTGCTTGTTTTCATCGATTTAATTCGCTTCTTCTACGTGCCATTACCGTTCATCGACCATCCCTTCAGCTTCACCGTACTCCCGCCATCTTCGTGTATCCATTAGACATCCACCTCCTTTTCTATGTGTCTAACCACCTCCGACCATCTCCTTCGCCATTCACGGCAGAGGAGCATTGAGCCTCCATCTCTTCCATCCACATAGGCTCTCACCCCATCCTTCTAGTTTTTGCATTTTTCTCGCTTCGGATATATTGGACTAACATTGCAGGTCTTCCTCAATGTTCGGAGCCCTC
Source organism: Ottelia alismoides (assembly GCA_037367405.1). Classification (NCBI taxonomy): domain Eukaryota; kingdom Viridiplantae; phylum Streptophyta; class Magnoliopsida; order Alismatales; family Hydrocharitaceae; genus Ottelia; species Ottelia alismoides. The sequence goes on along the minus strand of JAZKJV010007525.1, from coordinate 264,645 downwards.
GCTGGAGTCTTCTTGGCGAACTTCGACTCCATCACCTGAGCAACGAAGGCCTCCTTCAAGCATCACTGCAGCTCACCCAAGCCTTAAGCTTCATCGACAACCATTCCAGAGGCTCAACGAGGTTCATCGATGCTTGATAGGAGGTGGTGGAGCTCGGAGACCATTGTCGGAGGTCTGACTCCGCCGCCCGGTGCAGAGGAGGAGGAGATACAGTTACAGTTGGATGGTACCCTTCCAGTGCTCATCCAACGGTCTACATGGAGTCATGTTGACATCGTCCCCAACTTCCAGCCACCATCCGATCTCAATGATCGGGCGGTCCTCGGCCTTCCACGTGTCAACAACGGGAGGTGGCACCATACCTCTAGGATGGCCCCCCCTAGCCTATTCTGAGCCTCCCCCGAGTCCGAGCCAACATCGAGCCTGCCTCGATCCTTTGAGGATCATCTGAGCCTACTCGAAGTAGCATCTGAGCCTGCAAGCCACCCAAACCTAGTCCTCACGTGTCACGTGACCAATAGGGTATTTTGCAGGAATGCCCCCAGAGCTTCTACAAATTGCAAACATGTCCAAACACCACATGACTCCTACATGCGTCTTGCGTATTTTGCACTCATACACATACGGGTTTTAATGATTGCAAAAATACCCCCGCACGTGTAGGGAAATTACAGGAAAGACCAGGCCCCGCATTTTTTTATTTGCAATTTAGTACTTCCAGGGACATGTTTGTTATTTATCTTTTATGTTTTCTTGCATTTATACCCCTGGTTTCATTTAAGAATATCTTGAGCATCATGGCTCCGTTTGAGTCGATTTGGTCTCATTTCGAAGCTCATTCCATTGTCTTCTTAATGGGATGCTTAGACTTCAGTTTTGACACTGTGAATTTGATGTATTATTTTAGTTTCCATGTGTTACTTATACGGTTATGTTTAATGCCTTGCCTTAATTGATTTAATGAAACTTGACTCATAATTCTATTCTAAGTTCGACTACATCTTGTTGCTCAAATATTCTAACTTCATTAGGGTATATTCACATTGCATTTCTTTGCATCTGTTGCATGTTAAAAATTTAAAAAAATGCATATCTTCATGTTTATTCACGAATCATGTCTTCACGAATTCATTGATATATGGATTGTTGATTCAACACTTAGTTCATATAATATGAGTCCATTTATATGCTTAGGAGGCTCGTGTCTTTGAGTTCGACCTTGGGCTTGCCCAAGTAAAATAAAAATCGACCATTTGATTTATCTGATATATTAATTAAATGGTCTTTGATGCATTCAAATTGGCCAACTACAATGCATTAAAACAACTTATTAAGAGGCTGAATTTCGGTTCCATCAATGGGTCAGACAAGGAACAAGAATAGAAAAAAACATGTAGTACCATTTGTTACACAACCAAGTAGGTAGATTATACGGTGTTGTAATGATGAGCCAACATGAGTAATCCTTACTTCATGCGTGCATATTAAACCCGACAATCGATAACGTGATTACTACATTTCTCTTCTCTGTAGTGAATCTGGGTGACGAATCCATCAATACACGACAACATTGGGAATTGAAAGGATACTCGATGGTCCCATCATTTCTATGTTTAGCATGCAAGGTCATCTCCTTAACTTTTTCCCTACAGTAATATAGTCTCTGATGTCTTGGGGCCAATGGAAAGTACTATAGAATTTTTTGCGGGGCATTAGACTTCAAATTAGACATGTATCGATCTTCACCACAAACATGACAGCTTGTTGCATCTTGATTTTCTCCACATTACAACATATGGTGATTTGGTCATGCATAAATCTGGACCTCATACATATCAAATTTATTCAACATTGTCTTGACCTTATAGAAACTTTCTTATAACTCATTTTACTCATGAAACATTATTTTATCAAATTGATCATGGCGTCAAAACTATAATTTGTCATGTTGTACTAATTTTTCAAAGACAATAACTCAGCAACATCGAATAATTGGAAAAAATTAAGGCAACCGGGCCATAATGTTTTATCTACCTTCTGTAGAAAGTCCTTGTATTGTTGATTGTCTAGATAGTTCTCCTCTGCTTCAGACACCTGATTGAATTCAGGTCCAGCCACATCTCTAACTTTTTGTGCAAACATATTCTCAATACTAACATCGTTCTTGACATTAGAATGCCTCTTCTCCCCAAGTGCATTCGAGGTTATATAATCATCAACAAATCCCTTTCTACAAAATTTTTCCACAATGATGTTCCTTTAACCTTTTTCATTAAATCACACTTCTTGCAGGAAAAAAGATATTTCTTTAACAGTCAACAATCTCCAGTCCCTATGCGCAAGCAAACCTAAGGAATCCTTCCACACCATGTAGAAATATCTCGCTCACAAAACAATTACAATTAAAACAATTGTACATCCAAGCATGAGAAGGGTACACCGCTTAACCTACACCATGATGAGACCTTAAGATTTATTCATCAGTTACAAAAGCCACATCTATCACTTACATTAGCCACGATCATCTATTACGTACTCATATCTAGACTTACCCTGCTTCATCCATACCCACATACTTAAAATGTGATAAGGAAAGAACATTTTATTTCATTTTTAGTTTTTCCTATCCTAATGATTTCGATGCAGACACTATGTAGATATTCCTAGTATGTAAGATTTATTCTTTGCAAAATTTTGACAGCATAACTATGTACTCTTCAATATACCTCATAAATTGACCTTCTAAAGTTTAATAATGCATCAAAAATACATTAATTAAACTTTAAAAGACCAATTTGTTATATTAGAGAGGATTGTGGTTATGTTGCTGAAAATTGGCAAAGAGTAAATCTTATATGCCATGAACATCTACATAGTATATGCATCGAAATCAAGGGCTCCTTTAGCTCAGGACTCTAAACTAAGAAAATTAATATACATTTTTTAATAAACAAAAACCTTAAATTATGTTTATACATGTACTGTATATACACGATTAAATAATCTATATGTATCTTAGATAAACCATATTAAGCAGGCATTTGACTCGTTTGGCTGATTTACTACATTGCTAATAAATTTTGTGCACCTGAAATATGTCCGTAATGTATAAAATTCCCCTCCGTCCGTATCGATCTCTTACAAAAAGGTCTGGATATCGCATTAGACCCATTTGAATAAGTTGAATTCCTAGTTTTCAATTGTTCATACCCTTACTGACATAGAAATCTATATACCTCACATACTTGCATACATGCCCATACCCCTCGCTATACTCTTATATTTATATATGCATTACTCCATACACTCATACACACACATATGCATACCCATACTCCTCACACACTTGAATACGTGCCCATACATGTCCATACACTCTTACATTCAAGTCCACATTGCTCCATACCCTCTTACACATCCACAAGCATAACCATATTCCTCACATATCTAACATACATGCCCAAATACCCCCATACTCTCTTACATTCATGCCCACATTTCTCCATATACTCATACATACCCACTTGCATATCCATGTTTTTTATACACTTGCATACATGCCCAACTACCTCCATACACTCCTAAATTCATTAACGCATTACACCATTTTGCACACACATATTCTTCACTCTTGCATGCATGCCCAACTACCTCCATGCACTCTTAAATTCATTAACACATTGCTACATACACACTTACACACACATGCATACACATATTCCTCACACACTTGCATATATGCCCAAATACCTCTATACTGTTTTACATTCGTGCACGTATTGCTCAATAAACTCTATGTACCTATATGCATACCCATATTCCTTAGACACTTGCACACATGCCCATACTTCTCCATACACTCTTACATTCATGCCCTTACCCACATGCATGCCCATATTCTTCACATACTTACATACATACCCAAAAACATCCATACACCCTCACATTCATGCCCACATCACTCCATGCACTAATACATACACACAAACCTTAAATTAATACCATATTCAAAACATACTTGCATACTTGCCCCTACCCTTCCAGACACTCTTACATTCAATCACATGTTGCTCCATATACTCTTACACACCAGATGTATATCCATATTCCTCACATACTTACATACGTGCCCCAATACATGCATAGACTCTTACATTCATGCCCAAATTGCTACATACACTCATATATATCCACATGTATACCCATATTCCTTATAGTCTTGCATACACGCCTAACTACCTCCATATACTCTTAAATCCATTGACACATTACTCCATGCGCACACACACTTGCATTAATGCCCCATACCAATCACTACACTCGTACATTCAAACCCACATTACTTCGTATACTCATACATACACATATGCAAATCCATATTCCTTAGACACTTGTATACATGCCCATACTCCCCCATACTCCCTTACATTCATGCCCACATTGATCCATGCACTATTACACACCCACATGCAAACCCATATTCCTCAAATACTTGCATCCATACCCAACTACCTCCGTACACTCATAAATTCTTTAACGCATTGCTCCGTAAATTCTTACACATCCACATGCACTCTCATATTCCTCACCTACTTGCATACATTCCCAAATACTTCCATACACTCTAAATATCATTGACGCATTACTTCATACACTCTTACATGCCCACATGCATATCCATATTCCACACACACTTGTATGCTTGCCCAAATACCTCCATAAACTCTTAACGTCGTGACTACATTGCTACAAACACTATTACATACCCATATGCATACCCATATTTCTCACACACTTGCATACATGTCGAACTACCTCCATACACTCTTCAATTCAATTACACTCCATGCACTCTTACACACCCACAAGCATACCCATATCCTTACGTACTTGCAAGCATGCCTAAATATCTACATACACTCTTACATTCATGCCCACATTGCTCTGTACACTCTTACATACCCACATGCATACCAATATTCCTCACACACTTGCATACATGCTCATACCCCACACTACATTCTTACATTCATGCACACATTACTCCATCCACTCATACATACCCAAATGCAAACACATATTCCTCCCACACTTTCATGCATGGTCATACCCCTCCATACACTCTTACATTCATACCCACATTGCTCCATACACTCTTACACACCCACGTGCATACACATATTTCTCATACATTTACATATATGCCCAAATACCCCCATACACTCTTACATTCATGCATGCATTGCTCCATACCACCATACATACAACATACACATATTCCTCACACTCTTGCATGAATGCCCATGCGCCTCCGTACACTCTTACATCCATGCCCATGTATCTCTATACACTCTCACACACACATGCATGCCCATATTCCTCTGATACCTAGAAGCATGCCTAAATACCAACATACATGCCTAAATACCAGCATACAGTATTACATTCATGTCCACATTGATCCGTACACTCATACATACCCACATGTATAACCCCATTCCGTATACACTTGCATACAAGCCCAACTACCTCTATACACTCTTAAATCCATTGATACATTGCTTTGTACACTCTTACACTCCCTTATGCATGCCCATATCCTTCACTAACTAACATACATGGCCAACAACCTCCTTAGACTCTTAAATTCATTAACACATTGCTCCATACACTTTTACACACCTACAATACCCATATTCCTCACATACTTGCATACATATGTTAGCCAATATATATATATGGTAGCCAGTATATATTCCTCCCATACACATTGTATACAAATTCCTCATATATATGGTATATATACGTTAGCCATAACTCGTATTGTCGGTATTTTCAATAATATGGCTAATATACTACAATGGGTTAGGGCATATTATAAATCGATCATAAAGGAGCACTTGTAAATATTTATAATTTTTTTAAATTATTTGCAAATTTAATTTGAAACTATATTGCAAATGATTTGGAAAATATTTGTAAAATGTTTTGAAAAATCTTTGGAAAACATTTGAAAAATCTTTATAAAATATTTTCAAATCTCTGAAAAACATTCTTTTGAAAAATGTTTGTAAAAAGTTGGTAAAACTTATTTGTAAAAAATGTTTGAAAATAAAATATTTATAAAATTATTTGCAAAAAAAAATTTCAAAATGTTTGACAAATATTTGTAAATTTTTTTTCAAATGTTTTAAACACCTTGTAGATAATTATATATGCAAGAACTATTCAAATAAAAACTCTTGTATAAAATATGTACATACCGGTGTAAAAATATTTCTAAACTTATATAAAATACTTTATTAATATGTATAAATTCTTGTGAAAACTTTTTCAAAATCCCTTAAAAAATTCTAAACCAAAAAGTTATTTCACAAATATTTCTTTGCTTGGCATAAGCATTCTTCAAAATGATGTAACAATTGAACAAGTCTAAATAAAATATAAAGAATGGATCTTGGTTTTGACCTTAATCCACTTAATTTATAGCAATCTTATAGGAACTAAAATTAAGACTTTCAGGTCAATGAGACTTAATTCTTTGAGTCCACTAGACTTTGTTCACATGTCATCTTGAATAGACTAAGTAGAGTTTTTCGAAATGCATGCATGACTCTTGCTAATAACGACATGAATTGGACAAGCATATGCACTTAACTGAACTCTAATGAGGTGATGAGGGAAGGATTCTTTGGCATGAGAAGCATACATATGGAAACATGCGTTGCCCTAAATGGTGGACAGTGCCCCCAACCTGATCTAGTGTTGTGGACGTCTAAAGGCATGAAGTTGCGGGTTGCAATAAAGCTTGAAACGAGGGACAGTCTACTAGCTCAAGAAGAAAATTACTTATCTAAATGTTGATATATATAGTACAAAATGTACGAAATAAGAACTCCGCAAGAATAAATGTGCAAAAAGTCAATGGAAATTATTTCTTGCTAGAGTATGTATAAAAAAGCAAGATTTATACTTCAAAGTCAAAATCTCAAGGTTTCATGTAACTGGAGACTTTACTACACTAGTCAAGCTTCACAGGATATGCGACTACATTGGTCACAATTCATTCTTCTTCTTTACCCCCCTCATAATTGAGCAAGTTATACTTGAACTTAAAAGGATATACCCTAATCCTCATGGAAGAGTAGCTAGAATGGCAAACTAGGGTTACCTTTTTTAGGGAAACTATTTATTAATATTTCTGATGATAAGAGCTACTACACTCACATACATTGTACAAGTGAGATTCATTATCGTAAGGGTTTGTGTATGATAGACTTCTTCTGACATGGTTATTGAGGCGAACGGATATAGAATTGTGGAACTTGAGGGAATTATGTTTTATATCCTGTTCCCAACAACGTTCCAAACACATTAACAATCCAAAGGTCTTAACTAAGCTCCAAACTTTGATTTTGAGAAGAAAAGTTTAAAGACACCTCACGTGGGACGACACATGAGGTAATGTGGACTGGATTAGAATGTAAATAATCAAACTACGAGGGTCTTTTTACAAATATTTAAAAAATAAAATAACTATGAATGAGGTTTGTCTACTAAATAATAAAGTACAAAAATTGTTGGGTGAAAGTACAAAATACCCAACTCTTGCGCGGAGATAGACGGTTCGATGGGCATCAGTAATACATGTGTCCGCTCCTTATTACATGAATCTGGTTCATGCAGTGGAGGCCTTGATTAGATCTTGCGGAGGAGATCATCATTGGAGGCTCCTTCTGATCCGAAGTCAGCTACAACACGTGATGAACTGCCCTTGATCCAACGAAAAAGTAGGGTGCTGGATGAACTGGGGATGAACTTGACTTTGGAGAGTTTCGATCGAATGTTGTGCGCTGCTCCAGCGACCAAACATTCCACAAATGGCCGCTTTTTACTCCTGCAGCTCCTGTGAAGCTCCAAGGTGACTCAAAAGGGCTGAATCCTGCTGAGAAGGTCTCTAGATCTTGATGGTATTCAAGCACCTGGAGATAGTATTCCAGGTCTGATGTTCTGCCCATAAGTCCTACATACATTGACCAGTTCAAAATGAAGAAGGGGCCGAGGGCAAAATGCAACGGTCCTATTAGAGGGGAAAGGCGATAGAATGAGAGGGGTCGGAGGCTATTTCGACAAGGCGACATAGTTGGAAAGCCTAATCCAAATCCATGGTGGATTGGTTGAATAGAGGGAGACAGATCATAGTAGAAGCGTATGAAATGAGAGGAGGTGGCTGGCGAGTCGGAGAACGACAAGGTTCACAGTGGAGATGTTCGTCGGAGCTATCCTTCGGCGAACTACAAAAGGGATCTTTAACGCCAATTAAATGAATCAAACACTAATCTAAATGCACGAAATGAAATCTACAACTAAAAACTAACTAAAAAGTGATAAAAGGATACCTAAACTAGCCAGAGCCATGAGATGCTTACCTCACAGTGGTGCTCTGCCGGAGATGGGTGGAATCAACCTAAGATCCGCTCCGTCGATAAACCTAAAAGCTAGGGGAGGATGTTATCACCATCCTCAAACCATGAAGTGCAAAAAGGAAGGGAGGGATGGCAAGAAGGGATTCAAAAATTGAAGGAAGATCGAGGAGGTTATATGTACCGGTGATGAACAGAGGCCAAAGAACGAGGAAGAACGTGCGACTCAGTTATCCAATCATCGAGGTAATCATGGCGCATGGAGTGATGCTCCAGGAGAAAAAAAACATGAAGGAATCATTCTGAAATTGCGCTTGCATCAAGCACCAAAAATGGAATAAAAATGGGGTCAAACGAGGTGTGTCAGAACCTAGGACTTTAGTTAGAGAGTTGACTGAGGTCAACTGGAAATGAACCCTGGTTGGTCAACGCGGGCCAACTAGAAAAAAATATATTCAAAATTATTTAAAAAATCTATAATAAATAATAAATGATTTTATTAATTTTGAGTTAAAAGAAAAATGTTTATTATTTTATGTTGTATTTTAATAGGATTTTATTTATTTTTCTGAGTTAATTTCTTATAAGTTACTTTTTGGATGTATATTTTTAGGTATATTTACCTGAGTTTTGTTTATTTTATTTTGTTTATTTTTTATTTTATTATTTTATATAATTGTAATTTATTTATATATAAATAAATTTTATTTTATTTTTTGATATGTTTTGTACACTTAAATAAATAAGGGTATTAAATGTATATGTATAATTATAGGTATTTCATCTATGTATTTTAGTATATTATTTTATTTTAATAATTTATTTATGGTTTTATTATATTTTAAATATGTACATATATTATAAATAATATTTTAAAAATCATAAATCATAAAATTATAAAAAAAATACAGAATAAATGAAAATTTTTTCGCTTATATTCTATCATAGGGGTCCAAAACATAACTTTCACACCTTAACTCCAAAAAATATGAAACCGCCTTCATTAAATAGCTTATTAAAAGTTATATATAATTAAAGGTGATTATGATAAATTTAAGTTTTAGTTAGGAGATATGGGTCTGGTAAGTTAGGATTTCAGAATGTTATTTAGAGTATAAATTGAAAACTGTATATTATTTTTGTATGAACTCATTTTAATATTTTTCTATATATTATTATCTACAACTTTTATGTACACAATTTCTTTATTTGATGTATAAATAATAGAAAATAAAGTAGGTTCTAAAACTGAATTTTTTATGAATAAAAGAATGGAATTTTTAATGGATTTCTAGCCCTTATCTCCCCATACTTTATTCCTTGTCGACCCAATCATCTAGATGACTAGGTCTCGGGGTTTAGGGTCATAAAGTACCTTTGGCATTTTATTTTTTTATTCTTTTCTTTATTCTAAAATTTTGGAATTAAAAACTGTAACTTATATACAATAAGTACAACAAAAGATGAATCTTAATTTGTATAAAATAAAGCTATTTACATGCATTAGCTAGGGTTTTGAAGGGCAAAATAATAGAATAAAGTGATGAAATTGGAGATTCATCACCCTCCATACTTGCCTTTGCTAGTCCCTCCCAAAGACATATGCAATAGGTGTAGAAAGTAAAAATAAAGAAAAGAAAAAGATAGAAAGTGGACTGATTTTAAATCTCAAACTTGTCTTCACAAAATCGAAGTTTGGAGCTCAAGTCAGACATTGGTGTGAGAATGCTTATGGAACCTGGTCGAGAACCGGATTTAAAACACAACAGCCTTTGAGAGTTATAGAACTAGATTCAAACCACCTCAATAGCCATGTCAGAACTAGTCTACATCATACACAAACCCTTACGACTATGAAGTTGACTTGTATAGTGCAAGTGATAGTGGCTCTTCCCAACTGAAATAACAAAAGAACTGACTTCTCCAGCATGACAATGAAATGATTCCCCAATCCAACAACTCTTTCCTCGAGGAGCAGGGTATTCCCTTCTAAGTTCAACTACACCCACCTCAAGAGGAGGGGGTGAAGAGAAGGATGTACGATAGGCAGTGCAGATATCTATCCAAAGATGCATGACCAGTGTAGTCAAGTCTTCCAGCTACAGGCTCACATGGTATGACTTTTGAAGCTCAAGCTTGCTTGTTGACTATACAAATATGTACACTCTGGCAAGCATTTTATTTTCAATCATGTCTGTCACTTTTTTGGATTTTTTGATTTCGTTTTTTTTTCTTTTAGAGTACTATATACAACAACATTTACATACAGAGTTTTTCGTCTTGAGCTAGAAGACTATCCCTCTTTTAAAGAATTACTGCAACCCACACTCTCCTGTCTTTAGGCATCGACGTCACCGGATGGGTTGGGGTGCACTTCCGTCCCTAGACGAGGATAAATGTTTTCACTCGTATGCGTCTCACACCAACAAATCTAATCCTCTCACCACTCTAACTGAGTTGAGGTAAGTGAAAGGTGCAAGTGTCCAAGTTAAGTCACAGTCGACAAGAGTCATGCATGTGTCTCGAAAAGTTCTAGTTAGGTAGTTGTGGTGTCTCAAACCTATCCCTGAGTCTCAAAGAATTAAGTCCGAATAGACCTGAAGTACCTCAAATCTAGTTCCTCTAAGGTTCAATTAAAGTTAGGTTCATTAAGGTCCAACCAAGATCCTATCTTCGACTCTACTCAGACTATTTTAATTATCAAACGCAATCCGAAAAATGCGAATGCTATGCAAATCTATGTATAATGTAATGGAAAATATTTTTGTGATTCAATTTTCAAAATTTTGACTTTTTATGTAATTTTGAACAGATTTTGCAATTTTTTATGTAATTTTAAAAAGATTTTGAAAATGTTTTTAGAATTTTCAATTTTGCAAATGTTTTTGGGATTTTTCTAAACAAAAGATTTTGGCAAAAGAAAAGATAGGTACAAATATTTACATGGGGATGCATTAATTATTTGCAAGAATTAGGGTTTTAAAGGATTTACACAAGGAATATGTGATTAATGTTTTGTATAGATATGCATATACTTTTAATAAATAAATTTTGTGTGATGTATATATTCCTTAAACTTATTTGAAAATATTTTTCAAACAATATTAAAAATTATAGTCCAAAATAATTTTTGCAAATAATTTTTACAAACATTTACAAACATTTGAACATCATTTTGCAAAGGTTTTAAAAACAGTATATATATATATATATTTATATATTTTTAAAATATTTTTGCAGCCATTTTTAAAACCGTTTACAAATAGTTTTGAAAAAGATTTTTCTATCTAACATAAAGAAAAGAAATTTTTATAAACAAAATATTTTTATGAAGGTTGAAAATATTTAACAAAACATTTTCTAAATATTTTTCGAAAGATTTTTCAAAAAGATTTTCAAACTGTTTGTCTAATAATTTGAAAAAAATATTTTTACCTGATTTATTAATCAGTATGTACAAAAAGAATTTGAGGAATCATACACATCTTTTTATTAGTTGATTTTAATGAATTTTATATAGTATATAAAATATTTTATACAGTATTTTAGCAATAATTATTGAAATACAAAAGTACGAGTTATGTGTAAAATATATACATAGTGCATACGACATCCTATACTTAGCTTGAGCTATTCATCATAGATTAGAGAGAAAAAAGAGAAGACATAGCTTGTACTGAGTATAGAAAAGCCTATATAAGAAACAAATGAAGTAATGAATGAATGAGAAGCCGACCGTCCCCCGGTACTTAGGATCAAATAATCCTAAGTATATCAGACTTTACACAACACAGGGAGGGTCAAGGGTGGGAATGAACAAATTACGCTCTGTCTGTCTTCCACTGTGGTTAGGGTGAGATACCCCTAAGTATAGATAATAAGAGGAGACAGTGGAGGGGATCAAAGAATGAAAAACCAGAGGTGCACACCCCCTATACTTAGGACAAAGTACATCCTAAGTATAGCAGTGGTAAAAAAGAGGCGACAGCTTTTCGGTAGAAAAAGAGAAATGAAAACGAAAAGAAGAAAAGAAGAAAAGAAGAAAAGAAGAACAAAGAGATGAATATATAAGGAAGGATCAAATCGAATGTACGCATCACTCCACCTATACGTAGGTTAAAAGGACCCTAAGTATAGGCAACAACAAGAGTCATGAACTAAAATGAGTAACGAATACTTGGCTCGTCCACCCTCCCATACTTAGGACATAGTACATCCTAAGTAACGCAACACACAAACATGGGTGGATGAACAAAATGGTGGATGTACAGAGGTAAAATGAAAGTAAATATACAAAAGGTGGATGTACACAGATCAAGAAGGTAGAAAGCAGAACTTCTTGCAAGATCGTTGAGGAATGGATATGACAAGGTGCGAGTCGATATCGGGGTCATTGGAAGACACAAACCAATAAGGATCGACCTGATGAATATCCTCAGCAATCCTCAGGTGAGAATTCATAGACAGGTTAGTGGAAGAAGGGTGGCTAGGTCCGGCCTGGGGTGTCTCACAGATATCAAAGTCAAAAGGCTTGAACTCATCAATGGAAGTAGTTAGGTCAAGTCCCGCTTAGAGAGTATCTCCTAATTCAAAACAAAAAAGAACGAACTCATCTATGGAAGTAGTAAGGTCCTGTTCGGCCTCTGAGGTCTCAATTGTATCATCATCCTCATAAAAATCCTCAAATTCATTGATAAAAGCAATAAGATCAAATTCAGCTTCATTAGTCTCTATAATGGCTGCCCTCCACTCAAAGGTATTGATCGTGTAAATCCCGCGGATGTCATCAAAACAATGCCAATCATAGGAAGAGCGAACTCCAAGATCTAAGCTTTCCGAGTTTTCTTGCTTGCGGAGAAATTATCGGGTCTCATCATCAGTCATAATGGAAACCTCTCTGATATCAACATATAGGTCATAGGCCTCGTGGTTTTCTAAAATAGGTGTAATCACATAAGGTGCAGGTCTCTGATTGCCAATATGTGTAGTGATGATCACAACGCTCCTTTCATCAGGACAAAAGTGAATCTCTCTCGATCCGTAAACAATAACGACTCTCGTAGAGGTTTGAAAGGTTCATCCAAGGATGAGTGGAGAGTGCTCGTCAGTGGTAGGGGTTGTTAGCCATGTAAGCCAGAGGAGAACCATTCTTACAATAAATGTTATTTTAATAAATATGTTTTATCAATAAATGTTATTGATTGTTTCACTCCCTTTCTGAAATTAAATGAATGAATGCACTATAAGGTCCCTCTGTACAATTAGGGTTATGTACCATGACCGTCTTGATAATCATATAGATGTTGATTCATTAAATGAATTATAGAGGCTGGTGTTTGGATGAATATCTAAAGAGTTAGATAGAGGACTCATCAAGCACCGTCAAATGATTATTAAGAGATGATCTCCAGCCTAAGTAGGAGATGGCAATCCTTTCTCACAAAGGTTGATATCTGACCGACCTCTTGATGCAGGTCCTCTGCATGGGAATAGTGATTCGGAGGTGTCAGATTAGTTATGTCAAATGGTTGACATAGCGAGATCGAGATAACCTAAGTCCTATGTTGAATGTTGTCACAGCATAGGCACACATCCTCTGACCGGAGACAGATGTGTTACTATATGTCTGAGTGTGTACATTTGGCAGACCAATAGGTTGATGACCTAACCTAGGTCTATACACCGGTGAGCAGGTGTGCATGTAAAGGCATATGAGTTATACGATCTCTCAAAGGGATCATACAGGTTCACTTATGAACTGGAAGACATGAGCTCACTCATGAGGTATTGGGATCGATCAAATTCCATGCATGGTCGTCATGCTTTGGAAGCATGACAAGAATTTGAAGGTAAGATATATGTTTTGGGAAAGCATATCCTGATTCCCAATGACCAAGATTGAGAAACTTGGTGATGAAATCTTGAAGAAGAAATTGTAAAATTGATGTTCATCTTCAGGTTGATCATAGGTCTTCAAGTATGCAGGATGTGCAGGTATTGGGAATACCTAAGGGTGATGTGATCATAAACGATTGTATAACCATGACGCTTCCATTCCGAGGGAGTGATGAAACATGTCTGGATTATAGCGACTCCTCTCAATAGAGAAGTATCTTGATCTTGGTCCAAGTGTTGGACATTGATCTGAATGCGATTCAGATGCAATGAGAAGATTAAGTATACGGACTTGATTTAATCAAGCATCTATGGGAGGTCTGTGAGATCTGGATTTGAGATGAGATCTCCATATCCAAGTCACTATACGTGGAACAATACAATCGCCCTTTCCTTATCTCCAAATATTTGTGGAGAAAGCACATTATTCTTGAAGGAGTTCAGGAATAATTCCTATGATGAATTTTGTATCCAAGCAAGAAGGTCTTGATGATTAAATGAGATTTAATGATCAAGTATAATATGAATGAGATTTATAGTGTGAGAATGAATATCCAAGATAATTAAATGAGATTTAATTATCAAGGAAAAGCAGATCGTGGATAGTGCTATCCATAATATTTATGTGTATAATGTGATTTATAATATATTAGAAAGAGAGAAGCTTTGTAAATAGCATTTGCTAATTGTTAATGTGAATTGGATTCATATTAAGCAATTAATTGGAAATGTAATTTATAATTTAGTTTGGGTTGTGGATATGATTCACATTTTTTCCAATGGCATGATTGAAATATTCACTAATTAATTTGGAATTAATTTGATGGATATTTTTGCAATAAAAGTTATTGCATTTTTTTAAGAAATAATAGGATAAAAATAAAGAGGAGATAATCACCACCAATGAGGTGGCGTCACTAATAACCTAATCATAGGTGACGCCCCCTAATTTTAAGGGGTGATTTATTGTCCTCCTTTTTGTTATCTTGTTATCTCTTGATAATTGATTTATGTTAAATTAAATTATGTTGATGATAATGCAACATATATTTGATTTAATATAAATTAATGTTTTTGGTTTTTTGGCCGACAATCATCATGACCGTTGATTGATACATAGATCAATCTAGCCATTGATTCTATGTATGCCATGGATTGAGATCCATTGGATCCCAAACTAATATATAAGGAGGGCAACCCTAGCCCTTTGAGAATACATCATAGAGCATGTCTCTCCTCTCTCTGTCTCTCATTCTCTCCGTCCCTCTCTCTCTCTCTCTTAGGTTGTCGTCCACCTTGTGCATTGAGAGATAGCTTCTCGCCTTCGCATCGACTACTCGAGGATCTCCATCTTCTTTAGGACAACTTCGTCTAGAAGGAGACGTCGGATTTCATTGGACGAAATTAGGAGGTTCAAGGCTTAGAAATTCATCAAGCATTACGGGAGGCTCGCGTCTCATCATCGCGCCCGCAAGTGCTGTCTTCGTAGATCGGACTTGAGCCAGGAGGATCTCTTACTTTAGAGATCTCGTGATCACAACCATGCTTCGAGAGGTATTTCTAATACTTTGTGATTAGATGAAACGATCCAAGAAATGTTCTTCTGATCATGTGGTTTCATCAAATGATTTATAATTTTTAAATTCCGCTGCACCTTACGACTAGTGTGACTAGTCGCCCCGATCGCATGAGATGCGATCATCATGCTTCCGTGATGCGCTTGAGGATTCTCCATATCAGGGGTCTTCATGGGCAATACGACAAAGTCAACAGTGTAGCTTATTCCCTGAATCCAAATGACAGTGTTCTTTAGAATACCCTTTGACCTCTTGAAAGATCCATCAATAAATTGAATGATCAACCTGGTTTTCTTGGGAGGCCCTAAATGAAGAGATTGTATCAATGAGAACGATATTATGCTAATTAAAGCACCGCTGATGAATCCACGATTCATCACCTTTATTCTTTTATTTTAGCCTCTTTTCCTTAGTCAAATACCTGTAAATACCCATTAATTCCATAAAATTACCTTTTTGCATGCATTTGTTAATTATGCATTTTTAACACTTTTTGTACATAAATAAAAGAATAAAGGAGAAAAGAAAAAGAAAAGGATGTATTTATGCAATAAATACAGACTGACCCAAACCCCGAGAGAAGGTCAAGACTTGACCTGATCGATCAGGAATAAAGTAGGGGGAGATAGGGTCTTCTGTCAGAAAATCCAGAAATATCTTGTACATATTTTTCATGTATATTTGTACAAAACTTATATTATTTTATTTGTACATAATTTGACCTCAAACTACAATTACTTTTGTAAATAAAAGTTGTAAATAAAATTGTGTTGTAAATAATAATAATATTTATAAAATAAAATATTGTATATATTGTAAATAATTACACCCAGAAAAAGCCGCAGATCGATAATTGAATCATCAATTCCGGCTCCATACAAGCTCAAATTAAACCAAACTCACTTCCATAATACTATAAATTAAATTATCTTTCAAATGGCTGTGGTTTCGTATTTTTTGGAATTACGGTTAAAAAGTCGGTTTTCCGGGGTGTATTGTGCAGTTTACCCATATATTTGTTGTATATAATTATTAATATTTATTTTTACATAATGTATATATTTTAAATATTGTTTTCAATAAAAATAAAAAATAAAAAATAAAAAAAATATTTTATAAAAATTATTTCCTTATTTGCACCTATATACATCGTATTATATGTATATAATATATGTAACCAACTAACTTCCTTTTATAAAAACCACCAAAAAATTTAATTCTCTAACTATAATTAATTAATTTAATTTAATTCCGAATTTTGTATTTATATATTTGATTTTATTTAATTTATTTGATTTTATAACATACCATATATATTAGATTTGATTTCATGCCTTTAATGGCCTCCATTAAGGTGGCTAATTAATTTCCAATTAATTAATTAATTAATTTAATTTATTTATTCCAAATTTCGTAATTAATTACCTAATTAATTTATTAATTTAATTATTTTATTAATTCATCCAATAAAAACTTTCCACATTTGCCCATACCTTCCTTTTTCATTTTTTTCTCTCTTTTTAATGGGCTCCTCCTCCCTCATTCACACTTGATCTATCTTTGGCGGAGAGGAGCCCGATTTCCGAGAGTTTCTTGTTAAAGAGGGTCCTAGCCTCCGATCCAGTCGGTGACAGCGATTTGAGCTTCGTCGAGGCCATCATGGCGTGTCCGAACCCCAAGGTGAGATCCACTTTTATTTCTTGTCATTTCTCCTAGGTAAATTGTAGGCTTAGATTTTAGCGTAGGTGTAGTGATTAGATCTTAGAATTAAAAAAAATCTCCACACATTTTCGCCCAACACCGATTTTTCATCTCATCTCGTGATCTCCGCATTTCATTTCTACCTCGCATAACTTCTCACCTCCGACTACGCACAGTGGTCGGAGACTCGGATCCATTCCTCACATTTCCACCGGATCCCCATCCACACCTCCTTTTATTGTGAATATATAAAAAAATAAAAAAAATAAAAAAATCATATAAGGTTTTTTCCTGTTCATCTTACAATTGTTTTTGCAGGGAAAACTTAAAAAAAATATTTTTCTTTTCTCTCTAATCTCTGTTTTGCAGGAGAATAATAAAAAAACACAATAAAAAATAAATTTTTTATGTATTTACATTTCCTGTTTATAAAAAAAACACAAAGAAATTCTCTTTTCATTTCTGTTTTTTTATTACAGCGCATATATACAAGAGAAAAAACAAAAACAAAAAAATAAACAGGTTTGTAGCAGGTCGGCCGGCCTACCCCCGCCGCTCAACAACCTACTTGCGCCGCGGGGTCACCCCCTCCGTCGTCATCCCAGCGGCGCGGCCAGCGCAGCCGCTCCTCCTGCCACTGCCATCACGCGCCGACACCATGCCCACGCGCCCAGTCTGCCGGCCCCGCCATCTCCAGGTCCGCGCACCCCCGCACGCGGCCCTCCACGGCTCCATCCCGACCAGCGGCCCCGCGACCAACCGCCTGGGCGGAGCTCCGTCCCGCGCTGCAACCCAATCCCCTTGCCGCGACACCGCGACTTCCTGACCTTCCTCCCCCGCGTGTCAGCGGCCGGCGAGCCAACCGCCCTCCCCCTCACGCGGATCCACGCAGGCGCGCGTACGCCTCGTGCCACATCTGAAGTCGACCGCGCGACTCCCGCGTGCGTGGCCCTCTCCGCCGTCCGCCACCTCCTGCAAGAAGAACCACCGCCATCTCAGAGCGCGGCCCAGCCGCCCACGCGCTCGCGCCCGCTCCATCCCTATCCGTGAGGGGCGACGGCTCCCCATTTGAAAGAACGAAGAAGAACAGAACCCTAGTTGGGATTAAAAAAAAAGGTATATTGGAAAATTTACAAAAAAAGTCTCTGGTGGTCTACATAAGTGCACATCAATCCCTGCCTCCAACTTGGTCATGTGACATGCACATGCTATCTGGGTAAATTCAAAAGTTACTCCTATAGTATATTTATTGTTATAATTTCATGCAGAAACTTTCAGTAATTGTGTTTCAGTCCCTGCATTTCTAGACAATAAACTTTACATGTTATTTTTGATGGAATAAATATTTTTATATATCTAAAAATTCTCAAAAAAATTGTGTGTTATCCTGCTGTAGTCTTTTCCATTGTATAAATTTTTCATCCATTTTTTATCATTTGATATATTTAAAAAAATAAAAAACGGTGTCTTTTGTCTTCCTGAAATTTGAAAATTCATAAAAATTAGAAAAATTGTTTAAAAATTCCATAAAAATTTCTGTAGGTGTATTTTGTTGTGCTTTATTTTTAAACCAATTTTTGTGCAATCTTCATTTATAAAACTCCAAAAAAATGCAAAATACAAAAAATCTCACAAAAAATGTAGAAAATTCTAGAAAAATCCAAAAATAGTAATTTCAGTTCTTGATTGTAGATATTGTCTTGTAGTTTACATTTAAAATAATCTTCAGGAGTTTTGAGCTTTTAAAGAATTTTAAAATTGAAAAATACTCCTGGCTGTGAATAGTCTCTTTTCTTTCTACTGTTTCATTTTTATAAAATTCCAAAAATATCAGAAAATTACACAAAAAATTACCAAAAATATTTTAAAATATATAAAACATAAAAACATTTTCTTTGGACTTTTTTGTATATTTTTGGTTATTTTGAAAAATAAAAAAAAGGTTGTGTGTGCTTTTTATCACTTGTGGATATTGTTTGTCTTTTAAAAATTAAAAAAAATATATAAATTCAAAAACCACTAAAAATTAAGTTGGAAATTTGACTACTTAGTTTTTCAAACGTGCTCCTTGTGTTCGACCCTGGTCGCTATACCAGGTAAAAAGAATAGCGAAAGCTGCTTACATTTCTGCTTTTATTGATTCATCTTTTTCCAAGTGGTTTCATACTTATTTTTCTTGTTGACCGAATCCCACGGTTGAGAACAACGACATCTTTTTGCATATTATTTATCCTCTTTTAACCGCGTGGATTTCACGTCATCAGAATGGCGCCGTTGCCGGGGAGCCCGTCTTTGTAGTTATATTTCATTTTTTGTGGTATTTGTCTATCTATATAATAATTGTTTTCTGACATTCTCTCTTGGATTTTTGTGCGAGGTACTGCTTGGACGACTTAAAGTTTCTTTTTAGAGGACCCGCGCAGGAGGAAGAGCAGAGAGGAGAAGAAGTTTTTTATTTTTTTGAGATAGAACAATTATTCTTGTAATAATTTAGGATTTTGAACTGTGGACACTTGGACATTATTCGGGGTCTGTTTCGCCAAGTGCCGGTGCACTTGGGGGACCTCACCGCTGTTTTTCGCTGGGTTTGTTTTCGCATTTTTTTGTTGTTTCTCGCAGTTTTGAGCTTCTGGCCTTAGGATTTTTGCTTGACTGTGACGTAATAAATAGGATCCAAATATCTTAATAACATTGCATGTACCTATAGCTCGGTAATTGGACCAAGAATAAAAATCTAAAAAAAATAATTGATCCACTACCTTCGAGCCTACGCGCTGCGAGCCCACCCTGCCAAGCGTAGCTCCTGAACTCGATTTGTCGAGAGGAGGAGGGGTGTGCCTAGACTGGACTCTTGGAATAGAGGCTGGTGGTCGACTAGACGTTCTTTCGAGTAGAACTGCTTGCTTAGTTTAAATTTCTGTATTTAAATTTCTGCGCGGATCATATTTCATGTAGAGTGCTGGAGTAAGGTACGCATTTTCTATCTCTGCATGCATCATAGTTTTGACCGTGCATTGGTATTTTCGACTTCCTCCCCCTATTTCTTGGACTCAAATCATTCAAAGAGGAAATCAGAAAAGCTCGTTAGGCGTTGTTTTTGAAAATATCCAAAAAATTCACAAAATCAAAAATTAAAAAAATTGGGACTACTAATTGAACTTGACTCTAAAATCAAACGTAATTGACCACTTCATTGTATTGGGAGAGCAATCACCTCATTGTTTGCGCTTGTACTCGCTCGCGTATACACTAAGGAGTAGGGCTCAAATCCTATTCAAGCCTCCTAAGTGTTTGTACAACTTTGTCTTCTCACTAAACTCTTAAAATTGAAAAGATAAAGACCGAATCTCACGGTCAGATTTGTGTTGAGTTGGTGAACTGGGGGTTTGCTTTGTGTATTGTATGTCGTTGGCGTGAGTCGATTACGTTCATCCTCTCTAAATCATTAGCAGTCACATTCTATCTCTATCCTTTCCTCTCTCCCTTATATCTATCTCTCTCTTCCACCATCTCTCACCCTCTCTCTTTTTTTTTCCCACCTTCTACTCTCCCACCCTCCCTCCCTTCATTTCCCTCTCGTCACGATGGGCCGCTTTCCATTCCAGCCGGATTCTGCGGCTTATTATCTTCTTGCCCATCATTCCCGCCCACTCTCTTGGGAGATCGGAACCCCATCCGATTTCCCATCTTCTCCCTACCCACCCTCCCATTTGGGACATGCTGTGAGTGAATCCCGCAGAGACCAGATTGACTAAATAAAAAACCCGGGCATTCACCTTGATGAGATGAGAGTGCATCCCATAGGCGATCATATGGTTCAGTTGCGTGATTTAGATGACTTCTATCCTAGGATGATGGATGAGAGCATATATCAAGAAGCACACTCCGCTTCTACTTTGAGACCATTCATTCTGGATTTAGAGTTAATTGATATTCTGCCGAAATTCTTTGGGGATGTGCATGAGGAACCATATTTACATATCGAGGAGTTTGAGGAAATTTGTGGATCACGATCATATTCCGATATAACCTCTGAGGATATGATGTTGATCATCTTCCCATTTACACTTCAGAGTAGAGCCAAGAGTTGGCACAGACGATTGGGAAGGATGATTACTACATGGGGAGATTTACGATCATTATTTTTGAAGAAATTTTACCCCTAGTGTAGAGCAGAGATGATGCGGTCGTGTATTCGTGATTTTCCAGTTAACCCCCAGAAGCCATTAATAGATTCATGGTTGAGGTTATGAGAACTTGTGAGGCGATTTCCGGATCATGGATTTTCTATGACTGACCTTATCCATATCGCCATGAGGGGGAGGACCACAGAGCAGATTGCATATGTCATTACCTCGTGTGGTGGTTCACACCGCAGTCCTGACCTGGATTTAGTTGAGACCATCTTGGGAACACTTTCCGATCTTCATATACACGAGATGATTTATTCAGGACAACACATGAGAGAGAGATGACAACAGTTGCGTGTGTGACACAACATTCCGATTCAGGCATCACACACCGATCAAAGGATATGGATGCTGACACTTCTCAATTGATGGATGTGTTGCCTACTGTTGTGAGTTCCCAGAGTCGGACATTGGTTGAGGACCAATTGGATTTATAGTCAGATTTTGAGGCAGTCCCGCTCTGTCACGTAGAAGATTCGTCGATTCTAGATCTCCTAGGATCCTAAGAGATAGAGGAGGAACCCACATCTCAGCCATCCTCTGAATCTTTCCAGTATCCATATGCAGTTGATTCAATATCTTGTCTTCAGGAGATCTTCTCATATTCGGAGATATATTTGGATTCATCTCAGCATAGAGAGCTTGATGAGGGACTGATTTCTGAATCTTTCCAGTATCCATACGCAGTTGATTCAGTATCTTGTCTTCAGGAGATCTTCTCATATTCGGAGATATATTTGGATTCATCTCAGCATAGAGAGCTTGATGAGGGATTGATTTTTGATTTGACAGACCTTGCTAGTCCCATATTTGAGCCATGTGTCCTCCCATTTGATGAGGTCGATATATTTTTGGAGGACATGACATTTGACAGCATTGATCCTCAATTTCTTGATGATTCGGCATTACTCCCCGAGGGTTATCTGCGGGAGGATGCCATGGACCATAAGTACTTGGTTTCACTTTCTGAGAGTGCATCCGATCTGTCAGATCACGAGACCGAGTATTTTGATATTTTTGATAATGAGTTTGATGTTTCTCTCCTCGACGACCCTCGCGAGGATGACCCAATCTTTGAGGTACTCGATGAATTCACTGATTTGTCTACATTATATACATCGAATATCAGCCTTTATATTGAGTCTCCTGATCATGACCTTCCATATCTATTTGAGATTGTGATTAACGCAGAGGATTCACTGATAGATCCTTCCTTCTCCATGTTCGACTTCTTCGGCTCTACCCTTTCACTCCATACAGAACTTGAGCCGATGATTTCTTTTATGCTACCGGAGCCCGACTTCATCTGCCCATATCTTTACCTGGTAGCAAACACCCGCCTGATTGTTTATCTGGGTGTTATCATACTCTCTTGACTCTGTTGACCTCGTTGTTGTTCTCCCACCGAGACTGCAATGACAGTACGGTATTCGCCTGACAGATGTCGTCCTGAACCTTGACACAGCGTTATCCTAACATTTGCGCCCAGCTAGGGGCGTAAACTCTAGCGCTTGTTGAGAGGCGCCTCAACATTGATCGACTCACATCTTTATAGACCATCTGTCCATATCATACATTATTTATGTCTCATACCCCATCTCCATCGCATGATCATTCCATACTTAGGGTGTACTTTACCCTAAGTATAGGGGGGGTGTCAGACTTGTGATTTTTCGTTTGATTCTTTTTACCTCTGTTTTGCTGCCTATACTTAGGGATATTTTACCCTAAGTATAGGGGAGGTAGACTCTGTATATTCATCTCCTCGGTTTTCCCTTTGTTTACAGTCTGCTATACTTAGGATTACTTGATCCTAAGTATAGTGTGATCACTGACTCCTATTGGTTATATTCTTTTATTCGTTGTTGTAGTATACTATTCTTTTCACTTTTCTATACGCGGCACGAGTTATGTCTTTCTTTCCAGCTCTTTGATCACTATGAGGACATAGTTCAAGCTAAGTATAGGGGGTGCCGTATATATTGTATATATATTTTAGCCATAACTCGTACTTTCATATCTTTAATATGGCTAAAGTACTTTGTAAATACTAAAAAAAACTAACTTACTAACTAAAAAAAGAAAAAAAAGAAAAGATTCAAATATTTCCTCAAAAGTCTTTTTGTATATACTGATTAATAAATCAGGTTAAAATATTTTCAAAATATTTTGAAAGTAGTTTGAAAATCTATTTGAAAAATCTTTTGAAAACTATTTGAAAAATGTTTGAAAAATATTTTCAACCTTTGTAAAAATATTGTGGTTTGTAAAAAATTTTCTCTTTGTGTGAAATAAAGTTATTTTGTAAAAACTATTTGCAAATGTTTGGAAAAATGGTTGAAAAATTAGTTTGAAAATCTATATATACTGTTTGAAAAATGTTTGCAAAATAGTTTTCAAATGTGTGTAAATGTTTGTAAAATTGTGTGCAAAATTATTTTGGACTATAGTTTTCAATACTATTTGTAAAATTATTTTCAAATAAATTTGAGGAATATATGCATCACAAAAAATGAATAAATTAAAAAAAATGAACTATGTATATACTTGTATAAATTACTCAAGTTGTAAATTCTTGTATCTTATTCTTGTAAAATAATCAACTCACTTTTGTGTAAATATGAATCTCATCCCAAAAAAAAACTTGTATATATTTGTATATATTATTAACTTTTTGCATTAAAAAAACCTTTTGCATGTGCATCATTTTTCAAAAATCCATAAAAATTTCAAAATTTTGAAAATGATTTCACAAAAAGATTTTTTTTCTTTTCTTTGCTTGTACATACTTTCTTGCATTTGCATTTGCATAAGCATTTTTCAGGATGATTTTGACATTTAGACTAAGTATGGAATAAATTTGAAGAATGGAGCTTAGTTGGACCTTAATGCACTTAATTTCAGAGGAACCTTATAAGATTTGGAGTTAAGACTTTTCAGGTCCTACTGACTTAATTCTTTGAGTCCATAAGACTATGTTCACATGTCATCTTGATAAGTCTAAGTAGAATATTTAACAACACACACATGATTCTTTCAGACCGTGGCTTACCTTGGACACTGCACTTTACACGTAGCTCTTCATGGATGAGGTAGTGAGGGGGCAAAATCTTTTGGCTTGGGGTAGCAAATGAGGGTAGTACATCTAGGCGGAACCTCTCGTCCTCCTCTAGGGAGGGAAGTGCGTCTCAACCTAGTCTGGTGATATTGAGGTCTAAAGACAGGAGCTGTGGGGTTGTAATAATGCTTCAAAAGAGGGATAGTCTACTAGCTCAAGAGGAAAAACTCCTTATGTACATGCTGCACCTTGTATATATTGTAAAAAGAAAGAAAAAAAATGCAAAATCTCCAAAAGTGGACAGGCTTGATAGAAAAATAAAATGCTTGTAAAAAAAGAATAAGAGCTTCAAAGTCATATATTTGTGAGCTTGCAGCGGGTGACATGGCTACACTGGCCATGCATCCAAGGATAGGTAACTACACTGGTTACCGTCCATTCTCTTCTCCATCCCCTCTTCTTGAGCTGGCTGTACTTGAACTTAGAAGGGAATATCCCCGCTCCTTGAGGAAAGAGTTGCCAGACCGGGTTATTAGAGTTACCTTGTTGAGAGAGGCTGTTTCTTTGCTACTTTTGAGATGAGGAGCTATATTTCACTTACACGTATAAGTAAGAATTCATAGTCATAAGAATTTGTGTCTGTAGACTTTTTCTGATCTGACTGTTGAGGACACCTGAATAGGAGTCTTATGGTACTTAGAGGCTGTTAGGTTTTAATTCTATTTCCCATTAAGGTTCCGACACACTAATAATCCAAAGGTCCGACAGAGCTCCAGACTACATTTTTATGAAGATAAGTTTGAAAGTCAACATTGTTCTAACTTCTTTCCTTTTTCTTTTCTTTATTTTTATTTTCACTTATTTTTCAAATAAGTGTTTGCTAAGGGACTAGCAAAGGTAAAGTATAGGGGAATGATGAATCCACGATTCATCGCCTTTATTATTTTATTTTAGCCTCTTTTCCTTAGTCAAATACCTGTAAATACCCATTAATTCCATAAAATTACCATTTTGCATGCATTTGTTAATTATGCATTTTTAACACTTTTTGTGCATAAATAAAAGAATAAAGGAGAAAAGAAAAAGAAAAGGATGCGCAATAAATACAGACTGACCCAAATCTCGAGAGAAGGTCAAGACTTGACCTGATCGATCAGGAATAAAGTAGGGGGAGATAGGGTCTTCTGTCAGAAAATCCAGAAATATCTTGTACATATTTTTCATGTATATTTGTACAAAACTTATATTATTTTATTTGTACATAATTTGACCTCAAACTAATTACTTTTGTAAATAAAAGTTGTAAATAAAATTATGTTGTAAATAATAATAATATTTATAAAATAAAATATTGTATATATTGTAAATAATTGCACCCAGAAAAAGCCGCAGATCGATAATTGAATCATCAATTCTGGCTCCATACGAGCTCAAATTAAACCAAACTCACTTCCATCGTACTATAAATTAAATTATCTTTCAAATGGCTGTGGTTTCGTATTTTTTGGAGTTATGGTTAAAAAGTCGGTTTTCTGGGGTGTATTGTGCAGTTTACCCATATATTTGTTGTATATAATTATTAATATTTATTTTTACATAATGTATATATTTTAAATATTGTTTTCAATAAAAATAAAAATTAAAAAAATAAAAAATAAAAAAATTTTATATAAAAATTATTTCCTTATTTGCACCTATGTACATTGTATTATATGTATATAATATATGTAACTAACTAACTTCCTTTTATAAAAAACACCAAAAAATTTTAATTATCTAACATTAATTAATTAATTTAATTTAATTCCGAATTTTGTATTTAATTATTTTATTTTATTTAATTTATTTGATTTTATAACATACCATATATATTAGATTTGATTTCATGCCTTTAATGGCCACCATTAAGGTGGCTAATTAATTTCCAATTAATTAATTTATTTATTTATTTATTCCAAATTTTGTGATTAATTATTTAATTAATTTATTAATTTAATAATTTTATTAATTCATCCAATAAAAACTTTCCACATTTGCCCATACCTTCCTTTTTCATTTTTTCTCTCTTTTTAATGGGCTCCTCCTCCCTCATTCACACTTGATCGATCTTTGGCAGAGAGGAGCCCGATTTCCGAGAGTCTCTTGTTGAAGAGGGTCCTAGCCTCCGATCCGGTCGATAACAGTGATTTGAGCTTCGTCGAGGCCATCATGGCGTGTCCGAACCCCAAGGTGAGATCTACTTTTATTTCTTGTCATTTCTCCTAGGTAAGTTGTAGGCTTAGATTTTAGCGTAGGGGTAGTGATTAGATCTTAGAATAAAAAAAAAATCTCCACACATTTTCGCCCGACACCGATTTTTCATCTCATCTCGTGATCTCCGCATTTCATTTCTACCTCGCATAACTTCTCACCTCCGACCACGCACTGTGGTCGGAGACTCGGATACATTCCTCACATTTCCACCGGATCCCCATCCACACCTCCTATTATTGTGCATAAATAAAAAAATAAAAAAAATAAAAAAATCATATAAGGGTTTTTCCTGTTCATCTTACAATTGTTTTTGCAGGGAAAACTTAGAAAAAATATTTTTCTTTTCTCTCTAATCTCTGTTTTGCAGGAGAATAATAAAAAAACACAATAAAAAATAAATTTTTATGTATTTACATTTCTTGTTTATAAAAAAACACAAAAGAAATTCTCTTTTCAATTCTGTTTTTTTATTACAGTGCATATATATAAGAAAAAAACAAAAACAAAAAAAAATAAACAGGTCTGTAGCAGGTCGGCCGACCGACCCCCGCCGCTCAACAGCCGACTTGCACCGCAGAGTCACCCCCTCTGTCGTCATCCCAGCGGCGCAGCCAGCGCAGCCGCTCCTCCTGCCCACTGCCATCACGCGTCGACCCCGCGCCCACGCGCCCAGTCCGCCGGCCCTGCCATCTCCAGGTCCGTACACCCCCGTGCGCGGCCGTCCACGGCTCCAGCCCGACCAGCGGCCCCGCGACCAACCGCCTGGGCGGAGCTCCGTGCCGTGCTGCAACCCAATCCCCTTGCCGCGACACCGCGGCTTCCTAACCTTCCTCCCCCGCGTGTCAGCGGCCGGCGAGCCAACCGCCCTCCTCCCTGCGCGGATGCACGTAGGCGCGTGTACGCCATGTGCCACATCTGAAGTCGGCCGCGCGACTCCCGCACACGTGGCCCTCTCCGCCGTCCGCCACCTCCTGCAAGAAGAACCACCGCCATCTCAGAGCGCGGCCCAGCCGCCCACGCGCTCGCTCCCGCTCCATCCCTATCCGTGAGGGGCGGCGGCTCCCCATTTGAAAGAAGGAAGAAGAACAGAACTCTAGTTGGGATTTAAAAAAGGGTATATTGGAAAATTTACAAAAAGTCTCTGGTGGTCTACATAAGTGCACATCAATCCCTGCCTTCAACTTGGTCATGTGACATGCACATGCTATCTGGGTAAATTCAAAAGTTACTCCTACAGTATATTTATTGTTATAATTTCATGCAGAAACTTTCAGTAATTGTGTTTCAATCCCTCCATTTCTAGACAATAAACTTTGCATGTTATTTTTGATGGAATAAATATTTTTATATATCTAAAAATTCTCAAAAAAATTGTGTGTTATCCTGCTGTAGTCTTTTCCATTGTATAAATTTTTCATCCATTTTTTATCATTTGATATATTTAAAAAATCAAAAACATTATCTTTTGTCTTCCTGAAATTTGAAAATTCATAAAAATTAGAAAAATTGTTTAAAAATTCCTTAAAAATTTCTGTAGGTGTATTTTGTTGTGCTTTATTTTCAAACCAATTTTTGTGCAATCTTCATTTATAAAACTCCAAAAAATTGCAAAATATGAAAAATCTCACAAGAAATGTAGAAAATACTAAAAAATTCCAAAAATAGTAATTTCAGTTTATGATTGTAGATATTGTCTTGTAGTTTACATTAAAAATAATCTTCAGGAGTTTTGAGCTTTTAAAGAATTTTTAAATTGAAAAATACTCCTGACTGTGAATAGTCTCTTTTCTTTCTACTATTTCATTTTTATAAAATTCCAAAAATATCAGAAAATTACAAAAAAACAAAAATATTTTAAAATATATAAAACACAAAAACATTTTCTATGGACTTTTCTGTATATTT
Organism: Ottelia alismoides; assembly: GCA_037367405.1. Lineage (NCBI taxonomy): Eukaryota > Viridiplantae > Streptophyta > Magnoliopsida > Alismatales > Hydrocharitaceae > Ottelia > Ottelia alismoides. Next base: position 235,643 of record JAZKJV010007525.1, on the reverse strand, counting down.
TTGGTTATTTTGAAAAATAAAAAAAGGTTGTGTGTGCTTTTTATCACTTGTGAATATTGTTTGTCTTTTAAAAATTAAAAAAAAATATAAAAATTCAAAAACCACTAAAAATTAACTTGGAAATTTGACTACTTAGTTTTTCAAACGTGCTCCTTGTGTTCGACCCTGGTCGCTATACCAGGTAAAAAGAATAGCGAAAGCCGCATACATTTCTGCTTTTATTGATTCATCTTTTTCCGAGTGGTTTCATTTATTTTTCTTGTTGACCAAATCCCACGGTTGAGAACAACGACATTTTTTTGCATATTATTTATCCTCTCTTAACCGCGTGGTTTTCGCGTCATCAACCGCCATCAAGAAGAGTGTGATCACATGAATAGTCAAAGATGATGTATCTAATGAATGGTGGAGCGGTGTTTCCTTTCCTAGAAGAAGGGTGATGGGTGATGGCATGGGAAGCGGCCATGGTCAAGATATGACACTCAGCTCCGCTCCTTCGCTTTCTCTTCTTGGGTTGAGTAGACAATAAATGGGTCAAGTCCTAGTGAAGTGGGGCATCAATGATCTCATGAATAAAAACCACCACTTCATGTTCGATCAATAATTTTTTGAATTTTCGGATCTCCTCCATACAAGGGAGGAGATCGAAGTCAGCATATATACAAGGATGACCAAGAGCTGTCAGTACAGTGTCAACCTTGGAGTCAAATGTGGGAACTGATGTAAGTAAGTGTGTGGTCAAATGGACTGGCCAAGGTGGCCTCTCCTCAAAGTCTGAATCAACAATGTATCTCCCAAAATCTTTTTGTTTTTTTTGAAAATTTTTCTCATTTATTTTGTATTTTGGGTGATTGAAATCTCTCATAAGAATCCTCTAGTAAACCCATATCATCAAATGCTGAAGTGTTATGGTGGATCTTATTCATGCTACTGAGGTCATCAATCCTCTGTCTCATATGCTCCATCATCTGGGTCAAGTGCTCAAGGGTGGACTCCATGAAAGGTTACTCCAATAGATCAGTCTTGGGTGGGTGAGATGGAGGAAAATGTGTGGGTGGTGGTGGGTAAAAATCCGAGGTCTGACATTATGACTGAGACGGATATGTATAAAAAGAAAAAATCAAGAGCAAAGTCCTCATGATAAAATGGAGGTGGATTGGCTGGAGTATATGAGGGATATGCAAAGTCCAGATAAAAAGCACTCTAGTTAGCCATTTGTAAACAAAAAGGAAAATGATTGGGAGAACACACAGTCAAATCAAGAGATGTGAGAAAAAGGAGCCAATGTATAGTGAAGATCGAGTATACACAGAAGCTATCACAAACAAGTATACACAAATCAAAACCTTTCAATTCACCTATTCAACATAGTGAAGATCGTGAAAGCTCGATCTTTTTATCGTGTCAATTTTATAGTTAGGTGAGAAGACAAAAATTGTACAAGCACTTAGGAGGCCTGGGATTGGGACACTAACCTTAATGTATACGTGATCAAGTCAAAACGAATACAATGACGGGGTTACTCTGCCCAAAATAAGAATTTTCTTTTTGCATTATTTTAGGGTCGAGTAATATTAACAGTCCCAACTTTATTTGTTATCACTTTTTTATATTTTTAATAGAAATGCATGAGCCTAAAGAGGACTCAATTCCTTTAGCAACTTAGGTGATCAAAATCAGAGGGAGAGAATCGAAAAAGCAATGCGAGGCGAAATCAATGATGCATGCTAAGTAGAAATGCTCACCTTGCCTCGAGCTCTCCTCATGCAAGGATTCCAAGCAGAATTGAAACCTATCTATATGCAAATGCAAAGCTGATGAAACCCTATATGAGAATATACTATTAGCGTAAAGAACAATATGCCAATTATCTAGAAATGAGACCAAGGTCCGATCTTCGATGTACCTGGTGCCCGTCACAGCGAGTCCTACATGCGCTGTATGCGACCTCTCTCAGCATGCAGTCTCAATTCCAAATAAATAACAATCCAAAATTTGACTAAGTCCAAGTGGTAACTGTAGGTGCATGAAATGGTAATTAGGTGTTTGGCCTTAATCTATCATCAAGAAATCCTAAGCTAGGGCTCAATCACAAAAAATAAATAAAATAAAATCATGAAACAAATAAAAAGAAAAGTGACAAAAAGTACGAAAAAAACTGATGAGGCCCCCAAGGGAACAATCCCTCCGACACTAGACCTCGTAAAGTGTGAAGAGTCCTAGATTGTCATGAATATTAGAGTTAGTGTTTCTTTCTCTCTCTCACACTTAAATTACATATTAAATAAATAAAAGACAAGTGAGCACTATCTTTGAAAATCCTCCAAATTTCTTATGTTGCTAAGTCAAAACACTGAATCGACTTCATGTGGGTACATGTGCTCTATGAAGAGGGCCTCCCTCGATCAACGATCCTCACAACAAAGTCAACAAGAAGAGGGTGGTCAGACAGCTCAGAAAAATAATATCAAAATAAACAAAAAACAAATGGAGGAAAATATAGACAAGCAAAAAGACGCGGGTAAAAAGCCAATCTACATGGCGTTGGTCCCCGACAACGATGCCACTTGATGACATGGATTTTACAAGGGTAAAAAATGATATCCAAGCGGAACTGAAGATATCTAGCCACTGAGGCGACCTCTCACAAAACCCGCGGTCAATCAACAATCAACCTACACAATGAATAAATAAAGCAAGTCAAGAGAGTGTGAGTCAAAATTTATTATATCACACTAAAAATGTATAGTGACAAGCAAGTAGGGGTCGAACACGAGAAACGAGGGTTTAAGGCAATGTAAGATAAAACAATAAATAACAAGGAATTTGTATTTATAGATATTTTGCCAATTTATGATTTTTGTGGATTTTTAATTATATATATTTTATAATTTTTTAATTGTTTTTAATTTTTGTATTTTCTGATTTTTGTACTCCATTTTATTTTAATTAAGATATATAAATATTATTTATATATAAAGAGGAAAGGGATCCTACTCCTTGGAGTAGGTAACATACGTACTCCATTCTATTTCTTCCCACTTCTTTTTAATTTTTTTAAATGCTTACAAAGATTTTCAAAAACATCCCTCCAATATGTCATTCAAAGTTTATCAAAAATGGAGATTCATGTCCTCCATAGATTACTAAACAAATCTAAGACCGTTAAAATTACCTGTTCTTGATGAAGGGCATAGGAGTCTCCATTTCTTATGAAATTTAAATGACGTACTAGAGGGATATAGTTATGAAAATCCTGCAACTATTTTTCAAAAAAATAAAAAGAAGTGGGAAAAAAGAGAATGGAGTAGTTAAGCCACCTACTCCAAGGAGTAGGATCCCTTTCCTCATGTATAAATATAAATATAAATATAAATAAATATGTAAATATAGGCTAATATATATAAGCAACTAAAAATAAACAAAATACATAAAATAAAATCTTTTTTGTTTTTAACTAATTTTTATTATTCTTGTAATTTTTTAAGGATTTTTGCTAAATATTATGGATTTTTGAAGTTAAAAATATCCCAAATCAGGGATTAATAAAATAGGATGAATTGAAATGGAAATTAAAAATAGAAAATAATATCTAAAATATTCCAAATCAAGTTAACAGATAAATAAATATATAAAGAAATTTATAAAATAGGAAACGATATTTTTTGAATTTTTAAGATTTTTTCAGAATTTATAAAGGTTTTTGGAGCCTTTTGATTAAAAGGAGTTTTCTTTTTATATTTTTAGGTTTTTATGTTCTAGAGTTGTAAAATACATAGACAAATAAAATTTTAATTTTTTTCAATAACATTTTATAATTTTTTGGTATTTTATACTTTAAACAGGGCAAAAATGTACTCTTTTCAATATTTATAAAATAATTAAAGTGTGATGCCCCCGGATCCAGGTGCCCGTTTACGCCACATTTGTAATATAAGATTATCTAAACATCACATTAAGATATGAAAATTAGGGAAAAATTTTCGCGCTGCTATTGCTCTTACATTTGGCATTCACATTCAATAAATATTGTATCATCCATAGAAAAAAATTTTCAACAAGTGCCAGCAACAAATCTTTTCATTAATTCTCAAAAGTATTTACAACAAGTACACGAGAGCTGACAGTACATTCATATATCCCAACATATTCAGAAGAGAAAGAAAAGGCATTTTACATTAGAATAGAACAAAATCTACAACAAAAGATGTTGAGCCAAAAGTGACAAGAGAGTCGTACCGTCTAGTATAAACTCGATCTTTAAAAGTCATCAACCTGCTATTGTGTTGCAGGCTCCTTGTCTGCCAAAACATGGTAGGAAGAAGAGGTATCGGCGAGCGCTGGTACACCTATATTTCAAATTATAAAATAAGCAAGCATTTAATATGGATACAAAAGAAACAAGTAGAAAGGCATAACAATCAAAACTTACAACTACGTGTATCCCACTACCCCCTGTATGTCACATTATTATGAATTAGTTAATGATATATGCATAATTTCCGTAATTTCCTTATAGCCTTATATATATGTAACAGTTGATGACTCATATATATACATATAATTATTAATTTCTAGTTATTTATAAAACTAAAATATAAGGTTTTATAATAAGGATGATTTAAGTTTTGAACTTATTCTTAATTATATTTAAATTCTTAAGTTAATTAGGTAGTTTGTGGTCTTAGTCGGTGTGTGACCTCACACTCCGACTCTAAGGCATGAAAAAGTGTCTTAGGATTGGGGTGCCTTCGTAGACATGTTGTGTTGTATAATGCATCCTAACTAAGTTCCCAACACGCCCACTTAACTTAATTATACTCAACTCTAGTCAAAACAACTTATACTCAACTTCCTCTCTTAGACAAGATCTATAACACTTCTCTCTAAGTTCAACTGACACTCCCCCAAATGTAACCCCAGATGATTTCAAATGTAACATCACCAAACCTATTGGCAAAAAAGTTATTAGAAAGCGGTGAGGTAGCCTCCTAAGAGGCTCTTCCGTCTCACCCCCTCTAATTGGAAGTGAGGTCCAATAGAGGGAAAGGTCTACTCCAAAACTACGCCCCAAAGATGGGTGATAGAGACTCTTCAGAAAAGTCACTATAAAAACAATCCCGACCGATAACGGGCAAACGAGATAGTACGAAAAACTAAAACCGAGGATCCCCCGTCTGAGTGTCCTAAAACAAAGGCTCAGAAGAAATGGTCAAAAGTCACGATCCCAAATATGCGTAAAACACTGCAAGCTCACATAAAAACCGTGAAAGGAATGGGATCATAGACCCGTGCACTTGGTGACCACTGCCCGAACTGGGCTTCCTATTTCCCACCCAGTTGAGGGTCATCGCTCCCTCGCATAATCAGGCATAAGAGTCAACATGACCGACATTCGTTACTGTCGTCATTGCTTCCAACATTTTTTTTGCTCGACAGCTTAATCCTTTCAGTAGTTGGTTGAACACATCTAGGCTTTTATTGTCAACCTAATTTAGAAGTGATCTATAGTTAGTAAACCATACATAATTGTTTGATTATGAAAAATCACTGATCATTGATTACTTTATTTTTATTATTATAATTTTTCAATCCATCTCTCTCTATAAAGGGTTTGTAGGACCACTTGTTTGGATTATTATATTATCCAAAATATAGAGATGCAAACATAGAAGGTAAGTGGTGTTCTGTACTACAGATGACAATGTGAAGTCATTAGGTTATTTCGAAGTTCAACCAAGAAATTTAAATTATATTAAGTATAACTGTATAATTAGTTCTAAGAAATTTCAAAGAGAGAAGATCAATACATGTCATGATTTTTGATATTAAAAGCCATCTTATTCCTCTGGAGAAGTTACTTAATCACCCAAACCCATTTTATATGTGTAGATCATATTTCTTTAGTACAGTTATTTTGTAATATTCTGATGAAATTGTTACACTTAAAACAAACTATTTTCATAGAATTTAATTTAACATGCATTCACAGCTTAATGACCGATGTTAATCGTCCTTAGATTGATGTATATTGTTACCAATCTCGGAGTACCCTTCAGATTGATGCATTTGGGAGGTTGGTTGATGGAGTTACCAAGATGAAAGACTGATATGACTTCCTCATTCAATTTAACTTCATCTTCAGGATGTACTTATCCCCTTACCTCCTATGTAGTTTCTATAATTATAGTTCAGAATAACAACAGAATCACATATATATTTTAAGTCAGACATTGGGATTTGATCTGCAAATGATTCTAAAGTAGTTTCTAATCTTTGATTGCAGTCCCACTCTAAACTGGGAAAGGATAAATAGCATTGAAAAAATATGGAATAGTTTTCTTCTTTTTTAGAAGGCAACATATATGAGAATATAATTTACACCCTGTTATAGATAGAAAATAATGGCATTATTTAGGACATGCTTTCAAGATACAGAAACTATGTACTAAAAAAATCCATTTAACTTCATAATTTCAAGAACCTTAAGATTTTTCAAGTTGATTTCAAAACACACTATTATTAGAGGAATTATGATGAAATTTCAATAATCTAACATTCAATATATACTTTGAGAATGCTGGATTAACTCAATCTTAGCAACTTGTTCAAAATAAACTTAGGTGAGATAGTATATGGATGGAAACAAGAAGGGGCTTGATTGTTCATTCATAGCATCAAGGAGGGAGGTTATGGAACTGTACCTTAAACCTCAAATTTAGAGGGTTTCCTTGACATGCAGGATTATCTCCAACAACTGTAGCTGCTAGCTCTTCTTGGAGCAACAAAGATGGCAGAAGAAGCTCTAATAGGAGAAGGAACAATAGCATATTTTGAGAGATTTGGCCTCTCACACGGTTGGAATTGGGAGAATGAATGATAATTTGGGGAAAAGAAATAGGAAAGAAGGGAGGAAGAGAAGTAGCAGGGTGCTGGAGGCTTCCAACAGTTGAAATATTTGAGGAATTGGGGGTCTTTTGGTGACATTTATAAAGGAAAAGATGGCTTAGCTACTTGCCAAATTTAATGGGAACACAAGCGAAGTGGAAAAGGAGAAAAAGAGGGAAAAAAAAGAAAAAGGAAAAATCCAAAGGTGCTATAGCCTGCAGTAGCAGACAGTAAAAAAAACAAAAAAAATTGTATATATTTTTTATTTATTTTTCTCTCTTATTTTAAAGTCATTCGTAATTGCAAGTCGAGCCTCTGATTTCGACGCGTACTGGCTTGATTTTATCGTCTTTGGACGTGATCAAAATGAGTATAATATTGATATACTTTTGATCGGGTTTGGATGCCTGGAATTCTTGAGATACGGTTTCGATTTGAGTTAAATTTTGCGATTTAAAATTATCAAACGACATCCGATTGACGGACGGTCAATTCCGTTGGTCATATTTCATTGAATCCGATTTTTAGGTGATCTAGATTTATTTTACGATTTCCGATTTCACGTCACGGCTTTTTCGGGCACGCATCATGATGTGATCAATTTTTGGTCCATTTTTCCTGAGCGACATTTGATTCACGATCAATTGATCGATTTGAGTCATCTAATGCCGACTGACAACTTTATTTGGTTAAACGGACCCTAATCGGGTTGAGTTTAGGTTTGTACGAATCCAGATGTTACATAAATTTCCTAGAAACGAAAACTAAATAGAGGGCATGAAACTACAAGCAACCAAGCATCTTATTCTATTTTTTGAGATTTATTGGAGCATGGATGATATATTTAATAAATAAAAAAATGCATAAAAATTAGAGAACTAGTAGGGGCATATATGTAATTAAAAAAGTCCAAGTCCTTTCTGTAATTTTTCCAAAAGAATTAAACTGGAAAGTCCAAATTCCAATACCCGAGAGGGTGTACCTGTAAAAATGCCACCTCATGTGGGACGACATGTGAGGTGACGTGGACTGAACTAGAATACAAATAATCAAACTATGAGGGTCTTTTTGCAAATATTACAAAAATAAAATAATGACAAATGAATGTTTGTGGAATAAACAATAAAGTACAAAAATTGCCAGTGAAAGTGCAAAATACCCAACTCTTGCGTAGAGACGGACGGTTTGATGGGCTTCATTGATCCGCGTGTCCGCACCACATTACACAATGTTACTTCGTGCAGTAACGACCCTGATTAGATCTCAAAGAGGAGATCAACGGTGGAGGCTCCTTCTGATCCGACATTAGTTGCAATGTAGGAAGAATTTCCCTTGATCTAACAACATAGGAGGGTGCTAGATGAACTGGGGACGAACTTGCCTCTGGTGAGTTTTGATCGGTTGTTGTGTGTTTCTTCAGTGACCAAATACTCCACCGACGGCCGCATTTTACTACGGAAGCTCCCGCAAAGCTCTAAGGTGACTCAAAAGCGCCCGGAGCCCGCTGAAAAGGGCTCTAGAGCTCTATTGTGTTCATGCACCTAGAGCTAGTTTTCCAAGTCTGATCTTCCACCTAGAAGGGCTCCTTCATACGTTGACTTGTCCAAAATGAAGAAGGGGTTGAGGGCAAAATGCCTTGGCACTATTAGAGGTGAATGGAATCGGAATGAGAGGGGGCAAAGGCTATTCTGACGAGGCAACGGAGTTGGAAAGCCTAATTCTAGATCCACGGTAGATCTAGTTGGAAAGCCTTTGGCGAACTACGAAAGGGATCTTTAACACTAATTCAATGAATCAAACACTAATCCAAATGCACGAAATGAAATCTACGGCTAAAAACTAATTAAAAAGCAATTAATGGATACCTTAACTAGCTGGAGCTAGGAGATGCATAGCTCACGGTGGCGCTCTGTCGGAGATGGGTGGAATCAACCCAAGAGCCACTCCTTCGATCAACCTAAAAGCTAGGCAAGGATGCTGTCACCATCCTCAAACCATGAAGCATAAAAAGGAAGGGAGAGAGTGGCTAGAAGGGATTAAAAAAATGGAAGTAAGACTGAGGAGGGAATATGTACCAGTGATGAACAGAGGCCAAAGAACGAGGAAGAACGGGCGACTTAGTAATCCAATCCTCGAGGTGATCATGGCACGTGAAAGAGTGATGCTTGAGGAGAAAAAGACATGAAGGAAGCATTCCGAAATAGTGCTTGAATCAAGCTCCAAAATCGAAGACAAATGGGGTCAAATGAGGTGTATCAAAACCTAGGACCTAAGTCAGATAGTTGACCAAGGTCAAATGGAAGGGAACCCTGGTTGCTCCACGTAGACCAACCAGACAAAAACAGATTCAGAATTATTTAAAAAATCGATAAAATAATAAACGATTTTATTAATTTTAAGTAAAAAAGAAAAGAATGTAGATTATTTTATGTAGTATTTTAATATGATTTTTATTTATTTATCTGAGTTAATATACTACAAGTTAATTTTTGGGGGTATTTTTGTAGGTATATTTACCTATTTTTGGTTATTTTTTTATGTTGTACTTTTTATTTTAATATTTTATAACTTCTTTTTTATACATAAATATATTTTTATTTTATTTTTCTAATATATTTTGTACACCTAAATAAATAAGGGTATGGAATGTATTTATATAATTATAGGTATTTAATCTATGTATTTTAGTAAATTATTTTATTTTAATGTTTTATTTATGGTTTTATTATAGTTTGAATATGAACATATATTATAAATAATATTTATAAAATTATAAAAATAATAAAGAATAAATGAATATTTTAGAAAGGTATATTGTATAATAGGGGTCCAAAACCTAACTTTCACACCATAACTCCAAAAAATATGAGACCATATTCATTAAATAGCTTACTAAAAGTTATATACAACTGGAGATTGGTGGAATCAACCTAAGAGTCGTTCCTTTGATCATCCTATAATCAAGGTTAGGACGTTGTCACCATCCTCAAATCATGAAGCAAAAAAAGAAAGGGAGAGAGTGGCTTGAAGGAAATTCAAAAATGGAAGGTAGATCGAGGAGGGTATATGTAACTGTGATGAACAGAGGCCAAAGAACGAGGAAGAATGGGACATTCAGTGATCCAATCCTCGAGGTGATCATCGTGCGTGAAAGAGTAATTGATAATCGAGATTTTGTGGTCGTGTTCATCCACAAGGCGGATCAACAATCATTGAGATTACTTCACACTAAACCCCAATTAATAAAAAATTAACCCACAAATGATAATCAAGAAATTAAAAGCAAATGTGGATTTAAAATTTATTTTATTTAGCTCTATGTAGAGTGCGGAACACATGGAGCAAACGAGTAGATTGGGGCAATGTAGCCCAAAAGTAATTGTGAAAGTATGTGTATATTTTTATGTGTATTTTTTATTATTTATTTATTTTATTTTAATTTTGATTTTATATTTTTTATTTTGATTTTTAATTTTATGTTTATTTTTGTATTTTCTTTTTTCATTTTTATATTTTATATTTTCTTTTTCTTTTAATTTATATATAAAGTTATATATAGGATATACATACAATATAGGCTACAGTAGAGATAAATGTTAATAAAAATAGTCAAGAATAAGAAAATGAACTATTTTTGTGTTTTAATTTTTTTACTAATTTTGTGATTTTTTTAGGAATTTTTGCTAATTTTTATATATTTTTAAAGTCAAAAATACACTAAAACATGTATAAAATAAATACCTGAAATTAAAATGGAGGAGAGAAATACCAATAGTATTAAAATTACTCCAAATTAATTTTAAAATAAAGATAATAATATACAGAAAAATATAAAATAGAAAACATAAAATTTAGATTTTTTAATTTTTTATATTTTTATAAATGTTTTAAGGATTGTCAATTTTGGGCATTTTCTTTTCTAAATTTTAGTGATTTTTGGTCTGAAGTGTAATAATACATGAACAAATAAAATATATTTTTTGGAAATTTTTTAAAATGTTTTTTATATTTTTATGGGTTTTCTATTGCAAACTAGGATAAAAAGACTCACTTTTGATTTTTACTAAATAATAAAAGGGATCCAAAATACAAAATAAAAATTGGGCGTGAAAGTACAATGAGACAAGAGTCTCTAACTATTTTTTGAGATTTTTCGAGTTTAATTGCTATTTAAAAAAAATACAATCAACAAAGAGAAACTACAATACAAGTAGGGGCATTAATGTAAATAGTAGAAAGTACAGGGGCTTAGCAGCAATTTCACTAAAAAAATAACACATGAATATAATGTTCAAGGACCGAATAGAAAATCCACAAGCTGCGAGGGTCCCACTGGACAATTTCCAGTACCTCATGTGCGCATGCACGTGAGTGACGTGGCCAAGGACCTAAATGTAATTACCAAAAGTTTCAGGGGCTTGGTTGCAAAATTTACAAAAAATAAATACAAAGCAAAGGAAAGTTAAGTATTAATTACTAAATACAAAAACATGTGGGCTGAGAAGCAAAATACACACTCTTGTGCATGATCAAACGATAGGGAGCCGTTCACATATGCACATGGCAGCTCAGAGGGAGGTGATGACGCTTCGCAGGAAACAACACAAATTTGATCTCTGATGTTGATCGGATGGTGAAGGGCGCAACAAATCCAACGGCAACTGCTGCAACTAGGAAGAGGCGTTGATCCAATGACGAAGAACCAAGGGGGAAGAACAGGGACGAACTCTGCCGATGTAGAGTTCGCCAAGCTTGTTCTCCCTCTTCCGATGTTCCGTTAAGCTCCAAAATGGCCTCAAAGACTCCTGCAGGTTGGCTCTAATGGTTGGCGGTGTCAAAATGGGCAGAAGTACACCGGAGGGCCTCTACGAGGTCATAGAGGGTGGTGGGCCCAAGTAGCTCCGACCAAATGTAAACTCACCTCCAGGCGATGTTTGGGCATCCCACCCGCACAATAAAGGTCAGAACTTCGGGGGTAAAATGCCTCGACGTTCAGAAGGGTGGAATGGAGGGTTGTGGTGCATGGCGGTGATGTCAAGCGAGGCGGTGGAGGAGGGACACCGGAGTCCATATCCACAATGGATCTGGAGGAGTGAAGGTACCTAGGATGTGGTGAATCACGTAGGAAAAGGTGGGGGTGGTTTGATGATCGGTCAACGGTGGAGCACGAGGGAAGATGCGCGTCGAAGCTCGGCTCCGGGGACCTTCGATGGCAGATTCTATGGCTAGAATGTGTGGTTAAATGAGAAATGAAAAAACAAAACTTAACCTAATGACCAATCTAAACAAGGGAGTACAATTAAAAATGAACCTCACCGGCCTAGACCAAGAAGCACAACCTCGATGCCGGCATGCGGCAGAGGTATTGGATTCAGCCACCTCAATTGCTCCTTCGATCCACCTAGAGGACGATGAACCACTTGTCACCAGGTTCTAGCCATTGGGTAAAAGAAGGGGAGAAAAAATAGCCTAAATTGGATTGGGAAAAGTGAAGAAGGTCAGGGAGTGGAATTTGTACAGGTGACGAGGTAGCTCAAAGAACGAAGAATGCTACTTGATGCATTGATGCACAACCCAAAGCAATGCTTGGGCATGTATCACCAATAAACGAGGAGCAAAAGTCATCAAAGACTAGACTCGAAAGGATTAAAGGTCAAAAAAAATCTTGAATTGAGGCAAAAACGAGGTCTTACAAGGCACCGAAGGCGGGTCAGAGAGTTGACTTGAGTCACCTCTCAGCGACACCTGGTTGGTCTACGTGGACCAATAAGGAAAAACCTCCTAGAAAATAATGAAGAAATCAATAAAAAAATAATAAATGGATTTATTAATTTTAGGTTATAAATAAAAAATATTTATTAATTTTCAAAATATTTTATTATGATTTTTATTCATTTTTAGAGTTTTTAAGTTTAAAGTATTGGTATATTTATCTACGTATTTTGGTCTTTTATTTTTAATTTATATTTTTAATTATATTATTTTAGTGTATTATTTTATAAAATTATAACTTATTTTAGATACATAAAAATATTTTTATTATATTTTTCTGATATAATATATACACTTAAATAAATAAGGCTATTTATTATATATGTATAAGTATATGTATTTTACCTATGTATTTCTATATAGGTTTTATTTATGGTTAAATGGGGCTCCCCCCTAGGGGGAGCTAGCTTGGCTTCCCCGCACCATTTCACTCATTTTTATTTTTTTTGAAAATTTCTTCCCTAAATAGTCATCACTATATCTCTATATTATGTTATTCAAATTTGATGCGAAACAGAGACTCCTACGGCCTCCATCCAGACAGTCATTTTTTAACGGTAACAAAATTACTAAAAACTATCCCATCTGGATGAAGGCCATAGGAGTCTTTGTTTCGCATGAAATTTTAATGACGTAATATAGGGATATACTGATGAAAATCCACAAAAGAAATTTTCAAAAAAAAAGTTAAAAAAACGGGCGAAATGGAGCGGAGTGAGCCAAGTTAGCTTCCCCCGTGGGGGCAGCCCAATTTTACCCTTTATTTTATTGTTTTATTTAGTGTTTTATTCCTATTTTAATATGTACATATATTATCAATCATATTTACAAAATTATAAAATTATAAAATTATAAAAATAATGAATAATAAATAAAAGTAATATTTTAATCGGGTATACTATACAATAGGGGTCCAAAACCGAACATTCAAACCTTAACTCCAAAAAATATGAAACCACCTTCATTAAATAGCTTATTAAAAGTTATATAGAATTAAAGGTCATTTTGATATATTTTGAGTTTTTATTTGAGATATATTGTTCTGGGAAGTTGTGATTTTGGAAAATTATTCTCAGTATAACTTTTTCTCTGTATATTATCTTTGTATGGAACCAAGTTTGTATTTTTCTATATTTTATTGTATACAACTTTCATGTACACAGTTGCTTTATTTGATGTATAAAAAGTGGAAAATAAACTAGGTCTCAAAATGAATTAAGAATGAATAAATAAAAGGGATTTTTATTGTATTTTGGACCCTTATCTCCCCCTACTTTATTCCGTGTCGACCTCGTCATTAAGATGACTGGGAAGTGGAGTTTAGGGTCATAAAATATTTTTGATATTTTATTCTTTTTGTTTTCTTTTCTTTATTCAATATTTTTGGCATTAAAAATAGTATTTATACACTATTTACATAACAATTCATGGATGCTAAATTGCCTAAACTAATGGTATTTACACGCATTTACTAGGGTATTGAGGCCAAAATGATAGAAGAAAGGTGATGAAATGGAGATTCATCATCCCCCATACTTGCCTTTGCTAGTCCCAAGAAAACACTTATGCAATAAGTGCAGAAAAAGAAAAACAAAGAAATGAAAAAGAAAGGAATTGGATTTAGTTTAATTCTCAAACTTGTCTTCACAAAATCAAAGTTTGGAGCTTAAGTCGGACCTTTGGAATTTTAGTGTAGTCAGAACCTTATTGGGAATCAGATTTAAAATCCAACATCCTTCGAGAATCCCAAAACTGTTCTCAAGTCTCCTCAGTAGCCAAGTCAGAATACTTCAACTCATATGTGAGCCCTTACGACTATGGCTTTGACTCGTATAGTGTACGTGATAATGGCTCTCCCCAACTGAAATAACAAAGAGACTGACTACTCCAGTACGACAACCTGGTGATTCCCCAATCCATCAACTCCTTCCTCGAGGAGCAGAGTATTTCCTTCTAAGTTCGAGTGACAGCCGACTCAAGAGGAGGGGGTGAAGAGAAGAATCAGTGATAGCCAGTGTAGCTACCTATTCTTGGATGCAAGACCAGTGTAGTCAAGTCATCCAGCTGCATGCTCACATGATTTGACTTTGAAGCTCAAGCTTGCTTATTAACTATACAAATATATACACTTCGACAGTCATTTTATTTTCAATCAGGCATTTCCACTTTTTTTGGAGTTTTTTTTTCTTTTTGCTTCTTTTTTTTGTAAATACTATATACACCAACGTTTACATAAGAAGTTATTCCTCTTGAGCCAGTAGACTATCCCTCTTTTGAAGCATTATTGTACCCCACACTCTCCTATCTTTAGACATCAATGCCACTGGACGGGTTGGGGTGCACTTCTCACCCTAGACGTGGACAAATGTTTCCACTTGTATGCATCTCATACCGGCAAAACCAATCTCATCACCACTCCAACTAAGTTGAGCCATGTGAAAGGTGCAGGTGTCAAAGTTAGGTCATTATCAACAAGACTCGTACGTGTGCTCAGAAATACTCTACTTAGGCAGTCAAGAATCCATTCAACTAAGTCTCGTGATCCTCAAAGAATTAAGTCAACTAGAACTGAAGTACCTCAATTCCAGTTCCTATAAGGTTCATGTTATTAGGTAGATTTAAGGTTCAACAAATCTCCAATCTTCATTGATTTTACATAGACTTGTTCAATTGTCAAACTCCTGAAAAATGCGAATGCTATGCAAAATGCAGAAAATATTTTTGTGATGCAATTTTCAAAGTTTTGAACTTTTTAAGGATTTTTGTAAAAGATGATGCATTTTGCATTTTTTGGTATTTATCAAAAAGATTTTTGCAAAAGTTTTTGGTATTTTCAGTTTTGCAAATATTTTTGTGATTTTTAAAAATAAAAGATTTTGGATAAAAACTGGGTACAAATATTTACACGGCGATAGATCTTATATTTAGAAGAGTTGGGTTTTAAGAATTTACAAGGGGTAAGTGACCAATTTTATAGAAATATATATAAAGAATTGTAGGGTCATATATATATATTCCTCAAACTTATTTCAAAATCATTTTACAACCAATTTTGAAATCTATAGTCCAAAATAATTTTTACAATATTTATTACAAATATTTACACACATTTGAAAATCATTTTACAAAGTTTTTTCAAACATTTTACATAGATTTTTTTCAAAATATTTTTGCAACTATTTTCCAAACATTTGCAAATTATTTTTCAAACATTTTAATTTCTCTCAAAGAAAAGACATTTTCAAAGAAAAATGTTTTTACAAAGGTTTAAAATATTTAACAAAATGTGTTCCAATAGTTTTCAAAAGATTTTTCAAAAAGATTTTCAAAATATTTTTCAAACATTTTGTAAAAAAATTTTTTTACCTAATTTGTTAATCAGTAAGTACAAAAAGAATTTGAGAAATAATATGCATCTTTTCATTAAGTTATTTTAATGAATTAGATAGTTTTTTAGCCATAAGTATTATTAAAAATCCGAAAGTACAAGTTATGGCTTAAAGTATATACGTTGTATATACGACCCCCTATACTTAGCTTGAGCTATGTCCTCATAGATCAAAGAGAAAAAGAGAAGACGTAATTCGTACTAAGTATATAAAAACCTAAAGAATAAATGAATGAATGAACAGAATAAATGAATGAGAAGTTGATCGTCCCCCTTTACTTAGGATCAAATAATCCTAAGTATAGAAGTCTATACATAAAGTAGAGAGGGTCAAGGGTGGGAATGAACATATCGTACTCAGATTGTCTCCCCCTATACTTAGGGTAAGATATCTCTAAGTATAGACAAGAAGAGGAGAAAATGGAGCAAATCAAAGAATAGAAGAACTCGAGGTGCGTACCCCCTATACTTAGGACAAAGTATGCCCTAAGTATAGAGGATTAACAAAAGGGGACGACACCTTTTTGATAGAAAAAGAAATATGAAAAGGAAAAGAAGAAAAGAAGAAAAGAGATCTAAAGACAGAAGAATATATAAGAGGATGTAATACCATGCCCCTATACTTAGGGAAAAAGAAGCCCTAAATATAGACAACAATAAGAGTGATGAAACAGAATGAAGACTGAACACTTGCTCATCCACCCGCCCTAACTTTGGACGAAGTACGTCCTAAGCAAGGCACACACGATAATGGGGTGGATAAGCAATACAGGAGATGGACAGAGGATAAAAGAAAGCGAATATACAACATCGTGGATATACATAGGTCAAGAAGGTCGAAAGAGAACCTTCTCGCGGGACCAATGAGAGATTGATCTGATAAGGTGCATGTCGATATCGAGGTCCACAGTGGACGGGAGACGATCATGATCGACCTGGTGAAGATCCTCAGCAGTCGTAGGATAAGAAGGCACAAACGGGTCAGTGGAAGTAGTATGGCTAGGTCTGGCCTTGGGTGTCTCGCTGAGATCAAAGTGCAATGGGACAAACCCATCATCAAAAGAAGTAGAGTCAAGGTCGTCCTACGAGGTGTCTTCTAGGTCAAAACAAAAAGGGACGAACTCATCTGTGGAAGTAGTCGAATCATGTTCATCCTCTAAAGTCTCAATCAGATCATCATTCTCATCAAAGGCCCAAATTCCTTGATAAAAGCAACAAGATCAAATTCAGCCTTAGTCTCATCAAAGTCTGCCCTCCGCTCTACGGTGTCGATCGTGTAAATCATGCGGATGTCATCAACACAATGCCAAGCAGCAGAAGAAGAAACTCTGAGGTCCATGCTTTCCGAGTCTTCCTCCACACGGAGGAATTCTCGGGTTTCAGTGGAATCCAACATGCGGTAAAAGTCTCTGATGGTCTCGTCAAGGTCATAGTCCTTGGTTTCAGTTAAGATAGGTGAGGTCACATTAGGTGCATGTCTCTAATCACTAGTAGGTGCAATGATGATCACCTCGCTTTAATTAACGGGACGGAAGCGAATCTGTCCTAATCCATAGTCAATAATGACCCTCGTAGAGGCGAGGAAAGGTCATCCCAGGATGATTGGAGAGTGCTCCCCAATGGAGGTTTCCATGGGCAATACGGTAAAATCACCAGTGTAGCTCATGCTCTGAATCGAAATTAAGAATACCCTTCAGCCTCTTTATTGATCCATCAATAAACTGAATGATCATCCTGGTTTTCTTTAGAGGCCCTATGTAAAGAGACTGTACCAGTGAGAAGGGTATGATGTTAATCGAAGCACCACCATCAAGGAGAGTGTGATCCCATGTATGGTCATAGACAGTGCATTAGATGAATGGGGTAGTTGTGTTCCTTTCCTAGGAATAGGGCAATGTGTGATGGTGTGGGCAATGACCATGGTCAAGATATAGCTCTCTGATCTGCTCCTCTGCTTTCTCTTCTTGGGAAGAGGAGGAGATAAATGGGTCATGTCCTGTTGAAGTGGGGTTTGAATGATCTCATGAATAGTGGCCAACACTTCAGGTTCGGTCAACATTTTTTTGAATTTTTGGATCTCCTTAATACAAGGGAGGAGATCGGAATCATCATATACACAAGGTATGCCAAGAGAAGTATGTACACTGGCATTCTCAGGGTCAAAGGTGGGACAAGACATGAGTGAATGTGTGGTCAAATGATCTGGCAGGTGGGCCCTCTCCTCAAAGTCCGAATCAACCATAGGTCTCTGACGAGTCCGGAAATCTCTGCTTTAAAGGGTTGTTTTTATCTTCGTGTGTGAAAATAAAAATAATGTGTTGTTCGTTGTAGGCGGCGATCGGAAACGGTCAAAAAATAACCACAAATTTTTAATCAATTTCAAGCAAGTGGTTTTTATGTTTATTTTACTTGGGCAAGTCCCAAGGTCGATCACAAAAAGGCAAAGGAACAACCTAGAATTATGTCTATCCAATTTCGTGTTCGGTTTTCGATGCGGTTTATTTTTGGAATTTTTCAATGCAATAAGTGATGCAAAATGTAAATTCGGCAAATTTTAGGGACAAAATCATCAAATACATTCAAACTATGTCCGAAAAATACGAAAATTGGGCACAATGTAAATGATGATGAAATGAATGCATTGTAATTTTTTTGGAATTTTTAGATGCAATATGAATTTTTTATGAATTTTTAAATGCAAACAAAATGATTTTCAATATTTTATTATAATAAATATTAAACCTGCTTATTTCCGAGATATAAAATTATCTAAGATCTATCACTAAGTGACGGATCTCAGAAAAATTCTAGACCTCGAAAATGTAGGGTTTAATAATTATTAAAAATTAAATAGTGAAATAGGCAAAATGATTTTTACAGAGCAAATTATGCATGCAAATGCAAATCTTTTTTAGCATAATATCAATCACAATTAATTCTACAATATGTGATTTTTCGAGGATTTTTAGAGTAACGGGTAATCAAATATGAATTTTAGAGCACAAACTGGACAAAATATATAAATTTCCATGAAACAATTAATTATAAATTAACCACTGATCATAAAAATACCCACAATAGGTCAAGATGTAGAGAATTATATAAGGAACACAGTGCTATTTTTCTAATAATTAAATAATGTCATGTAAAGGTTCAAAATTAAAGGGAAAGACAGGGGTATCTATGAAACAAAAAATAAATAAAATGAATATAAAAAATGCAGTGGGGGGCCAACTTTCAATTACCAAGAACTGGAGGGTGAATGTTGCAAATTTTCCAGAGGGTCACGTGCAGCGTACGTGACCTCTGGCTGGCTGGGCTGAAGCGTGAAAAGGAGAACCTCCAGGGGGGCGCTGCAATTTACCCCGCGGTCACGTGCTGAGCACGTGACCCAGGGGATGATGTCACGTTGACGTCCCCCCGCACGCGCCTCGCACATGGGGGGTATCGAGCTGGCCCTGGTCCTGGCGGTGTGGCGAGGCGGAGAAGGGGCTCCGGTCGTCCTCTCAGGCGGAGCTCGGCCTTTCGGAGCGAAGGCGACGGAGGGGCGGCTGTGCGCGAGCCTTTCGCTGGTGGAGACGCCTGAAGATGACCGGCGACTGGTGAGCTGGGGGTGGTGTGAAGTCGGTAAAGAAGGCAGCAGTCGATGAAGGATCTAGCGGCGTAGTCGAGGCGGAGTAGGCAATGACGTCGGCGATGTCTGGCGGTCGATGGAGTAACGGAGGCGATGGCGGCCGATGACGCGTCGTAGCTGAACTCGACAT
This sequence comes from Ottelia alismoides, assembly GCA_037367405.1. Classification (NCBI taxonomy): domain Eukaryota; kingdom Viridiplantae; phylum Streptophyta; class Magnoliopsida; order Alismatales; family Hydrocharitaceae; genus Ottelia; species Ottelia alismoides. The sequence goes on along the minus strand of JAZKJV010007525.1, from coordinate 215,831 downwards.
CGGTGGCGGAGAAGGACCGGCCTGGAGTGGTGAAGTTGTTGGCATCGTCGGGGAAGATGCAGCGCAGGCGGAGCTGTCGGAAGTTGGAGGAAGATGCTCGGGAAGACCGAAGGAAGAGAGGCGGAGGCGAAGCTTCGAGCGGAGAGGAGCTCGGAGGCAGAGAGAGAGAGAGAGAGAGAGAGATAGAGAGAGAGAAAGTGAGATAACCTGGAAGGAGCTCAACGGCGGTGCGATGGCCGGAGCGCGCAGCAGCAGCGGGGGTGGAGAAGCTTGCTGCAACAAGCTCGGGGAGCTTGGATCTCGCCGGAGTCGAGGAGTTGGAGGGTTGTTGATGAATCTCCATTTCATCATCTTTATTCTATCATTTTGGCCTCAAAAACCCCAGCAAATGCATGTAAATAACATCAATTTGTACATAATAGCCTTCATTATTCATTGTATTAATTATACATTAAATAAGGTTCTTAACGCCAAAATTATAGAATAAAGAGAAGAAAAGAAAAAGGAATAAAATATTTAAGATATTTTATGACCCGAACCCCGAGAACAAGGCCAGCATGGAATTGGTCGACAAGGAATAAAGTAGGGGGAGATAAGGGCCAGTAGTACAATAAATACCTCATTTATTTATTCATTTATTTAGGCATTCTTTGACACCTATTTTGTACATAATTATTTATTCATCAAATAAAGAAACTTTGTACATGAAAGTTTTAGATAATAATGTGAATAAAAATACAAAATTGAGTTTGCCTAAAAATAATACTCAATGTGCATTTTATACACAGAATAAAAAGCCAGAATCTCAACTTCACAGACCCATATCTTGCAAATAAAAACTCCAAATCACTCAAACTCACCTTTAAATGTATATAGCTTTCCAAGAACTATTTAATAAAATTGGTTTCATAATTTTTGGAGTCCATCTGCAAAAGTTAGATTTTTGGCCTTCATTGTGCAATCTACCTGATTAAAATATTCAATTTATTCATTGTCCAATATTTTTATCAAATTATATTTTTAGAAACTTGTAAATAATGTGTATAATACATGTACATATTGAGATTAAAATAAAACTAAAAAGGATTTATAAAATAAAATAAGTCTATGCAAGGTAATAGGCATAATACCTATGTTAAGTATATATCTAAATAAAGAAGGGAAACATTCTTTAATTCTTTCATATTTTTATAATATTGTAAATATTACATATAACTTACTAAAAATACAAATCTAAAATAAAAACCATGAAAATACATTAAATAAATAAAGTATATATAATACATCGGTAAAAGACCTATAAGTATACCTACATATACATATACCTATTTATTTAAATATGAAAATAAACTCATAAAAATTAAATAAAAATACCCTCACACTCACAAAAATAAATTATAAATTTATAAAACAAGATAATAAAATAATAAAATAAAATAAAGAAAATAAAAAAATACACAAAATACATGTAAATACATGCATAAATACATTATTAAAATAAAACCATAATAAAATACATCGAAAAATTAAATAAATATCATAAATAAATACTACATGAATTAATACACATTTTTCATTTTATAAGAAAATTCTAATAAAATCATTTACTATGTTAAATAAATCATTTTAGAATAAGGTTTCCTGTTTTGTCCTCTAGCATCCGAGGTGGACCAATGGGGCGCCAGCCTTTGTTGACCGCCCAGTCAACTATCCCATCCGGGACCTGACGTCTCAGAACTGTCTTTTCCCCAAATTTCTTCCCTTTTTTACGGCCATCTCATCCATTGATCGCGCTCGCGTTCTTCACAAGAAATCATCCCTGATGATCACTGATGCCCGCCGATATCTTAGACCAACATGATGCTCAGTGGATTAATCAATAAACGTCGGTCAATAAGGGTCCATCCCGGTGTTTATAAATAAGAAGCTCCGCCCCCTTCTTCAAATTTGGCCAATTTCATCCACCCAAAAGCCTTGAACTTGATCCTGGGAGGTTCCTCGTGACAGGGGGAGCATCTCAGCACCTCGAATCGGCCGGAGGAGGGATACATTTTGACGCGGCGGAGCTCCGGCGTCCGTCCTGCTCCCTGGTGGCCCCCAGGTATAAGAGCTATCCTTTATCGCTTTTTAGGTAGATTTTAATGTTAGCTTTTCATTCCCGTGCTTAGTTTAATCTGTAGTTATGTAGTGTAGCGTAAAATCGCCAACTCGAAGTTCGTCGGAGCTCAGCTCCGGCGACTTCTTCACTGTGACATCGACCGTCTCCGACCGCCATTTCACCTCTCACCTCGTTCCCCATCGCATTGTCCATCTATTGGTCATCTTTGTTCAACCAAGGACCCCCAGTCCTTGCGAATCGGAGCTCCACTTCCGCCTATCACCGGAGCTCCTCTGCCTCATCTCATTTTGCGCCAGAGCTTCAAAACCCGTGGTCAAGGAGATAGCCCTCGTTCCCCCTGTTCTTCCTATGCAGGTCAAAAGACGAAAAGAGCCCATCTGGGCTTGATTTGAACCAGGAAGAGGCTCCTGGAGGTCCCGACCTTCATCGACCTTGTCCGAGCTCCTTGGACCTCCAGGAGCCATGGCAAGACCATCATCAGACGCGGGAGGCCTCCAGCTACGTCCAGACCATCTCAGATGCGAGGGAGAAGCCCGGAGGAGCCCAAGCTTCATGATCGAAGCTCGCCTAGTGCGAGCTTCTTCCCTGTTCCTCCAGACACCTCCCTCGCAGTCCGATCAGGAGGAACGTCCCAGATTGAACGAGAGTCGTCCGATGGAGTCGTGTCCAGACCGTCGGATCACCTCGGGTGATCTAATCTTCACACGCCCATCGTCGAAGCGTCATCGGCTCGAGCGACGCGTGTCAAGTGGACGAAGATCAACCGTTGGATCGCGCGCCTTTGGGGGTAAATTTCAGATATATTCCCCACATTTTTGTATTTATATTTTAATGCCATAAATAAAACTTCACGTTTTAAATTAATTGTAATTTTTGCAGTAGGCCCCCTGTAGTTTCTGTAGTTGCGATTAGGTCCCTCCACGGCTCACGTGGCAGTCCCACGTGAGGCGCGCGATTTTTGCACTTTAACCCTGGCGGGTTCTGTTAATTGTAAAATAGCCCCAAAAATAAAAATAAATGTTTATTTCTGTAGTGATTTTTGCACTGATGCCCTTGAGAAATATTTATTTGCAAAAATGCCCCTGCCAGGCCATATATTTTTGTAGTGATTTGTCCATTTATTTCATGCACCTTATTAACTTGAAAAATCCCACCAAAAATGAATATAAGATGCCTGCTAGTTTACTCTTGCACGCCATGTTTTTAAGTTTTAATTTTGTCGCATTTTTGCATTATTAATATAAAAATAAAAACACGCATTTTGTCTACTGTCTAAATTAAAATACCAAAAAAATAGCAAACGACCTCGAAAAATTCCAAAAAAATACCTATGGTCTATTTTATCATATTTTAGAGTCAAAAATCACTAAAAATCTCAAAAGAACAACTTATAAATTTGAAAATACTCAAAAACTTCCAAAAAATATAAAACATTATAGAAAACTCTAAAAAATGCAAACTCAACTCCTGTAGGTTCTATATTTTATCCTCTTTACCTTAAAAATAGTTAGGAAAAATTTTGTTGACTGTTTTATATTTTAATTCCCATTTTACCCCCAGCTAGTAGCTAATTCCCTGTTTTCCCTTATTTTACTATTTAAAAATACCAAAAATGTTTTGCAAATACCCAAAAATCACAAAACATTAAAAAATCTTGAAAAAACCAAAAAGATTTTATTTCTGCAGTTCTGAGTATTTTTGTATAGTTTTATAAATATTATATTGCCCCTCTCATTATAATGTATATGCATTCCAATATTGATAAAGAAAATTAAAAAAAATATATATAATACTATATATGTATCAACTCTTTTAAAAATATGAAATCAAGGAAAAAAATATATAAAAAATAAAAAATATTATATATACTATATATATATACACTCTATCTAAATATATATGTATTACATACTCTATACATACCCTTTATTGGTGTATATCTTTATATCTATATTCTATAAATTATATAGTATATATATATCTATATTAAATAATAGATACATGAATAATAATAATAACAAGAAGAAAAAGCCCACAAAAATAGGATTTATACAAGAATGACTCTGTTGTACATGGACATCATAGGCTACTTCATTTTTGCATTGCTCTCTGTGGTTCGACCTCTACATACTTATTCACTGTGCATCCTTTGGTAGAGTAATAAATGTTAATTCACAAATTTTGGGACTTAATTAATTCATTCTTTTATTGTGGGTTAATTGCTGATCAACAGGGTATTCTGTGAGCGGTCTCCTCAGCGACATTATACATATTATTGTGACCCTCGCGAAAAACCGTGTTATCAGCTGTCACCACCTCGAAGATTCCCTAGGGCGGAGGTCGACTGATAAACGTTGGTGGAGATAACACGGTGGCTCAATGGCTCACGGCCAGAGCTGGAGCAGTACGGCCAAGTGGTGGTCGTGGAGCTACGACGGCCACTGGGGTAGCCAGATCTCGTCAAGGAGGAGAGACGCGGGCGCTGTCACCGCCGCGGATTCTTGAAGCACGGTCTCAATGGATGGCGAAGCTCGAAGGTTGACGGAGCTCTTAAATAGGGTGAGGGTAGGGGTCGGTGATGGAGTAGGGCAGCCGGAGATCTCGGAGGTGGTTGCGGGGCGGCGGTTGCGGAAGGCTAGTGCGGGAATAGCAGGGGCGATTGGGAGGTCAACGGGGTGGCGGCGCGGGAGGTTGATGAAGGTGAAGGCGGAGCAATCGGGGCAGTTGCGAGGTTGAAGGTGATGGGCAGTGGCCGTCCGATCGGCCGAGATCGGACGGCCAATCGTGTGCCACGTGGCGATGATGGGCGGCTTGGGTCAGGCGAAGCATGTGCGGAGCACGTGCCTGGGAGGCACGTGCGACGCACGTGCGACTGGTTTAATTTTTTTATAAAAACGAAATAAAATAAAACAAAAAAATGCTAACACGTGGCGGCCTCTGGGGCTGCCACGTGTCAGCACTAGAAAAATCGTACGAAAAGATTTTGTAAAATCAAAAAGAAATAGTAAATGACCTCGGATTGAAAAAGTTCCTTCATGAAAAATGCTCGTCTCGACGAGATCTACAACTTTCATGAACACATCAAAGTCAAAATTGGTCAAATGTAAAAGGTGATTTTTTGGGGTATCCCATGTACATAGAATACCTAGATTTCTAGGTTTTCTAATTTTTTATCAATTTTAAACAAGATAAAAAATCCGGAAAATATAGAGAAATCAAAGATAAATAAAATACATCTAAATCTAATTTTTTTGGATTTTTATTGATTAAGAAAATATATACATAAAATATAGGTCAGAAAACCGCTAAAATATACAATGTACAAAAGAGGCCCAAAACCCAACTTTCACATACGAGCTCCGATTCACTTGAACTTGGTCTCGTTTTGAAGGTAATTGAATGAGCATTAGTTCAAAACTGAGTAGGATCTAATCGGACACTCGATGGGGAAGATATGCGGTTTTTAGTCCGGAAATCCTAAAACTAGGGTTTGGGTTTTTGGTCCACTTATCAGGGTTAGTGATTTTTTTGTATTTTTTTATTTATTCTTGTTAGTGATATGTACACAGCGGAAGTGGTTTTGGGTTATGCGGAGTTAGCATGAAGGAGTTAAAAATAGGGGAAGTTAGGCTATTTACAGGTCAATTTTGGCTGGGATTTTTGGCTTCTTATTTTGTGCGAAAAATGATGGATAAAATGCAATTCTTATGAAAACATGCATGAATGCTAATTATGAAGAATAGATGCAGAAATGCTATTGATTTTTGAGGGAACTGAGCTTAATTAATGAGATTTAGAGTGATTAATCTGAGATTCATCACCCCCCTATACTTAAATCATGCTCGTCACTGAGCATCAAAAAGAATGCCATGAAGTGAAATGAGATTGGGTTCCATACCAAGACCATGAGCTGAAGGTGAAAATGAAGCTAAACTCGACCTTTGGATTCTTAGTGTATCGAAACTTCTGTGAGACTTAGAATTTTAAAAACAACAGTCCTCAAGTTCTACACATCATTGACACAGTTTCGGCTCAGAAGTCACATTAGATCAAACCTCTTCTCAAAATGTACCATGTGAACATTGAATAACCGACTCATGTGTGTGAAGGGTTTTAGCTCTTACCATCCACAATGCCGGACTACCATGCTCCTCTCCTCTCCAGTAACTCGTCCTCGGGGAGTCAGGTATTTCCTTCTAAGGTCTGTCGCGCTGTGTTCACAATCGAATGAGGGAGAAGATAGAAGAAAGAGAAAAAGAACTGGAGGGTGGCTAGTGTAGGCACCTCTCCTAGTGAAGATGGCCAGTGTAGCCGAGTCTCCACCAAGATCTGCAGGTTTTCTTGAAGCTAGGACCTTTTTGGTCGGATTTTATTTGGTAGTTGCTTCTTTGTATTTGGAATTTTTGGTGGTTTTGCTTGGATCTTGTTGTGCCCCTACGGATATAGAATCTTTTTGTTCCTTACATTTTTTGGGGTCTTAGAGAAAATTGTGCCCAGCCGTCCATCCCTTTTCCGAAGCTTTATTTCAACCTGTACTCCGATCTTTAGATTTCCATGCTACCAGAAAAGAGACTCACACAGTATTCCAACATCCCGTCTGGGTTGAGCTAAGTTCATAGTGCGAGAGTACAAATTAATTCCCTATCCCAGAGTTTTACCCAGAATGAAGAGACCAGGTTAGACACTAAGAGTCAAACACTGTACATTGTCATGTGGAACTTAAATAATTAAATTAAAAGACTTGAAGTTCTTAAAATCCTAATTCTCAGTGAAGTTCCTCTGAGAATTAGGTGGATTAAGGTCAAGTCCAGACCACTCTCGGTTTCATCTCATAACTTAATTGAGAACCCAATGACTTTTCACAGATGCAAATGAATGCGATACTGGATGAAGTGCAGATGTGTGAAATGCAGACACAAATTTTTTGTGTATTTTTTTATTGACTCTATTTTTTTTGACATTTTATGCAAGGGATTTTTTTATGCAAAAATGGATAAGAAGCCATTTTTTTCTAAAATTTTGGGCAAAGTAAGTGTTAGTATCAAAACTCTTTTTTTTTCAAGTTAATACCCACCCTGTAAATACATATAGACTTACATGAAAGTACGAAATATGGGTAAAATATATACAAAGTATATATACATACCCCCCTATACTTAGCTAGTGTTGTGTCCTCAGAGCACAAGAAGTGGAAAGAAGACATAACTCAGGCTAAGCGTAAGAGAGTGAAAAAGAAGAAAAAAGAAAAAATGAAAACGAAAAGAAAAAATGAAGTGGTCGGGATATGTGAATGAGGAGAGTATAAACATGTGGGTGTCGGTTCCCCCTATACTTAGCTCTGGACAGCCTAAGTATGGAAGAGGGGTGGAAATGGAGCGATCAGGAGATAGGAGAAGAATGATATGTACAGATGGCATCGGTCCCCCCCTATACTTGGGCCTTGGCCGAAGTAGAAGAAGAAGCTGTACAAGGAGACCGATGTGGTCAGGAGGGAGGGTGGGTAGCCGATGATTAAGGTGGTTTTCGGTTGATCTTCTTGTGAGCCTGCGGTGGGAGATCGTAATGATGAGATGGAGATGAAGCATATGATTCCCAGCTATGATCAGTGTCATCCTCAGAAAAATCATGATGGATAATAGATGAAGTGTTTGAGTCAGATGAGAGATATCCATCATCAGAGTTATCCTCAGAGGAATAGTATTTGAAAGTGGACATACTCCAAGTATTCTGGTCTTTTTGTTTCTTCAGTTGTTTCCTCAGAATTCGTTCCTTCTTGGGGTCAATCGGTTTGTCCTCGGATGTATACTCAGAAGCACCGATCTCAGTCAGCTTGTACGATATATTTCCAGTATACTTGAAGAGTGCAGGAGCATCAGCTTTGGATGAGTAGTTGTTAGGAACGGGAGTTGTCCAACAAGAATTGAATTTTGGATCCTTGCGAAGATATGGCTTTAGAGCTGCCAAACAGACTTCACTCATGTAGACTACCTTTTCCGGACCTGATGAGGGATCATCAGCTGATTCCTCTTTCGAAAGGTCAAAGGTCACTTTCTTTTTCTTTCTTCATGAAGGTGTCGGTTCACTTGAGTATCCAGATGAATAGCCATTGGAATTCTCCTTGGTCGGTGCTCGGTCTGTGTGCTTGGTCTTAGTCTTCTGAATGTTGGTGCACTCGCAGTTTGGGATGATTTGGTCCAAGTATTCAGAGAATGTTGCTCCAGCGTGCGACCATGCATACGTCTCAGGATCGTAGTAGAAGGATTTGTCTATTTTTTGATCCGTGTGAATTGGAATACTGGGTAGAGTCTCTAAACCAATAGTCTCATCAACAACCGCTATCTCAGGTGTAGCATCGGGTAGGGCTCTTCTACCACTCCATTGTTGCGGTTGTCAGGGACTTCGTGGGTTTCCTCAGAAAATCGTAGTTCCTCAAAGACATGCTCAGATCTAAGTGCTTCCAATGTTGTGAAATTGATTTCCCGAGTCTCACAATCAATAATTGCCTTGGCCAATGCCAAGAATGACTTTCCGAGAATGATTGGAGACTGGGTGAATTTGCCTTGATGCTCAATATCTATGATCGTGAATTCGACTTTGAGCGGAGCACCTTGGAATTTCATGATGACAGAAATGATTCCTCTCGGCTGCTTTATTGATCGGTCCGCCAATTGAACAATCTCTCGTATCTCCCGAATCGGTCCGAGTTTGAGTTCATGGAATACATAGGTCGGGAGGATATTAATTGATGAATCGTCATCAATCCGAGCATGGGTAAAAATTGTGTCTTTGATTTCATAGTCAAATTCTGGCAACCGCTTCACTATGCGGCTCTTGGTTTTTCTCCTCAATACCAAGGAGGAGGCCATTGACAAGATATATCTTTCGGTCTTTGTTCTAATCCTACCCGACTTTTTCTTAGTTAATTTTTCCATTAAGAATCTTTTAAGGTCGGGGAAGTGTTCAATGGCCTGTAGAAAGGGAAGTTCAAAAATCAATTTCTTTTCAAGTGCTTCCTGTAAAGCAGGATCCAAATTCTTCAAATCTTCTTCAATTTCAACTTTTATGTATTTTTCGAGATTTTCGATTTTTTTGTGATTTTCGAATATTCCGATTTTTTGGTATTTTCTGTTTGGTGTAGGGGTGTGGTGTGTTCTTCATATGAGCAGGGGTTCTGGTGTTGAGGGTGATGGTCAGCGGCATAGTCATTTCTAGGGATATAATATGCAGAAGTGATATTGTTAGAATCGTCTCTAGGTCCCTGAATATCCTCAGAATTTTCAATCTCAGATCCAGTCATTTCCTCATTCATTTTAATGTCTGAGCCACCATAGAATGCGATTAATCGGTCGGTGAATTTTTGAAATCTATCCTCTATTGAATTGAATCTCTTATTTATCCTCAAAATATCATCCTCAAAATTCGGTTCATGATCAGTCATGGGAGTAGTCGATGTGTATTCGATAATTTCATCTTCCATTTTCTCGTTTGTGCTGAGAGGAGAATTTCTTGGAATATCTAATATATGATCATTAATTTCAAAAAATATCTCCTCAATAATCATGGAAGGCGGCTGCTCATTTGATCCAGACATGTGGAGTTGGTCCGAGTAAAATTTAATCCGTTGATCATGAGTGGTCGGATCTTGGTTTGAAGGAGTCATCATACATGGTTCTTGTGTTTCTATGTAGTCAGTCCAATCCTCTATATGATCATCATGTCTGAAGAGGGGGTTGTCATGGTCAATCCAAGCTGATGATTGATTATTAGTGTTCCAGGGCAGGGTTGATGAAAGAGGTGAAGAAGTGTTCAATTCAATCATGTGGTGATCATCTCCCATGAACGAAGGATTGACATTTACCGAATAAGAAGGATGAATTGTATGATCGTCGTAGAGAGGGTTGATATATGAAGAAGTAGAGACCTCAATTGGTTGTTGGTCTGTCGGGTCTAAAAATAAAGGATTGCCATTCAGGAAGCAGATCGGATTTATAAAAAGAGATGGTGGTTGAGAGTCTCTTGGAGGAGGTGTTTTCGATCTAACTGACACGAGTTCATTTTCATAGTATAGTTCTGATGGATTCTCGGTCATTTCTGAAAGAGTTGAAAGGAATGAGGGGTTGGATCTGTTTTTGTACAAGAGTTACATTATTAAGAAGAGAGGAGAGATGATTGCACGGGATAGTCAAGAGAAATTTTACCAATGTGCGGCTATTGATCTTGAAATCGGTTCACGCACACCAATGCAAACACAGTTCAAACCTCGGGTTCACCAACTCACATAATGAAGCTGTAAGAGTTCAGCTATTATCTTTTCAATTTTAGTTGGTCATAATTCAATCTTGACAAAAATTTAGCGAGCTGTTAGGTGCCGAAATGTCGGAGTTGTCTCTTGCTCACTTAAAAAATAGAAACATCTAAGGTTGGGGTTGCTCTCCTGAAAAATTCTTGATTTTATGGGTTATTTTAAAATCTGCTATATTTAGTAGTCCCAATTTTTATTAGGTGATCACTGAAGAATTTAAATGAGCGTAAATACACGTCTACCGTCCAGTCATAATTTCCTTTAGAATTATGTGGTAAAACAGGAGGGAGAAATTCAGGAAAAGTCGATGCACGTGAATAACTATGATGAATGCTCAGTTAGAAGACTTATAGTGAATCCTCGCAATCTCCATGTGGGATGCAATACAAGAATTGAAAATTGTTCTATATGAAATACAAGTCGATGAAAAACCGCACTTAGCAGAAAGTTCTATTAGCGGGGAAGAATTGAGTTAAATTTTGCTATGTTAAACGTTTTATGTGTGTCTCGATTAATGTGCAGTGTGGCTTAAGTTCCTACGAGCACAATAAAAAAAAATAAAAATGCTCTAAGAGCCGTATGTGCAGGTCTATCCTAATCGCCACTCAAGTCGGGCCCCACCCTTACCAGAGAGTGAAACAGGCCACGACACACCACAAGAAGAGTTCAGAGTCTTTTTACAAATGCGAGAGTCCAATCGGACACCGTTGTAAATGAGAAATGAAATAAAATTACAGAAATTGAAAACCTAAACTCTACGCTCTCTCACGACTCGACTCGATCTTAGATTAATTGCGGCTTCTTCGGATGTCGGTGAAGATGCGTCGGTTTCTTGAAAAACCACTCCACGTACGCCAGGTACCTCCCAAGAAAAATAAGAGAGATAATGTAAGAGAGTGACTTAAAAAATGATAAAATAAGAAAATAAATGCTGAAAAAAATTTATGGGATTTACAATGAAAAATTCAGGGGTCAGACTACCCGAATGCGGAAAACCAAACAAAAAATGTCAAAAACATTAAACTAAGTCATTTGCCTTCCCGACAACGGCGCCATCTGACGAGTCCGGAAATCGCAGCTTTAAAAAGTTGTTTTTATCTTCGTGTGTGAAAATAAAAATAATGTGTCGTTCATTATAGGCGGCGATCGGAAACGGTAAAAAAATAACCATAAATTTTTAATCAATTTCAAGCAAGTGGTTTTTACGTTTATTTTACATGGGCAAGTCCCAAGGTCGATCACAAGGAGGCAAAGGAACAACCTAGACTTATGTCTATCCAATTTCTTGTTCGATTTTCGATGATTTTTGGAATTTTTCAATGCAATAAGGGATGCAAAATGCAAATTCGACCTATTTTAGGGACTAAAATATCAAATACGTTCAAATGATGTCCGAAAAATACGAAAATTGGCCACAATGTAGGATGATGAAATGAATGCACTCTAATTTTTTTTGAATTTTTGGATGCAATATGAATTTTTTATGAATTTTTAAATGTAAACAAAATTATTTTCAATATTTAATTATAATAAATATTAAACCTATTTATTTCCGAGATATAAAATTATCTAAGATCTATCACTAGGTGACGGATCTCAGAAAAATTCTAGACCTCGAAAATGTGGGGTTTAATACCTATTAAAAATTAAATAGTGAAATATGCAAAATGATTTTTACAGAGCAAACTATACATGCAAATGCAAATCTTTTTGAGCACAATATCAAACACAATTAATTGTACAATATGTGATTTTTCTGGGATTTTTAGAGCAACGGGTAATCAAATATGAATTTTAGAGCAAAAACTGGACAAAATATATAAATTTCCATGAAATAATTAATTATTAATTAACCACTGATCATAAAAATACCCACAATATGTCAAGATGTAGAGAACTATATGAGGAACACAGTGCTATTTTTCTAATAATTAAATAATGTCATGTAAAGGTTCAAAATTGAAGGTAAAGACAGGGGTATCTATGCAATAAAACAATAAATAAAATGAATATAAAAAATGCATTGGGGGACCTACTTTCAATTACCAAGAACTGGAGGGTGAATGCTGCAAATTTTCCAGAGGGTCACGTGCAGCGCACGTGACCTCTAGCTGGCTGGGCTGAAGCGTGAAAAGGAGAACCTCTAGGGGGGCGCTGCAATTTGCCCCGCGGTCACGTGTGGAGCATGTGACCCAGGGGATGATGTCATGCTGACGTCCCCCCGCACGCGCCTCGCATGTGGGGGGTCTCGGGCTGGCCCTGGTACTGGCGGTGTGGCGAGGCGGAGAAGGGGCTCCGGTCGTCCTCTCAGGCGGAGCTCGGCCTTTCAGAGCGAAGGCGACAGAGGGGCGGCTGTGCGCGGGCCTTTCGCCGGTGGATACGCCTGAAGATGACCGACGGCTGGTGAGCTGGGGGTGGTGTGAAGTCGGTGAAGAAGGCAACAGTCGATGAAGGATCTGGAGGTGTAGTCGAGGCGGAGTACGCGGTGACGTCGGCGAAGTCAGGCGGTCGATGGAGTAGCAGAGGCGATGGCGGCCGATGGCGCGGCGTAGCTGAACTCGACGTTGGTGGCGGAGAAGGACTGGCTTGGAGTGGTGAAGTCGTTGGCATCGTCAGGGAAGATGCAGCGTAGGCGGAGCTGTCGGAGGTCGGAGGAAGATGCTCGGGAAGACCGAAGGAAGAGAGGTGGAGGTGAAGCTTCGAGCGGAGAGGAGCTCGGAGGCGGAGAGAGATAGATAGAGAGAGAAAGTGAGATAACCTGGAAGGAGCTCAACGGCGGTGCGATGGCCGGAGCGTGCAGCAGCAGCAGGGGTGGAGCAACTTGCTGCAACAAGCTCGGGGAGCTTGGATCTCGCCGAAGTCGAGGAGTCGAAGGGTTGTCACCACCTCGAAGATTCCATAGGGTGGAAGTTGGCGGATAAACGTTGGTGGAGATAACACGGTGGCTCAATGGCTCACGGCCAGAGCTAGAGCAGTACGACCAAGTGGTGGCCGTGGAGCTGCGACGGCCATGGGGGTAGCAGGATCTCGTCGAGGAGGAGAGACCCGGGCGCTGTCACCGCCGCGGATTCTTGAAGCACGGTCTCGGCGGATGGCGAAGCTCGAAGGTTGACGGAGTTCTTAAATAGGGTGAGGGTAGGGGTCGGCGATGGAGTAGGGCAGCTGGAGATCTCGGAGGTGGTTACGGGGCGGCGGTTGCGGAAGGCCGGTGCGGGAATAGCGGGGGCGATTGGGAGGTCAACGGGGTGGCGGCACGGGAGGTTGACGAAGGTGGAGGCGGAGGAATCGGGGCAGTTGCGAGGTTGAAGGTGATGGGCAGTGGCCATCCGATTGGCCGAGATCGGACGGCCAATCGTGTGCCACGTGGCGATGATGGGAGGCTTGGGTCAGGCGAAGCACGTGCGGAGCACGTGCCTAGGAGGCACGTGCGACGCACGTGCGAACGGTTTAAATTTTTTTATCTAAAAACGAAATAAATAAAACTAAAAAAAAGCTGACACGTGGCGGCCTCTAGGGCTGCCAAGTGTCAGCACCAGAAAAATCGTAGGAAAAGATTTTGTAAAATCAAAAAGAAATAGTAAATGACCTCTGATTGAAAAAGTTCCTTCACAAAAAATGCTCGTCTCGATGAGATCTACAACTTTCATGAATACATCAAAGTCAAAATCAGTCAAATGTAAAAAGTGAATTTTTGGGGTATCCCATGTACATAGAATAACTAGATTTTTAGGTTTTCTATTTTTTTGTAAATTATAAACAAGATAAAAAAATCAAGAAAAATATAGAGAAATCAAAGATAAATAATATACGTCTAAATCTATTTTTTTGGATTTTTATTGATTAAGAAAATATATACATAAAATATAGGTCAGAAAACCGCTAAAATATACAATGTACAAAAGAGGCCCAAAACCCAACTTTCACAACGAGCTCTGATTCACTTGAACTTGGTCTTGTTTTGAAGGTAATTGAATTAGCACTAGTTAAAAAGTGAGTAGGATCCAATCGGACACTGGATGGGGAAGATATGCGGTTTTTAGTCCGGAAATCCTAAAACTAGGGTTTGGGTTTTTGGTCCACTTATCAGGGTTAGTGATTTTTTTGTATTTATTTATTTATCTTATTAGTGATACGTACACAGTGGAGGTGGTTTTGGGTTATGCGGAGTTAGCATGAAGGAGTTAAAAATAGGGGAAGTTAGGCTATTTACAGGTTAATTTTGGCTGGGATTTTTGGCTTCTTATTTTGTGCAAAAATGATGGATAAAATGCAATTCTTATGAAAACATGCATGAATGCTAATTATGCAGAATAGATGCAGAAATGCTGTTGATTTTTGAGGGATCTGAGCTTAATTAATGAGATTTAGAGTGACGAATCTGAGATTCATCAGTCTCCCAAAATCTTATTGTGTTTTTATATTTTTCTTATTTTTTGTATTTTGGGAGATTGCCTCTCATGGTTGTCATCAAGTGAATCGATATCCTCAATGAATATAGCGTCATTCTGACTCTTCTTTATGCGAAGTAGATCATTCATCCTCGAGTTCATTTGATCCATCATCTGATTCAAGGTGTCAAGTGTGGACAACATGAAAGGTGAGTCCAAAGTCTCAGGATCAAGTGAATGGGATGAGGATGGTGGATGTGGACAAAAGTCACATTCTGGCTCATGGTATTCTAGGAAGAGTGGATTGTCGAAATGTAGAGGTGATGGTGGTGGTAATGATGGTAGAAATCAATCTCCGAATCCCAAAATAATGGGTTAGGCGGATATGTACAAAAATCAGGAGAAAAGTCCTCCTAGAAAAAGGGAGATGGATCGGTTGTAGCGTAGGAGGGATCCATAAAGTCCGAATAAAAATCGCACAAGTCGGCCATCTCGAAACAAAAACAAAGAGAAAAGTTATCGGGATAACATGATGGTCAAGTCAAGAGAAGTGAAGAAAAAGGCGCAAATGCTTAGAATCTATCTAGAATGCACACAAACAATCACAACAAACTCACACCAGACAAACACACCCCTCAATTCAACTACACAACTCAGTGAAGATCACAAAAGTGTGGTTATTTTATCTTGTCTGTTTAGAGTTAGATGAGAAGTCAAAAAGTTGTATAAATAATTAGGTTTGCTTAATGGGATTTGGGCACTAACCTTAGTGTGCACGCGAGCAAATAGAAGCGAAGACAATGAAGGGATTACTTGCCCCAAAAAAAGATTTTTCTTTTTGATAGTTTTTAGCATCAAGTAATATTAACAGTCCCAATTTTATTTGTTATCACTTTTTTAGATTTTTAATAAGAAATGCACGAGTCTATCGAGGAGTCAATTTTATTTGGCACCTAGGTGGTCAAGGATAAGAGGCAGAGTCGGAAAAGCAATGCATGTGCCAAATCAATGATGAATGCTAAAGAGAAATGATCACCTTGCCTCTAACACTCTACATGCAAAGATGCTCAGCAGAATTGAAACCTACCTATATGCAAATGCAACCGAAGAAATCGCCCTAGATGAGTAACTGCTATTAGCGTGAAGAACACGACGCCAGCTCTTCAGATGAGAGACCAAGGTTCAGTCTTCGATGCCACTCGGTGCTTGCCACAACGGGCCCTACACACTCTATATGAGACACGCAACCTCAAATCCAAAGAATTAGCAATTAGATTTTTAAGTCCAAACGAGACTATAGGTATTCCGATACATGCAAAATATTAGGAGTTTGGCATTAAGACTATCGGCAAGCAATCCTACATCTACGGCTTAATCACAAAAAGTAAATAAAATAAAATAAGAAAACAAAATAAAATGCAAAGAAATCAATGAAAAAATGACGAGGCCCCCAAGGGAACAATCCCTTGGGCACTGGACCTCGTGAAGTGGCAGAGTGTCCTGGAGAGTCCTATTTATTACAAATTCTAGTAGTCTCTCTCTCTCTTACTTCATATTACACAAATAACTAAATAAAATAAAAAGTACAAATAGAGCTTTGTCTTCAAAATGCCTCCAAGTCATTCTTTGATGCAATGTCAAAGACGCCTCATGTGAGTGCGCAAGCGCTCCCAAGGGAGCTCCTCCCTCAATCTGCGTTCCTCGTAACAAGTCCAAACAAGGAGACTGTTAGACAATTCAACAACGTATATAAAATAAATAACCAAATAAAAAAAATAAAAATGTAGACAAATAATCATAATCAATCGAGAACCAATCTAAGCGGCATTACTCCCCGGCAACGACGCCATTTGATAATCGAGATTTTGCGGAGGTCGTGTTAATCCACAAGGTGGATCAACAGTCATTGAGATGACCTCACACTAAACCTCAATTAATGAACAGTTAACCCACAAATGATAACCAAGAAATGAAAAGAAAATGTGGCGCCAAAATTTATTTTATTTAACTTTACAAAATGTGTGTATAGTGCAAGTATGTAGACTGTCAAACACGGGGGGTAAACGACTAGATTGGGGCAATGAAGCATAAAAGTGATTGTCGAAGTATGTGTCTATATTTTTAATGTGGATTTTTTATTTTTTTTTATTTTTTTGTATTTTAATTTTTAGTTTTCATTTTTTCTATTTTCTTTTTAGATTTTTATATTTTCTTTTTCTTTTAATATATATAAAAAGCTATATAAAGGACATATATACAATATAGGGTAGGGTAGAGATAAACATTAGTAAAAATAGTCAAAAATAAGAAAATAACAATATTATGTGTTTTAAATATTTTTTTACTATTTTTGTTATTTTTTAAGTATTTCTTTCATTTTTTATTTTTAAAGACAAAAATACCCTAAAACAGGGGTAAAATAAATACCCTAAATTTAAATGGAGGAGAAAAATACCAAATAGTAACATTGCTCCAAATTAATTTTAAAATAAATATGATAACATAAAGAAAAATATAAAATAGAAAACACAATTTTTAGTTTTTTAAGATTTTTTATATTTTTATAAAGGTGTTAAGGATTTTTCAATTTTAAAGCATTTTCTTTTGTAGTTTTTGTGATTTTTAGTTTGAAGGTTAAAAATACCTAAATAAACAATATAATTTTTTTAGGGAATTTTTCAAATCTTTTTTATATTTTTATGGGGTTTCTATTACAAATAGGGATAAAAACATCTATCTTGATTTTTAGTAAATAATAAAAGGGATCCAAATTGCAAAATAAAAATTTGGTGTGAAAGTACAATGCAACAAGATTCTACGGTTATTTTCTTGGGGTTTTTTTAGAGTTTAATTGCTATTTAAAATTAATAGAAGCAATAAAGAGAAACTACAATGTTGGTAGGGGCATTAATGTAAGTAGTAGAAAGTATAGGGGCTTAGCAGTAATTTCACCAAAAATAAAACACACTAATATAAAGTTCTAGGACTGAATAACCAGCGAGGGTCCAAGTGCAAAATTGCCAACATCTCACGTATGTAGGCACATGAGGTGATGTGGCCAAGGACCTAAACATAACTACCAAAAGGTTTGGGTGGTTGGTTGCAAAATTTACAAAAAATAACTACAAATAAGAGGAAAGTTTAAGTATTAATCACTAAACACAAAAACACGTGGGCTGAGAAGCAAAATACCCACACTTGTGCGCGATCGGACGATAGGAAGCCATTTACTTATCCATGTGGCAGCTCAAAGGGAGATGATGATGCTTCACAGGCAATGGCACAGATTAGACCTCTGATGTTTAGATCAGACTTTGAAGGGCGCAACAGATCCAAAGGCAGCTACAACAACTGGGAAGAGGTGCTAATCCAATGATGGAGAATCAAGGGGGAAGAATAGGGACGAACTCCACCGAGGCAAAGTTTGCCAAGCTCATTCTCCCTCCTCCAACTTTCTGTTAAGCTCCGAAATGGCCTCTAAGACTCCAACAGGTTGGCCTTGATGGTTGGTGGCGTCAAAACTGGCGGAAGTACATCAGAGGGCCGCCACGAGGTCAATGAGGGTGGCTCGCCCAGGTAGCTCCGGCCAAATGCAAACTTCCCTCTAGGCGATTTTTGTGCTTCCCACTTACGTACGAAAAGTCAGAACTTCGAGGGCAAAATGCCTTGATGGTCAGAGGGGTGGAAGGGAGTGTTGTGGCATGTGGCGGCGATGTCCTGGTGAGGCGGCAGAGAAGGGACACCACAGTCCAGATCCATGATGTATCTCTAGGAGTGAAGGTGTCTTGGATGTGGTGAATTGCAAGGAAAGAAGTGGGGGTGGTTTAATGAGTCGGTCAATGGTGGAGCACAGTGAAAGAAGCTCGCCGGAGCTCGACTCTGATGAACTTCAATGATGGATTCTACGGCTAGAACGCGTGGTTAAATGACAAATGAAAAGACAAAACTTAACCTAATGACTAATCTAATCAAGGGAATACGATTAAAAATTTACCTCATCGGCCTAGACCGGGAAGAACAACCTTGACATCGGCATGCGGCAGAGGTAGCGGAATCAACTACCTCAACTACTCCTTCGATCCACATAGATGGTTGGCGAACCTCTTGTCAGCAGGTTCTAGCCATTGGGTGCAAGAAATGGAGAAAAAAGCCAAATGAGATTCAAAAAAGTGAAGAAAGTTGGGGGGGGGGGGAATGTAATTTCTACAGGTAACAAGGCGGCCCAAACAATGATGAATGATGCTCGATGTTGTAATGCACGACCCAAGGTGATGCTTGGGCGTGTATCACCAATAAACGAGGAGCAAAAGCCATCAAAGACACGACTCAAAAGGATGAAAGGAGTGGGCTCAAAAAGTCTTGAATCGGGGCAAAAATGAGGTCTGACAAGGCCCAGATGGCTGGTCAGACAGTTGACTTGAGTCAATTATCCACGAAACATAGTTGGTCCACCTGGACCAACCAGGAAAAACCTCCTGAAAAGAATTAAGAAATAAATTAAAAATAATAAATGTATTTAATAATTTTAGGTTATAAAATAAAAAATATTTATTATTTTTCAAATTATGTTATTATGATTTTTATTCATTTTTTAGATCTTTATATTTACAAGTTATTTTTTAGGGTTTAAGTATATGTATATTTATCTTTGTATTTTGGTCTTTTATTATAATTTTGTAATTTTATTTATATTATTTTAGTGTATTATTTTATAAAATTATAACTATTTTTTTGATACTTAAATATATTTTATTATAATTTTCTGATATAATATATAGACTTAAATAAATAGGGTTATTTATTATATTGGTAAAAGTATAGGTATTTGACCTATTTATTTTCTATACATATTTTATTTTTATGTTGTTTTTAATGTTTTATTCCAGCTATAATATGTGCATG
This sequence comes from Ottelia alismoides, assembly GCA_037367405.1. Taxonomy (NCBI): domain Eukaryota; kingdom Viridiplantae; phylum Streptophyta; class Magnoliopsida; order Alismatales; family Hydrocharitaceae; genus Ottelia; species Ottelia alismoides. The sequence goes on along the minus strand of JAZKJV010007525.1, from coordinate 196,120 downwards.
TATTATCAATAATACTTATAAAATTATAAATATTTAAAATTATAAAAATAATGGATAATAAATAAAAAGAATATTTTAATCGGGTATACTATACAATAGGGGTCCAAAACCTAACATTCAAACCTTAACTCCAAAAAATATGTTACCACCTTCATTAAATAGCTTATTAAAAGCTATATACAATTAAAGGAGATTTTAATATATTTTTATTTTTATTTGAGACAGATGGGTCTGGAAATTTGGGATTTTGGAAATCTATTCCGAGTATTACTTTTTCTCTATATATTACCTTTGTATGAAACCAAGTTGGTATTTTTTTCTATTTAATTATCTACAACTTTCATGTACAAATTTTCTTTATTCGAAGTATAAAAAGTGGAAAATAAAATAGGTCACAAAATGAATAACGAATGAATAAATAAAAGGGATTTTTATTGTATTTTGGACCCTTATCTCTCCCTACTTTATTCCTTGTCGACTTCATCATCAAGATGCCTAGGTTTTGGAGATTAGGGTCATAAAATATCTTCAATATTTTATTATTTTCCTTTCTTTTTCTTTATTCTAAAATTTTGGTATTAAAAATAATATTTTATACACTATTTTGGTATATTTTATACACTATTTATTCTATAAGGGTATTTACACACAATTACAACGGTTTTTAAGGCAAAAATGATAAAAATAAACGGTATGAATTGGGGATTCATCGGTGATGCTCGAGGAGAAAAATACATGAAGGAATCATTCCAAAATGGTGCTTGCATCAAGCTCCAAAAATAAAAGAAAAATGAGGTCAAACAAGGCATGTTAGAACCTAGGACCTTGGCCAGAGAGTTGATCGAGGTCAACTAGAAGTGAACACTGGTTGGTCCACGTTGACCCACCAGAAAAAACCAGATTCATAATTATTTAAGAAATCGACTATAATAATAGTAACTTATTTTGTTATTTTTAAGTTATAAAAAATTGTTTATTATTTTATGTAGTATTCTAATATGAATTTTATTTTTCCTAGTTAATTTATTACAAGTTACATTTTGGGTGTATATTTATATGTATATTTACCTATGTTTTGGTTATTTTTATTTTTATTTTGTATTTTTGATTTTATTATTTGATATAGTTATACCTTATTTTTATGTACATAATATATTTTTATTTAATTTTTATGATATATTTTATACACTTAAATAAATAAGGGTATAAATGTATAAGTATAATTATAGGTATTTCATCTATGTATTTTAGTATATTATTTTATTGTTTTATTTATGATGATGGGTATTTTGCATCATTTTGTATTTTATTTTTAGTCCACAAACATTCAATCGTAGTTCAAAAGTTGTTGTAATATTTACATCGTGAACCATGCATTTACTTTAATTGCACTTTATTCCAATCCAGATTACATCAAGTGTCTGTGCGCGTGCAGGAACTAGTATTTTGCAAGGATACCCCTATGGCTTTGTGTTGTTATTTGGTCGAAGGATTTTAAGTATTGATGTAATATTTTTGGGGAAAAATTACAAATGGGCCTTGAAACTTTTTGGATATTGCAAATATACCCTTACCAAAACATATAATATTTAAATATATGGGATTTTTATAGTTATGCCCCTAAATTTTGGTAGGATGCTTTTAAATGACTTGAATCTTTATCTAAATTTCATTTAGATCTCTTTCGATAGATTTAAATTTATTTTTTGTATTTGCATTATTGAAAATAACATTTCACCTCTAAAATTCTTAGGAAAATCATTTTAAGTGCCTAAACTATTGTAAATCACATACATTTTTCTTGGGGTAATTAAAAGTTTTTTCTTATTTATAAAAATATAAAAACAATGCCTTTTGTCTAATTTACAATTGAAAATACATAATATTTTTTAAAAAATTCCAAAAAAAATTAGTGCTTGTTTATTTATGTTTATTTGATTTTTGACGTTTTAATTTTGCAAAATATTCCCAAAACTCTTAAAAATTAAAAACCCTAAAAAATTATAAAAACCAGTAAAAAATATTTGAAAATTCTAAAATATTATTTTATATTTTTAAATTTAATCTATAATATATACCATATATTAAAAATAGTTTTGGAAATTTTGGGGACATTTATCTATTTAAAATTGCAAAATAAATTGACCTATTATTAAATTCCTTATTTTGGTATTTTAATCAATTCAAAATCCATAAAATTCAGTAGAAATTAAAAGAAAATTTAAAAAACAAAGATAACTATTTAAAACACAAAAATATTTATTTTATAATTTTTTACTATATATAGTTATATTTTTAAAATAATTTATAAATATCTTATATATATTATTACTATATATTTCTTATAATCTCTATTAATTATTATAATCACTTTCAACATTTAAAAACCTCTAAATAAAAAAAATTGAATTTACTGAAGGGTATTTTTCTGATATATATATATTATATTTAGATCCTATATTGTAGTTATATTATATATATTATATACATATACCTATATATACATATATATATATCCTTGTTACATATTAAAAAGAAAAGGAATAAAAAATTAGGAAAAAAATATAAAAGAAAATAAAATTTTTAAAATTAAAAACCAAAAAATTATAAATTTTAAATTCATGAAATATGAAATATTAAAAATCAACAAAAATTAGAAAAACAGTATAAAAGCGCAAAAACATAATTGTTGATTTTCTTTATGATTTGTCAATTTTTATTTCTATCCTCATTTCTCCTTTGTGGTTCGACCCCTACACTTGTGTACTATGCATAGTATTTTGTTGGGTATAATAAATTTCATCTCACTAGTATATATTGCTTACCTATTTTGTGGATGATTGTTGATTGACATGCTTGAGTAGAGTGTTGAGAGCCGAGAGAGGCGTCGATACATCGATTGTCGGATCCGACTTGTCGGACACCACATGCCCTCCAAGATTGGACATTAGATGCTCCATACTCTTGTGTTCATCAATTGGCGTTGTTTCTAGGGAGCATCGCTTAGGATAATTTTTTTGTGGATTATTGATCATCATTTTATGCTTTATTTTTCGTTTTTTTATATAATTGTTTATATATGCTAATACATTTTGTCTATTGAATTTCTTGGGAGGGACCACGTGGTGTAGGTGACTTCTTAGGGATATGCTGCACTTGAGTTACGAGGATATTGGCTCTTCTACTTGTGAGCCAATTGGAGAGAGCGGGAGAGAGAGAGCAGTTATTAGTATAGAAATTGTCCTTTATTTCTTGAGAGAGAGAGAGCTAGTCATTTTATTTCTATTTAATAATTATAATAATACATGTGTACACTTGAACTCTCGGGCCAAGTTTACCAAGTGATTGATTACTTGGGGCTCACCGGAATTGTTCGTGGTTTTCATCGACTTCTACACTTTTATTCTACTTATTGTTTCTTGCGATTTATGATTTCAGTCTCTATTTTCATTTGTTTTTTTGTGATTCACCCATAGATTTTTTAGGAGTGCTTGATCGAGTATGTTAGGACCGAACAACTAATAATTGCATGCTCCTATAGTATATGTTTGGATCTAGCTCAAATTCAAAATTGTTCTTCACTATAATAGCAATTCCAGCTTAGGGTTATTTCACCATATTGCATCTCATGTAGATTAGGTTTAAAATATATTGTCTTGCATCCCACATGGAGAGAGCTAGGAAGCGTTGTAAGTCTTCTATCTGAGCATCCACCAATTTGACACATGGTGAGATTTCCGTCCCAGTTCCACATTGCATTTCTTTATCGCTATCTCCGTTTTTTTATCACTTAGGTTTAAAAGAAAATCAAAAAAATCGTCAGGCAATTATTACTGAAAAATACCCAAAAAAGGTGAAAACCCAAAAATTAAAATGGAGAGACTGCTAAATAAACTATGACCATAATTAAAATCTGTAACGGGCATCGTTGTTTAGGGTTCACAAGGCCCTCATGATGTTCATGTACACTCTAAACAGAGAGAGGCATGACCCTTAAGGAATAGAGATAAAAACTCGATCTCTGGCTGCCTCAATTATCACCTGGAATCGATGAAGTATTAGCTCTGCTATCATACGTAGGCGAGTAGGGCCTTGTCGATGATGGTGTTCTCGTCTTGTGTAGAACATCCAACTTGGTCTTAAGTATTGAGCATATGCCACTCCCTTACAGGGGTGTCTATCTCATCATATTACATCCTAGTACCTCATTTTTTAGGGAAGTAGTAGTTTCACCTAACGACTTCCTCTCTTATTCTTTGGCTGAGTAGCCCCCCAGGCCTGATATCAATGATCTCAAAAAGTGGAGAGCACAATATACGAAGGAAGAGGAAAAAAGTACGGATACTTTTCTAGCAGTACTCACTTTCCTATAGGGATAACCGATACGTGTGTATTACAATTTTTCTTGAAACAATAATAAAATTGAAAAGATAAAAAATAGTTGAACCTTCACGGCTTCACATGTGTTGAGTTGGTGAATCCAATTTGATCTAGTGTTTGGTTGGATCTAGTTAGGATTCAATGATCAGTCATGCACACTTGAGCCATTTTCCTTTCCATGTATTTACAGTTGAGTGATGAATCCGTGATTTATTAACATTCTTTCTGCATTTTGTCTTAAAACTTTTAATAAATACATGTAAATATTCATTAATTTCTATCTTTTAACAAAATTATACTCATGAATAAAAATGCACTTTTATTCATCAAAATCATGTAAATAAATAAAAGAATAAAAATAAAGAAAACAAGAAGAAGGTAGATTATAAATATGTATATATGTACAATGTGACTTATAAAATAATTATGGATGAAAGATATATTTATAACCTAACCACCGAGACCCAGTCAGCATGGATTGGCAGATAAACAAATAAGTAGGAGGAGATAAGGAAAGAAAACAATAAAAAATTAATTAATTATTTACTCTATACACTCTTCAATGTTTATCAAATAAATGTCAAATCTTTATTGATTTTTAATTAATTCATATAACATTTTTCACCAAGTTCTTTTCCTAATTATATCTTAAAATGTATAGAAAAATATAAAAATAAGCTAAAAATTTTATCTTGTATATATATCAAGAAATCTAACTTTTAAATTGTCAAAATCTCAACTTCCGAACATCATAACTTTCTCATACGGACACCAATTTCACTATACTCACCTTTAAAATTCATAAAATAATATTCTCTAATTAAAGGTGGGTTTCACTAAAATCGGAGCCCGTTTGCAAAAAAATCAGTTTTGGATACTAATGACAACTAGGTTTCTAGGCTATTTAATTTATCTAGAACACATTATTTATAGTTTTAAAGAATTTATAATTTATAATTATTTTATTGATCATGTAGTTTAACAATGATTTATTTAAAAAATTTCAGATATTATTTATTATTTTAAATAATTAAAAAACCAGTTTTTATTGGTTAAATTGAAATGCACAACTTATACCCATATTTATTACTATACTTAAATTAATATACTAAAAGTTGCTAAAAATCACAAATACTTTATTTATAATCTCATTAATTAATAAAATATAAAAATAGTATACTATTTATTAATTTATTGAATTAAAAATCAATTACCTATTTATCAACTATTATTTATAGCTATTTATTAACATAATATTTATATTTCATAAATTACTTTATTATTTATGAAAACTAATTATTTCATAATTAAAATAAATTAATTATTTACATTTTTCATTTTTATACCTATTTAAAATATTGTCATGTCTTATTTAATATCTATTTATTAATGTATTAACACATCTACCAACCAAGTGATGACACGTGTCAGAACATGGTTCTTCTTCTTCTTCAAGAACAGAGTTGTTGTATTATGTTTAAATGCCCTTGTTTCATCTAATTACCTCGCATCCATCCTAACCTATTTGTTTTATCCTAACCCTCTAATATGCCCTCCTAACGTCTTTGATCCACGCCAGCCCTAGATCTCCACCTAACTCTCTACAAATCATCCTATAAAAATCCCTAAACTTCGCCATTTGCAACTAACTTTTCCTAACCACTTCCAGTTCCAAAAGCTAGTGGTCATCGACCCAACTTTGCCACCTTGCTCTGCCTCATTCTGATGGTGACAACACCGAAGGAATTCCCCTCATGGAAGAATGATCTACGGAGGAGTAGTTCCAAGGCCAGAGCACCACCTTGCATTGTGCCGCAGCATGCGTACAACTCCAGGAATGCCACCCGATCGAGCAGTGACCAGGAGGTCTTATATCCTCTGTTCACAGTTACATCCTTCATCTCTCTTATTCCCTCATTATCCGTGTATGATTAGCCAAGTTAAGTACCCAATTAATAGTTTAATCATCCAGATCTTGTTTGTTACTCGATTTCATCTACAACTTGCACATAATTGCACCTTATTTTGATTTGCAAATCCTAGTCTTGGAACTGCCCATTGAACTGCAAGCATCTTAAGACTTTGGCCGATTTCATTAGAGATCGAGCATCAAATCTTCAATTAGAGGTCTATACGCACTATTGGAGCATCTTCTTTATAATATGGAGCTGCATTCAACACCTTCTTTGTCAATAGATTGTGTCATAGTAGGGAAACCCTAATTACTTCCAGTCGTCCTAGCAGATCTTCTTCAACTCCTCAAAATTATCTCCATCATCCTCGACATCTCATCCACCACAGGCGAGCTTGAGGGGTGAAGGAGTCACCCCTTTAGCCCTGCAGGAGGTCGGAGCTAGCCTTCCGATGCCGGAGATTAATCGGCGAAGAAGCCCTCGCCGCCACCTGCATCTAAAAGAGGGAAGAACATCAAGAACTCAGACACTATAGGCTTTAGCCATATGTCCACATTTGACGACCCAGCTCGTCCAAGTCCTTCTAATCCAGAACGTTATATGACAAACCGGTAGAAAGATTGCGTAGAAGCCCAAAATTTCAGCCGCTCCAGAAACATTCCAGGAATTGCATTTTGGTCACCACATAGGGACCTAAACGTAATACATTTTATTTTCTTTTCAATTCAGTCCCTGAATAAGGACCAGTCTGCAATAATTTCTTAGTCTTATTTACAGTTCTACCGATGTGCTAATTAGACTATTTGAACCACTTTTTGACACAATTACTCTAGCGAGGTTTCTTTATTTTTGTTGTGATTTTTCGTAGTGTATTTTTCTTGTTTTTATTTTCTATAAATTTGTATCTGCTTTGAGTTCTTTTCTTGCCTTTTTCAAGAAGAAATAAAAATCACTATATTCCTCTTCTTCACAAAAGCCATAGTATTTCTATTCTACCTCCTCAAGTTCGACCCAGGCACACTTACCTGGATAAATAATATAATGCAAGATAAAATAAGAAAGAGAAGCTGCATATTCACGTCTTTCTCTCTCTCCTATTTTATTGAATTTTTGTTTGACTAATCGAATCTATCTTTGCTGTTCTCTACACCGACACATTTCTTAGACCGCAAGTCAGATTTTGGTTATCAAAATGGCACTGTTGCCGGGGAGGCGTTAGCTATACTTTGGTTTTTGAATTTTTGGTGATTTTTCTGTCTTTGATTTATATGTTTTTTATGAGTTTCTTCGGTTTTCTTTCCATTTGTTTTTCGACTTTTTCCAAATTTTCATGTATTTTGTGATTTTTCATCCGTTTTCTTGATTTTTATAGTTTTATTTTCATGTTTTTTGTGTGTTTGCTAAGGAGTTTTGTATGGCCTGCACGATCAGCTGGATTCTTCAAAAGTCGAATCAGTTGAGAGTGCAGAGACTGGCACTTTCTCTACGAGTCAGTTGTAGAGGGCAGAGCAAGTTGGCAAAATTGTTTTACACATTTTTTGTATTTTGTAAAAAAGAGGGGCATTTGTCCATATTTATATTTTCATAGAAGGGGTCCCGTAAGGGCATCCTGATTTGTACATTCCTCCCTATCTTTCTGAGGTTCTGTTGCACTGAGTGCCGTGCACTTGGAGGTGCAGAGCACCCACCATGACTTTTATAGTATCGCAATTTTATCGATGGTCTGCGTCTTTTTTTAGGCTAGGTGCTTGCTTAGGTTTTTCGTTTTTTTCTACGTGTGCCTTCATAGCTAGTTTATGACTCGCAAACTTGGTGCATGCTTATTTGGGATAAAAAAATCGTTAGATAATGCTTTGAAAATATAAAAAAGAGGTTATAGAAAACTAAAATTGGTACTGCCAACATTATTTGACCTAACAATAAACATAAAGAATTCATTTGTTTTGGGAGAGCAATCTCCAACGCATGAATTATAGGTACTCTCCAGATCTGTGAGTGAGGGACGACACTTAAGGTAGAGCCATAGTCAGAATTTCTTTTGGGATACTACTTAGTTCATGCATTTAATCACTTAATCTTCAGTGGGGACTCTCGAGTAGCTGGAAATAGTCCGAGTTTCCTTAGCAGAGTGGGAGATTTAGAGGACATCACAATAGCACGGTCCTTAAGTAACACGGGTAGCCAAAAACATTCCATCCTTACTCCCATACTTGTTGAGAATAGGTGATTTTCTGTAAGAACTTAGGACTGTATTTCGGGGAAATTTCGGGCACCTATCAGCTCACCAAATCTGTGAAAAGACCTATTTTCCAAATAACCCTAAAATCAAAAAGATAAACGATCGAGCTTTTATGGTCATCACCGGGTTGTGTTGGTGAAATTGGGGTTGCATTGTGTTTGTATGCGAGATGTGCATTACACCGCATCTCATACGCCTTCACACTCTTGTTTTTGACTTGACATCGTGTTGTCTCCCATTATCCTTTTGACATCGAAGATGACGACCAGATGGATTTTGCGCTCAGATTCCGTGAGCTTTTGACGATCCACCGTCTGTCGTACATCTTCATAGACTCAGGATGACCCTCTTCCCGAGTAGATCCCATCTCATCTTGAGACTCGCTTCCCAACCCTTCTATTGAGGCAGACCCACGCCTCAAATTTTCATCTACTTCTCCTACACATTTTTTACTAAGTGCTTATGAGACTTTTTCCTTCCCGAAGGATTTGAAGACTAAGTCTAAAGGGAAGGGGCCTGTTGAGGACAAACCATCTGAGGACCGACCAACTGGGGAGAGACACACAGATGATAGACCCGATCCAGCCTCAAATATGACTACATGCATTCTTGATACACTGCAGCAGATGAGCCTACAGATCAGAGACCAGTGTAGAGTCCAGGATGAGCTGAGAGCTGAGATCGCTGCACTAAGAGCAAGAGCTGGAAACCCACCACCGCCTGCCGTGGTTCCCACGACATTGAGAGATGAATATAACCCTAGAGCGAGGATGCTACACCATTGGATTCGGCTACCACCAATTCAAGGGTCATACGAGCTGAGAGCATGCTTAATTTCTTTGCTTCCCAAGTACTACAGGAATGCTACATAGGAGCCGTTTACCTTTTAACAGCAGTTTGAGATGATTTGTGGTATAACTAGCTATCTAGGAGTTACTGATAGCACGACTTTTGTTAGCAGTTGAAAATGCTAAAATGGTGTCGGTTGTAGAAAACCACTTAATCAAGAGTTGCGTTGATCAAACAAAAATAAATGAAATAGGTGAGAGAGAGAGAGAGAGAATATAAGAATATGCAGATTATCTCTCCTATTTCGTCTACACTATGTTATTTAACCAAGTAAGTGTGACTGGGTCGAACTCGAGGAGGTAGAATATTAATACTTCAGCTTTCGATAAAAGAAAGAAATCTAAAAAATATTCACTTTATTCTTGATTTTACAAACACTCAAAAACTGAATTGAAACTAACACATTATTCTTGATTTTACAAAACACTCAAAAACTTAATCGAAACTAACTCGTTCTTACGAAAATCAAATCAATAAAACTATGCGATGGAAATCCATGAGAAATAGCTAGCAAGGTTGCTGAGATAGTTCTGTAACTACCCTAGAAAATTAAAAGAAAAATACAACAAAAATGATGTCCAAACTACCCCAACAAGTAAAGGCATAAGTGCAAGAAAAGTATTTTTGTCCTCTTACAAATCGATCCCTAGAAAGGACTAAAATGCACATAAAAGTAAAGTTATTACATTTAGGTCCCTATGAGGGGACCTAAATGTAATTTTTGGAAACATTTGGAGCTGCTCGCAATTTTGGATTCTCCGCTCTACAAATTTTCTATCGATTCACGATCAATGAAGGAGATTAGAGATTGAGGCTTGAGATGGACCTTCTGATTATGCCATGTGTCTAACACCTATGCACTATGGTGTTCTTGGTGTTCTTCGATTCCTCCGCATGGCTGGAGAGATTGCTCCCTTATCCAATTTCTTCCTTATGCACGGTGAAGCTTTTGGGCCTCCGGTAGGGCCAGAGGGGTGACACTTTCACCCCTCAAGCTTTCTTGTGGGTGAAGGGATGCAAAGGTGGACATAGGCAGCTGGGATTCACCAGCGAAGGTGGTGCTTCAGGCTGTCCTGGAAGTTGTTAAAGTGAGTGATGCTTGGATGGCTCTTTGGATTTTTAAAACTCCAACTAAGTGAATAATGCTCCAGATGTTGAAAGAGACCTGCAATTATTAATTTCTTGCTCGATTTGAAAGCAAATCAGCCAACAATATCAAAGAATTGCATATTTAATGATTGTTTTCCAGGAACTGGCAACGAATAAAATGCAAGAAAGGAGAAGTGATTCTGGATGTGTTGAAATGGGTTTGAGCGAATCGAAATGGTGCACGACTATCTATAGTGATTAAGGAACCTATTGACATAATTAATTATGTTAATGTGGGCACAACGATCTAGAAATAAAATGGTAAAAAGTATGAAGGAAGTCACCTGGAAATGAGGTTGTATGAACCTTGATGGTTGCTCGACGGGCGATGATGGCCGGAGCTCTACACGGTGCAATGGTGGCGATGCAAGGCATCGAAGACCTTGGAACCCTCCTCCGATGATCACTCTTCCAAGTGGTGGCCTTGCTTGGAGCTATCACCTCCTTGTCAGGGCGGAGCACGGCGGTGAAGGTGGTGGATCGGCCAAGTATATCTGGAAGCTTTGAACTCAGGATTGATTAGTTGTTAGTGGGATTTTTGGAGTGCTCTTATAGAGTGGGTCGAATGGAGTTAGGTAGGGATCAAGGGTAGGCGTGAGAGAGGGTAGCTAGAGGAAAGAGATCAATGGTTTAGAATGAAGTCATGATCTTTAAGGTGACGTGAAGAAATGGAAGAAGTTAAGAGGTTAGAACAGAAACTGGCTGACCTTCTTGAAGAATGTCCTAGGTGCTGACACGTGTGAGCACTTGATTGGCCAGGTTCAAGAATTCCTTTAATAAATACGAAATAAATAGTAAATAACATTATTTTAATTAAGTATAAAAATAAAAAAATGTATATAAATAAATTCTATAAATTGTAATATAATTAGTCTTAATAAATAATAATTATTTTATAAAATATAAAGACTATAATAATAAATAAATATAATTTATACTTAATAAATAGGTTTTAGCTTTTTAATTTAATAAATTAATAAATATTATACTAATTTTATATTTTATTGATTATTAGGTTAATAAATAAAGTATATATGAATTTTTGTGGGTTTTAATAAATTAATTTAGATATATTAATAAATACAAGTATAGGTTATATAGTTCAATTATACCTATAAATTAGTGTTTTTGATTTATTTAAAATAATAAATAATCTCCCAAAATGATGAAATAAATTATGGTTAAAGTACGAGATCAAGAAAATAATTAGAAGTTATAGAATCATAAAAATAATAAATAATGCATTCTAAATAAAATAGATAGCGCAAAAACCCAGTTGTGGTTAGGTCCTAAAACCGACTTTTTGCAAATGGACTCCGATTTTAGTGAAATTACCTTCATTAATTAAAGAATATTATTTTATGAACTTTAAAGGTGAGTAGAGTAAAATTAGAGTTCGTTTGAGCAAGTTATGATGTTCGGAAGATTTAATTTCGAGAATTTACAAGTTGGATTTCTTGGCATATATACAAGGTAATATTTTTATCTTATTTTTATATTTTCTATATATTTTTAGAAATAATTTTGAAAAGAGTTTGGTTAAAAATATGTTCATATGAATTAATTAAAAGTCTTTAAAGTTTTGATATTTATTGGATAATTAATGAAGAATGCTTGAGATGTACAATTAATTATTTTGTCTTGTTTTCTTCCTTATCCCCCCCCTCCTTATTTATTTGTCGACCAATCCATGCTAACTTGGTCTCGAGGATTAGGTTATAAATATATCTTTCAGCTATATTTATTTTTACATGTTGTATTGTAAATATATACATATCTACAATTTTCCTTTATTTTTATTTCCTTTATTTTTATTCTTTCATTTATTTACATGATTCTAATGCATAATAATCCATTTTTATTCATTAATGGATTTTTTTAAAAAGTGAAACTTAATGGATATTTACATGTATTTATTAACGGTTTGAAGACAAAATGCAGCCAAAATGTTAATGAATCATGGATTCATCAGTTACGCAAGAGGTTGTTCGCCTCAAAGCCTTCCCCTTCGCCTTAGTAGATAAGGTGCTCTACTGACTGAGTCATTTGGGGAGGGAGATCTCTACATGGGACGATCTGAAGTTCACATTCCTGCGTAAATATTTTTCTCTAGGACGGACAAACATGATGAGGAGTCAGATCTTCAATTTTACACAGTTACTGCATGAATCATTCCATGAGGCAAGGTATCGATTTAAGGATCTTACTGAGAGATTCCCACATCATGAGATGCCATTAAAGGTGCTAGTACATAACTACTTTGGAAGACTCTAGCCAAATGTACAGGGCCTAGTGAGCGCCGCATGTAGCGGCAGTTATCTGAATAGGGATGTCGAGTCTGTCTGGTCCATCTTTGAGGGGATGGCAGAGAACTCACAAGTTATTAATTCTACTCAGGCATTCTAGAAGCATCCACAACCACCACACCAGTGAGAACATCAAAAGGTGGCACATGTTTCAGAGTCTGAGTCACGATCCATGGGATTTATTTGTGAGAAGCTGACATTAGTCGTCGTGATTTAGAAGAATGTTCAGGAGTTGCAGATGCTGCGAGAGTTGGAGAAACTCTCATCACTTCCCCAATAGTTGAGCGATACGACGAAGAAGGTGATGGATTTACAGCTTCAGTACTAACAGTCTTGTCCTTCTTCTACTTCTCAGCATGTTCGAAGATCTTTACCCGCTCCTCCCACCCGTCAGATTCACTTTGTTTAGAGAGAGCCAGTTCAGCCTACTGAGACTCCGCAGATTGATTGGCATGAGGATGCGTCCAATGTCGATTCGAGCAATATCGCCAGCCCTGGAGATGTTGATGTAGATTCTCAGGCCACTCTTGAGATCAATGGGATATGGTATGCTCTGATTCAGCCTTCACCACACTTTACTCCTCAGAGCGTACACCAGCAGCAGTACAATTATCCGTAGCAGGGACACCCATATTTCCATCAGCGTCAGCCCTACACACAGCAACAGTCTCACTAGCATGCTTATCAGAGACCGCATTCTTTTCAGTATCCTACTACACATTCACAGCCACATCATTACCAACAACATCAACAGTCTTCTTACACACCACAGAGATCTCAACTGTACACTCCATAACAACACACTCCTTGGCAGGAGAAAGTAGACAGTCAGGGTCACCACACTATGTCTGAGATATCTTCACAGGCCCTGACACTGAACCAGATCATGGACATGTTGATCACGCTCCAGACCACACACAGGACAGAGATGGAGCAGGTTAATCATCTTCTGGATGAGTTAACCTCGCCCAAGACCACTCTCCCAGCCCAGCCTCATATGAACCTGAATAATAAGAGGAGGCGGCCAAATCAGGTAGACACCACTACAAGTATGATCTCTTTTCCTGATTTTTTATATAACTTCATTCGTATCAGGAGCGATAGATCACCACGAGCACCTGATAGAGTAGACGAGAGGGCACATGATGAGGAGCGAGAGACGTTCCATGATACACATCTTGATGCTAAGGAGGAGGACCACCATGATGATGAGGATCAATGGGATATGGTATGCTCTGATTCAGCCTTCACCACACTTTACTCCTCAGAGCGTACACCAGCAGCAGTACAATTATCCGTAGCAGGGACACCCATATTTCCATCAGCGTCAGCCCTACACACAGCAACAGTCTCACTAGCATGCTTATCAGAGACCGCATTCTTTTCAGTATCCTACTACACATTCACAGCCACATCATTACCAACAACATCAACAGTCTTCTTACACACCACAGAGATCTCAACTGTACACTCCATAACAACACACTCCTTGGCAGGAGAAAGTAGACAGTCAGGGTCACCACACTATGTCTGAGATATCTTCACAGGCCCTGACACTGAACCAGATCATGGACATGTTGATCACGCTCCAGACCACACACAGGACAGAGATGGAGCAGGTTAATCATCTTCTGGATGAGTTAACCTCGCCCAAGACCACTCTCCCAGCCCAGCCTCATATGAACCTGAATAACAAGAGGAGGCGGCCAAATCAGGTAGACACCACTACAAGTATGATCTCTTTTCCTGATTTTTTATATAACTTCATTCGTATCAGGAGCGATAGATCACCACGAGCACCTGATAGAGTAGACGAGAGGGCACATGATGAGGAGCGAGAGACGTTCCATGATACACATCTTGATGCTAAGGAGGAGGACCACCATGATGATGAGGATCGACGTGATGTCCAGCCTGATGATGAGAGAGAGTGGAGCGATGCCTAGATAGTAGACATGGACATAGGCGAATCAGATGACGATACCATGCCAGACCATGCAGACAATCCCGAAAAAATTTTTCTTCCCCCATTTTAGAGAGTTTTGTACATACTTCTGAGACTCTTGATGTACATGTTGATTTCGATTTGAATAAAGAGAATTTTGTTGTCAATGACTTTATTACTTTTCCCGATGCTCTGTATGGAAAAGGAAAGAAAAAAATCCAAAAATAATGTTGTTACTCTAGAAACTGATCGTCTATTGAAAGATAATTTTTTTCTAAAGATTCCACTTCACGATGACTTGGATCATTTTCCTACGCTTAAAATCGATTAAGGAACAAATGCACAACACGTAGGAAAAAGAGATCATGAGTTCAGAAACATGTATTGACCAATGCAACTTCATGTGCTATTCAGAATAAGGTACCTAAGAAGAAGAGAGATTCTGGAGCTCACTATATCAAATGCCAGATTGCAGATGCCGCGTTCCATTGTACTCTCTTAGATAATGGTTCCTCGATTAATTTGATTCCATCTTCTTTACTTTATAAGATCAACTAGGTCCTCTTTATAAATCACAAGCGATACTTCAGTTTGTATATCGATCTGTGAAGAAACCTAGAGGTGTGCTGAGGAACATTATCGTGACTGTTCAGGGTTTGCAGTTTCCAGTGGATTTTACTGTCCCAGATATACGCAGTTACACCTTGCTCCAATTATTCTTGGGAGACCTTTCTTGCAGACAGCGAGAGCACTCTTTGACTATGATGACGGGAGAGTATCATTCTGCACAGACAATGGAGAGATACACATTGATATGGCAAGAGGATGTAGCAGTCCTAGATCAGTATTATCATTTACTTCAGAGGACACCACTCGTGCAGAGGATTGCCAACACATAGATGAGATACAATCTCCTGATCTTGAGAGCGTTTATTTTGATACCCACCATATCCTACAGGAGGATAGGGTAGACGACATGGTATATAGCTTTTCATATGACTATTCACAGACAGATAATGAGTTCACATCAAATCTAGCTGAGCAGTCAGTTGCAGTAGGAATCTTAGTGTCGCAGATTGAGAGTACACATATTTCAACACTGGAGTCAGTTGATTATATTTCAAAGATCATACAGTCTATTCATCGTAGATAGTCGGATGGTGTGATGATTACACATATAGACACCTTCTGTAGTCCGACTCCAGAGACATGTATTTCAGTAGAGAGAGCTTTGCCACATACAGAGTACGCTTACAAAGGTAGCTCTGCATGTTCAGCCAGGGATTAGTACGCACATGCACAACAAATGATTCAGTACGACCCAGGTTGAGATGATCTACTTTGTACCAGGATGCATGACTACTCTTCAACTTCATTTCATCATGTATAGAGACCTGTGAGAATTCAGTTTTTTCTGGAGTACACAACCTGTATATTCTTCGTAGTCCACAATTGTCCCCATTTTTTGTTCGTCTTATATGCTTATTATACTAGATTTTAAATATAGGGGGGGGACCAATTGCCCCTCAATTTTCGCCTTTCGATTTTGTTTTATTTACTTTTCTCTTAGTTTACCTTTCATTTACACTAATCACTGGTCCCTAATTTTGGCCACATTCATTTCTATACTTAGGATGCCTTATCCTAAGTATAGGGGGGACCGAGTGATTTCGTTGAATTCGTTCTTCTTTATTTCCTTTGTTACTTCATTTATATATTCTTTTTCCTCAGTCACCTCATTTTTGTCTTCCACTATACTTACCTCATCGTAAGTATGGGTGGTCGATTGACTTCTTTTCTTTTATACTTTTCACCCACTTTTACTTAGCACGAGTTATGTCCTCCTTTTTCTCTTTTGACGCTATGAGAACATAGCACAAGCTTAGTATAGGGGGTGCATATATATTGTATATATACTTGCGTCCATAACTCGTACTTTTATGTATAAAATCCATAAATTATTGGGTGAGGGTTAATTTAAAATCCATCTATTTATTTATTTATTATTTATAAAATCCTTGTAAAAAAGTAAAATATGCGTAAAATTCTTATTTAAAATATTTAAATAAAAAATTTATCTAAAACATGTATAATACTTATTTAAAATCCTATGTATTCAAATATGTGTAAATTTCATTTAATTCTTGTAAAATTCTTCATATATAAAACTTGTAAAATACATTAGTTATTTAATCTAAATATAATATGGGTAATTTATCTTCTAAAATTCTTGTACAATGCCTTGTTTAATAAAATTTAAAAAAATCCATAAATAATGCAAAGTCCTACAATTCATAAAAATTACAAAATCCTTAAAATCCATAAAAATGAGTAAAATTCAGAAAATATACTTCACAAAACATGATTGCATTTGCATTAGCATTTTTCAGAATAACTTCGATTTCTAAAACTAAAGATTGGTAATAGTCTAAAGGATGGAGCTTGATTATGGCCTTTAACTTTCATTGTAAGGAGCCTTGTAAGGAATTGGACTTTAGACTCTTCAGGTCTTTGACTTAAATCTTTAGGTTCCATGAGACAATGTTTGGGAAGTCAACTTAAACGGGCCTTAGTAGAACACTTGGTGTCATCTGTTTAACTCTTCATTAGTGAACCAATTTTGGACACATGCACGTTTCACTTAGCTCAACTTGCATGGGGCTGCGAAGGGCAATCCATCTTGGTGGTGTGTTTTTGTCCTTGTCTAGTGGCATGGACGTCTAAAGATGGGGAGATTGGGGTTGAAATAATGCTTCGGATGAGGCAAGGTCTGCTGGTACAATTTTTCCATGACCTCAAAAAATGGACAGAATAAAAAGATGCTATGTCCGTCGAGACACAAAAAGATTGATGCAGTGCAAGCAACATTACAAAGTCAATTCAAAGAAGAAGCCACCAAATACAAATATGACCATAATGATCCAAGCTTCCACCAAAAAGCCTGCACATCTTAGTGAAGACTTAGCTATACTGGCTGGGCTTCACAAGGAGATGCGTCTACATTGGTCGCACTCTAGTTCTTTTCTCATTCTTCCACTTTCTCTCTCTCTATTCGATTGTGGACACAACACGGCCTGACCATAGAAGGGAATACCCCCTCCTCGAGGAATGAATAGCTGGATGAGGAACCAATGGGGGTGTGTTATTGGGATGGGTGGTTTCTTCGCTTCTTTAAGTGGGAAGAGTTAAAACAATTCACACACAGTATAGATTGAATTCAAGGTTGATAGAGTTGATGATATGAATAAGTGGATCTGAGCTGGATGTTGAGGTGAACCTAAATAAGGATTTGTGGAACTTGAGGACTGTTGAGATTAAATTCCTAATCCTAGTTAAGGTTCCGACAAAATGCTTGTTTTATGCCCCATCAAGCTCTATCCTTTGCTTGTTCTCATAAACTAGTTTAGGAAAACAAATTCATTCCAACTTTCTTTCTTTTTCCCTTATTTTTCAAATAAGTGTTCGCTAAGGGACTAGCAAAGTTGAAGTATAGGGGGTTGATGAATCCATGACTCATTAACAATATTTCTGCATTTTATCTTAAAACCTTAACAAATACATATAAATATTCAGTAATTTCCATCTTTTAACAAAATCATACTCATAAAAAAATGCACTTTTATACATTAAAATCATGTAAAGAAATAAGAAGAAGGCAGATTGTAAATATGCATATATGTACAATGTGACTTATAAAATAAACATAGCTAAAAGATATATTTATACCCCAACCCTTGAGACCAAGTCAGCAAGGATTGGTCGACAAACAAATAAGTAGGAAGAAAACAATAAAAAATAATTAATTATTCAGTCTATACACTCTTCATTATTTATCAAATAAATGTCAAATCTTCATTGATTTTTAATTAATTCGTACGAATATTTTTCATCCAAACTATTTTCCTAATTATTGATGAAAATGTATAGAAAAATATAAAAATAAGTTAAAAATATTATCTTATATATAGCAAGAAATCCAACTTGTAAATTGTCAAAATCTCAACTTCCGAACATCATAACTTTCTCATACAAACTCTAATTTCACTCTACTCACCTTTAAAATTCATAAAAAATATTCTCTAATTAATGAAGGGAGATTTCACTGAAATCAGAGTTTGTTTGCAAAAAGTAAGTTTTCGGACCTAATGATAATGGGATTTATGGGCTATTTATTTTATCTAGAACATATTATTTATAGTTTTAATGATTTTATAATTTTTAATAATTTTTTGATCTTGTAATTTAATGACGATATATTTCAAAATTTTCTAACATTATTTTTTATTTTAACTAAACCAAAACCCATATTTTATAGATTAAATTGAACTACATAACTTATACCTGTAATTATTAATATATTTAAATTAATTTATTAAAAGCCACAAAAATTCACAAATACTTTATTTATAATCTTATTAATTAATAAAATATAAAAATAGTATACTATTATTAATTTATTGAATTAAAAATCAATTACCTATTTATCATGTATTATTTATACCTATTTATTAATATAATATTTATATTTCATAAATTATTTATTATTTATGAAAATTAATTATTTCATATATAATTTAAATTAATTACTTACATTTTTTCGTTTTACCTATTTAAAATATTGTCATTTATTATTTAATATCTATTTATTAATGTATTAACACATCTGGCCAATCAACTACCGACATGTGTCAGCACCTGGTTCTTCTTCTTCAAGAACAGAAAAGTTGCATTTTGTTCCAACGTTCTAGTTTCACCTAATTACCTCGGATCCATCCTAACATTTTCATTCGATCCTAACCCTCTAATCTGTCCATCTAACGTCCTAGATCCACATCAGCCCTAGATCTCCACCTAACTCCCTACATTTCGTCCTATACAAATCCCTAAACTTCACCCTTTGCAACTAACTTTTCCAAACCACTTCCGGTTCCATCAACCAGTGGCCGTCAACCCAACTTCGCTACCTCGCTCTGCCTTAGCTGGTGGTGACAACACTCGAGGACCACCTCGCATAGAAGAAGGATTTATGGAGGAGTAGTTCCAAGGTCGGAGCATCGCCTTGCATCGCGCTGCAACGTGCGTACAGATATGGGAACGCCTCCCCTTCGAGCAGTGATAAAGAGGATCTTATATCCTCTATTCCCAGATACTTCCTTAATCTCTCTTATACCCTCGTTATCCATGCCTGATTAGCCAAGTTAAGTACCCAATTAGATAGGTTAATCATCCACATCTTGTTTGTTACTCGATTTCATCTCCAACTCACACGGAATTGCACCTTATTTTGATTTGCAAATTCTATTCATAGAATTTCCCTTTAAAGTGCAAGACTCTTAAAACTTTGGTCGATTTCATTAGAAATCGAGCATCAACTCTTCAATTGCAGGTCTATACGCACTATTGGAGCATCTTCTTTATCATTTGGAGTCGCATTCAACACCTTCTTCGTCAATCGATCGTGTCCCAACAAGGAACTTAGGGTTTGAAAGCCATCCTCGACATCTCTTCCACTGCAGGAGAGCTCGAGGGGTTAAGGAGTCACTCCTTTGGCCCTGTAGGAGGTCAGAGGAAGCCTTCCGACGATGAAGATTAATTAGAGAAGAAGCCCTAGCCGCCACCTGCATCTGAAAGAGGGAAGAACAACAAAAACTCAAATGCTACAGGCTTTAGCCACGTGTCCGCATCCGATGGCCCTGATCATCCAAGCCCTTCTACTACAGACCGTTAGATGACGAACCAGTTGAAATATTGCACAGATGCCCTCGCCATTTCATAAATTTCAGATGATCCTAAAACTTTTCAGGAATTTCATTTAGGTCCCCATGCAGGGACCTAAATGCAATACGATTTAATTTCTTTTCAATTTAGTCCTTGAACAAGGACCAGAAAACAATAATTTTCTTATTTTCTTTACAGTTCTACCGTTATACTAATTAGACTATTTGGACCTCTTTTTGACATAAATTTTCAGCAATTTTTCTAGGGTAGTTACACAACTAGACCAGAGAGGTTTCTTTATTTTTGTTGTGATTTTTCGTTGCATATTTTTCTTGTTTTTAATTTTTCTAAGTTTGTATCTGTTTTAAGTTCTTTTCTTGCCTTTTTAAAGAACGAATAAAAATCACGATATTCCTCTTCTTCTCAAACGTCGTGGTATTTTTATTCTTCCTCCTCGAGTTCGACCTAGGCACACTTCTATAAATAATATAGTGTAAGATAAAATAGGAGAGAGAAGCCGTGTATTCACCTCTTTTTTTTACTCTCTCTCTCCTATTTTGAATATTTGTTTGATCAATCGAATCTGTCTTTGCGGTTCATTAAACCAACACATTTCTTAGATCGCAAGTCCGATTTCAGTTATCACTGAGTCGCTCACTTTGAGCCTTTCTTTTTACCTTCACTCATCCTCTTGTTTTTCCCCTGATCATTCTTCCTTATCTATTACTTTTTTGTTATCCAGTGATGTCATATCCTGGATGGCCTTATTCGGATTTTGCAAACACCTACATCGAAGCGAGGATACCGACATCTTCAATAATGCATGGTGATCTCCAAGAAGTAAATGTGGATCTTGCGAACTTCTCCTTGGACTCCCCCATCTTTACCCGGTTTGGGGATCCAGAAGACTCTTGACTCGATCTCCCCCTTCTACTACCTTCCTCTCACCATTAAATCCTATGTTCGAGACAAACTCTCATCTCGAACTTGCTCCTTCTTTACTGAGAGTTGATCAGGTACTATTTCACACTACAAAACCTTCACCCAATCAAGAGCCCGAGCACGATTCAGATTTTGAGATGGCTCCCCAAGGCAGAGGAAAGGGGCTGGTTTATCTGAATATCAATCAGGGTATGGAGTGGGGCACGAAGTAGAATGAAGTGAACAATCAACACTTAGCTTCCATACAAGCCATCCAACAATAGTTCGATCAGGCTTTAGCCCATGTCACCTTCCACGAGGTGGAATGGTTTGCGAAGATGGTAAAAGGAAGGAGAGACACGAGGATAGGGAGTGGATGATTTTCATGGAGACGATGATGACAATCACTCTTTATATGGACCTCATGGTTGTGAGGGAAAGGGAAGGAGAGGTTGACCAAAACCCACACTGAAGCAAACCTACAATCCTAGGGCCGACCAAATCACTTAGTGGATCCAGATTCCTTGGATCCACGGACACTTTAAGCTGAAATTACGCCTCTTTTCTTTTCTCGCCACCTTCCAGGGGAACTCAAATGAAGAACCGTATATCCATCTACGATAATTCAGACGCATCTACAACACAACACACTATTCCAACTTCCCGTTAGGCGTACTCAAGAGGATTGCTTTCCCTTTCAGTCTTAAGGGCAAGGCACTATACTAGATTAACCATTTGGGGAAAGTGGTGACGACATGGGAATAATTGAAATTTGATTTTTTGCACAAGAATTTCCCACTTGGTCATCCATTCATGAGACCTTGGAGCGCTTCAGTGAGTTGATTGAGAATCATCCCCACCATCATATCCTGAATACTATTTTGGTCCATCATTTAATTTAGAGGCTCACTAAGAACAACTAGCATTTGGTCGATGTTTCTCGCGGAGGTTCTACTTCAACAAAGACAAGGATGTTATGTGGCAGATTTTTTAGGAGATGGTCGAAGGAGAGGTCGCACACTCCTCATCTTGTTATTTTTAGATCCAACCGCAGATTCTATTCAAATATGTAAACTTCGAAGACAAACAAGAATTAGACAACTCAGACCTCTGCATCTCTACCTGTCCAAATTAGAGATCATTGATAAGCGGTCACATGATCTAGAGAAGCTAGATATGATCGAAGAGAGGATGAAGAGCCTCGACAAGCTGGACATGATCACAAAGCATCTAGAGCTATTGGTAAATACCATCAGTTCATGCAATTCCGTGGCATCCACCACTAAGGCTCTTGTTAAGAAAAAGAGGTTCCAATGCAAAACCAACCTCAACCGAGTCCCAATCAGCCTCAGGTTTAGCATGTGTATTATGTGCAGGCATCTGAACATCAACCACCACAAACATAGATGGTGGTTTACCATCCGAATCCCATCTGTCTTATGTCGAGCAACTCCTTCCATCGCTACCACAAATTCAAGAGGTTCACTGTATCTGGGGCAATGAGTAGCAACCAACCCATCCTTAGGGACAATTTCATGGTCAAGACACTACCATCTGCATATTTAACCAACAACACAGTGGGAGGAGTCAGCGATTCCAACAATCCATCAGTCTCTACACCAAGGAAACAAGTGGAGACAACACTAGTATCCATAGCCGGCATACCTCCAGTCTTACCATCATCAACAGTCATCTGCTCAATATGAGAACTACTATGTCCCTCCATGTTATAATCAACAGTCCTTCCCTACTCATTAGTCTTAGTATTACCATCATCAGTTGTAATACCCCCCAGCCTCAGCTTCATGTGATTGCCGAATCGTCAGAGGCCTCATCGATAAATCTTGCCCTGGACTGGCTGGCTCAGTTGATTCATAACATGAAGGAGATGAGCTTTAAGATTAATGACCTCACTGCTGCCAACACAGTCATCCCTGCAGAGGTTGAGGCGAACCCCAACAACTTCAAGAGAAAGGAGCAGGTAGACGATAGCGCCGGACCAACTCCTGAGTTAGGTATAAATTCTTTTATGTTATCTAATGTTGTTTATCTCAAGAGAGGTAGAACACTACAACCATCTGCTTTAGCCAAAGGGAAAAGTCAAGTAGGCAAATCTTCATTACAAGCAGCTGAACCCCTTCTGGTGTTGAAATCAAAAGGGGAGCGGATACCACAACCACCATCCCCACATAAAAAAGAAAAAAAGAAGAAAATCAAAACTCAAGAAATAATAGACAAGTCTGTGCTGATGCAGCCAAGGAGCAGCCAGCAATGGCAGCCACTCTTGTGCAAGCCGACATGACTGAATTTCCTACTTTTTCTGTACCTTTTACTTTGGTTGGCTGCACTTTGCCTAACTGTCAGTCTGTAATAAGAATAATATTCTTCATGAAAATCATGTTTTTGATGATAATGTGTATGGTCCATTTCTTGATGCATTAAAGTCGAAAACCATAAGAAATAAAAAATGCTTTGTTTGATCTGAGCATTGTGGAATTATTTCAAAACATTATGCTCAAAATGCCACTTTTGAAGTCCACAAAGTACATGCCATTAATTAAGAAAGGATTGAAAGAAGCATGTACAACAAAGCATCAACCAAGTAAGATCAAACACAAGAAACTAGTGAAGCATATCCTCATCATGGCTACAGTTCATGCAATTAGCAACCTTTTTTGGAAAAAGGACATGGGAGATCCACTCATCAGATGTGAAATGTTTAAGCAAGAGTTTGAGAGAAAATTCATGGATAGTGGATCATCGATTAATCTGATGCCGACATTGCTACTCAAAGAATTTGGGTTAGGACCATTCAAAGCCACAATGATGACGATGTAGTCTGCAGTTACTTCAGTGAAGCAGCTAAGGAGAATTTTGGAAGATGTCATTTTTACAATCCAAGGGATGCAATTCCCTGTGAATTTTATTGTGCTTGATATGGACAACTTAGCACCCCTTCTACATACACCTATCATATTGGGACGGCTATTCCTTCTAACAGCCAAAGAATTAGTTAACTACGGTACCAGAAATATCATCTTTCGATCAAGCAACGATATTGTACCCATTAAAATGATCCCGGCACCCAAACTTGCAGAATCAATGCCTAATGAGAGTGAGCAGATGCATATAAGCAGAAGACAGTGATATTCTTGCATAGATAAGAGATAATCCTTGTTACTGAATGAAATTGAAGCCGAGGAGTTCATTTCCAAGGAGGAACCCGGGGATATATCCCATCCTTGATTATACATGGGTAAGTATGTTGCATGTTATTCCAAAGAAATTAGGGATCACCATCTTGACGAACGTCAAAGGAGAGGAGAATATGACCAGAGTACCTACTTCTCAGTGCGTCTTCATGAATACAGACGCTTGAACATGGCAACCAAGAAAGATCGTTTCCCTTTACCTTTACTTGATCAGATTGTTGAAATACTTGCGACAACTGATTACTTTTGTTTCTTAGATGGGTACTCTGGAAATAATCAGGTCGCAATCACCCAGAAGATCAAGAAAAGACCACCTTCACCTATCCATTTGGGACATATGCATCCAGACGCATGTCGTTCGGACTTTGTAATGCCCCCGCTACATTTCAGAGGTGTATATTGGTAGTATTTGCAGACATGGTGGACAATTTCCTTGAGGTCTTCATATATGACTTCTCCGTCTAAGGAGATAATTTCGATCAATGCCTAAACTATTTAGATTGAGTACTGCAACGATGTTCTGAATTTAATCTGGTGCTTTCATTGGAGAAGAGTCACTTTATGGTAAGGGAATTG
This sequence comes from Ottelia alismoides, assembly GCA_037367405.1. Lineage (NCBI taxonomy): Eukaryota > Viridiplantae > Streptophyta > Magnoliopsida > Alismatales > Hydrocharitaceae > Ottelia > Ottelia alismoides. The sequence goes on along the minus strand of JAZKJV010007525.1, from coordinate 170,912 downwards.
TGCTATGTCACATCATCTCCAAGCAAGTAATGGAGGTTGACCAGGATAAGGTGGAAGTTATCTCTAAACTTGAGCCACATGCCAATCTCAAACAAGTCCGGTCATTCCTAGGGCAAGTTGGTTTTTATTGACAAATCATCAAAGATTTCAACAAGATTATCCGACCAATGACAGAGTTTCTCGGAAAGATCCAAAATTTATTATAGAAGGCAGACTGCTCCAATCCTTCCACCAGCTCAAAGATATAATCACGCATGCTCCCATCCTACAGCCACCGGATTGGTCTCTTCCATTTGAGATCATGATAGATGCTTCTACTTACACCATTGGAGTTGTATTAGGACAACGAATAGATGGATGGTCAACAGCTATTCACTACAGTAGTAGGACTCTAGACGAAGCCTAGAGGAATTACATAGTCACTGAAAAAGAGTTTCTAGTTGTAGTCTTTGCTTTGGGAAAATTCAGATCGCATCTTCTAGGTTCCAAAGTGATTATGTAAACTGATCATTCTGCCATCTGGTACTTGTAAAGAAAGAAAGATGCCAAATAAGTCCTACTTTGTTGGATCCTTCTACTCTAGGAGTTTGAACTTGAGATTTGAGACAAGCCTTGAGTAAAAAATGTGGTGGCATACCATCTTTCCAAATTAATATAGATTGAGACTAATTAGTAGGACATGATTCCTATAGTAGAAACCTTCCCTGATAAAGCTTGTTTATCTGTCAACTTGCTCCCCTAGTATGCCAATATCGGCAATTACCTTATCTCCCAGTAAGTTCCTTGAGATTAGCCGAAGCTAAAAGTGGACAAATTCTTGTCCGATATAAATTTTTACCAGTGGGAGGGCCCATATCTATTTTGTTAAGGTACAGACTACATCTGGAGAAGATGCATTCCTAAGGCAGAGCACATGAGTGTCATGAACCACTGCCACAAGTTGGAATCTGGTAGACACCATTCTGGAATGTGAACAATAACCAAAGTTCTTCAAAGCAGCCTCTAGCGGACGACTCTTTTCAAAGATCACACTGAAGTTGTTAAAGGATGAACTGAATGATAGAAGATGGGAGGAATAATCAGTTCTTGAGACACCATGTCACTAAAATATATTCAGATTTCAGATGTCTTTGACGCATGGGGAATCGACTTCATGGGCATGTTTCTAACAGTCATGGTTATGAGTACATCTTGTTGGTTATTGATTATGTTAGTAGATGGGTGGAAGCTATCCCTACCCGAGCCACAAACAGTCTCATCATCTATCAATTCCTCAAGGAAAACGTCATTGCGTGGTTCATGTTTCCAAAGTTATTGATATCAGATGGGGGCAACCATTCATAAACAAAGAGGTCAAGAAGATGACCAATGAGTACAACATCAAACACCGTGTCACATCTCCATACCACCCACAGACCAATGGCTCTATAGAGTGTTCAAACAGGGAGATCAAAACAATCCTGTAAAAACATGTATGCTCTGATTGTAATAACTGGTCACAGTTGCTCAACTTACTTCTTTGGGCTTACAGAACAACATAAAAGTCTCCCTATTGCCTTGTCTATGGCAAGCCTTGACATTTACCCAAGGAATTAATTTATAAATCCTTGTGGGAAATCAGTGTATGCAATCTAGACAAAGGAAAAGTTCGAAAGAATTGAAAGTTAGACATGGATCGTTTGCTAGAATTACGAGACTCTGCGTATGACAACAACCTTATGTATAAGATAAGGTCAAGTGTTGGCATGACAAGCATACCAGATGAAAGACCTTTGAGCCGAATCAGAATATGTTGTTACTCGATGCAAAGGTAAAGCTATTTCCTAGCAATTGAAGAGAAAGTGGTCTGGTCCATTCATTGCTAAAAATGTACGTGACAACGACAACGTTATGATATCAGGATTTTCATCTAACGCATAACCTTTTGTAGTCAATTGATAACTGCTTAAACCATACCTTGAGCATGACACTTTCCTGTCTGTTGTTTATTCAGTTCTAGTCATCTATAAAGAAGAGCATCCAGATGCAGACAACACAATTAACTGAAAAATATAAAAAAACATTTTCCTTTTCTTCTTTTTATTTCTGTGATCTTTATTCTTATGATTACTCAATCATCCCTTTCATCAGTGTTATACTTAGGATATGCTTCATCATAAGTATGGGGGGGTGACTGACTTGAGTACTTATTCTTTGATTCCTCAATTGTCTCCCAACTTGTTGATATTCTGTCTATACTTAGGGATATTTTACCCTATGTATAGCAGGAGATAGGTTGAGCCGATGATCTCATAAATTCCCACACTCGACCCTCCCAGTTTTGTATACAACCTGCTATACTTAGGATTATTTGATCCTAAGTATAGGTGGGATGGTCAGCTTCTCATTCTTTTATTATTTAGTTGCCGTAGTATAGACTTTTCTATATTTAGTACAAGTTATGTCTTCCTTTTTATCTATGATCTTTGAGAACATAGCTGATGCTAAGTATAGTGGGGTTTTATATATGTTGTATATACTTTAGCCATAACTCGTACTTTCGTATTTTTAATAAATATGGCTAATACAGTTGGTAAGGGTATGTACATATAACAAATTAACTATAATGAACACACTAATAAAATATGCACTAACATACTAACCCTATTTCTTTTTCTTTTTCAAAAATCTATAAAATTTTGCAAAAAACCTAAAATACCTAAAATTTTATTTTTTTTCAAAATGCCCATAAAATTTTTCAAAACTCTTGGAAAAATTACATAAGAAGATCAAAAGCTAAAAAATTCACAGCAAAAAGATATTTCTGCATTGCATGGGCATTTTTCAAAATGATTCTGACAACTTAACATGTCTAAATAAAATTGGAAGATTATCGTTTTATCTAGACCTTAATATACATTATTTTAGAGGAACATGTTAAGGTCTGGAATTGTGAATCTTTAGGTCATTATGACTTAATTCTTTATGTTCTATGAGACTAAGTTCATGAGTCAATTCAAGGTGCCTAACAAGAACCCTTCATGTCATCGGTATGACTCTTGAGATAGTGGCTTGACTAGAAACCTCGCACTCAGCACTTAGCTCAACCGAAATGGATTGTTGAAAATTTTTGGAATCTAAGTCAGGACAATACTTGGTTGATTCATCAAAGGTCGCTAAGGATCCATTCTTAGGGACTGTTGAAACCGAAAACTTCAAGCCACTTCTTTTGGTAGCAAGGACATCTAATGACTGGAGACTGGATTAAGACAATGCTTCTGATGAGGAATGGTCTTCTAGCACAACTTTTTCCAAGACCCAAAAATATGGGCATACTAAAAGACTCTATATCCAATAGGGCACAAACAAGAATGTAGAGTAATGCAAAGTCAGAGAAAATATCCAAAGAAGCCTACAACGAAAAATTCCAAAAAATACGAGCTTCCAGAAAAAGCATGCTTCTTGGTGATGATTTGGTTACACTGGCTGAGCTTCACAAGGGAATGAGACTATACTAGTCCATTCCCACTCCTTTCCCATCCTTCTAGCTTCTCCCCATTTCAATTGTGAAACTAACAACACCTGACCTTAGAAGGAAATATCTGTCTCTATGAGGATGAGTTATTAGAGGACCATACTCCTTAATAGTTTAGTGATTTTTCAGGGAAGAGCTGAAAAAAATTACACACATGGTTCTATCATTCCAAGGTGGCAAGAGTATGCGATTGAGAGGATGGTTTTGACCTGACTGTGAATTGAAATGGATAAAAGAGCAGAGGACCTAGAGGCTGTTTAGTCACAAGTCCTGACGGTAACTTGGTTCCAAACACATCATTAATCCAAAGGTTTTAGCGAAGCTCTAAGCTTTGTTTTGTACGGATAAGTTTAATCTTCTTTATTTTTCTTTTCTTTATTTCCTTTTTGCATCACTTATTTTCCAAATAAGTGTTTGCTAGGGACTGGCAAAGCTAAGTTTAGCGGTGTGATGAATACCTATTCATTCACCTTTATTCCTTATTTTGTATTTAAAACCCTAGTTAAATGCATGTAAATATAGCTAACTTGTACATATTAACACTCTGGCTTTTGCCAGTAAATAGTACTCAAATATTTCAACTTAAACACAAAATAAATGAAGAAGGAAAAGAAAAATAAAGGAAGTTTTGAAAATACTGACTACCCGAAAACCTCGGACTAACTCAATATTGACTTGGTTGATAAGGAATAAAGTAGGGAGAGATAAGGGCAAATAAGTATAGACACAAGAGCACTACCATCTTGAAACCCTAGATAACTTGAACACTATATATAGAAAAAACTTTCAATAATTTATAAACACTCTTTTACACTTCAAATAAAAATATTTTTAACATCAAACATGTACATAAAAACATATATATATAAAGACAAAATTAATTGCACATACAAACAAGATACAAGGTGACCGGGACACACAGATTGAAAAGATGTAAATATAAATTCACAGACCCATATCTTCTCATATGAACTCAAAATGGATCGAAATCACATCTATTGCACGCTAAATTAAATTATCTATCTAATGAAATGATTTTATTAAATTTTGAGTTAAGATACAAAATGTGTCTTTTAGGGTCTCATTGTATACTATACATGTATACTTTAATACATTTAATTCAGTCTTTGTGTTTTCAACCCTTTGATATTTAATATTTTGACATATTATGTGAATTATATAAAACTATAAATATAAAAAGAAACCACAAAAATTTCATTAAAATAAAAAATGCAACAAAACACATAGGTAAAGTATACATGTGTTATACACATTAATATTTATTTAATTATACAAATAAAGACAGAAAAATAAAATATAAATATGTAAATACATAATTCAATCTATTGTAAATATATAAATTGCAAGCTTATGCAAGAAACTGCCTGATGATTGGAGGAGGAGTATCGTAGTACCTCTTTTCAAGAACAAATGAGACATTAAAAATTGTTCAAATTATAGAGGTATCAAGTTGATGACTACACTATGAAAATTTGGGAACGTGTGATCGAAAGAAGGTTGGGGCAAGTTTCCAAAGTAAAAGAAAACCCATTTGGATTCATGCCAGGTCGCTCAACTATTGAAGCCATCCATTCGCTGAGAAGAACAATGGAGATTTATAGAGATAAAAGGAAGGACCACCATATGATTTTTATTGATTTGGAGAAGGCATATGATTCTGTCCCACGATAGATATTGTGGAGAGTTTTGGAGAAGAGACGTACCTATCCTATACATTAACCTCATAAAAGATATGTTTGGTAGGGCTGTATCTTGTGTAAGGATCCCGAATCGGAAGACTCGCTATTTTAACATCAACATTGGTTTACAGCATGGTTCAACTTTGAGTCCTTTTCTTTTTACTTTGATAATGGACGTGTTGAAAAGCAACATTCAGGACGAGATACCTTGGTGTATGTTATTTCCGATGATATTGTGCCGATTGATGAGACTAGAGATGGAGTAAAAGAAAAGATTGAATTCTGAAGACATGCATTGGAACTAAAGGATTTCGAATAGGTACGGTTAAGATGAAATATATGCAGTGCACCTTTGTAAATGAATTTAGGTTAAGATTAGTGATGATAACATTCGTAAGAGGGATTCTTTTAGATACCTTGGGATCTATTTTGTAACATGATGGGGAAATTGATGGAGATGCTAATAATAGAATAAATGCAGGCTAGATGAAGTGGAGAGGAGCCTCTGTTGTTCTCTGTGATACAAACATTCATTCAAAAATCAAAGGATAGTTTTACAAAGTAGTCATAAGACCTACTATGCTCTATGGATATGAATGTTGGCATGTGAACCATAGACATGTGCAGAGAATGGTTGCAGCAGACATGAAAATGCTAAGGTGGATGTGTGGACAGACATGTAAAGATCGGATTCAGAATGATGCAATTAGAAAGAAAGTTGGTGAAGCTCCAATGGAGGATAAGATGCGGGAAAACCGCATAAGATAATTTTCTCATTTGCAAAGAAGGTCAGCGGATGCACCAATTAGGAGATGTGAAATTTAGCATGTTGAGCCGACTAAGCGAGGGCGAGGATGGACCAAGAAGTGTTGGAAAGAGACCATATGAAGGGATGTTAGTTTTTTGGATATAGGCCCAAGATTGACCCAAGATAAATCTGAATGGAGGCAAAGAATCCATGTAGCTGACACTACTTGCTTGTGGGGAAAGGCTTTGTTGTTATTGTTGTTGTACAAATTAAAAACAAAAAATATTAAAATATGAAATAAATAATAAAATTAAAATAAACTATATATAGGTAATTATACCTATAATTACACTTGTAAAAAATTAATACATAAATAAATTGATAATAATACATAAAACACCTAAAAATAATACATAAAATAAGAAAAAACTTCATGCTTTAAGTACAAAACAATAAAATCATTTTCTATTTTATTTCTATTTAGTTTCTCTTTTTATTTTTATTTTATCCTCTAGTGTATGACGTGGCCCAATCAGGTGTAGGTCAACTGAACCTGCTCCAAACCCTATGCATGTTAGAACGCTGCCCACTTCTCTTCTCCAATTTGTCCCGCTCATTCCTTGCATAGTTTGGGGATGACTCCTTCTTAGGATGTATTCCTTGTTCATTTCACACTCAAGTGATTTCTCAAACGATGGAGCTTCAATCCTCTCGTAAACCCTAATCGATGTCGCCTCCCTATTTAGTTCGGCCTCCGACCTCCATTTGGATTTGATCTATCTTGACCCACCTTCATCCCCTTTTATCATTATCTGGAGCATCCCCAGTGACAATGGATGCATCTCCTGAGAACTAGGTATGGAGAAGGAGGCAGAGAGGAGATATCCAAGCATCGCTGGAATTGCTCAAGCGAAGCTCCCCTGCTCCCTATTCTTCAAGTCCAAGAATCTCATTTTCATGCTTTTTAGACTCCTAGCAGTAGCAGTAAGTTAGTTGATGAATCCAAAGAAGCTATAGTTAATTATGGGGAATTATCGTATGGTTAAAATTAATGTCATTTGTGTAGGTGGGCAATCGAAATCAGTCAAGAAATAACCATAATTAACTAATTCAATTTTCAATCGATATGGTTTAATGTTTATTTTACTTGGACAAGTCCCAAGGTCAAACTCAAGGAGGTAAAGGAACAACCTAGAAATTTGTCTATCGAAGTTCGTGCATAGTTTTCGAGACATTATTTTTTTGTATTTTTAATGCAAATTTGGGATGCAAAATGCAAATTTGGCCAATTTTAAGGACTAGAAAATGAATATCAATCAAACGATGTCCGAAAAATATGAAACTTGGCCAAGATGACTATTATGATTAAATGAACGCACTATATTTTTTTTGGAATTTATGCATGCAAAATAAATATTTTATGAATTTATGAATGCAAACAAAGGGAATTTCAAAATCTAATTATAATAAATATGAAACCTAATTATTTTCAAGGGACAAAATCATCGAAGATCTATCACTAAGTGATGGATCTCAGAAAAATCCTAAACCTCAAAAATACAAAATTTAATACCTATTAAAAATTAAATATTGAAATATGCAAAATGATTTTTATAAGGCAAATCATAAATGCAAATGCAAATCTTTTTGGGCACAATGTAGAAACAAATAATTCTACAATCCGTGATCTTTTGGTGATTTTTAGAGTAATCGTTAATTAATTATGAATTTTGATGCATAAAGTGGGAAAAATATGCAATTTTCTAAGAAACGATTAATTAATAATCATTTCTAACATAAAAATATGTGGACATAAAAATATCACAAACATGCGATGATGTTGAGAAGTTATTGTAGAACACAATGCCTATTTTTAATAATTTAAGTGATACAATGAAGAGGTCTAAAATAAGGGGGGACACAAGGGTCTGTATGCAAAACTGCAATAATTTAAAAATGTAAAAATGTAGAGAGGGAGGACTAGACTACAATTACCGCAACCATGGGGGTTTTCTGCAAAATTTCCAGACAGCACGTGACTTTTAATGGTGGGATGCATCTGCGAATAACGATCCTCCAAGGGGCTTGCTGCAATAATTCCAAGGGGCGCATGCTATGCACGTGCCCTTGGATGACAGGGATACTTCTGCAATTTGGTAAATGCCCAGGGGGGATCCAAGTAATTAACCCCCCTCCCCCGCACGTGCATATCACATGGGTGGGGGTTGCATTATGGTAACGTTTCCTCGCCACGTGCGCGGCACGCGGGAGGACCTCGGGTTGGCGACCCGACCGATGAAGGTAGAGCGGTGGAGCAGCATGGTCCAGTGGCGAGGCTCTTGAGGCTAGTGGATGCTCCTCTGACGAGATGAGGAGGCGGAGCTCCTGCTGTGACTGGGAGAGGCAGAGGAGCGGCAGTTTGACGACGAGCTGAAGTGGGCGATATTGAACATTGTCGATGAAGACTACTCGTGGCACCATCCAGGAGGTGTTGGCGAAGGAAGTACGACAACGATGGATGACTGCTGTAGGGCGAGGTGCTGTAGAGGTGGAACTTGGCGGAGATACAGTGGAGCGGGGGAGAGGATAGTAGTTGGCTCGATGGAGGAAGACTAGAGCAATGGCAGACACGCAGTGAGGCTCTACAACGAGGTATCGACCTTGGATCTCACCGTAGCTAGGAGGAGCGATAAAGGCGTTGTCCCCATCCAATGGTGGAGCTCCTTCTCGATGTGTTGTCGGCGACTAATTTAGATGGAGGGGGCAGCGAGGTTAAATAAGTGAAGAGTAGTTGGTCGGAGATGGCAAGTGTGAGAGGAGATGGCGAGATCGATTGGTGATGGGATTTGATTGGGGTTGATGAGAAGGGTGACGAAGATTGAGAGAGATCTGGGCTGAGATACATACGGGGATCGGGTGATGACGGTGGCCTAAAGAGGAAGGTTGGAGGAGGCGGAGGGTTTCGCGGGAGGTGGCGGTGGTGCCTTCTCCCAATTGGGAAAGGGGGGAATGGGGACGAAGCACAGAGGTCGTCCGATCGATCGAGATCGGACAGCCTGGATGCTGCCACATGATAGCGTATGGGAAGGAGAGAAGGGAAGGGGCGATCTCTAGGCCGTCCGATCGACCGAGATCGGACGGTCTTGGATATGACATGTGTTATTATTTTTTTATTATTTTCTTTATTTTTTTGATTTTTTTAAATAAAATATATTTAAATCCTCCAAAAACGGGTGATACATGACGGCTCCAAAAGCTGCCAAGTGTCAGCCCCCGAAAATTTGAAAAATAAATACAATAATAAATACGTAAAAAATAGTAAATGACCTCGGATCGAAAAATTTTCTTTAAGACTGTTGCTATTCTCGATGAGATCTACCATTTTAATAAAGAGACCAATACCAAAATCAATCATTTGTGCGAAGTGATATTTTTGGGGTAACCCATGTACATAGACTACCTTGATTTTTGGATTTTATAATTTTTTTTCATTTTTAAACCAGATAAAAATCCTTAAAAAATAGGATAAAATTAATGATAAATATTTACATATTAATCTATTTTTTTATTTTTATTAAGTAAGAAAAAAAAGAAATAAATAAAATACGGGAAAGTCAATTTTTGTACAAACAGTTAGTGAAGACTCAGACTCAAGTAGTTTCTTTGATTTCATGCTCAGTTTGGATTTGGATTTTTGCGCATTTTAATAAAACTTTTATCAAAGAAGACAAATGAAAAATAAATAAAATAAAATGAGTCAATTATGTACATAAAATAATAGGTCAAAAACTGATAATATACAAGATGCACAAAATAGGCTCGAAACCCAACTTTCACATACGAGCTCCAATTCACCTGAACTTGGTCTGGTTTTGAAGATAACTGAATTAAAAAGTGAGTAGGATCAAATCAGACACTGTATGAGGAAGATATCAAGGTTTTAGTCTGAAAATCCTAGAACTAGGATTTGGGTTTTTGGTCCACTTATTTAGGTTAGTGATTTTTTTTGTATTTTTCATTTATTCTTGTTAGTGATATGTACACAGTGGAGGTGGTTTCAGGTCGTTTGGAGTTAGCATGAATTAGCTAAAAATTTGGGAAGTTAGGCTATTTACAGGTCAATTTGGCTGGGATTTTTGGCTTCTTATTTTGTGCAATAATATGTGAAAAAATACGATTCTTATCAAAACATGCATGGATGCTAATTATGCAGAATAATTGAAGAAATGCCAATGATTTTTAGGGATCTGAGTCTAATTAGTAATTTTTAGAGTGATGAATATGAGATTCATCATCCCCATATACTTAAACCATGCTCGTCCCTGAGCATCAAAAGAAATGCAATGAGGTGAAATGATATTGGGTTACATACCACGACCAGGAGATGAAGGTGAAAATGAAACTAGACTCGACCTTTGGATTATTAGTGTAGCAGAACTTCTATGTGACTTAGAATTTTAAAATCAACAACCTTCAAGTTCTACACATCATTTTCACAGTTTCGGCTCAGAAGTCATCTTAGATCAATCCTCCTCCCAAAGCATACCCCATGAACATTGAACAATCGACTCATGTGTGCGAAAGATTTTATCTCTTCCTATCCAGAATGTTGAACTACCATGCAAACCTCCTGTCCAATAACTCATCCTCGAGGAGTCAGGTATTTCCTTCTAAGGTCCATCGCGATGTGTTCATAATCGAATAAAGGAAGTATTTAGAAGAAGGAGAAAAGAACTAGAGGGTGACCAGTGTAGACACCTCTCCTTGTAAAGCCAGCCAGCCAACTCTCCACCAAGATCTACAGGTTTTCTTGAAGCTTGGACCCTTTTCTTTGGTAAAATATTTATTTGGTAGTGGGTTTCTATGTATTTGGATTTTTGGTAGCTCTGCATGATCTTGTTGTGCCCCTACGGATATAGAATCTTTTTTTAATACATGTTTTGGGGTCTTAGAAAAAATTGTGCCCATTCGTCCATCCCTTTTCCGAAGCTTTATTTCAACCAGTACTCTAGTCTTTAGATTTCCACGCTATCCGAAAAGAAACTCACATGGTCTTCCAACACCCCTTCTGAGTTGAGCTAAGTGCATAGTGCGAGAGTAAAAATTAATTCCTTATTCCAGAGTCGTACCCAAAATGAAGAGACCAGTTTAGACAGTAAGATTCAAATTATGTACATTGTCATGTAGAACTCAAAGAATTAAGTCAAAGACCTGAAGCTTCTAAAATTCTATTTCTCGGTGAAGTTCCTTTGAAATTTATGTGGATTAAAGTTAAGTCCAGACCACTTTCGGTTTCTGCTCATAACTCAGTTCAGAACCTAAGGGCTTCTCACAAATGCAAATGCATGTAATGTTGGATGAAGTGCAAGTGTGTGAAATGCAGACAATTTCTTTTTACTATTGATTTTTTTTATTTTTATGCAAGGGATTTTTATTCAAAAATGAATAAGAAGACCTTTTTTTCAAATTTTTTTGTAAGACATAGTTAGTGTTAGTATCAAAACTTTTTTTTGTTGTTGTTTTTGTTAGTTACCCACCCGTAAATACATATAGACTTACGTGAAAGTACGAGCTATGGGTAAAATATATACACAGTATATATTCACACCCCCCTATACTTAGCGAGTGATGGTTGCTCAGAGCACTAGAAGCATAGAGAACACACAGCTCGGGCTAAGCATAAGATAGTGAAAAATAATAGATCGGCTCACCCCCCTATACTTAGGTTGTGAATAGTATAAGTATAGAAGAAGAGAGAAAATGAGGTGGTTGGGATATGTGAATGAGGTGAGTATATACAGATGGGCATCGGTTTCCCCTATACGTAGGCTCTGGTCTGCCTAAGTATAGAAGAAGGGTGGAAATGAAGTGATCGTGAGAAGGAGAGAATGGTATGCACATATGGCATCGGTCCCCCCTATACTTAGGCCTTGGCCTAAGTAGAGGAAGAAGATGTACGAGGAGACCAATGGGGTCGAGAGGGAGGGCGGGTAGTCGATGATTAAGACGGTTTTCGGCCCATCTTTTTGTGAGCATGTTGTGGGAGATCGTAATGATAAGAAGGCGATTAAGCATATGATTCCCAACCATTATCGGTGTTATCCTCAAAGAAATCATGTTGTATAGTAGATGAAGCCTATGAGTCAGATGAAAGATAACCATCATCGGAGTTATCCTCAGAGGAATAGTAATTGAAAGTGGAGGCACTCCAGATATTCTTGGGATTTAGTTTCTTCAGTTGATTTCTCAGAATTTGTTCCTTCTTGGGTCAAGCGATTTGTCTTCGGATGAATACTCTGAAGTACAAGTCAAAGTCAGCTCATAAGACATTATTCCGGTATATTTAATTAGACCAAGAGAATCGGCTTTCGATGAATAATTGTGAGGAACGGGAGTCGTCTAACGGGAATCGAAGTTTGGATCCTAGCGAAGGTAGGGTTTTAGAACTGCTGAACAGACCTCACTCATGTAAATTACCGTTTTCGAACCCGATGAGGGATCATCAGACGATTCCTCTTCCAGAAGGTCAAAGGTGACGTTCTTTTTAGATGAAGGAGCAATCATTTTTTTCATGAAGGTGTTGGTCCTTGGAGTGAGGTGTTGACACTTAAGTCTCCAGATGAATAACCATCAAATTTTTTCTCCTTAATCGGTGTTCGTCCCGCGTATTTATTCTAAGTTTTATTTATGTTTGTGCACTCCTGAGTTGGATTAATTTTGTCAAGGTAGTCAGAGAAGGTTGACTCAGGGTGAGCCCATGCATATGTCTCGAGATCATATAAGAAACACTTTTCCATAGTAGCGGGAAATGGAATAGTAGGGAGAGTCTCTGCATGTTCATTCTCAATTAACTTGATGTTGGAGCATTCCTGTGTTGGATTGATTTGATCAAGGTGGTTAGAGAAGGTTTCGACCGACTCAGGGTGCGCTCAAGCATAAGTCTCAGGATCATATGAGTCATATATTCGATTTTCCATGGTGAGAGCAGCTTGGAATGGAACAAGGGGAAGTCTCTAAACCAATAGTCTCATCAACAGCCGCTATCTCAGGTGCAGCAATGGGGTAGGGCTCTTTTACTGCTTGATTGTTGTGGCTGTGGATGGCTTTGTGGGTTGCCTTAGAAAATCATGGTTCCTCAAAGACTTGTTGAGATCGAAGTGCTCCCAATGCTATTGAGTCACAAGTCCTGATGGTAACTTGGTTCTGAGCACATCATTAATCCAAAGGTTTTAGCGAAGCTCTAAGCTTTGATTTTGTATGGATAAGTTTAAAATTAGAATCATTCTATCTTCTTTATTTTCCTTTCTTTATTTTCTTTTTGCATCACTTATTTTCCCAATAAGTGTTTGCTAGTGACTGGCAAAGCTAAGTTTAGCGGTGTAATGAATACCTATTTATTCACCTTTATTCTTTATTTTATCTTTAAAACTCTAGTTAAATGCTTGTAAATATAGCGAACTTATACATATTAACACTCTGGCTTTTGCCAGTAAATAGTACTCAAATATTAGAATTTAAATACAAAATAAATGAATAAGGAAAAGAAAAATAAAGGAAGTTTCGCAAATACTGACTATCCTAAAACCTGGGACTAAGTCAATATTTACTTAGTTGACGAGGAATAAAGTAGGGAGAGATAAGGGCAAATAAATATAGACACAAGATCATTGCCATCTAGAAACCCTAGGTAACCTAAAAACTATATATAGCTAAAACTTCTACTAATTTATACACACTCTTTTACACATCAAATAAAAATATTTTTAACATCAAACATGTACATAAAAACATATATATAAAGGCAAAATTAATTGCACATAGAAACAAGGTACACGGTGATTGGGACACGCAAATTGAAAAGATGTAAATATATCTTCACAGACCCATATCTTATTCATATGAACTCAAAATGGACCGAACTCACATCTACTATACTCTAAATTAATTATCTATCTAATGAAGGTGATTTCATTAAATTTAGAGTTAAGATACAAAATGTGGATTTTGGGGTCTCATTGTATATTATACATGTATACTTTAATACATTTAATTCATTCATTTGTGTTTTTAACCTTTTGATATTTAATATTTTTAAATATTATTTGAATTATATAAAACTATAAGTATAAAAAGAAACCACAAAAAATCATTAAAATAAATAATGCAACAAAACACATGGGTAAAGTATACCTATGTTTTACACATTAATATTTATTTAATTGTACAAATAAAGCCAGAAAAATAAAATATAAATATGTAAATACATAATTTAATCTATTGTAAATATATAAATTGCAAGCTTAAGCAAGAAAATACCTGAAGTTTGGAGGAGGAGTATCATAGTACCTCTTTACAAGTACAAAGGAGACATTAAAAATTGTTCAAATTATAGAGGTATCAAGTTGATGACTCACACTATGAAAATTTGGGAATATGTGATCGAAAGAAGGTTGAGGCAAGTTTCCAAAGTAAAAGAAAACCCATTCGGTTTCATGCCAGGTCGCTCAACTATTGAAGCCATCAGTTTGCTAAGAAGAACAATGGAGATTTATAGAGCTAAAAGGAAGGATCACCATAAGGTTTTTATTTATTTGGAGAAGGCATATGATTCTGTCCCACGATAGATATTGTGGAGAGTTTTGGAGAAGAGACATGTACCTATCCTATACATTAACCTCGTAAAAGATATGTTTGATAGGTCTTTATCTTGTGTAAGTATCCCGCATCGGAAGACTGACTATTTTGACATCAACATTGGTTTACATCATGGTTTAACTTTGAGTACATTTCTTTTTACTTTGATTATGGACGTGTTGAAAAGTGACATTCAGGATGAGATACCTTGGTGTATGTTGTTTCTGACGATATTGTGCTTATTGATGAGACTCGAGATGGAGTAAATAAAAAGATTGATTTCGGGAGACATGCATTGGAGACAAAAGGATTTTGCATAAGAACGGGTAAAATGAAATATATGGAGTGCATCTTTGTTGGAAGAAATAGTAAATAAATTGAGGTGAAGAATAGTGATGATAACATTCGTAAGAGGGAATCTTTTAAATACCTTGGGCTCTATTTTGTAACATGATGGGGAAATTGATGGAGATGTTACTAATAGAATAAATGCAGGCTAGATGAAGTGGAGAGGAGCCTCTGTTGTTCTCTGTGATAAGAAAATTCCTTCAAAAATCAAAGAATAGTTTTACAAAGTAGTCGTCTGACCTACTTTGCTCTTTGGATATGAATGTTGGCGTGTGAACCATAGACATGTGCAGAGAATAGTTTTAGCAGACATGAAAATGCTAAGGTGGATGTGTGGACAGACATGTAAAAATCGGATTAAGAATGACACAATTAGAAAGAAAGTTGGTGTAGCTCCAATCGAGGATAAGATGTGAGAAAACCGCTTAAGATAGTTTGCTCATTTGCAAAGAAGGTTTGCGGATGCACCAATTAGGAGATGCAAGTTTTAGGATGTTGAGCCGGCTAAGAGAGGGCGAGGATGGACCAAGAAGTGTTGGAAAGAGACTATATGAACGGATCTTAGTTTTTTAGATATACGCCCAAGATTAACCCAAGATAGATCTGAATGGAGGCAAGGAATCCATGTAGCCGACCCTACTTGCTTGTGGTAAAAGGCTTTGTTGTTATTGTTGTTGTACAAGTTATAAACAAAAAATAATAAAATACGAAATAAATAATAAAAAAATACATTATATAGGTAATTATACCTATAATTACACTTGTAAAAAATTAATACATAATAAATAGGTCAATAAAAATACATAAAAACACATAAAGATAATACATAAAATAAGAAAAAACATCATGTTTTAAGTAAAAAATAATAAAATCATTATCTATTTTATTTCTATTTAGTTTCTCTTTTTATATCTATTTTATCATTCAGTGTCTGACGTGGCCCAATCAGGTGTAGACCAATTGAACCTGCTCCTAACCCTAGAAATGTTAGAACGATGCCCTCTTCTCTTCTCTAATTTGTCCTGCTCATTCCATGCATACTTTGGGGATGGCTCCTTCTGAGGATGTATTCCCCGTTCATTTCCCTTTCACAATCGAGTGATTTGTCGAACGATGGAGCTTCAATCCTCTTGTAAACCCTAATCGAAGTCGCCTCCCTATTTAGTTGGGCCTCCAACCTCCATTTGGATTTGATCCGTCTTGACCCACCTTCATCCCCTTTTCTCTTCATCTGGAGCATCCCCAGTGACAATGGGTCCATCTTCTGAGACCTACGTATGGAGAAGGAGGAAGAGAGGAGATATCCAAGCATCGCTAGAATTGCTAAAGCGAAGCTCTCCTGCTCCCTATTCTTCAAGTCCAAGCATCTCATTTTCATGCTTTTTAAATTCCTAGCAGTAGTAGTAAGTTAGTTGATGAGTCCATTGATGCCCTAGTTAATTATGTGGGATTATCGTACGGTTAAAACTAATGTCATTTTGTTGTAGGCAGGGAATCAGAATCAATCAAGAAATAGCCACAATTAATAAATTCAATTTTCAATCAGCATGGTTTAATGTTTATTTTACTTGGGCAAGTCCCAAGGTCAAACTCAAGGAGGCAAAGGAACAACCTAGAAATTTGTCTACCAAAGTTCGTGCACAGTTTTCAAGGTAGGCTTTTTTTTGTATTTTTAATACAATGTAGGCCAATTTTAAGGACTTGAAAATGAATATCAATGAAACATGTCCAAAAAATATGAAACTTAGCCAAGTTGTCATGATGAAATGAATGCACTTTAATTTTTTTGGAATTTTTTGATGCAAAATGAATATTTTATGTATTTATGAATGCAAACAAAGTGAATTTCAATAATTAATTATAATAATTATTAAACCTAATTATTTTCAAGGGATAAAATTATCCAAGATCTATCGCTAGGAGATGGATCTCAAAATAATCCTAACCTCAAAAATACAAGATTTAATACATATTAAAAATTAAATATTGAAATATGCAAAAAGATTTTTTATAAGGCAAATCATGAATGCAAATCTTTTTGGGCACGATGTAACAAACAATTAATTCTACAATCCGTGATTTTTTGGTGATTTTTTAAAACAATGGTTAATTAATTATGAATTTCAAAGCATAAAGTGGGCAAAATATGCAATTTTCCATGAAAAGATTAATTAATAATTAACCACAAACATAAAAATATCACAAACATGCCACGATATAGAGAAGTAATTGTAGAACACATTGCCTATTTTTAATAATTAAAGTGATGCAATGAAGAGGTCTAAAATAAGGGGGGACATAGGGTTCTTTATGCAAAACTACAATAATTAAATAATGTAAAAATGCAGAGAGGGAGGACTAGGCTACAATTATCACAACCCGAGGGGTCTTCTGCAAAATTCATAAACAGTCACGTGTTATGCACGTGACTTCTGGTTGAGGGTTGCATCTGCGATATAACGATCCTCCAAGGGGCTTGCTGCAATAATTCCAAAGGCCCCGAGCTATGCACGTGCACTTGGATGACAAGGATACTTATGCAATTTGATAAACGCCCAAGGGGCTCCAAGTAATTAACCCCCCATCCCGCACGTGCAGATCACATAGGTGGGGTGTTGCTATCTGGTGACATTTCCTCCCCACGTGCACAGCACGCGGGAGGACCTCGGCTTGGCGACCCGGCCGATGAAGGCAAAGCAGTGGAGTAGCAGGGTCCAGCTACGAGGCTCTGGAGGCTGGTGGCTACTCCTCCGGTGAGATGAAGAGGCAGAACTCCTGTTGTGGCTGAGAGAGGCGGAGGGACAGTAGGTTAACGACGAGCTGAAGTGGGCTTTATTGAACCTTGTCGATGAAGACTACTTGTAACACTAGCCAGGAGGTGTTGGCGAAGGAAGTACGGCAACGGTAGAGGACTATTGTAGGGAGAGGTGCTGCAGAGTGGAGATACGGTGGAGATGACCGTAGTTGGCTCGATGGAGGAAGACCAAAGCAATGTCATACGCGTGGTGAGGCTCTAGAACGAGGTGTCGACCTCGGATCTCAATGTAGCTCGGAGGAGAGAAAAAGTCACTGTCACCACCCAATGGTGGGGATCCTTCTCGCTGGGTTGTTGGCGGATGATGTGGATGGAGGGGGAGACGAGGTTAAATAGGTGAAGAGTAGTTGGTCGGAGTTGGCAAGTGGCAGTGGAGATGGCGAGGTCGATCGATATTGGAATCGGGAATAGGATTTGATAGGAGTTGACGAGAAGGGTGATGGAGATTGAGGGAGATCTTGGCCGAGATACGCACGGGGAAAGGGGGATGGTGGCGGCCCAAGAGGAAGGTTGGAGGCGATGGAGGGATTCGTGGGGCGGGAGGTGGATCCAAGAATCGCGGGAGGTGGCGATGGTGCCCGCTCCCAATTTGGAAGGGGTGAATGAGGACGAAGCACAGAGGTCGTCCGATCGACCGAGATCCGATGGCCTGGATGCTGCCACGTGTCAGTGTATGGGAAGCAGAGAAGGGAAGGGGTGATCTCTGGGTCGTCCGATCGGTCGAGATCGGACGATCCTAGATATGACACGTGTTATTATTTTTTATTATTTTTAAATTTTTTTAAATAAAACGAATTTAAATCCTCCAAAATGGGTGACAAGTGGTGGCTCCAGGAGCTGCACGTGTCAGCCCCAGAAAATTCAAAAAATAAATACAATAATAAATACAGAAAAAATAGTAAATGACCTCAGATCGAAAAATTTTCTTCAAGAAAGTTGCTCGTCTCGATGAGATCTATAACTTTAATGAACAGACCAAAACCAAATCGATCATTAGTGCAAAGTGATATTTATGGGGTATCCCATGTGCATATAATACCTTGATTTTTGTGTTTTATAATTTTTTTGTCATTTTTAAACTAGATAAAAATTTGAAAAAAAGGATAAAATCAAGGATAAATTACAATTTAGGTCCCCATCTATGGTACGATCCTATAATGGGTCCCGATCTTTAAATTGTAACGGTTCGGGTCCCAGGACCATTTAGGAAATAGGAATTTTGAGGTTCATGACGAATATTCCCTTGTTGGCAAGGGAATGGGGGTTGGGTTCCAACTTTTAAACTAGGGAATGGGGGTTGGGTTCCAACATTTTTATATCTGAGCTACCAGGGAGTGAAATTAATCGGTCGTCAAACTTTCTAAATCTATCCTTTATTAAATTAAATCTCTTATTTATCCTTGAAATATCATCCTCCAAAATCTTTTCATGATCAATCATGGGAGCAGTCAGTGTGTGTTCTTGTATTTGAGATCCAGTAATTTCATCTTCCATTTTCCTGTATGAGATGAGAGGAGAGTCTCTTGGAATATCCAATATGTGGTCGTTTTTTTAAATTTCTCCTCAAAAATTATGGACGGAGGCTGCTTAATGGAAGGATTTTGCGGGATTTTTCGGTCTCATACTCAGCATGCCGTCACTCAGGCATGTAATGTTGGTTTGAGTAGAGTCTACTTCCATGGTTATGATTGATCGTATCCTCAAATAATGGAGTCATACAAGGTTCATATGTGTCGATATCATCACTCTGGTCCTCTGTATGTGTAGGTTGATCGATGGAGTGGTATTCGGGGTTGTTAATGTGGATGTGATCGTCATGGTTAATCCAACACTGATGATCATTAAGTGTGGGCCTCTCCTTGTGGTTTGATCGGGACATCATATTATGCCCTAAGGTCAAAGAAAGATGTGGATTTGTGTAGTGTTGACCTATCCCAATGAAATTGTGAGGAATGAATGAAGTTGGTTGGGGTCAATATTTTTGCCAGTCATTTGTTTCGATATCTTGTTCTTTAAAGGTTCTTGGGGTCTAGAAAGAAATCTAGCATAAGTCGAGTAATCCCAAGATGGAAATTGATCATATGCGGTCACAAGGGGTAGAGAGGGAGAATATGATGCAATGGTAACTTTGATCAGATGATTCGAGTAGAATGGCTTGGAATTATTCAAGGGGGTCAGATTCATCCAAGAGTGAAAGTCTTTCGCAAATGTTAGAGGATTCTAGATAGAAGAAGGTTTAGTTGATTTGGGCCTGATCGAGACAAATTATTTTTCATAATATAGATCATATGGATACTCGGACCATTGTCCTGTATTTTATCAAAGGAGATCGATGATGAATCGGCATGGTTGATCACCGTGCAAGTGTACAGGATATTCAAAAGAATTTTTTATCAAGGAGATTGATGGCACAAATGTGCGGCTTTTGATCTTCGAAATCGTTTCATGCACACCAATGCAAACACAAATCAAATCCCAGGTTCACCAACTCACACAATGAAGCTGCAAGAGTTCAACAATTATCTTGTCAATTTTAGTTGGTGATAAAATTTAGTCTTGGAAAAAAATTAGCGAGTTGTTAGGTGCCAAAAATATTCTTAAGAATGACCTAAATTCTTACGACTAGTTGCACCTACTTTCAGCCAGTATGGGTGTAAGTACGAACCGTAAAGCAGCTACCCATTTTACTTATAGACGGAGCCTTTCATAGTGTCCTTTAGACCACCCACTATGCTAAGGAAATCCAGACCGTTCACTGGCTACCCGCAGATCCTCACTGAGATGTAACTAATCATTTTTAGAATCATTAGTCTGAACAAAATTTTCAGAGCTGGGCTCTAACCTTAAGTGTCGTCTCTCGCTCACTCAGGTAGATAAATTCATCCAAGGTTGGGTTTGCTCTCCTGCAAACATTCTTAATTTTATGGGTTAATTAAAATCAGCTATATTTAGCTGCCCCAATTTTAATTAGGTGATAACTGAAAATTTGGTGAGCATAAATACATGTCTACCATCTAGTTCCAATTTCCTTATTAAAATTATGTGACAAAACAGGAGGGAGAAATTCGGGAAAAGCCGATGAATGTGAAATAATGATGTGTGCTCAGATAGAAGACTTACAGTAATTCCTCGCAATCTCCATGTGGGATGAAATACAAGAATTGAAAATTTACTCTAAATGAATGCAAGCCGATAAAAACCTCATCTAGAAGAATGTTCTATTAGCCGTGAAGAATTGATTTGAATTTGACTAAATTGAACGATCTATTGTGCATCCCGATTAAAGTGCGGTGTGGTCCTAGATTCTAGGAACACAAATAAAAATTTAAAAGCTCTAATAGCCATATGTGCAGGTCTATCCGAAGCACCACTCAAGTTGGGCCCCACCCTCACCGGAGAGTGAAACAGGCAAAGACACACCACAGAAAAAAATTTAGTGGTCTTGTTTCATACGCGAGAGTCCAAACAGACACCGCTAGAAATGAGCAATTAATTACAAAAATTAAAAATGCAGAAATAATTTCTAGACTCTATGCTCTCTCATGATTCGACTCAATCTTATTTTTTAATGCGGCTTTTCATGAGTCAGTGAAGATGCATCGATTCTCGAAAAGCGCTCCATGTACGTCGGGTACCTTGTAAGAAAAATAAGAGAGAATGTAAGAGAGTGACTCAAAAATTATAAAAAATAAAATAAGAAAATAAATGCAGAAAAGAGGGGGGAAATGGAAATTATAAAGTGAAGATTCAGGGGTCAGACTACCTGAATGAAGAAAACTGAAAAAAAATTATTAGACAAAATCTAAGCCGTTTGCCTCCCCGGCAATGGCGCCATCGGAAGAGTCCAAAGATTCCCTAGTTAATTATGGGGAATTATCGTGCGGTTAAAATAAATGTCGTTTCCTTGTAGGTGGGCATTCAGAATCAGTCAAGAAATAACCACAATTAATTAATTCAACTTTCAGTTAGCGCGGTTTAATGTTTATTTTGCCGGGGCAAGTCCCAAGGTCAAACTCAAGGAGGTAAAGGAACAACCTAGAAATTTGTCTATCAAAGTTCATGCACACTTTTTGGGGCGATCTTTTTTTTGTATTTTTAATACAAATTTGGGATGCAAAATGAAAATTACGCCAATTTTAAGGACTAGAAAATGAATATCAATCAAACGATATCCGAAAAATATGAAATTGGCCAAGATGACAATTATGATGAAATGAATGTACTGTATTTTTTTAGGAATTTTTGGATGCAAAATAAATATTTTATGAATTAATTAATGAAATAAAGTGAATTTAAATAACTAATTCTAATAAATATTAAACCTAATTATTTTCAAGGGATAAAATTATCCAAGATCTATCACTAGGAGATGGATCTCAAAAAATCGTAAACCTGAAAAATACAAGATTTAATACCTATAAAAAGTTAAATATTGAAATATGCAAGATGATTTTTATAAGGCAAATCATGCATGCAAATGCAAATCTTTTTGGGCACGATGTAACAAACAACTAATTCTACAATCCGTGATTTTTTGGTGATTTTTAGAGTAATGGTTAATTAATTATGAATTTCAAAGCATAAAGTGGGCAAAATATGCAATTTTACAAGAAATGATTAATTAAAATTAATTGTAGACATAAAAGTATCACAAAAATGCTACGATGTAAAGAAGTAATTGTAGAACACAGTTCCTATTTTTATTAGTTATGGTGATGCAATGAAGAGGTTGAAAATAAGGGGAGAACACAGGGGTCTCTATGCAAAACTACAATAATTAAAAAATATCAAAATGTAGAAAGGGTGGACTAGACTGCAATTACCGCAACCCTGGGGGTATTTGTAAAATTTTCAGACAGTCACGTGCTATGCACGTGATTTTCTGGTGGAGGGATGCATCTGCGATATAATGATCATCCAAGAGGCTTGCTGCGTAATTCCAAGAGACACGTGCTATGCACGTGCCCTTGGATGATAAGGATACGTCAATAATTTGATAAACGCCCTGGTGGCTCCAAGTAATTAACACCCCCCCCCCCCCCGCATGTGCAGATCACGTGGGCGGGGGATTACTTTCTGGTGATGTTTCCGCCCCACATACACGGCATGCGGGAGGACCTCGGGTTGGCGACCCGGCCGATGAAGCCAAAGCGGTGGAGCAGCAGGGTCCAACGGCGAGGCTCTGGAGGCTAGTGGATGCTCCTTCGACAAGATTAGGAGGCGGAGCTCCTGCTGCGACTGGGAGAGGCGGAGGAACGACAGGTTGACGATGAGATGAAGTGGGTGTTATTGAAACTTATCAATGAAGACTACTCGTGGCACCAACCAAGAGGAGTTGGCAAAGGAAGTACGACAACAGTGGAGGACTGCTTCAGGGCGAGGTGCTGTAGAGGTGGAAGCTGGTGGAGATACGGTGGAGCGAGGGAGATGATCATAGTTGACTCGACGGAGGAAGACTGGAGCAATGGCAGAGCACGGTGAGGCTCTGCAATGAGGTGTCAACCTCGGATTTTTCTGTAGCCCAGAAGAGCGATCAAGGCGTTGTCACCGCCCGATGGTGGAGCTCCTTCTCGATGGGTTGTCGGTGGATGATTTGGATGGAGGGGGCGGTGAGGTTAAATAGGTAAAGAGTAGTTGGTCGGAGATGGCAAGTGGGAGAGGAGATGGAGAGGTCGATCGGTGATGGAATCGGGGATGGGATTTGATTGGGGTTGACGAGAAGGGTGACAAAGATTGAGGGAGATCTGTGCTGAGATACGCACGGGGATTGGGTGATGGTGGCAACCCAATGAGGAGGTTGGTGGCGGCGGAGGGATTCGCGGGGCAGGCGGTGGAGCCGAGAATCGAAGGAGGTGGCAGTGGCGCCCGCTTCCAATTGGGAAAGGGAGGAATAAGGACAAAGCACAGAGGTCGTCCGATCGGTCGAGATCAGATGACCAGGATTCTGCACATGTCAGCATATGGGAAGGAGAGAAGGGAAGGGGTGATCTCTAGGTTGTTCAGTCGACCGAGATCGGACGGTCCTGGATATGCCACGTGTTACTAATTTGTTTATTTTTCTATTTTTGTAGATAAAGCGAATTTAAATCCTCCAAAAGTTGGTGACACGTGGCGGCTCCAAGAGCAGCCATGTGTCAGTCCCAGAAAATTCGAAAAATAAATACAATAATAAATATGTAAAAAATAGTTAATGACCTCGGATCGAAGAAATTTCTTCACAAATGTTGCTCGTCTCGATGAGATCTACAACTTTTATGAAGAAATTTAAACAAAATCGATCATTTGTGCAAACTAATACTTTGGGGTATCCCATCTACATAGAATACCTTGATTTTTCGGTTTTATAAATTTTTTGTCATTTTTACACAATATAAAAATCCAGAAAAATAAGATAAAATCAAAGATAAATAATTATTATTAATCTATTTTTTTAAATTTTTTTAAGTAAGAAAAAGAATAAATGAAATAAAATACGGAAAAGACAATTTTTATACAAATAATTAGTGAAGACTCAGACTCAATTAGTTTCTTTGATTTCAAGCTCAGTTTGGATTTGGATTTTTGTGCATTTTAATAAAAACTTTTATCAAAGAAGACAAATGAAAAAGAAATAAAATAAAATGAATCAATTATGTACATAAAATAATATGTCAAAAAATGTTAAAATACAAAATGTACAAAAGAGGCCCAAAACCCAACTTTTACTTATGAGCTCCGATTCACTTGGAATTGGTCTTGCTTTGAAGGTAATTGAATGTACATTAGTTCATAATGAGTAGGATCAAATCATATATTGTATGAGGAAGATATCAAGGTTTTAGTATGGAAATCCTAGAACTAGGGTTTGGTTTTTGGTCCACTTAATTAGGTTAGTGATTTTTTTTGTATTTTTCATTTATTCTTGTTAGTGATATGTAGACAGTGGAGGTGGTTTCAGGTCATTTGGAGTTAGCATGAATTAGTTAAAAATAAGCGAAGTTAGGCTATTTACAGGTCAATTTGGTTGGGTTTTTAGCTTCTTATTTTGTGCAATAATAAGTGATAGAATGTGATTCTTATCAAAACATGCATGAATGCTAATTACGCAGAATAACTGAAGAAATGCTAATGATTTTTAGGGATCTGAGCTTAATTAATCATTTTTAGAGTGATGAATCTAATATTCATCATTAGTTTAGGTTTTCTTTGCATTTGATTTCATCTTTTATTTAATAAAATTAAAAATCGTAGTTTGTTGAAGCTAGAGATTCGTCCACTATTCTCTGCCAATCGGACGATCTCCCGACCTCACTGACCATCCCACATCTTTCCCTATTCACTTTTGAACCTCCAAAATCTATCCGTTTCCCCTGATCTTGCACATATTAAGAGATCAGATCTCCAACTTCATCGCCTCCACCAGAGTTCCCCGCCAGACTCATCCCCCTCATTTTTGGACTAAAACAAGTACAGGACTCTTGTTTTTCTTTTGCGAAACTAACCTTGCAGGTTTCGGGCATTTGAGGACCCAACTGGGGTAGAATTTTGCTCGATCAAAGGCATTTCAGGAGATCCATCTTTCCCAGCACTCCAAGACCCTAACGATGGGTCTCGGACCCTTCTAAGCTTCCTAGCCGGAGGACCTTCATCTTTATTTTGTGCCAAATTGGAGTCATCCCAGTTGTTAGAGTCGATCAGGATCTTGGATCGAAGCTCGGCCAACCAAAATTTCTTTCATTCTCTTCCAGGTGATTTCCCAGTCGTACGATCAAGATCTGACTCTTGGTGTTATAGCAGCCGTTGGATCCAAGCATCGCTAGTTATTGGATTGTCAAGTAGAGATCTAATCTTGCCCATTCTCACGAATGGTCATTACCTCACCACTAGCCGACGTTTGGCAAGTGGAGAAGCCACGACCATTGATCGATGCGTGAGGAGTATTTTGCATCCTTTCTCCCATGCATTTTATATTTTATTTTTAGTCCATAGACATTCATTTGTAGTTTAAAAGTTTTTTAATATTTACAACGTGAACCCTATCATTACTTTAATTGCATGTTAGTCCAATCCAGGCCACCTCACATGTCTGTACATGTGAGGGGACTATGTATATTGCTAGGATACCCCTGTGGGTTTGTGTTATTGTTTGGTCCAAGAATTTTAAGTATTAGTGTAATTCTTTTTTGAAAAAAAATGCAAGTGAGTCCTTGAATGTTCTGGATATTGCAAATGTAACCTTATTAATACTTTTAGTATTTAAATATCTAGGATTTTTTTATGTATGCCCCTAGATTTTGGTAGGATGGTCTAAAATGCCATCAAACATTATCTAATTTGCGTTCATGTCCTTGTGAGCACAATTGTTTTTATTTATTATATTTGCATTATTAAAAAAATATTTTGCATCAAAAAAAAATATAGCAAAATTATTTTAAGTGTCTGGAATAATTTTAAATCACATGTATTTTTCTTGACGCAATTAAAGGTATTTTTAATTTTTAAAAATTCAAAAGATGTGCATTTCTCTCCTGTTTATATTTGAAAATACATAAAAATTAAAAAAATGTTTTGAAAAATTCAAAAAATACCTTTATCTTTATTTCTGCTTATTTTATTTTCTAATATTTTATTTTTCTAAAATATTCCCAAAAACTCCTAAAAATAAAAAAACCTAAAAATCTTATAAAAATAAATAAACATTATTTAAAAATCAAAAAAATATTAGTCTCTATTTTTACCTTTATTCTATATTATAATTTATAAAGTAAAATTATTTAGATTTTTTTAGATATTTATCTGTTTTTTAATTCAAAACTAATTTTACATATTATTAGAAGTCCTTGTTTTAAATTTTTTAATTGATTAAAAATCCATAAAAATTAGTAAAAAATAAAAGAAAACAAAAAAATGGAGAAAAGCTTTAAAGTCACAAAAATATTGTATTTTGTAAGTGTTTATGATATAGTTATGTCTATAAAATACTTTTTATATATCTTATATCTATATTTTTACTATATATTACTTATAATCACTATTAATTATTATAAATACCTTAAATATTTAGAAACCCTTAAAATTAACAAGGATTGTATTGAAGGGTATTTTCGAATTATATATATTATATTATTGTGATTATATTATAAATTTTATATACATATACCTATATATACTTATTACATATTAAAAAGAAAAGGGATTAAAATTCAGAAAATAATTAAAATTAAATAAAATTTTATAAAACTAAAAAGAATAAAATTATAAATTAAAATCCATAAAAATATAAAATATTAAAAAACCTTAAAATTACAAAACCCTATAAAAGCACAAAAACTCGTTTGTTGATTTTCTTTCAGATTTGCCAAATTTTTTTCTTATCCTCGTTGCTACTTTGTGGTTCGACCCCTACACTTGCGTATTATATATATTATTTTGTATGGTTGAATAAATTTTGTCTCACTTATATTTATTGCTTATTTACTCAGTGTGTAATTGTTAATTGACGTGCTTGAGTTGGGTGTTGAGAGTTGAGAGAGGCGTCGATACGGTGATTGTCATACCTAACTTGTCAGACACCACATGCCCTCTAAGATTGGACGTTAGACACTCCATATTCTTGTATTCATTAGTTGATCAAGTCAATATTGACTTAGTGTTAGAGTTTAGGGTCATTCAGTATTTTTTGATATGTCATATTTTTTTCTTTTCTTTGTCTATTCTTTTATTTTAGATTTAAATACATCTACTCATACAGTATTTATAGACAAATATTGAATGTTAATTTGTACAATTTATATGCATTTACATCTTTTGCTAAGAATTTAAATGCAAAATGGAATAATAAAGGTAGATGAATGGTCATTCATCATCCCCCTATACTTACCTTTCCTAGTGCCTAGCAAGCACTTATTAGAACAATAAGTGATGCAAAAGAGAAAAATAAATAATAAAAGGAAAATAAAGAAGTTATAATGAAGATTTTTAAACCTATCATTACAAAATCAATGTTTGGATCTCAGTCAAGACCTTTGGATTTTAGTTTGTTTGGAACCTTATTAGGACTAAGATCTAAATCTTAATAGTCTTCAAGTTCTACAAATCTCTGTTCATGTTTCCTCAAAAGCCTGGTAGAATAAGTTCATTCATACACAATCCCTCATGACTATGAGCCTTCCTTGTATAGTGTAAGTGCATCTAGCTTTTGTCATCAGAAACAACAAGGAATAATCTCCCTTAGCAAGATAACCCTAATTCCTAGTCTACGTACCCTTTCCTCGACGACCGGGGTATTCCCTTCTAAGTTCAAGTACAACCAGCTCAAGAAGATGGGGTAGAGAGAAGAATGGATTGCGACCAGCATAGTCACATATCCTATGGAGCTTGACCAGTGTAGTCAAGTCTCCTATGGCAAACGATCTTAATATTTGACTTAGAATCATAATGTCTTGCTTATTACATAGATACTCCGACGAGTTGGATTTTCATTGACTTTTGTCCATCTATTCTTTTTGGAATTTTTTTGGTACTATATACAGCAACATTTACATAAAGAATTTTTTCTCTTGAGCAATAGACTATCTCACTTTTGAAGCTTTATTGCAACCCACAACATCTTGTTTTAGACGTTCATGCCACTAGACTAGGTCGGTTTGTAATGGCTACTTATAGTGACTACATATGTTTCCATACATGCGCTTCCTCAAGATAAAGAATCCTACCCTCACCACCTCCTCAAGTGTAATATGTGGTATTCAAGTTTGGTCATTATCAGTAAGAGTCATGTGTGTGCTTCGACATGCTCTACTTAAGCTAATTAAGATGATATGTGAAGATAATCTTGTGGATTCAAAGAACTAAGTCTCATGACCTGAAAATATGTACTTCCATTTCCTATATGGTTCCTATGAAATTAACTGGATTAAGGTCTAGACCAAACTCCAATCTTCAAATTTTACATAGACTTGTTCAATTGTAAATATCATTTAGAGAAATGCTTTTGTAATGCAATAAAAACTTTTTTGTGAAACCATTTTTATTTTGAACCTTTTATGTATTTTTGAAAAGTTTTGCAAATTTTTATGTAGTTTTAAAAATATTTTACATTTTTTAGGATTTCAGGAATTTTGCATTTCTATGGGATTTTTTCAAAATCAAAAGTGTTAGTGTATTCACAAGAAATTTGATACAAGGTATATACATGATTTAATACAAATGAATACATGTTTTATTTGAATGATTTTTGCAAGAACATTATCTACAAGGTTGATTTATACATATTTATAGTGTTTTTTAGAGTTATTATTATATACCACTACCCACTATAGTATATTAGCCATATTATTGAAATATGAAAGTACGAGTTAAGGATAACGTGTATATATACTCTATATACAACCCTCTATACTTAGCTCGAACTATGTACTCATAGTGATCAAAGAGCAATGAAGGAAGACATAACTCATGTTAAGTATAGAAAATCCTATAATACAACAACTAAATAAGAGAATAAGAAGTTGATCGTCCCCCCATACTTAGTATCAACTATTCCTAAGTATAATATATTGTACACAAGGTAGGGAGGATCGAGGGTTAGAATGAACAAATCAATAGCTTGGCTTGTCTCCACCTATACTTATAGCAAAAGATCTCTAAGTATAGAATAGAATATCAACAAATTGAGAGACAAGCGAGGGGATCGAAAGAAAATAGAAATGAGAGAATGGATAGCATCACTCCACCTATACTTAGGACAATTGATCCCTAAGTATAAGTGAAAAAGCTACTTGATCTGTTTCTATAAAATGATAGACCAACATTGTCGTGTCGACCACGTAAAATTTCCAGAAAAAAATTTAGAAACTTTTGTGTATGTGGTAAGTACGAGAGTGTCAAACTCAGGGAGGCAAACTATGGAAACTAATTTAGAAAGTAGAGTAATCTAAGGATATAGTGTTTTTATGATTTGTAACTATTTTTAATTATTTATACGATTTTTAGTTTGTTTTAGTTTTGTATTATTTTTAATGTGTTTTGTATACCTATGTGTAAAAACATATTGGTATGACTTTATATTTTTTATTTGGTTTTATATTTTAATATGTTTATGTTTTAAACTTATTTTACTATTTCTAGGTATTTTTTAGATAATTTTGTAGTTTTTATGGATTTTAAATGCTTTTGGGATTTTTACCTAGCAAACCCTATCAATTTTGCCAATCACCTCCACGACCTTTAAAACAACCTAATTCCTCCCTCGACCCCGTAAACTTGCCAACTCTTACCCCATGAACCGTTCGGGTAATATGTTTTAAGCCCGTGAGGGTTCTTGGGGTAATTTACATGGTCGATAGGGTAATTACATTGTGCAAAAGTTCGTAGAGTCATTTTAAAATGTTTATAAGGTCTGTTGTGTAAAAATCCCAAAGCATTAACATTGGAAACAATGTTTTTCTACAAACATGGAAGTAATTTGAATTTTAAAAATACTAAACAATAAAAAAATATTTTGATTTATTGTTATTATAAAGAATAGAAAAATATCTTTCAAATAAGGTGTTATACGTATTTTTGTGATATTTGTATGAATTAGTACGATTTTTATAATTTTTGATGTATCTTTGAATTTTTAAATGTTTTTATTTTTGATATATATTTAATTTCTGTTTACTATGTAAAATACAGTAAAATATAGTACATATAACATTTATGGAGTTTTTAGACTTATTTTTATATTTTTGTAAGTAATTAAGATTTGTCAATGTATTTTTTGTATTAGTTTTTGAATCTATGAAAAATAGTAGAGTTTTTATTTTTGAAAATCGGTATTATACTGTATATAGTATGTTATAAGGTAACTTTTGGTGTTTTTATTTTATTTTTATTATTACCATTTTATTTAATACGAATATAGTACTACTTATTTAATAGTCCCAATATAGGGACTAATAGGTACTATGCTGGAAAGCTAGGGGATGCATGGGAATAATGGAAAGTTTGGAGGGATAGGAACGTAAAAAGAGTCACAAATCATGTGTGTGGCCACGTAATTGTGCCTCGATTGGACCTATATGCAAATATTAACAGTTTAGGGGGGTATGACTGAATTTTCCTTAAAATATCATTCTACACGTACTTTATACATGCTTAGGTTAAAGCAGTTGTACGACATGGCTTTTCTGGAGCATCGGATTAGAGTTGATTGGATTGCTTCGGATGATGTTGCCTTAACAAACAACGACACCTGTAAATTCTAAAGCTTCTCAAGTTTTACGCATGTTCTTCCTAAAATTTGAACGGCGTGGTGGCGAGCGGCAGTAGTTGCTCATTAGGTTTTCGATGATACTCTATCTTAGGTTCTCGAACTTCGGATCTTATGCCTCCATATGAGGAGTCGTCTCCTACACGTCTAATTATTGCAATGGTACTCTGATGATTGAATCATTAAGGAGGAGTGACGAGGGCGAGATTACCCTTGTTAATTCGATCAAATTAATGGTCAATTAAATTTTATGTTCATTACAGTCGGATAATCAAGGCTACATCAAAAGTACCACTTTGATTAATGTTCAACTAATTGCCAGCGACATATTTATTTTACTTGGGCAAGCCCAAGGTCGAACTCAGGGAGTCAGTTGTCTCCTTAAGTGAATTTTAAGTGAATTCAGAGGTCAGATTTTCAGAGGGCTATTTTTGGTCTTTTTTAGCCATTTTTATGCAACAAAGGATAAACAAATGCAATTTCAAGCCAAATTTTAAGGTTAAATTTGAAAGATGGTCAAATGAAGTCCAAAAATTATGAAACTTGGCCAAAATATGAAATACAATGAAATTAAGCTACACTATTTTTTGGAATTTTCTGACACTTTATGAATTTACTATGAATTAAAAATAAATGAAGCGTGATTTTCACAATTTTAATTTTAATAAATACCAATATTTTTTAGAAACTAAATTATCCTAGATAGGTCTATGTAAGAGATATATAGAACAACTTTTGATTCCTATAAATACTAAGTGAGGAATTAATTAAAAATTAATTACACAAATCACCAATTAAATTATTGCGACTTAGATATGCGTGCGAATGATACGATTTTTGGGTACTATGTAGAAATACTTAGACTCTACCTATTGTAATTTATTCACAATTTTAAGAGCATCGATTAATATGATAATCCATTAATAACAGAAAGTGGGCAAAATATGTTATTTTCTCCAAAAATGAATTATATTAAATAATGAAATGCTCATAAAAATGTAATCAACATTCACAATGATAAAGCCTAAGATAAACTACAAGATGCAATTTTTTGAATTTAAAAATGAATCGAAATGAATTCCTAAACAAACGTGCAAACAAAGGGATGTAAATGCAATACAGAATTAAAATTGAATAAAGAAATATGCTTACAAGAGTCACATGCGATTACCTAGACTCTGGAGACCTTTTCTGCAATTTTTCCATAGAGTCCCCTGCTTCTCGTGTGATCACCAGTTGGAGGGGACTTGAGCACTATTTGTTGCTTTCACGTGGCACGTGCGCAAAGTGTTCACCCTAGGCACATGCAGATCACGTGCTTGAACTAGCAAGGATGTGGCCGTGACTTGCTGGAAAGTGGAGAGGGCATTTGTACAAATGCTCCTGCCCACGTGCACGGCACGTCCAGGGGGTTTTGTTGGATATGCGTGAGCGGCAGCATTGGAGGAGGCAGTTGCGGGGCTGCGCGTTGAGGAGGGGGCGACTGGAGCGGGGGACGGGACACGCAGAAGCGCAAGAACCGGCCACGCGCACACAACTGGGTGTAGTGTGTCGGTGAGGGACTTGTGGTGTGCTACCGTTCGCAAGAGGCTGGAGCAGTTGGCGGGCAGCTGCTGGTGGTGGTTGGGAGCAGCACCTGTGGGTGGCGAGCTTGCGACGACGAGGAGGAAAGCCGCGGTTGGAGGCTGTTGGCCGCGGGAGTCAGCGGTCGCGAGGGGCGCGTTGGCGCTGGAGAGGAGTAGTGCAACCCCACCTGTTGGCTGTCGAAGGTGCGAGCGTTCGAGAAGCATGCGGCTGAGTGTGGAGGGTAGGCAGGTAGTCGGAGGACGCACGACCAGGGGGTGGATGGAAGAGGAAGGTGGCACGGCTGGTGGAAAGAAGAAGAAGAGAGAACGTGGGGGAAAGGGCAAAAACGGGGGATTTCACAATATCCCTGCATTGCCATGCATTAGTTTTGTTGGTTTAAATGTTAAATTAATCGGTTGATAAAAGTTCTCCCAAAAATTCAATAAAAATCACCATTGCATTTGCAACGTGTGATTTATCGCTGAAAGTGCGAAAAGATTTTAGATTTGGAGCATGGATGAGGATGGGATCAGGAGAGAAAAAATGAAGGTAGAGAAACAGAGGAAAAAGATGATGAAGAAAGTATGAGAAAGAGTAAGTTAGGGAAGAAGGACTTTACCTGGAGGTGGTGGACGGTGATTTGCCTGTGGAAGGAGAAGCTGAGGCTTCTCCTGTCATTGCTCAAGAGTTGGCCCAGCTCAATCTCATCAGCTTGTGAAGATTAAAGCTGCAGTAGAAGGATCAAACCTTCTGCATCTCGCCAAGGATAGCTGCTTATCGTTGCTTTACCAGAAGTCCGCGATTGCTGTCACCAATGCGGGTGGGAGCTCGGGCCCTATCGCTGAGGAATATAGAGGATGATAGGTGAAGGGAGCAGTGGCGGTCTTTTTAAGGTCGACGAGAGGAGGATAGATGTGGAGGTCGTGGGTTGAGTGCGTGAGGTGGATGAGGTTGACAAGGGAGGCATGGAGGGAGTGGAGGAGGTGTGGCTAGCAAGGCACTTGCGACCATGTAGATGGTTGTTGCTTGTGCAACAACAAGTGGAGGGGCGTGGACTGCATGGGTGCAGGACGTGGGATGGAAGAAAGAGGGAGAAAAGTGAGAGAGAGAGAGAGAGAGGAAAGAATAAGAGAAGAAATTTAGGACTTTGATAAAATACCCCTTCATCCAATGGCCCAGGATGAAGGAGGTAAGTGGCATAAGTGGGTGGATGAGGAAGCGACACGTGGCGGCTCTCGGAAAAATCCAAAATTAAAAACAAAGAAAATTCGAAAAGAAATAACAAAAGGGGTTAAATCAAAAAGTGGTCAACACAAAAATTGCTCGTCCTGAAGAGATCTACAACTTTCGTGAAGAGTCTAAAATCAAAAGAAGACATCTGTATAAAATGTATTTTTGGGTGGTACCATATAGATATAAAATACCACATTTTATCTTTTGTCATTTTTAAATAAGAGAAAAATCAAAATAAAAATAGAGAAAATATAAAAAGAATATTTACAACTTAATCTAATTTTTTTTATTTTTAATAATTAAGAAAGTAAAAGGATAAAATAAAGGGTAAAAAGGTCAATATGTACAATATACAATAGGGGCCCAAAACCCAAGTTTTGCATACGAGCTCCGATTTTTATTGAAATTGGTCTTGTTTCGAAGGTCTTTGAATGCATATTACTTTAAAAGTGAGTAGACTTAAATCGAGCACTGTATGAGGGAGATATGCACATTTTAAGACTCCTGATGTCAAACTTGGATTGGGGTTTTATTGGTCAATTTTACAAGTTAATATTTTTTGATATTTTTCTTTAATAGTGTTAGTAATATATACACTATGGAGTTGGTTTTATTGGTTTTGGAGTTAGTATAAAATATACAAAAATAGGTGAATTATGATGAATATACGGGTGAATATTTACAAGTGAAATTGGCTTCTTAATTAATGCAAATATGAATGCTAAAATGCAAATATCATTTATGCGTGCATGAATGATAATTATGCAATATAAGTGGAAATATGCATCTAATTACTCGGGAACAAAGCTCTATTTCAACTTTTAGAGTGATGAATCACATATTCATCAACCCCCTATACTTAAACCTTGCTCGTCCCCGAACAACTAAAATGAAATGCAAGAGTGAAATGATTTTGGGTTCCATGCCAAGGTCATGAACAAAAGTTGAAAATGGAGCTTGACTCGACCTTTGCATTAATTGTGTGGCAGAACCTTATTGGGATCTGAACTTAAGACCTAACATACTTCAAGTTCCACAAGTCTTCTATTCAAGACTCCTCAATAGTCAGGTCAGAACAAATCCTCCGATGCAAATTTCTGATGACTATGATTCTTACTTGTACTGTGTAAGTGTAAAATAGTTTTCCACATCAGAAATGGCTAAGAAGCAGCCTCCTCTAACAAGGTAACTTTAATTCCCATGTCCAGTAACTCTTTCCTCGAGGAGCGGGGTATTCCCTTCTAAGTTCAAGTGCGACCGACTCAAGAGCAGGGGTGGAGAAAGAATGGATGGTAGCCAGTGTAGCAACCTATCCTGGGATGCCTGACCAGTGTACTCAAGTCATCCAGATGGAGAATTCTTGCTAATATACATACTCCGATAGGTATTTTATTTTCTATCTGGCTTGTCTGCTTTTTTGGAGTTCTTGAAAAAAAAATTGAACTATATACAAGGTGTTGCATGTACATCATGAGTTTTTCCTCTTGAACCAGTAGACTATCCCTCTTTTGAAGCATTATTGCAACCCATGGCATCCTGTCTTTAGACGTCAACACCACCGGACTAGGTTGAGATGCACTAACCTCCCTAGAGGAGGACGGAAGTTTCCACCCGTGTGCTACTCCAAGCTAAAGGATTCTACCTCCTCACCACCTCATCAATGAAGAGCTACATGCATTATGCTTGTCCAATTTAGGTCACTGTCTATAAGAATCATGCGTGTGCACGAGATATTCTACTTAGTCCAATAAGGATGACATGTGAACATAGACATGCGGACTTAAAGAATTAAGTCACTTGACCTGAGAAATCTTAACTCCAGTTCCTATGAGGTTCCTCTGAAATTAGGTGGATTAAGGTCAAATCAAGTCCCTCCTCAACATCTACTCATAACTTGGTTCAGAACCCACTAGCTTTTCACCTTGCATATGCAATATATGCAGATGAGATGTAGATGACATGCTATGTAGATAAATGAAATGCAAGACTCTTTTTCTTTCTTTCTTTTTAGATGCAGAGATGATGTGTAAGAGTAAATAAGAAGCCTTTGGTTTTGTTTTGTTTTTTTTTTCTGTTTTTTTTTGAAAAATTGATATACCTCCTATGTTACAACAATTTACAAGTGTTTCATAAGTATTATACAGATTATACTAGTGTTATACACTATACAAGTATACATGTATTTTACAAAAAAACATTCTCCATTTTACCCATCCCATAATTATTGTGTGGTATATACAAAGATACGTGAAAGTACGAGCTATGGGTAAAGTATATATGTAATATATACACGCCCCCTATACTTAGCGTGTGCTATGACCTCAGAGCACGAAAAGCGAGGAAGAAGACACAACTCATGCTAAGCGTAGGAGATCCAAAAGAGAAAAAATGTATAGAAGTCGTCCTACCACCTCATACTTAGGCTCTGGCAGCCTAAGTGTAGAAGAAGATCAAAAACGCCACGGACGAGGTCAAGAGGGGAAGTGGATGAATATATGTACAAGATGGGCATCGGTCCACCCTATACATAGGCTCAGGTCAGCCTATTGATGAATCTACGTTTCATCATCTTTATTCTATCATTTTGGCCTCAAAAACCCTAGTAAACGCGTGTAAATAGGCTTAATATAGGCATTTTAGCATTCATGCATGCGTGTGTAAATATTGTATAAAATGCGGTTTTTAAAGCCAAAATTATAGAATAAAGAAAAGAAAAGAAAAAGAATAAAATATTGTAAATATTTTATGACCCGAAACCCCGAGACCTAGGCATCTTGATGAATAGGTCGACAAGGAATAAAAGTAGGGGGAGATAAGGGCCAAAAATACCAATAAAATTCGATTTATTTTATTCATTCTTTATTCATTTTGGGACCTATTTTTGGTTCCACTTTTTATACATCAAATAAAGAAACTTTGTCCATGAAAGTTGTAGATAATTAAATAAAGAAAAATACAAAATTGATTTCACCGAAAAATAATGTAAAGATAAAAAGTTCTAGTCTGAATAAAATTCCAGAATCCCAACTTCCCAGACCCGTATCAAACAAATGAAAACTCCAAATGCATCAAACTCACCTTTAATTGTATATAATTCAAAATAAGCTATTTAATGGCGGTGGTTTCGCATTTGGCAGAGCTACGGTTTGAAAGTTGAGTTTTGGACCCTCATTGTATACTTGTACAGATTAAAATATTCAATTTATTATTTATTCATTATTTTTGTAATTTTATATTTTTATAATTTTGTAATAAATATGTATAATAAATATGTATATTAAAATCAGAATAAAAATGCAAAGAAAACTCAAAATAAAAATACTTATAAATACAATACATTGGTATACTACAAATACTTATACCTATATAAACTATACTTATATTTTATTAAATACATAAAATACATCAATAAAATAAAATAAAAATATAATTATGTGTATAAAAGTATGTTATAAATATATAAATTAATAATCAAAAATAAATAAATTAAATACATACAATAAAAATAAAAGAACACAATATATAGATAATATACCTATATAGGGGTATAAAAGTAAACTAGTAAAAATATACTTCCGAAAAATAAATAAAAATCACTATAAAATACTTCATAAAAACATAAACATTTTTCATTTTATAATTAAAAATCAATAAAATCATTATCTATTTTTAAAAGATTTTAGAAAACTTTTTTCTCTAGGATTTTCCTGGTTGGTCTACATGGACCAACCAGGTGGAAGTTGACATGCTGGTCAACTCCTTTGTTTTTGCTCCTGGGCTATGTCAGAAGTGGTTTTTGTCCGCTTTTAAAGATTTTTTGAGGATGGTCCTTGCATCTTTTGATGTTGGCTTCTTCATGACTTTCGATCCTCGTCCACTGCCCTTACACGCCCAAGGCTTAGATTTGCCTTTGAACCCACGATTCGTCAGATACGCTTCGATTTGCGAGCCCACTCGGCCAAGTTTCAAAACCGACCCCCAGACTTCCATTTCACTTTGAAACCCTTTTGACCCAAGTTGAACACTCGCTTTGGAGCTCTGGATCGATCCCTGTGACAGGGGGATCTCCAGCTCCTTCGCGTAAGGCAAGGCGAGGGCCGGGAGGAGTTTCCACTCCCCATCTCCGGCGTGCGGGAGTCGAGGTTTTTCTCTTGGCTTCTACAGCCAATAGAGGTCGTATTGTCTTTGTTTTCTAGTCATTAGTTAGTTGTTAGCTTAGGGTTTCGTTTCGTATACTTAGTTTGCTGTTTAAGCCATTATTAGTGTAGATCTTCATCTCCAACACCTCGCCGGAGCTCACGAGCTCCGGCGACCACCAACCTCACCACGTCGCCACCCATACCTTTTTGTTGGCCCTGGGACCTTTCATTGTTGCCGTGAATCTTCTTTTCAGGTCCCGGAGCCAAAGACCCCACCTGGGGATCGAGTCCGCTGGAGCACACACGGCCTGGAGCGGCTCCTGGCCTCTCACGTCGCAGCGGCTTTTCGGCGTGTTCCACACCATTTTGGAAGCCGCCATCTGCTAAAGGAGCGTTCCAGGTGCTTCTGCGTACTGTTGGAGACGAAGGAAGTCGTCGGAGGGCGGATCTACGTCAAATCCAAACTCGCCATCGGCGAGTTTTGTTGATGTTCTTCCTCGGCCGGCCATGACTGTCGGATTTGCTGCTGTTCTTGGTGAAGCGCAGTGTCCGTCGGATTATCTGTGACCATCACCGTTGGATCAGCAGCTAGGAGCTAATCGGAGCCCTCCAAAGGCGAAGGGGTATCGTCTCCCCTGGACTTGACACGTGTATTAGTTGGGGGCTGCGCACCGTTGGATCCATCCGCGCATGGGTATTTTGCACAATCCCCCCCCACGCTTTTTGTAATATTTTATTGGTTCTGAATCTTTCTTAAGTCGTTATCTAATTTTGTAATATTTACTGAAAACCCCCTGAACTTTTCGATATTGCACTCGCGCCCTTGCCAGCGAGGCGCACGTGCGCTTGGTTATTTTGCCTCCAAGGGCCTATTGTTTTGGGTATTTCTTTTTGGTCCTGAAAAGTGTCTGTTCAGTTATAATGTTGCTGTGAAAATTGCGCTAAGGCCCCATACTTCTTGAATATTACATTTCTACCCCTAGTCGTGTGGTATTTTCTTTTTGCTTCTTGTATTTCTTGAATGCATCTATAAAACCCCAAAAAATCCCCAAAAATCACATTAAGTCTCTGTTGCATAGTAATATCTCGCCATATTTTTATTTTTCATAATTAGTGCATTTTATTATTTATTAAAAATAAAAAACATCCATTTTGTGCACTGTCTAGTTTATAAAATCCATAAAAAATATAAAAGTACTCTAGAAAATTCCCAAAAAAATATATTTTATTTCTTTTAGAGTGTTTTAACTTCAGTCCAAAATTCACTAAAAATTACAAAAGAAAACTGATAAAAATCACAAAACTCTAAAAACCTTCATAAAATTTATAAAATTCATAAAAAATCCAAAAATTGTGTTTTCTTTTCCTGAATTTTCTTTGTTTTGTTACCTTTAATATAAAATTAATTTGGGAAATTTTTGATACTGTTTGCTATTTTTCATTCCCATTTTAATTTCGGCCAGTAATTAACTCACTGATTTCTCTTATTTTTACTTTAAAAAATACCAAAAATATTTGGAAAAATACCAAAAATCACAAAAATAGTAGAAAATCATAAAAAGACCAAAAATATTTTATTTGCTAATTTTTGACCTTTTTTATCTATTTTTATAAATATCTCTTTCTCCCTTTTATTACATAGTTCATATATTCCAATATTGAAAAAGAAAAAAAACAATATATAAAATATAAAAAGAAAATATAAAATCAGAAAATTAAAAATCAAAATACAAAAATATAAAAGTAAAAATTAAATAAAAAATATAAAATTAAAAACCCACAAAAAATAGCATTAATAGACAACTTGATCACATTCACACATTTTGGTGCCTTAGTGCCCCGTTCTACCTGTCTGCTCCCTGTGTTCGACCTCTACACATACTTGCACTATACACATCTTTGTTGTATAGTTATAATAAATTTTAACTCCACACACTTTCACTACTTTACTTGATTGTCGTGGGTTAATTGTTGTTTGAATCAGGATTTTTGATCGGTCACCGCATCGACAGCGATTTCGCCTTGTGAAACAGTACGACCCTCTATTTTCTCGGTTCAACAAATGGTGTCATTGCCGGGGAGCAACAACGCTTAGTTCGGGTCTTGTTTGTGAATGTGATTGAGTGTTTATTTCTGGGCTCTCATTTTGCTAATTTTTTTTGATATATCTGTTGAGCTGTCTAACCCCCTCGTTTGTTGACTTTGTGCGAGGAACCGCGGATCGAGGGAGGCACTCCACCCTAGGCGCCTGAGCACCCACGTGAAGCCAGCATCTGCTAGCCGAGCACCAAGGAGACAAAGAGGAAATTTTGAAGACCGATCTCTACTTTAGTTGTAGCATTTAATTCCTTGCATTTATTTTGTAATTTAAGTGAGTGAGAGATCCATATTATTGTAATAATACAGGTACTTCCGGACACTAGGACATTCGAGCCTAACTTCCAGGTGTCTGTTCACCTGGGGGCTCACCGTGGCTTTTTACGGTTTTCTTCGCATTCTTTTTATTTTGTTTTGAGCCCTTAGTCTTAGGAGTTGTTTGTGATAGAATTAGGTCCAAACACATTAATTACCCTTGCATGTGCCTATAGCATCGTTCGGACTTAGTCAAATTTAAACAGTTGATTCGTTGTCTTTGATCCGCCGTGCCGCGAGCTCATCCCGCCAAGCGCTTCTCCTGAACTCAATTTGTCGAGAGGAGGAGGGGTGAGCCTAGACCGGACTCTAGGGTTGAGGATTGGTGGTTAACTCGTGGTTCTTCCCGATAACAGCAATTTCTGAAACTTAGGGCAATTTCATCGGCTTTGCATTTACTTATAGATAGGTTTCAATTCTGTTGAGCATATTTGCATGTAGAGTGCTGGAGGCAAGGTGAGCATTTACGCTTTAGCATCCATCATCGTTTTGATCGCTTGCATTGCTTTTTCGACTCTACCTCTGATTTTGATCACCTAGGTGCTTAAAGGAATTGACTCCCCGATAGGATCGTGCATTTTTATTTAAAATCCAAAAAAAAGTGATAACCAATAAAATTGGGACTGCTAATATTACTTGACCCTAAAACCGATCAAAAAGAAAAATCTTCTCTTGGGGCGAGTAATCCCCTCATTGTCCTCGTTTTACATTGCTCACACACACGCTAAGGATTAGTGCCCAAATCCCATTCTTAGCCTCCTAAGTGTTTGTGCAATTTTGGACTTCTCACCTAACTCTAAAAAAGAGAAGATAAAAGGACCGACTTTTCGGTCTCTACCGAGTTGAGTAGGTGAATTGAGGGTTGTATTCTTTTTATTTTTGGTTGTGATTGTTTTGTGTGTGTGCTAGATCATCTCTGCGCATTTGCACCTCTTTCTTCACTCTCTTGACTTGACCTTCGTGCTCCCCCGAATCATTTCCTTTTGTTTTCGAGATGGACCCCTGGAGCGCATTTTATCCGGACTTTGCGGATCCTTCATTCAATCCAGCAGGTCCGCCTCCCTTTTATCAGGAGGATCCTCCTCCTACTTTTTTTCTGACTTTTGTACATACCCGCCTCAGCCACAGTATCAGACCTCGGACTTCTATCCACACCCACCTCCACCTCCACCTGTATGTTATCCGCCTCCACCTTCACATCCACCCGAGACTGAGCTGTTGGAGTCACCTTTCACGGAGTCCACCCTTGAGAACTTGACCCAGATGATGGATCATATGAGACAGAGGATTGACCACCTCACTAGTACCAATAAGAGCTACCATGATACTCCACCATTTGATGATATGGGTTCATTTGAGGATTTCCATGAGAGCTTGCAATTGCCCAAAATAGAAAAAATGAAAAAAATTTAAAAACACAAAAAGAGATTGGGAGACTTTTGATCGAGTCAGACTGTGAGGAGAGCGACCACTTGCCAGACCCTTTGTCCACACATACATTCACACCCGGTCCCACCTTTGACCCCGAGGATGCCGTTGTACAGACTGCTCTTGGCATGCCTCGTGTATATGATGACTCTGGCTTCCTCCCTTGTATGGAGGAGGTCCAAAAATTCAAAAAAATGTTGACTGAACCCGAAGTGGTGGCCACCATACATGAGATTATCCGTGCCCCACTTCAGCAGGCCATGACTGATTTATCTGCTCCTCTTCCCAAGAAGAGAAAGCAGAGGAGCAGATCTGAGTGTCATATCTTGACCATGGCCACTGCCCATGCCATCACACACCGTCCCATTCCTCGGAAGAGGAACACTGCCACACCATTCATTAGCTACACCATCTTTGACCACACATGTGATCACACTCTCCTAGATGGCGGTGCTTCGATTAGCATCATAACCTTCTCGTTGGTACAGTCTCTTCACCTAGGGCCTCTCAAGAAGACCAGGATGATAGTTCAAGTTGCTGATGGATCTATCAAGAGGCCGAAGGGTATCCTTGAAAACGCCGTCATTTCGATTCAGGGCACGAGCTACCATGTTGACTTTGTCATTTTGCCCATGGAGACCTCCATAGGGGAGCACTCTCCAATCATCCTGGGACGACCATTCCTTGCCTCTACGAGGGTCGTTATTGATTATGGATCAGGAGAGATTCGCTTCCGTCCTGCTGACGAGAGCGAAGTGTTGATCACCGCACCCCCTACCGACCAGAGACCTGCACCTGATGCGACTTTACCTATATTGGCTGACCTCGAGGACCATGACCTTGATGATACCATCAGAGAATTTTGCTGCTTATCGGATTCTACTGAGACCCGAGAATTCCTTCCTGTTGAGGAAAACTCAGAAAGCATGGACCTCAACGTTCCTTCTTCTGGGACTTAGTGTTGTGTTGATGACATCCGCGGGATTTACATGA
The DNA here is from genome assembly GCA_037367405.1 of Ottelia alismoides. NCBI lineage: Eukaryota > Viridiplantae > Streptophyta > Magnoliopsida > Alismatales > Hydrocharitaceae > Ottelia > Ottelia alismoides. The sequence goes on along the minus strand of JAZKJV010007525.1, from coordinate 128,148 downwards.
TCGATACCATTGAGCGGAGGGCAGATGTAGAGACTAGATAGGACGGACATGTTTCGACTACTTCCACTGATGGGTCCGCTCCTGTCCACATAGATACTGATGAGCCAAAGGCCGAATTTGACTTGATTGCTTTTATTCAGAAATTTGGGCCTTTTGATGAGAAAGATGATCCAGTTGAGATTGTTGAGGACGAACAGAGCTCGACTACTTCCACTGATGAGTTCGTTCCTTTTGGTTTTTACCCGGATGACACCTCGCAGGACGACTCTGAGTACACTTCTTCCGATGAGGATGAGTTCGTCCCATTTCACTTTGCTACTAGCGAGACACCTAAGGCCGGACCTAGTCGTACTTCTTTCATTGATTCATCTGTGCCTTCACACCCTAGGCCCCCTGAGGACCTTCACTCTGTCGACCCTGATCGGCTTCCGTCCACTGTGGACCCCGATGTCGACCTGCATCACACCAGATCCATTCCTCAGCGGTCCCGCAAGAAGGTTCACTTTCAACCTTCTTGACCATTTGTATATCCATCTCTGTTGTATATTAACTTTTGTTCATCTCAGACTCTCCCGTATTGCACATCCACCCATTCTCGTGTTTGCCTTGCTTAGGACGTACTTTGTCCTAAGTATAGGGGGGTGGACGAGCCGAGTGTTCATTCTTCGTTCCGTTCCATCACTCCTGTTGTTGCCTATACTTAGGGCTTCTTTTACCCTAAGTATAGGGGGAGTGGTGTGTACATACCCATGATTTCTTCATCTCTTTTCTTATTTTCTTCTTTTCTTCTTTTCCTCTTCTATTTTTTTTATCTACTAAAAAGGTGTCGCCCCTTGTAGACAGTCTTCTATACTTAGGACGTACTTTGTCCTAAGTATAGGGGGTGTGCACCCTGAGTTTTTCATTCTTTTCGATCCTCTCCATTGTCTCCTCTTCTTGTCTATACTTAGGGATATCTTACCCTAAGTATAGGGGGAGACAATCTGAGTACGATCTATTCATTCCCACCCTTGACCCTCCCTGCCTTGTGTACAGTCTGCTATACTTAGGATTATTTGATCCTAAGTATAGGGGGGACGGTCAACTTCTCATTCGTTCATTCGTTTCTTCGTTCATTTATTCTTTAGATTTTCCTATACTCAGTACGAGTTATGTCTTCTCTTTTCTCTCTGATCAATGAGGACATAGCTCAAGCTAAGTATAGGGGGGGTCGTATATACTTCGTATATACTTTAGCCATAACTCGTACTTTCGTATTTTCTTAATAAATATGGCTAATCATTCATTAAAAATCTTTAATAAAAAGATGTTTTGTTCCTCAAATTCTTGTAGTATCTACTGATTAATAAATCAGGTGAAAATGTTATTTGCAAAATGTTTGAAAAATAGTTTGAAAATCTTTGTGAACATTTATGGAAAACTATTTTGAAAATATTTTGTTACATGTTTTCAACCTTTGTAAAAATGTGTGTTTTGTAAAATCTCTTTTCTTTGTGTGAAATAAAATGTTTGAAAAATGATTTGCAAATGGTTTGAAAAATGGTTGCAAAAATATTTGAAAAACCTATATATACTGTTTTGAAAGCCTTTGCAAAATGATTTTCAAATGTTTGTACATGTTTGTAAAATGTTTGTAAAAATTATTTTGGACTATAGTTTTCAGAAATTGTGTGAAAAGCTTATGTCAAATAAGTTTGAGGAATATATACATCACACCAAAAAAAATCCACTATATATATACATATATGTATAAAATTGATCACTTACCCTTATAAATCCTTAAAATCCACTTCTTGTATATATAAGAAGCACTTCCGTGTACATATTTTTAACCTAGTTTTCAGCCAAAATCTTTTTCTTTTCAAAATTCCCCAAAAACATTTGCAAAATTAAAATCCAAAAACATTTGAAAAATCTTTTTGAAAAAAAAAACAAATGCATATGCATCATCATCTTTTCAAAAATCCATAAAAAGTTCAAAACCTTTGAAAATTGCATTACAAAAATATTTTTTGCATAGCATTGCATAGCATGAGCATTTTTCGGATTGAGTTTGATAGTTGAACGAGTCTAAGTAAAATCCAAAGATTGGAGCTTGATTGGACCTTAATAATCTACCTAATAACAGGAACCTTATAGGAACTGGGTTTGATGTACTTCAGGTCTAGTTGACTTAATTCTTTGAGGATCACAGGACTTGGTTCAATGGATTCTTGACTGCCTAAGTAGAATATTTCGGAGAACACGCACGACTCTTGTTGATAATGACCTAACTTGGACACCTGCACCTTTCACATGGCTCAACTCAGTTGGAGTGGTGAGGGGATTGGATTTGCCGGTATGAGACGCACACAAGTGGAAACATGTGTCCTCCTCTAGGGAGGGAAGTGCACCCCAACCTGTCCAATGATTAGGAAGTCTAAAGACAAGAGGGTGTGGGTTGCAATAAAGCTTCAAAAGAGGGATAGTCTACTGGCTCAAGAGGAAAAACTCCTTATGTAAATGCTGATGTATATAGTATTCAAAAAAAAAGAAGTTCAGGCATGTACAAAAATAAAAAGCTTGCAAAGTATGTACAAATGTTGTAAAGCCAATAAGAAAGCTTGAGTTCCGAAGTCAAATATGTGAGCCTGCAGCAGGATGAACTGACTACATTGGTCTTGCATCCCAGGATAGGTAGCTACATTGGCTACCGTCCATTCTTCTCTTCACCCCCTCCTCTTGAGCTGGTTGCCACTTGAACTTAGAAGGGAATACCCCGCTCCTCGAGGATGGAGTTGTTGGATTGGGGAATCATTGGGTTGTCGTACTGGAGAAGTCAGTTTCTTTGTCATTCTAGTTGGGGAGAGCCACCATCACTTACACTGTACGAGTCAGATTCATAGTCGTAAGGGTTTACATATGAGTTGAGGTATTTCTGACCTAGCTATTGAGGAGACTTGAACAGAGTTTTGGGATTCTCAGGGACTGTTGGATTTCGAATTCGGTTCTCAATAAGGTTCCGTCCTCACTAAAATTCCAAAGGTCCGACTTAAGCTCCAAACTTTGATTTTGCGAAGACAAGTTTGATAATTACACTTAATCCACCTTCTTCTTTTTCTTTTCTTTGTTTTTCTTTTCTGCACTTATTGCATAAGTGTTTGCTAGGGACTAGCAAAGGCAAGTATCGGGGCATGATGAATCTACGTTTCATCATCTTTATTCTATCATTTTGGCCTCAAAAACCCTAGTAAACGCGTGTAAATAGGCTTAATATAGGCATTTTAGCATTCATGCATGTGTGTGTAAATATTGTATAAAATGTTGTTTTTAAAGCCAAAATTATAGAATAAAGAAAAGAAAAGAAAAAGAATAAAATATTGTAAATATTTTATGACCCGAAACCCAGAGACCTAGGCATCTTGATGAATAGGTCGACAAGGAATAAAGTAGGGGGAGATAAGGGCCAAAAATACCAATAAAATTCCTTTTATTTTATTCATTCTTTATTCATTTTGGGACCTATTTTTGGTTACACTTTTTATAAATCAAATAAAGAAACTTTTTCCATGAAAGTTGTAGATAATTAAATAAAGAAAAATACAAAATTGATTTCACCCAAAAATAAATACAGATAAAAAGTTATGGGCTGAATAAAATTCCAGAATCCCAACTTCCCAGACCCGTATCTCACAAATGAAAACTCAAAAAGCATCAAACTCACCTTTAATTGTATATAATTCAAAATAAGCTATTTAATGGCGGTGGTTTCGCATTTGGCGGAGCTACGATTTGAAAGTTGAGTTTTGGACCCTCATTGTATACTTGTACAGATTAAAATATTCAATTTATTATTTATTCATTATTTTTGTAATTTTATATTTTTATAATTTTGTAATTAATATGTATAATAAATATGTATATTAAAATCAGAATAAAAATGCAAAGAAAACTCAAAATAAAAATACTTATAAATACAATACATTGGTATACTACCTATACTTATACCTATATAAACTATACTTATATTTTATTAAATACATAGAATACATCAATAGAATAAAATAAAAATATAATTATGTGTCTAAAAGTATGTTATAGTTATATAAATAATAATCAAAATTAAATAAATTAAATACATACAATAAAAATAAAAGAACACAATATATAGATAATATACCTATATAGGGGTATAAAAGTAAACTTGTAAAAATATACTTCATAAAAATAAATAAAAATCACTATAAAATACTTCATAAAAACATAAACATTTTTCATTTTATAATTAAAAATCAATAAAATCATTATCTATTTTTAATAGATTTTAGAAAACTTTTTTCTCAAGGATTTTCCTGGTTGTTCCACATGGACCAACCAGGTGGACGTTGACCTGCTGGTCAACTCCTTGGTTTTTGCTCCTGGGCTGTGTCAAAAGTGGTTTTTTTCCGCTTTTGAGGATTTTTCGAGGATGGTCCTTGCTTCTTTTGATGTTGGCTTCTTCATGACTTCCGATCCTTGTCCACTGCCCTTACACGCCCAAGGCTTAGATTTGCCTTTGAACCCACGATTCGTCAGATACGCTTTGATTTGAGATCCCACTCGGCCAAGTTTCAAAACCGACCCCCAGACTTCCATTTCACTTTGACCCCCTTTTGACCCAAGTTGAACGCTCGCTTTGGAGCTCTGGATCGATCCTTGTGACAGGGGGATCTCCAGCTCCTTCGCGCAAGGCAAGGCGAGGGCCGGGAGGAGCTTCCACTCCCCATCTCCGGCGTGCGGCCGTCGAGGTTTTTCTCTTGGCTTCTACAACCAATAGAGGTCGTATTGTATTTGTTTTCTATTCATTAGTTAGCTGTTAGCGTAGGGTTTCGTTTCGTATACTTAGTTCGTTGTTTAAGCCATTATTAGTGTAGATCTTCATCTCGAACACCTCGCCGGAGCTCACGAGCTCCGGCGACCACCAACCTCACCACTTCGCCACCCATACCTTTTTGTTGGCCTTGGGACCTTTCATTGTTGCCGCAAATCTTCTTTGCAGTTCTCGGAGCCAAAGACCCCACCTGGGGATCGAGTCCGCGGGAGCACACACGGCCTGGAGCGGCTCCTGGCCTCTCACGTCGCAGCGGCTTTTCGGCGTGTTCCACGCTATTTTGGAAGCCGCCATCTACTAAAGGAGCTTTCCAGGTGCTTCTGCGTACTTTTTGAGACGAAGGAAGTCGTCGGAGGGCGGATCTACGTCAAATCCAAACTCGCCATCGACGAGTTCTGTTGCTATTCTTCCTCGACCGGCCAGGACCGTCGGATCTGTTGCTGTTCTTCGTGAAGCGCAGTGTCCGTTGGATCATCTGTGATCATCACCGTTGGATCAGCAGCTAGGAGCTAATCGGAGCCCTCCAAAGGCAAAGGGGTATCGTCTCCCCTAGACTTGACACGTGTATTAGTTGGGGGCTGCGCACCGTTGGATCCATCCGCGCATGGGTATTTTGCACAATCCCCCCCCACGCTTTTTGTAATGTTTTATTGGTTCTGAATCTTTCTTCAGTCATTATCTAATTTTGTAATATTTACTGAAAACCCCCTGAACTTTTCGATATTGCACTCGCGCCCTTGCTAGCGAGGCGCACGCACGTGAGCACGTGCGCTTGGCTATTTTGCCTCCAAGGGCCTATTGTTATGGGTATTTCTTTTTGGTCCTGAAAAGTGTCTGTTCAGTTATAATATTGCTGTGAAAATTGCGCTAAGGCACCATACTTCTTGAATATTACATTTCTACCCCTGACCGTGTGGTATTTTCTTTTTGCTTCTTGTATTTTTTGCATGCATCTATAAACCCCAAAAAATCCCCAAAAATCACATTAAGTCTCTGTTTCATAGTAGTATCTCGCCATATTTTTATTTTTCATAATTAGTGCATTTTATTATTTATTAAAAATTAAAAACATTCATTTTGTACACTGTCTAGCTTATAAAATTTATAAAAAAATATAAAAACACTCCAGAAAAATCCCAAAAAAATATATTTTGTTTCTTTTAGAGTGTTTTAACTTCAACCCAAAATTCACTAAAAATTACAAAAGAAAACTCATAAAAATCACAAAACTCTAAAAACCTTCATAGAAATTTATAAAATTCATAAAAAATCCAAAAATTGTGTTTTCTTTTCCTGAATTTTCTTTTTTTGTTACCTTTAATTTAAAATTAATTTGGGTAATTTTTGATACTTTTTGCTATTTTTCATTTCCATTTTAATTTCGACCAGTAATTAACTCACTGTTTTCTCTTATTTTGACTTTTAAAATTACCAAAAATATTTGGAAAAATACCCAAAAATCACAAAAACAGTAGAAAATCATAAAAAGACCAAATATTTGCTAATTTTTGAACTTTTTTTATCTATTTTTATAAATATCTCTTTCTCCCTTTTATTACATAGTTCATATATTCCAATATTCAAAAAGAAAATAAAAAAATATATAAAATATAAAAAGAAAATATAAAATCAGAAAATTAAAAATCAAAATAGAAAAATATAAAATTAAAAATTAAATAAAAAAATATAAAATTAAAAACCCACAAAAAATAGCATTAATAGACAACTTGATCACATTCACACATTTTGGTGCCTTAGTGCCCCGTTCTACCTGTCTGCTCCCTGTGTTCGACCTCTACACATACTTGCACTATACACATCTTTGTTGTAGAGTTATAAAAAATTTTAACTCCACACACTTTCACTGCTTTACTTGATTGTCGTGGGTTAATTGTTGTTCGAAGTTCGGATTTTTGAGCGGTCACCATATCGACTGTTGATCCGCCTTGTGGATCAATACGACCGCTCGATTTTCTCACTTCAACACCTATGTATAGGACTGGAGTGGTTTGAGGACCGATGTGATATGGAGGATGTACAGTGAATGGACTCGAGTGACTCTCCCCCACTATACTTAGGATCTGGTCATCCTAAGTATAGTCGTAGATGAAGATATATGAAGTTGGGGCGAGTGATTAGAGTCGCGGGTGGGAGGGGTAGAATGTACAGGGATGATGGGTATATACATACGAAGATCGCGGTCTGAATCTTTCCAGATGTTGCTGATGTCGAGAATTCACTGCTACAAGGTCTCATGTGCGGCTCTATGTGTATCTGTTGAATCTATCTCGTGCATGAATACAATCTCCTCACCATGGGCTAACTGTTCATTTGGTTCGACGAAGTGCTTCAGCAGTTGTCCATTGACTAGGAACGTCTGTGCGTCATATGTGAGATCTGAGATCTCAACACATCCACTATCATGCACAACACGTACAATGAATGGCTCCGTCCACTTCGATTTCAGTTTGCCTTGGAAAACCTCCTGCCTTGCATTGAACAACCATACCTTCTCTCCAGGAACAAAGGTCTTTCGTCTGATATATCTATCATGCCAACGCTTTACTTTATCCATGTACACCAAACAGTTATCGTATGCTCGGTTTCTGACTTCCACAAGCTTATTCAGATCCATGTCTCTCTGTTTCTGCCCTAGGTGTGTGTTCCTATTGACCTTTTTGATTGCCCATTCTGATTTGTTCACTAATTCTGCGGGCAAATGGCACAGCTTCCCAATTACCATCCTGAATGGGGAGGTTCCTAACGGTGTCTTGTAAGATGTCCTATAAGCCCACAGGACTTGATCCAAGATCTGAGACCAGTCCTTCTTGTCTGGGTGGACAAGCTTCTGCAATATGGTTTTCACGTCCCTATTCGACACCTCAGCCATACTATTGGGCTATGGGTGGTAAGGACTAGCGACACGGTGTTCGATATCGTAATCCTTCAAGAGCTTCTTCACATCTCTATTTACAAAGTGGATACCCCCATCTCATATCAACATCTTGGGGATCCCGAACCTAGAGATGATATGATCTCTAAAGAATTTACAGATAGTCATGTTGTCTGCGGCTCGGGTTGGGATAGCCTCCACCCACCTGGACAGATAGTCTACCGCAAGAAGGACGTATTCGAATCCATGGCTAAGAGGGAATGGGCCCATGAAGTCGATGCCCCAGGCGTCAAAGACATCACAAATGATGACAGGTTGCATCGACATCTAATCCTTGGAAACAATAGTTCCTCCCATTCGCTGGCATACTGGGCACGACTTCGCAAAGCTGTTCGCATCGCGAAACAGAGTCGGCAAGTATAAGCCACACTGAAGTACCTTCCATGTGGTCCTCTTCCCGGAGTGGTGTCCTCCAGCCTCAAGACTACGACATAAAGAAAGGACACTCTGATATTCCTCCCAAGGAATACACCTTCTCCAGACACAATCTGGTCCTTCAAAGAAAAGGATCAGATCCTCCTAGTGGTAATGTCTCGAATCCGGCTTCAGTCGGTCTATGTAGATCTTGTGCCAATCTTCGGGAACCTTCTTGGAGACAAGATAGTTCACGATATTGGCGTACCATGGGAGTGAGTCGACAACAAAAATCGACTCGTCAGGGAAGGAGTCTCGAATCGGTGAATCCTCAGAAGCATTAAGATCCTCGAGACGGGAGAGGTGATCAGCTACTACATTCTTCTTTCAAGGTTTATCGCGAATGTCCAAATCAAACTTCTAGATAAGCAGAATGCACCTAAGAAGATGCGCCTTCACGTCCTTCTTTTCCATTAAGTAATGTAGTGCTGTGTGGTTAGTGAACACAATTGCCTTGGGTCCGATTAAGTGACATCTGAATTTGTCCAAGGCAAACACTACTGCGAGCATCTTCCTTTCCGTAATTGTATAGTTTCGCTGAGCAGTATCAAGCACTTTGCTTGCGTAGCGTATGGCGAGCGGGACGCCACCCCTCCTCTGTCCTAACACAACCCCAACAACAAAGTCTGATGCGTCCGTCATGATCTCAAAAGGCAGAGACCAATCTAGGACTTATAGGATCGGGGCGTCCATGATCATTCCTTGTAATACCTTAAAGGCTTCGAGACATTTGTGATCAACAATGAACTCCATGTCCTTGCCTTAAAGCTCAATTAGTGGTCGGGCAATCTTGGAGAAATCCTTGATAAATCTTCGATAAAAATCTGACGTGTCCGAGGAAAGACCGCAACTGTTTTACGTTGATAGGTGGCTGGAGTCGTCTGATCACGACCACCTTAGCAGGGTCAACCTCCATTCCACTTTTGGAGATGACATGCCCCAAACCATGAAGTGACTTTTCTCTCAGGAGAGCACTAGATTGACCTCACAACATCGCCAGAGGACTTGGTCCAGATTCCTAAGAGATGAATCGAAGAATCTACGTGGACTGAGAAGTCATCCATGAAGACTTCCAGGAATTCACCGACCATTTCGGTGAATACCGCAATCATGCACCTTTAAAAAGTACGTGGAGCATTGCATAACCCAAAGTGCATGCGCCTGAAAGCATAGGTACTAAAGGGGCATGTAAACGTGGTCTTCTCTTGGTCCTCAGGAGCTGGCTACTTGATTGTAACCCATGAACCCGTCCAAAAAGCAGAAGAATTCTTTCCCCGCTAATCTTTCTAAGATCAGATCAATGAATGGTAGGGGGAAATGATCCTTCTTTGTCGCAGCATTCAAGCGTCTGTAATCCACACAGACGCACCACGACGTGGGTACTCATGTCACGATCTCCTCTCCATCTTCATTGGTGGTCGTCTGAATTCCCGACTTTTTAGGGACAACATGGATTGGGGCCACCCATTTGGAGTCGGAGATGGGATAAAAAAACCTGTGTCGCACCATTTCTCTATCTCCTTCTTCACTACCTCTCGTAAATTTGGATTCAACCGACGTTAGAATTCTCGAGAGGGTTTAGCCTCATTCTCCTAGTAGATATGGTGTGAACACAGAGCAGGATTTATCCCGTGGAGATCGGAGATGCTCCAGCCTATAGCCTTGCGATTTTTCGCCGGGATCTCTAGCAAGCGAGATTCCTGCTCCTCGGTCAATCGCGAGATGATGATGACCGATACTTCTTCTCTTGTCCCGCAAGGAAGTCATACTTAAATGTTGTGGGTAAAGGTTTGAGCTCAGGTAATGTGTGATCATCAAGGAAGTTTGGCTCAATCGAATCTAGCTCTGTGCTGATAGTGGCTGGATCTGTCCGTGAAATTGCTGCTAACAACTCATTCATCTCTGGAGTCGGAACGTCAAAGGTCTCCAAGCAGTAGGCAAAAGCTACTTCCGACTCGTCATCCTCATCTTTTGATTGTCCTAAAGAGGGAAGGACTGACAGGCCCAGCTGGGCCTCTAAGTCATTGAAGATGTAGGGGGATGCATATTCTGTGCTGTACTCATTTCTGAGGATCTCGCAAACCGACTCATGCACAAGATCTTCTCCGAAGGAGAGGGACTCATCAGTGCTAGTTGGGTTCCGTCTCCATGGCCCAACGGTGTCTACATGAATAAAATCTTCTTCAGATGAAGAGTACTCTATGCTGGATTATGAATCTGGCCTCCACCATCTGATCTACTTGATCTCAAGTTCCTTGTCTCCGCCTGGAGTTTGGAACTGGATTTTCCCAATCTTATAATCAAATAAGGCCCTGATGTTCTGAGGAAGGGCCTTCCTAATATGATCTGGGAATCTCTCCAATTGTGAGGGGTCCCCATATCAAGGACGGTAAAGTCCACCATGTACTCATGACCCTCGACTTTGATGACAACATTCCTCAATTATCCTTGGGACCTCTTGGTTGATTTATCTACAAATTGAAGTAGGGATCTAGATTTCCTAAGAGGTCCGAGAGTAAGCCACTCATAGAGGGTTGTAGGCATTAAGTAAATTGAGGATCCGTTGTCAAGGAGAGTACGTGAAAATGCAGTGTCATCGACATGACTCACCACATATTGTGCACCCATGTCTCTTTATTTCCTCAGAAATGAATTCATTATTGCGCAAGTAGTGGCTACTAATAGAACGTGTTTCTCAACACGACTTTTGGTCTTCATGCTGACCCTAGTAGGTGTGCATCTCACCTTAAGGTATTTCTGAAATGCGGGTGCCATCTCCACATACTTGTCAAAAGGGATTGTGACCTTGATGTGTTTATTGCAGAACTCTGCCATCTCAAGGTCATTTTTTTGTATTTTCCTGATTTTCTTCTTTCCACCCTTAAGAGCTCTGGGGAAAGGGATTATTGATGCCAACTCAGATTCTGAAACTGAAAGATTTTCATTTAAAATATGAACTGAGTTCTGTACATGACTCCCAAATTGAGACTGACTCGGACTCTAACTATGACTATGACGAAAAGAAAATATATGCTGCAAAACCAGTGATGCGTTCTTCACGGCTGCTGAGACATCCTCTTCAGATGGAGGTGCGAGCTCTTCATCAGTCTCACCGGACTCACTACTGTTGCGGTTCTCCTGCTTCTTGGAGGACTCAGAAGTCCTCTTCTTCTTCCGGTGGTGGTGGTGGTGTTGCTCCTCTGCCTCCAAGTTCTTCTCAGGTAGAGACTTGGCGGCTTCTTCCTCCGGTGCCCGTGCCCGATCAGGAATGATCACGGTCCTTCCGCTCCTAAGGGATATATGATTATCATACAAAAGGATCTCATGTTCAGATAAAGAGTTATATGAATAGTATACCTGGTTTCATGGTCGATTCTGGCCTTGGTTCAAACTATTTGTGTTGGCATGAACCTGGGCGGGAATTGGGGTCTTTGGCGCCATCTGTTGGTCCTAGGTACGGGAGACACGATTCAAATCTATTCTCATATCCAGGTAGTCATTCTGAATCTGTTGGACCCTATCAGTCAGGGTCTAGATCGCCAAGGTGAGGGACTCCAATTCACCGGTGGGTTGTGCTTGTTTGTGCTGACTCGAGGATGAGTTCCTATATTGGCCCTACTGGCCATGCATGTATTGTTGCTGCTGATGGGAAGGTATATGGCCCTGCTGGCCCCAGTGGAACGTACGCTGCTTCTACAGGTGCTGCTGAGGCTGGTACCCTTGTCCGGGTCGGGACTAAATGAAGCACGGTGCGGGGACGAAGCTGTTTTCCTGGTAAGCTTGGGAAGGTCAGTATGGCTGACCATTCCCTATCCCCGATTGTCTGCCGACGGGGTCATGGCTGCACAACAGTCCATTGATCTCGAACACCTGCGGAGTCTCCTCGTCTCCTGTCTCCACTTGTGGGGATGTGTGCTAGTCCTGCTGAGTGTTTGTCTGCTCTTCTACCCAGCTACTCTGAGGCCCCGGTGCATGTTCGTGTACAAGATGAACTTGGTGTACAGGTACAGGTGGTGTAGAAGGTGCAAGTAGCCGTATCTTGGCTACCTTCTCAGTAAGTTCCTCCACTTGCTTTGGCAATCGCGACAGTGCTTCAAGGTCAGTGACCCTCTTGTGAATCCGCTCGACCATGGTTAATTTGTCTGCTATTATCCCCATGCTAGCGATGAAGTCATCTATCAGATCCAATACAGTCCTCCTAGTTGTCTCGTTGGATAGGCTTTAAGAAGACAACTGATAGGCCATGGTGACCTGAGATCTGCTTGTTTCCGCCATCTGCTCTAGGATCTTCCATACAGCATCTTCATTTTTGTTCAGATAGCTTCCTCCACAGGCGGCACTCACTAACCCCTGCATTTTTAGGGTCATGCCACAGAACAAGGTCTGGACTAAGATCACTTTTGCAATGCCGTGGCACGGGCATTTCTAAGTTAAATCATTAAATCTATCCCAGGCTTCGTGGAATGGTTCATTGGGTCCCTGGGAGAAGCTAGCGATCTTGGTTCTCATCTGGTTAGTCCTACTGGGTGGGTAGAACTTCTTCAAGAATAGGTCCTTGAACGGCATCCAGGTCATACATCTCACCCCGAGATTCTTCAACCAATGTGCGGCCTTATCTCCTATGGCAAACGGGGTGGCTTTTAGTTTGATGTAGTCTTGCCCAACCCTAGGGTGACTAAGGTTGTTGCAAACCAGCTCGAAGTCTCTAAGGAAGGCATATGGGTCTTCATTGGCATTTCCGTTGAACTTCGGCAGCAAGCTTAGAAAGTGGAGCTTCAGCTCGAACGCTTCAGGGGGGACCTCAGGTACTAGCCAGCTATGTATTTTATTTTATGCGGGATTGTAGGTGGCTACCATCGGTCGGTTTATTCCTTCAGCCTCCATCACTTGTCCCATTCTTGCCATCAGTTCTGTATTCAACTGCTCGACCCTAGCTAGCCGGGCCAAGATTTGGATCATTGGGTCCTCTTTGTGTTCCTTGTCGTCAGGGTTTTTCATCGGCATTTTGTCCTCTTGTCTTAGGTAAAGAAGATGGTCTTGGTCATAGGACATGTTAGAGAAGGGATTCTTACCGAGGCGATGGTCTTCCTCGGTGAGATCAGAGGAGAGAAAAGGGTTGGTTTGTGAGTAACCACCCTGGGTTTGATGGTACCAGAACTCAAGAGGGTCATGAGCTCTGGTTGGTCCAAGTTGCGCTTGGACTGGTGAAGAGGCGCTTCGTGGGGGGCTCAAAGAAAGATTGGCGAATCGGGAGTCGATATCCCCCCAGTCAATCATTTTTGATTGGTGAGAAGAAGAATCAGGAGTTCTAAGTGCAAGATAGGATTTTACTCCTACCTGAAGCAAGCAATTGAATCCAAACCCTACATTTTCACACTCAACTCGGTGAAGGACTCGAAACCGAGTCTGATTAATCTGGTTGATTTTTAGTGTGAATTTATCAAACAAATAACAAAGGTTACGCTGCCTAGAGGGGAGTCGGCTAAAAGCCGGATGCGTCTCCCCTGTTTAACCTGTCGCCTTAGATACCAACGCCATTCCTATCTTCGCCCCTATCCCCAGCCGAATGTTCAAGGACCTGCCCCTATCTACCTATAGAGTAGGCGGAGGCTGACAAGGCTGTAACTTCGCCCCTATCTACCTGCAAGCACAGGCGGAGGCTAGTAGCAACTTGTCATAGTGCACCGTAATTTCACCTCTATCTATCCACCGTAGTAGGCGGAGGCTACTTGGCGCTGGTCAGTTGAATCCAAAGCTCAGTTGTTGATATTTGCTCGGATCGGGGTACGCGATATGGAGTGCGTGGATTTTTGGCTATGCCCAAGGGTGCTCACACACTCTAGTACCCTCATTCAGCCTGAAAAACCAAGAGAAAGGAGTCGAGAAAAGCCGATGCACGATAAATCAATGATGATATGTCAACTTGAGAAGACTTACAGTAATCCCTTCGCTTTTATGAAGGTTGCAGAACAGAATTGGAAACTTTTTACACTATATGTAAATGCAGACGATAAAATCCGCTCCTATGTAGACAGTTCTATTAGCGAGTGAAGCACCGATTAAATTTGACTAGATTTGCGGTCTAAGTGCATCTTTTATGTGTGATGTGTGGTCCTAGAATATTACAAGCACAAGCAAGTCTTAAAGTGGCTCTAGGAGCCGCTAGTGCAAGCCTAATCTAAAAAGCAATCCACACAACACAAAGGGAAATGTTTCCACTATTTTCACACACGAGAACCCAAACGGGAACCGCTGGAAAGAATGCAAAAATAATGAAATATTACAAGTCCTCACAATCACTCAAAGTGTTCAAATGCAATCTCCTCGTAGCACCTTCAACTCCTCGCGTTCCTCGTATAAAAACAAATTGAGGTCAGATAAAGGACAACACAAAATACTCAAAAATAAAGGATAGAAAAATATTAACAAGAAGGCCGTGAATCAGACTACCTGGGGATGGAAAATGAAACACCCAAAAAACTCTTTAGGAACTAACCTAAGTCGTGCCTCCCCGGCAACGACGCCATTTTAATGAGCGCGAGACTACCCTTGTTAATTCAATAAAATTAATGGTCAAATTGAATTTTAAGCAGTCGGATCAAGGCTACGTCAAAAATACAACTTTAATTAATGTTCAATCAATTCCGAGAGATAGATTTATTTTACTTGGGCAAGCTCAAGGTCGAACTCAGGGAGGCAGTTGTCTCCTTAGGTGAATTTTAAGTGAATTCAGAGGTCAGATTTTCATAGGGTTATTTTGGTCTTTTTTAGAAATTTTATGCAACAAAGGAAAAACAAATGCAATTTCAAGCCAAATTTTAAGGTTAAATTTGAATGAAGGCAAACTCAAGGTCGAACTCAGGGAGGCAGCTGTCTCCTTTGGTGAATTTTAAGTGAATTCAGAGGTCAGATTTTCATAGGGTTATTTTTGGTCTTTTTTAGCAATTTTTATGCAACAAAGGAAAAACAAATGCAATTTCAAGACAAATTTTAAGGTTAAATTTGAATGATGGTAGGATGTGGTCCAAAAATTATGAAACTTGGCCAGAATACGAAATGCAATGAAATTAAGCTACACTAATTTTTTTTTGAATTTTCTGACACTTTGTGAATTTATTATGAAATAAAAACAAAGAAGGGTTATTTTCCCAATTTTAATTTTAATAAATATCAAACGTTAATATTTTTCAAAAACTAAATTATCCTAGTTAGGTCTATGTCAGATATATCCACAAAAACTTTTGATTCCTATAAATACTAAGTGAGGAATTAATTAAAAATGAATTACATAAATCACCAACTAATTTATTGCGCGATACGATTTTTGGGCACTATGAAGAAATACTTAGACTCTACCTACTGTGATTTTTTCGTAATTTTTAGAGCATCGATTAATATGATAATCCATTAATAACAGACAGTGGGCAAAATATGATATTTTCTACAAAAATGAATTATATTCAATAAAGCAATGCTCATAAAAATTTAATCAACATTCACAATGATAAAGCCTAAGATAAACTACAAGATGCAATTTTTGGAATTTAAGAATGAATTTAAATGAATGCATAAACAAACGTGCAAACACAGGGATGTAAATGAAATATAGAATTAAAATTAAATTAAGAAATATGCGTACAAGACTTACATGCGATTACCTAGACTCTGGAGACCTTTTCTACCATTTTTCCATAGAGTCACATGCTTCTCGCATGATCACCAATTGGCGGGGACTTGAGTGATATTTGTTGCTTTCATGGGGCGCGTGCGCAAAGTGTTCACCCTAGACACGTGCAGATCACGTGCCTGAACTGGCAAGGATGTGGGTGTGACTTGCTGGAAAGTGGAGGTGGCGTTTGTGCAAATGCTCCTACCCCACGCGTACGGTACGTGCAGGGGGTTTTGTTGGATATGCGCAAGCGGCAGCGATGGAGGAGGCAGCTGCGGGGCTGCGCATTGAGGAGGGGGCGACTGGAGTGGGGTACGGGACATGCGGAAGGGCAGGAACTGGCCACGCGCACACAGTTGGGTTCAGTGCGCCGGCGGGGGACTTGCGGCGCGCTACCGTTCGTAGGAGGCTGGAGCGGTTGGCGGGAAGCTATTGGTGGCGGTTGGTAGCAGCACCTGCGGGTGGCGAGCTTGTGACAACAAGGAGGATAGCCGCGACTGGAGGCTGTTGGCCGCGGGAGTCAGCAAATCGAGGGGCGCGTGGGCACTGGAGAGGAGTGGTGTAGCCCCAACTGCTGGCTGTCGAAGGCGTGAGCGGCCGAGAAGCTCGCGGCTGAGCGCGGTCCAAAAAAATCAATAAAAATCACCCTTGCGTTCGTAACATGTGATTTATCTATGAATGTGCGAAGAGATATTAGATTTGGAGCATGGATGAGGATGGGTTTAGGAGAGAGAAAATGAAGGGAGAGAAATAGAGGAAGAAGATGATGAAGAAAGTATGAGAAAAAGGAAGATAGGGAAGAAGGACTTTACCTGGAGGTGGTGGACGATGATTTGCCTGTGGATCTCTTGTCGTTGCTCAAGAGTCGGCCAAGCTCAAGCTCAGCAGCTTGTGAAGATCAAATTTGCAGCAGAAGGATCAAACCTTCTGGATCTTGCCAAGGATAGTTGCTTGTCGTTGCTCTACCAGATGTCTGTGATTGCTGTCACCAATGCGGGTGGGAGCTCAGGCTCTATCTCTGAGGAATATGGCGGATGATCTATGAAGGGAGCAGTGGCGGTCTTTTTAAGGTCGACGAGAGAAGGATAGATGTGGAGGTCATGGGTTGAGTGTGTGAGGTGGATGAGGTTGACAAGGGAGGCATGGAGGGAGTGGAGGAGGTGTGGCTAGCAAGGCACTTGCGACTAAGTAGATGGCTGTTGCATGTCCAGCAAGAAGTGGAGGGGCGTGGACTGCATTGGTGCAGGACATGGGATGGAAGAAAGAGGGAGAAGAGAGAGAGAGAGAGAGAGGAAATAATAAGAGAAGAAATTTGGGCCGTTGATGAAATACCCCTTCATCCAACGACCCAGGATGAAGGAGGTAAGTGGCATAAGTGGGTGGATGAGGAGGCGATACGTGGCGGCTCTCAGAAAAATCCAAAATTAAAAGCAAAGAAAATTCGAAAAGAAATAACAATAGGGTTAAATCAAAAAGTGGTCAACAGGAAAATTGCTCGTCTCGACGAGATCTAAAACTTTCGTGAAGAGCCGAAAATCAAAAGAAGTCATCTATACAAAATGTATTTTTGGGTGGTACCTTATAGATATAAAATACCGCATTTTATCTTTTGTAATTTTTTTGTCATTTTTAAATAAGATAAAAATCATTATAAAAATAGAGAAAATATAAAAAATATATTTACAACTTAATCTATTTTTTTTATTTTTAATAATTAAGAAAATAAAAGGATAAAATAAAGGGCAAAAAGGTCAATATGTACAATATACAATAGGGGCCCAAAACCCAAGTTTTGCATACGAGCTCCATTTTAATGAAATTGGTCTTGTATCGAAGGTCTTTGAATGTATATTACTTTAAAAGTGAGTAGACCTAAATCGGGCACTGTATAAGAGAGAGAGATGCGCATTTTAAGGCTACCGTTTTCAAACTTGGATTGGGGTTTTACTGGACAATTTTACAAGTTAATATTTTTTGATATTTTTCTTTAATTAGTGTTAGTAATATATACACTATGGAGTTGTTTTTATCGGTTTTGGAGTTAGTATAAAATATATACAAATAGGTGAATTATGGTGAATATACAGGTGAATATTTAGAAGTGAAATTGGCTTCTTATTTAATGCAAATATGAATGATAAAATGCAGATATCATTTATGCGTGCATGAAGGATAATTATGCAATATAAGTGGAAATATGCATCTAATTACTCTGGAACAAAGCTCTATTTTCAACATTTAGAGTGATGAATCACAGATTCATCAAGGAGTCGATTGCTCAGATGATATCCAAGTAGTGATTGATGCTTCGGTGATAGGTGATTCTCAATCTCAATCAGATGCGCAGGTGATTCGATAGAGGATTATTAGAGCTCAAGCTATCTACACCCCTCGATCTACCTTTGTGAATGAACATCCTCTACAATACATCCATGCATGGATGTTGCATGTTCAATATTAAGGTGGTTCTCCTAAAGATAGAAGTCATTGCTAGGGTTTGGGACTTAGTGCATCACGAAAGCACGAAAATCACATCAAGTGCGATATAGAACGACTAGCCATACTAGTTTCTTGAGACAACAGAAAATAACATTTTTAAAGAGATGTAACCACATGATTCGAGAACACTTATCAAATCATTTCATCGAGATCACAAACAAGTTATAGCAATACCACTTAAAGCATGGTTGTGATTCTTGTCTCTAAAATATGAGACCTTTTGTCTCAAGTCCGATCCGATGGAGGAGACGCTTGCGAGGGCGTGGATGAGACGTGTGCATCTCACAATCCGAGTTAATGATCTGAGCAATGAATATCCTGATTTCATATCATGAAATCCGACATCTTCTTCATGAGCAAGGGGCATTGAAGAAGGCAGCGATCCACGAATAGTCGATCCGGTAGCACAACAGTGTGTTGACGACGTCAATGCTCTCTAGGTCAAGAGGTGGATGACTACTCTTGAGAGAGGGAGATGGGGCATAAAGAGAGAATGGAGGAGAGAGTTTTCTCTTGAATTGTTGTTGTAGAATGAAAGGATAGTGCTACCCTTCCTTTTATACTATTTTGGATGTCCATGGATCACAATTTATGTGCTCATACAATCAATGTTTTAGATTGTTTGTGCTTTTAATAAATGGTGATGATTTTATTACATAAATTTACAATAACAATTTTTATTAATTTAAATTAAACTAAATATATTGAAAAATCTTCAATATAATTTAATTCAATAAAATCGACAAGCATAGAAGGATTAGGAAAGAGGCCAGCCTCCATCCAATCATGGAGTGGACAACCATCTTGATTTAGGACTCAAGGGTGGCTATCCACCCTCCATAATTGGAAGGTGGCTTCCTTCTTCCTATTATGTGAGATATTATATCTCACATAATTCTTCATAATTTGGAAAAACTTTTATTGAAAATTTATTCAGAAAAATAATTCTAAATTATTTTATGAAAATTTCAATCATGACATTGAAAAATATGGATCATACTCATCCATATAAAATAAAATGTAAATTATATTTACATTTAGTTCTCCAATGTGAATCCAATTCACAACACCATTTAATTAATAAATATCAATTACGATTATCTCTCTCTAATATATTATAAATCACATTTATAATACATATGACTAATATGAATAGTGATATCCACATTATTCATAACCTTGATAATTAATAATATTTAATTATCTTGGATCTCCATTCTCATGTGTCTAAATAATATGAATAATATTCATATTATTCATAATAATTAAATCACTTTTATTTATCAATTTCTCAATGCTCTGATATACTATCAACAATGGAAGTATTCTTGAACTCTTTCAAGAATAATGTGCTTTCTCCACAGATACTTGGAGATGAGGACATGGTGATTTTGCGTTCCACATATAGTGACTTGGATGTTGAGATCATATCTCAAATCCAGATCTCGAGGACCTCGCAAAGATGTTTGTTTATATCAAGGTTGTAAATCTAGTATTCTCATTGTATCTGAATCGTATTAAGATCAACATCCAACATTTTCACTAAGATTAGATTACTTCTCTATTGAGAGGAGTCACTAAAATCCAAACATGTTTCATCACTCCTCTGAATGGAAGAGTCATGGTTATACAATCATTTATGATCACCTCACCGTCGAGTATTCGTAATACCTATACGTCTTGCATACTAGAACATCTATCACTTTTAGATTGTCTTCTTTAAGGTTTTATCATTAAATTTTCATTCGATCATTGGGAGTTTGTATGAATCATATGCTTTCTAAAAGCATATTTCATACTTACAAATTCTTGTCATGCTTCCAAAGAAAGACAACCATGCCTAGAATTTGATCAGTCCCAATAACTCATGAGTGAGGTCATGTCTTCCTGTCCACTAGTGGACTTGTATGATCCCTTTGAAAGATAGTATTACTCATATGCTCGCATATGCAGACCAAGTTGTTGGTGTATAGACCTTGATTAGGTCATAAATCTAAGTCTGCCAAGTGAACCTACTTTGACATATAACAATACATCTGTCTCCGGTCAGAGGATGCATGTCTATATCGTGATTGTATACGACATAGGTCATGGTTATCTCGATCTCTTTAAGTCAATTATTTGACCTAACTTATCTGACACCTCCGAATCTCTATTCCTATGCAGAGAACCTAAATCAAGGGGTTGGTTAGATATTAACCTTTAGAGAAGGATTGTCGTCTCCTTCTCGAGAATTGATCATTTCTTAACAATCATTTGGCAGTGCTTGATGAATCCTCAATCTAACTCTTTAGATATCATATAAGCACCAACCTCTGTGATTCAACCAGTGAATCAACAATTATACGATCATTAAGATGGGCATGGTACATAACCCTAATTATTCTATGGGACCTTATAAGTGCCTTCATTCATTTAATCTCAAATAGTAAGTTAAATAAACCAATAACCTTTATTGATATATCAAATATTACAATAACATTTATTGTATAAATGGTTCGCCTCAGGCTCACATGGCTAACAATTTCCCACTAACCCTCAGAACCATTTGGGTACAATCTTTAACCCCATGCTCATTACATGCTGGTCGGAAACCTTTTGTGTATAAGGTTTGGTAAGGGTTTGTCTGCAAAGACCACCTTGGTGATGATGATGATGTCACCATGCTTTTGAATCTCCTGAATGTTGTGGTTTTTCCTTTCCATGTGCTTGCTCTTTTGATGCCATCTAGGTTCCTTCACCTGAGCTATGGCTCTCGTGTTATCATGGACTAGCAGGATGGGAGTATCATAGGAAACTATGCCAAGTTCCTAGATGAGCTTGTGCAACCACACTGCCTCCTATGCAGCATCAGATGCGGCAATGTATTTAGCTATGTTGTTGAATCAGTTGTAGTGTTCTACTTCTTTATTCTCCAGCTTACATCATCACTGTTTAACAAGAACACAAACCTTGTAGTTGACTTACGGTCATCTATATCAGATTGGAAGTCTAAATCTGTATATCCTAAGAGTTGGATATCACCAGCTTCATAGACCAAGATGTAATCTTACTTCCCGTCTTAAATACTTAAAGATGTTCTTTATTGCATTCCAGTGTTGTTCTCCATAGTAGGATTGGTATTGGCTTACCACTCCCTATACATGGCATTTATCTAGCCTTGTGCACACAATGACATACCTTAGGCTTCCCACAACTAATGTCTAGGGGCATCTAGCCATGTCGTTCTTATCCTCAATGCTTTGAGGAGCCATGCCCTTAGATAGGTGGATACCATGTCTTAAGGGAAGGAAGCCTCACTTGGAATTCTCCTTATGGAAACGTTCCAAGATCTTCTTAATGTACCCATGTTGTGACAATCCCAAAATTCTTTTTTCTATGTTTTTAAATAGCTTTAGACGCAAAATATAAGAGGCTTCTCTAAGTTCTTTAATCTTGAAGGGATGGGACAACTGGATCTTAGCACTGGTTATCTTGTATCATTCCCAATGATTAGGATGCCATCTATGTAAAGCACAATGATCACAATGTAGCTCCCACTAAGCTTCTTGTACACACATGGTTAATCAAGACTTTGAACAAAATCATAACTCTTTATGATTTCGTCAAATTTGATGTTCTAGAATCAAGAAGCTTGCTTCAGCCCATAGATGGATTTCTTCAACTTGCATACTTTTCCTTCATCAGTTATGAAGACCGGGGGCTTCTCCATATAGATGTCATCCTCGAGCTATCCATTGTGGAAAGTCATCTTGACGTCCATCTATCAGATGTCGTAGTAAGATATGCGGCTATAGCTAGCAATGCCCTGATGGAATTAAGCATAGACACAAGAGAGAATGCCTCATCGTAGTCGATGCCTTCTCTTTGTGTAGTCCTTAGCTACAAGCCATGTCTTGAAGGTCTCTACCATCAAATCAGGTCCCCACTTTCTTTTGAAGATCCATTTACACGCAATAGGTTTTACCCCTCTAGGGTCCATACACCGTTCTTGTGGATGGAGTCTATCTCAAACTTCATTGCTATCATCCATCTATCCATGTCATGATCTGCAAGTTCTTCATCAAATGAAGTTGGATCATTATCAGTTTCACCTAACACTTTGAATCTGTACCTTTTAGGAGTTGCAACCACCCTCAATCTCCTTCAAAGAGGTATGGGTGTTTCATCTTTATTTACATATTCAGTTTCTGGTTCAAGAAGCTCAATATCTTCAGGGGATTCAATGAGTTCCTTCATTTCATTTTTATCCTCAGACTAAAGGAAGTCATCCTACATAAATTAAAAACCTTTTGAGTCTTAGGGTCATAAAGTTAGTATCAAATACCGTCCTTTGCATACCAAATGAAGTAGTACTCTTGAGTGTGAGATTCTAGCTTACTTGCATCCATGTTCTTTGCATGGACCAAGCAACCCCAAAACTACATGTGTTTAATGCAAGGTTTGGTACCATACCAAAGCTCATTAGGTGTTTTGGGTACATATTTGCTAGGAATATTGTTTAGGATATATAAGTAGTCTCTGCTGCATATCCCCAGAAACTAAGAGACAAATGTGTCTTACTCATAATTGAACGTACCATGTCCATGATGGTCCTATTGCGTCTTTCAGCGACACCATTAAGTTAGGGAGTTCTAGAAGGAGTGAGATTGGAGACAATTCTTCTCTCCTTGAGGCATTCCTTAAATTCATCTGAGATGTACTCACTACCTCGTCTAGATTGAATATATTTAATCTTCCTATCAGTTTGGTTCTCAACTAAACCCATGAACTCTTTGAATTTTTCAAAAGTTTCAGATTTATGACATAATAGGAAGATAAACTTGTATCGTGAATGCTCATCAATAAATGTCAAAAAATATCGATATGCATTTCAGGTCATGGTACTGAAGGGACCACATACATCAGTATGTATTAGGTCAAGAATACCCTCGCATCGTGTAACCTAGTTACGAAAAGGTGTCCTAGTCATTTTAACTAGAATACAATGTTCAGAGGTAGACAAAGTTTGGACCTGTAGAAAATCTAAGGGTGCATCCTTTATCAATATATTGATCGTATCAACATATAAATGACCAAGCCTTTGATTCAAAATCATGTTTGAATGATTTCCATACTCTATGGTTCTTTTAGGTTTTTTATTAGTGATATTAGTAACATTCATGACAGATTCATCAATGCATAATTAATAGAGTCCACCAGAAGTTAGAATACCATCCACAATATATTTATCATGATGACTTATGATAGGTTTATTACAGAATAAGAACGAATATCCATTTCTAACTTTAGATACAGATATAAGGTTATTTCTAACATCTAGAACATAAAGACACTCTTTAAGTACTAGGGCTCTCCCACTAGATAATGATACTCTCCAGATCTCATCTAGATGACATCTCCCCTTCATCAAGATTTTTAGTTTCCTGAAATATATGCAACATATTGCATACATGATTAGAAGCATTGGAATCAATGATCCAACTACCTTCTTTTCATACAGGAAAATTGGTTTCAATGATGAAAATAGAATTTATACTTGTTGGGGCTTTACCATTTTCAACGGTTTTTACGTATTCAAGACAGTTACACTTCCATTACTCTGGCTTCTTGTAATGATGACAGACATAGATTTTATTAGATGCTATCAGTGTAGAAGCGTCAGAAGTTGAGCCAACAACTTGACTCTTCTTTTTTTCTGGGCGGGACCCTTCCGAGCCCCATGCTTTCAGCCATGCTTCCCCTTGACATGTGCAACCATTACACTGTCAATGGGATTTTCTTTCTTCATTACATCTTCTACAAACGTTAATGAAGCTATTAACACATTGCTAGTCATGTTTAACTTGTTCATATGCTACAATACCACATAGTTATTGAAATACTTGGGCGGAGATAGCAGAATGAAGTTAGACTTCATTTCTACATCCATCTCAGCCCCTAGAGTTTCCAGTTCAGAGAGATGACCAAACATTTTGATTACATGCTCTTTAATCGAAGTCCTGTCTTTCATCTTGCAACATATAAGCTCTTTCATGACATTGTAGCGTTGAGTGTGGTTAATGTCACCGAACATCTCTTTCAGATTCAGTATTATATCTTAGCATGTATACATATCCACATGTTCCTTTTGAAGAACATTGGACAATGACTCAAAAATATAACACCTATCCAATGAATGATATTCATCACATTTTTCATTGAATTTGATTTCTTCCCATGTTTGAGTGTTTGTGTTCTTGTTCTTTATGAGCACATAAGAAATGCAATCATCAGAAAGAGCAATATCCAAATTATGGATCCAATCTAAATGATTGGTCCAATCAACTAGTTGACCACTAGAAGCCCGTTGAACGGGTTCATGGATTTCATGTTTGAAATTAAGAATACACTATATCAGAATGTACAAATAATTATATATTTCAATTTAAATTCTTTTTTAAGGATTTTTAATAAAATTAATCTTGATTTTTCAACTTTGAAAGTACATTCCCTTATTGAACTTTCATAGCAAGAGATATACTTACCGCTATTCTCCTGCAAGATCTGGGATCTCCTTTTTACCTTTGTTACATCTCAATAATATAAGAAAACTGTAACTTAGATAAAAAGAAGCAGGAACTCATTACGCCTTGCAAGTCCAACTTGCATTTCCCAGTTTGATCTTTAGCATCCGGGACCACCACTCCTAAGGTGATGTTGACCCGTTGTTAACCGAATCAACCATCAATAGTAATAGAACTCGTTATGTGCAATCCACTATCACCCCAATAATATGAGGAACCTATATTGGGGTCACTACGCATGCGACCTTACTCTTTCGAGAAACAAAGAGCTCAATCCATGTTTGCTTGTATATAGGAGCTGTCAATTCGGATAGGTGTCTCCTACATACAATCCATGGCAACGGAACCCTTCGCCTTGACAGGAGACCATGGATGTCATTTATATAATCCTCCATATCTCATTAAAATTTTAGTTAATTATTATGAATCATATTCACATAATTAATTCTTCCAAAGGAATTACATCTCTATTCATAATAGAATGTATATTTTATTTATATTTAATTAATTTAATCGTAATAAACTTGTTATCAATCTAATGTAACCAACAAACAATTTGGGTTTGCTTGATATTACTATATTGTATTATCTCTTAAAAGTACATATTATTCTTGATTTTAGTTATTAGAGTGCAACTTGATTTACTCATATAACACTCTCATCGAAATGGATCAAGTCGGGTCAGACAGATAATGCTAATAGGGAGCGCTTCCCCGAAGGGTGCTAGTTAGTTAACCTTTATGCGTATCCCTAGCCTAGACCCCATCACCATAATGACTCAAGAACAATAAATGTTAGATCAATGTACTTGTGGTTTTATCGATCAACTTTGACGACATGCATTACACTATATAGTAATCAATCAGAAATATTAGGCATCTTAAAAACTTTTGAGATCCAAAATTTCTAAGCATGTCAAGCAAATATGTTATTGGTTTTGCATATAAAAGTTGTCATACAACTATTGTAGGATAAAATAGGGTTTTTGCCTTGAAACAATCATTCAATGGCAATTGATGTTTAATCAAATACCTAATAAATATTAGACATCAATTAATCATGGTAAATTCATAATTTATTTGATTTTCATTGAATGACAAAAACATTAGAAAATTAGTGTTGATGATCTAATCATCATCTGGCCCATCTCCACTAAATATGGAATATCTAGGGAAAACAAAGTATGAATCACGCGAAATAAATTCAAAAGGCTTATTGTTTGATTCTATACTCAATTAAAGTGTTTATTTCATGTTTCATGATGGGGAAATAGTAAGGCAAAATTAGTTTCTTGCAGAACTGTGAATACATACAAAAACAATTATGATATGGGAACTCTTCAAATTTTAATTCATGCACTTTATGTGCCAAAAATAGGCTACTATTTTGGGGATATATTTAGACATTCAAAATATATTTTATTATACAAAAAATCATCTAAACAGTGCATAAACATGGGCTTTTCATCTTAGTGAAAAACAATTCAAAACTTGCATCCTTTGCAAAACAACGAGTCCTCACGCATCCGATTTGTTCACCAAGGGTTTTGGATCACATCCAATACCGTTAACCTGGATCTAATACCACTTTAAGGCTAGGGTTTGTGCCTTAGTGCATCACGGAAATGGTAAGATCACATCAAGTGTGATCTAGAGTGACTAGTCATACTAGAGGCTCGAGGCAGCGGAAATTAAAATTTTAAAAGAGAAGAAATCACATGATTCGAGAACACTTCTCAAATCATTTCATCAAGATAACAAACAAGTTATAGGAATACCTCTTGAAGCGTGGTTGTGAACCTTGTCTCTAATGTAAAAGACCTCCTCTCTCAAGTCTGAACCGATGGAGGAGACACTTGCGAGCATGTGGATGAGCCACGTGCTTCTCGCAATCCGAGTAGATGATCCAAGCGATGATTCTTTGTCGCATGAAATCCGGTGTATTCTTCACAAGAAAGGGGTAACAAAGATGGTGGAGATCCACAAGCAGTCGATCCAGCAATGGTGTATCGATGATGGCAATTCTCGTTAGGTCAAGAAGTGAACAACCACTCTTAAGAGAGAGATGGGGAATGTAGAGAGAACGGAGGAGAGAGTTTTCTATTGAAATTATGTTGTAGAATACAAGGCTAGGGCTACTCTTCATTTTATCTTAATTTAGATGTCCATGGATTAAAATCCGTGTGCTCACAAAATCAATGGTTTAGATTGTTTTATGCTTTCATCCAATGGCCATGATTTTGTTGCATAAATTTGTAATAATATTATTTATTAAATTAAATTAAATTAAATAAATTTAATAATATTCTATATATTATAATTCAATTAAATCAATAAGCATAGAAGGATTAGGAAGGAGGCACGCATCCTTCCAATCATGGAGTGGACGATCACCTTGATTTAGGACTCAAGGGTAGTCGTCCACCCTATATAACTGGAAGGTGGCTTCCTTCTTCCAATTATGTGAGATCTTATATCTCGCATAATCCTTCATAATTTGCAACAACTTTTATTTCAAATTTATTTACAAAAGTAATTCTAAACTATTTTGTGACACTTTCAATCATGCCATTGAAAAATATGGATCATATTCATACATCCAAAATAAAATGTAAATTGTATTTACATTTAGTTTTCCAACATGAATCTAATTCACATCAACATTGAATTCATAAATATAAATTACAATAAGCTCTTTCTAATATATTATAAATCACATTTATAATACATATGATTAATATGGATAGTGATATCTATATATTCATACCCTTGATAATTAAATCGTATTTAATTTTCTTGGATCTGCATTCTCATGTGTCTAAATAATATGAATCATATTCATATTATTCATGATAATTAAATCACATTTAATTATAAGTTTCCTAATGCTCAGATATATTATCAACAATGGAATTATTCTTGAACTCTTTCAAGAATAATGTGCTTTATCAAATGATACTTAGAGATACGGACAGGGCGATTGTACATTCGACATATAGTGACTTGGATGTTGAGATCATATCTCAAATCGAGATCATGGGGTCCTCTCAAAGATGTTTGACTAAACCAAAGCTATAAATCTAATCTTCACATTGCATCTGAATGTATTCAGATCATTGTCCGATATTTGGAGTAAGATTTGATTACTTATTGAAGGATATGGAAAGATCCTTATGCGCATCATGAAAGCATGAATATCACATCATATGCAATCGGGAGAGACTAGTCGTACCAGTTGCTTTAGGCAGCGGAATTTTTTAAAAAAATGAACAATGAAACCACATGATCCAAGAACACTTCTCGGATCTGTTCAACTAAACCAGAAGCAAGTATTAGGTTTACCTCTTGAAGCGTTGTTGCGATCAAGTCTCTAAAATAAGAAACCACATGTCCCAAGTTCGATCCAACAGAGGAGACGCTTGCGAGCGCGTTGATGAAATGTGTGCACCTCACAATCCATGTTAATGATCCAAGTGGTGAATCTCCTGATATCGTCTCACGAGATATGACGTCTTCTTCACGAGCAAAGTGCATCGAAGAAGGTAGAGATCCACGATTAGTAAATCTGGCAGCACAACGGCACCACGATGACTACGACCCTGTCTAGGGTTTAGGATGGACGACCACTCTAAGGAGGGAGAGAGGGGGCATGTGTAGATGAAGAGAGATGGAGAGAGTTTAATTCCTCTGTGAATTAGTGTGTTCAAGAAGAGCTATGGTTGCCTCTTCTTTTGTAGTATTTTGGGAGTCGATTATTCCAATTCATGCAAAACACAAAATCAATGGTTGATATTGATTTGTATTTCTATTCAGTGGCCATGATTTTATTGTAAAGACACAACAATAATTAATTTAGATTAAATGAAATATATATTGAATAATCAACATAATTCAGTTTGGACTAAATTAACTTGCATAAAGGGATTAGGAGGGAGGCCACTCACCTCCCTGAAAAGGGGGATGGCCACCCTTGAGACCAAGTCAAGGGTGGTCGTCCACCATCCATTGAATGGATGGTGGTGGCTTCTCCAATCCTTCATATTTATTTACAACAACTTTTATTGTAAACTAATTCGCAAAAAAATAATTCCAAATTAATTTTGTCTATATTATAATCATGCCATTAAATAATTGTTAATTATATATCTAACCCAAATAAAAATGTAAATTGCATTTTCAATTAACTTCCATTGTGAATCCAATTCACATCAACAACTAATTTTTAGATGCAACTTAAAATAAGTTATCTCTAATATATTATAAATCACATTTACAATATATACAAATAATATGTATAGTGCTATCCACATTATTCATATCCTTGATAATTAAATCATTTTTAATCATCTTCGGTCTCTATTCTCATGTGCCCAAATAACATGAATCACATTTACATTATTCACATCTTTAATAATTAAATAACATTTAATCATCTTACATAACACTCTTTATATGGCCAAATAATATGAATCAAACTCATATTATTTATGATAATTAAATCACCTTTAATTATCAATATCTTTATGCTCAGATACATTATTCAACAATGGAATTATTCTTGAACTCTATCAAGGACAATGTGCTTTCTCAGCAGATACTAGGAGATATGGATAGTGTGATTGTATGTTCCACGTATAGTGGCTTGGATATTGAGATCACATCTCAAATCTAGATCTAGAGGACCTCCCATAGATGTTTGATTAAATCAAAGATGTAAATCTAATCTTATCATTACATCTGAACCACATTCAAATCACTGTCCAACATTTGGACCAAGATTAGATGACTTCTCAAGTGAGAAGAGACTAAAATCCAAATATATTTCATTACTCCCTCGGAATGGAAGCATCGTGGATATACAATCTTTTATGATCACGCCACCCACGGGTATTCCAAATACTTGTACATCCTATATACTGGAAGACCTAGAATAAACCCAAAGTTTTAAATCTTATTTAGACTATCTTCTTCAGGATTTTATCGGTAAGTTTCTTATTTGACCATGAGGAGTTGGTATCGATCATATACTTTCTAAAATCATATATCATGCCCACGTATTGATCATATACTTTCCAATAACATATATCAAACCTACAAATTTAGTCAAGCTTCAAAAGCGAGATGACTGTGCATGGAATTTGATTCCCAATATCTCATGAGCAATCTCGTGTCTTCCAATTCAGTAAATGAACATGTCTGATTCCCTTTGAGAGATCGTATTACTCATATGCCATTCTATGCACACCAGCATGCCGGTGTATAGACCATGATGAGATCATCATCAACCTATCGGTCTGCCAAATGTACATGCTCAAACATATATTAACGCATTTGTCTCTGGTCAGAGGATGCGTGCATATATCGTGTAGCATACGACATAGGTCTTGGTTATCTCGAACTTGTTAAGTCAACTCTTTGACCTAACTTATCTAACACCTCTGAATCTCTATTCTTATGTAGAGGTCCTGCATCAAGAGGTTAGTTAGATATCAACCCATTAGAGAACATATTGCCATCTCCCACTTTGGAGGGAGATCCTCTCTTAACAATCATTTGACGGTTCTTGATGAGTCCTCTATCTAACTTTATATATATTCATCCACGCAACGACCTCTATGATTCAACAATTGAATCAATAGTTGTATGATCATCAAGATGGCCATGGTACATTGATGAATCCTATATTGCACGTGTTAAAAAAATGGCAATGTAGTGGAATGGTTGTGCATTAAAAAGATATGTCATTTCATTGTAGGCGGGTAATTAGAATTCGTCGAGAAATAACCACAATAAAATTTAGTCGAACTTTAATCAAGTGATTTTATGTTTATTTTACTTGGGCAAGTCCCAAGGTCGAACACAAGGAGGCAGAGGAACAACCTAGAATTATGTCTATCAAAGTTTGCGCACGGTTTTCGAGGTGATTTTTTTGTAATTTTTATGAAATTAAGGTTGCAAAATGCAATTTTGGCCTATTTTAGGGACTACAACGTAAATAATGCTAAATGATGTCTGAAAAAAATGAAACTTGTCCAAGATGATAATTATAATGAAATGAATGCACTATAATATTTTTGGAAATTTTGGATGCAAGATGATTTTTTATGAATTTTTAAATGCAAATAAAGTAAATTTCAATATTTAGTTATAATAAATATTAAACTTAATTTTTTTCTAGGGATAAAATTTTCTAAGATCTATCACTATGTGATTGATCTCAGAAAAATCCTAAACTTTGAAAATGTGAGATTAATACCTATTAAAAATCAAATATTGAATTATGTAAAATGATTTTTACAGGACAAAGTGTGCATGCAAATGCGATTCTTTTTGGGCACAATGTTAAACACAATTAATTCAATAATCCACGATTTTTCAGGAATTTTTAGAGCAGTTGTTAATTAATTATAAAAATTAAAGGACGAAGTGGGAAAAGTATGCAATTTTCCACAAAATAATTAATTCTTAATTAACCATTAATCACAAAAAATATCCACAATATGTCAAGATGTGGATAATTTAATGTGGAATAAAATGACTATTTTTAATAATTAAAATAATGCAATGTAGAGGTTCGAAACTAAGGGGGAGTACAGGGGTATTTATGCTAATAAAATAATGTAAAGCAAGGATGATTTTGTAATTACCGATAAGTTGGGAGTTTGTTGCTAATTTACCAATAGGTCACGTGTCAAGCACGTGGCCTTTTGGTCTTCTGGACTGTGCTGCAATATGGGCCAACCCCAGGGGGGTCTTCGCAATTTACCCACGCGGTCACATGCTGAGCACGTGACATGTGGGGATGAGGATGTCCCCCCCGGGACGCACGTGCCTCGCACATGCGCAGGTGGTCTCGGGACGGCCCCCGGCGGTGCGGTGGAGTGATGGCGGAGGGGATAAGAAAGAGGAGGGCTGGCGGTGACTCCTGTAGGGGTGGAGGTACCATGTGTCGATAACATGGGAGTTGCGCTGCGGTGGTGAGGACGACAGCTGCTGGCATCGCTGGTGAAGGGCGGAGCTAACTGGAGCGCAGGCGAGGTAGTAGGTTGCCGTTGCGGTTGCGTACGGTGGTCCTCCTGGAGCAGGAGGTGGCGGAGGCGATGTCGTTGGCGGGCGAAGCTGAAGAGGCGTTGATAATGTTGAAGCGATGGAGCTTGCGCCAGAGGTTGAAGAAGGACGTCGGAGGTAGTTGTCGGAGATGGAGGTGGTGTTGAATGCGGTGGTCGGCGTTGGCTTGACGAAGATCGAAGCAAGGCAGGGACGACGAGGTGGGTCGACGTGGGCTGTAACGAGGGAAAGATCCTCGGATCACACTGATGAGAGAACGAGGGGGTGCTGTCACCACCCTCCTCAGATCTTGGCTTTAATCGGATGATGTGTCTGAAGGTGGGCGGCTGAGTAGTTTTATAGGCCGAGGCACGGGGAGATATGGAAGGGAGTTGTCAGGGATTTGTCGGATCGAAGACGAGATTTGATTTCGGCTTGATGATGGTGGCGATCAATTGACGAGATCGACCAAGAATCGCGGAGGAGGCAACCAATATTCACGGGATTCATGAAGGGGGAAATCGACGCGGTCGATCACGGCGGCAAAAATCACGGAGGGGCTTCCAAAGGAAGGGGGAAGAAGACAATGGACGGTGGCAGTCTGATCGGCCGAGATCGGACTGCCACAATGGCGACACGTGGCAGCAGGGTAGGGTTAGAGGGGGCAGGCAGTGCACGTGCGCGGCACGTGCATAGGAGGCACGCCTCACATGCGTGGCTTTTATTTTTTTATTTTTTTTACAAAAATGAATGAATAAAAACTCAAAAATGGCTGACACGTGGCGGCTCCAGGAGATGCCACATGTCAGCACCACAAAAATTGAAAAATAAAAACTTTAAAAATAAGAAAGAAATAGCAAACAGTCTCAGATCAAAAAAGTTTCTTCACAAAATTGCTCGTCTCGATGAGATCTACAACTTTCATGAAGACATCAAAATCAAAATCGATCAATTGCACAAAGTGATATTTTTCGGGTATCCCATGTACATAGAATACCTTGATTTTTGGGTTTTATAAATTTGTTGGTATTTTAAACCAAATAAAAATCCAGATAAAATATGGTAAAATCAAAGATAAATAGTTACACATTAATCTAACTTTTTTGGATTTTTATTGATTAATAAAAAGAAGAAATAAAATAAAACACGAAAAAATCAATTTTTTTACAGACAGTTAGGGAAGACTCGGACTCAATTTATTTCTTTGATTTCAAGCTCACTTTAGATTCGGAATTTTGCACATTTTAATAAAACTTTTATCAAAGAAGACAAATGAATAAGAAATAAAAAAATAGGTCAATTATGTACATAAAATATTAGGTCAAAAACCGTTAAAATAGAAAATGTACAAAAGAGGCCCAAAACAAACTTTCACATACGAACTCCGATTCTCTTGAACTTGATCTTGTTTTAAAGTTAATTGAATGTACATTAGTTCAAAAGTGAGTAGGATCAAAGCGGACACTGGATGGGGAAGATATGAGGGTTTTAGTCAGGGAATCCTAGAACTAGGGTTTAGGTTTTTGGTCCAATTATTTGGGTTAGCGATTTTTTTGTATTTTTCATTTATTCTTGTTACTGATATGTACACAGTGGAGATGATTTTGGACCATTGGAGTTAGCATGAAAGAATTAAAAATCAGGGAAGTTAGGCTATTTACAGGTCAATTTTGGCTGGGATTTATGGCTTCTTATTTTGTACAAAAATAAGGGATAAAATGCAATTCTATTTAAAACATGCATGATTGCTAATTATGCAGAATAAATGAATAAATGCCAATGATTTTGAGGGATTTTAGCATAATTAATGAGATTTAGAGTGATGAATCTGAGATTAATCATCCCCCTATACTTGAACCATGGTCGTCCCTGAGCATCAAAAGAAATGCCATGAGGTGAAATGAGATTGGGTTCCATACAAAGACCATGAGATGAAGGTGAAAATGAAACTAGACTCGACCTTTGGATTATTAGTTTGGCGGAACTTCTGTGAGACTTGGAATTTGAAAATCAATAGCCTTCAAGTTCTACACATCATTGTCACAGTTTTGTCTCAGAAGTCATCTTAGATTAATCCTCTTCCCAAAGCATACCCTTTGAACATTGAACAATCGACTCATGTACGTGAAAGGTTTTAGCCCTTCCCATCCAGAATGATGGACTACCATGCAAAACTCCTCTCCAGTAACTCGTCCTCGGGGAGTTAGGTATTTCCTTCTAAGGTCCGTCGCGTTGTGTTCACAATCGAATTGGAGGAGATGTTAGACGAAGGAGAAAAGAACTGGAGGGTGGCCAGTGTAGTCACCTCTTCTTGTGAAGCTGGCTAGTGTAGCCAAGTCTCCACCACGATCTGCAGGTTTTCATGAATCTTGGACCTTTTTGGTCAGATATTTATTTGGTAGTGGCTTCTTTGTATTTGGATTTTTGATGGTTTTGCTTGGATCTTGTTTAGATTTCCACGCTACAAGAAAAGAAACTCACACAGTCATCCAACACCCCGTCTGAGATGAGCTAAGTGCATAGTGCGAGAGTACAAATTATGTCCCTATTCCAGAGTTGTACCCAGAATGAAGAGACCAGCTTAGACACTAAGAGTCAAACGCTGCACATTGTCATGTGGAACTCAAAGAATTAAGTCAAAGACCTGAAGCTTCTAAAATCCTATTTCTCGTTGAAGTTCCTCTAAAAATTAGGTGGATTAAGGTCAAGTCCAGACCACTCTCTATTTCTGCTCATAACTCGGTTCAGAACCCAAAGACTTTTCACAGATGCAAATGAATGAAATGCTGGATGAAGTGCCGATGTGGAAATGCAGACATTTTTCTTTTGTGGTTTTTTTATTTTTTTTATGCAAGGGATTTTTTAAACTTTTTTATGCAAAAATAAATAAGAAACCATTTTATTAAAAAAATTTGGATTGGACACAGTTAGTGTTAGTAGCAAAACTCTTTTTCTTTTAGTTTTTTGTGTTTTTTCCAAATTAATTACCCACCCCGTATATACATATAGACTTAGGCAAAGTACGAGATATGGGTAAAATATATACAAAGTATATATACAAACCCCCCTATACTTAGCGAGTGTTGTGTCCACATAGCACAAAAAGCGTGAAGAAGACATAGCTCGGGCTAAGCGTAAGAGAGTAAAAAAAGGAAAAGAAAAAGAACAAGATACATTGGTCCACCCCCCTATACTTAGATTGTGAACAGCCTATGTATGGAAGAAGAGCGAAAGAATGAGGCGGTCGGGGTATGTGAATGAGAAGAGTATATACTGATGGGCATTGATTCCCCCTATACTTAGGCTCTGGTCAGCATAAGTACAGAAGAAGGGTGGAAATGGAGCGATCGTGAGAAGGAGTGTGATGAGGGAAATGGTATATACATATGGCATCGGTACCCCCCTATACTTAGGCCTTGGCCTAAATAGAGGAAGAAGATGTACAAGGAAACCGATGTAGTCGGGAGGGAGGGTGGGTAGCCGATGATTAAGGCAGTTTTCGACTGATCTTTTTGTGAGCCTGTTGTGGGAGATCGTAATGACGAGACTGAAATGAAGCATCTGATTCCCAACTATTATTAGTGTTATCCTCGGAGAAATCATTTTGGATATCAGTTGAAGCGTATGAGTCAGATGAAAGGTAACCTTCATCAGAGTTATCCTCGGAGGAATAGTATTTGAAAGTGGACACACTCCAAATATTCTTGTCTTTTTGTTTCTTCAGTTGTTTTCTCATAATTCGTTCCTTCTTGGGATCAAGCAGTTTGTCATCAGATGAATACTCAGAAGCACTGATCTCAGTCAGCTTAAAAGAAATAATTCTAGTGTGCTTAATGAGAGCAGGAGCATCCACATTTGATGAATAATAGTGAGGAACAGGAGTCGTCTAACATGAATTGAAGTTTGGATCCATGCGAAGATATGGTTTGAAAACTACCGAGCAGACCTCACTCATGTAGATACCTTTTTTGGATCTGATGAGGGATCATCAGCTGATTCCTCTTTTGGAATGTCAAAGGTCACTTTCTTTTTCGATGAAGGAGTAGTCTTTTTATTTCGTGGTGGTGTCGCTCAACTTGAGTCTCCAGATGAATTACCACTGGAATTCTTCTCCTTGATCGGTGTTCGTCTTGTGTGTTTGTTCTTAGTCTTCTTAATGCTGGTGCACTCTTGATTTGGGAAGTTTTGGTCAAGGTATTCAGATTAGGTTGCTCCAGGGTGCGACAATGCATATGTCTAAGGATCATTTAAGAAACATTCTTCTATTGTGAGGTCCGCGAGAATTGTAATACTGGGGATAGTCTTTGCATGTTCGTTCTCAATTGATTTGATATAGGAGCATTCCTGTGTCATATTGATGTGATCCAGGTAGTCAGAATAGGTTAACCCAGGGTGCGACCATGCATAAGTCTCCGGATCATATGATTCATATATTTGATTTTCCATGGTGTAAACAGCTGGGAATGGGGCAGGGGGAAGAGTCTCTGAACCAATAGTCTCATCAACTACCGCTATCTCAGTTTTGGCAGCAGGGTAGGGCTCTTCTACCGCTTCATGGTTACGATTGTCGAGGACTTTGTGGGTTGCCTCAGAAAATCGTGGTTCCTCAAAAACTTGTTGAGATCGAAGTACTTCTAATGATGTAAATTGATTTCCTGAGTCTCGCACTCAATAATTGCCTTAGACAATGCTAAAAACGGCTTTCTGAGAATGATTGGAGACTGGGTGAATTCTTCCTGATGCTCTATATCAATGATCGTGAAGTCTACTTTGAGCGGAGCGCCTTGGATTGTCATGATGACAGAAATGATTCATCTTAGTCATTTTATCGATCGGTCAGCCAATTGAACAATCTCTCACATCTTCCTAATCGGTCTGAGTTTGAGTTTGTGAAATACAGAGGTTGGGAGAATATTGATTGGTAAATCGTCATCAATTCGAGCATGGGTGAAAATTGTCTTTGATTCCACAGTCAAATCTGGGCAACCGCTTCACTATGCGGAACAATCTGTGTTTTTCTCCTCAATACCACGGAGGAGGCCATTGACAAGATATGTCTTGCAGTCATTGTTCTTATCTTGCCTGACTTTTTCATCATTAATTTGTCATTTATAAATCCCTTAACATCAGGGAAGTGTTCAATGGCCTTTATAAAGGGAAGTTCAAAGATCAATCTTTTCTCTAGTGCCTCCCATAAAGCAGGATCCAAATTCTTCAGATCTTCTTCAGTTTCAATTTTTATGTAATTTTCTGGATTTTCGATTTTTTGGGTGTTTTTGAATATTCCAAATTTTTGGTATTTTCTCTGTGGTGTGGTGATGTGGTGTCTTCAGTAGATGAGAATGGGCTTTGATGTTCCGAGCAAGATTCAGAGGCATAGTCATTCCTAGGGGAGTAGTATGCAGAAGTGTCGCTGTCAGAATCGTCCCTAGGTTTCTGAATATCCTCAAAATTGTCAACATGAGATCCAATCTTTACCTAATCCATTTTTATATCCGAGCTACCATATGATGAAATCAATCGGTCGACAAACTTTCGAAATCTGTCCTCCATTAAATCGAATCTCTTATTTATCCTCGAAATATCATTCTCCAAAATCTGTTCAAGATCAATCATGGGAGCAGTTGATGTGTGTTTTTGCATTTGTGATTAAATAATTTCCTCTTCCATTTTTCTGTACGTGTTGAAGGAGAGTTTCTTGAAATATTCGATATATGATCATTATTTTCAGAAAATTTCTCCTCAAAAATTATGGAAGGTGGCTGCTCAGTGGAAGGGTTTTGCGGGAATGTGTAGGTCTCATACACCATATGTCGTGACTCAGGCATGCAATGCTGGTTGGAGTAGAGTCTACTTACATGGTCGTGAATGATCGTGTCCTCAAATAATGGAGTCATACATGGTGCATATGGGTCGATATCATCCATTCGGTCCTCTGTATGTGTAGGTTGGTCGAAGGAGTGGTATTCAGGTTGGTCAATAGGATTTGATTGTTGCGGTAATCCAACGTTGATGATCATTGAGTGCAGGTCTCTCCACCTGGGTTTGGTTTCTCGGCCAATCATGAGATTCAAAAGTGATTTGATCTTGAAATGGTTCATTAGTTTCAGCGAGAAACCGAGAATAAGACGATTCAGTCCACGATGGAAATTGGTCATTTATGGTTGAATGATTTGAGTAGGAATTTAATGAGGGGATCAAATTCATCCGCTGGTGAAAGCCTCCCGCCAATATTGGAGAATTGTTGAAAGAAGATGGTTCAGTCGATTTGGTCCTAACCGAGACAAATTCTTTTTCATAATATAGATCATATGGGTCGGACTATTGTCCTGTGTTTGTCAAAGGAGGTTGATGATGTTGAATCATCATGGTTGATCTTGGTGCGAGTGCACAGGATAGTCAAACAAAATTTTATAAAATATGGAGCTTTTAATCTTCGATATCGGTTCACGCACACCAATGCAAACACAAATCAAACCACGGGTTCACCAACTCACACAATGAAGCCGTAAGAGTTCGGCTATTATCTTCTCAATTTTAATTGATGATAAGACAATCTTGGAAAGAATTTAGCGAGTTGTTAGGTGGCAGAAATTTTCCTAATGACTGGCACGAATTATTATGACTAGTTGCACCTACTTTCAACCAGTGTGGGAGTAAGTACGGACCGTAAAACGACTACCCATTACTTGAGTACGGAGCCTTACACAATGTCCTCTAAACCACCCACTCTACTAAGGAAATCCGGACCGTTTACCGGCTACCCATTAGATCCTCATAGAGAAGTAGCTAATCATTTTTGGTAGAATAAGTAGTCAATCAGAAAATCCGGGTTTGGGATCTAGCCTTGAGTGTCATCTCTCGCTCACTCAGAAAAATAAAAGAATCCAAGGTCGGGATTGATCTCTCGCAAGAATTCTTGATTTTATGAGTTAATTTAAAATCGGCTATATTTAGCAGTCTCAATTTTAATTAGGCGATCACTGAAAAAATTAAGTGTGTACAAATAACGTCTACCGTCCAGTGCCAATTTCCTTTAAAATTATGTGACAAAACAAGAGGGAGAAATTCAGAAAAGCTGATGCACGTGAAAATCTATGATGTATGCTCAGTTAGAAGACTCACAGTGAATCCTCGCAATCTCCATGTGGGATGCAATACAAGAATTGAAAGTTTATTCTAAATTAATGCAAGTCGATGAAAAACCACATCTAGCATAAGGTTCTATTAGAAGGGAAGAATTGAGTTGAATTTGGCTAAATTGAACGATATAATGTGCGTCTCAATTAATGTGAAGTGTGACCCTAGGTCCTACGAGCACAATCAAAACTTTAAATGCTCTAAGAGCCGTATGTGCAGGTCTATCCTAAGCACCACTCAAGTCGGGCCCCCACCCTCACCGGAGAGTGAAACAGGACACAACACACCACAGAAAAAGCTCAAGGTCTTCTTTACACATGCGAGAATCCAAACGGACACCGCTATAAATGAGTAATTAATTACAAAAATTAAAAATTGCAGAAAATAAAATCCTAGACATTACGCTCTCTCACGACTCGACTCGATCTTAAATTAATTGCGGCTTTTTCAGAAGTCGGTGAAGATGCGTCGGTTCTTAAAAATCGATCCACGTACACCCGGTAACTCGCAAGAAAAATAAGAGAGAGAATGTAAGAGAGTGACTCAAAAAATAATAACAAGAAAATAAATGCAGAGAGTAAAATAAAATAAATGCAAGAAAAAAATGGAATTTACAATGAAAAATTTGGGGCCAGACTATGCGAATGCGGAAAATCGAACAAAAAGATTTTTAGACAAAAACTAAGCTGTTTGCCTCCCCGGCAATGGTGCCATCTGACAAATCCTAGATTGCATGTGTTAAAAAATGGCAATGTCGTGGAATGGTTGTGCATTAAAAAGATGTGTCGTTTCATTGTAGGCAGGCAATCACAATTTGTCGAGAAATAACCACAATAAAATTTAGTCAAGTTTTAATAAAGTGGTTTTATGTTTATTTTACTTGGGCAAGTCCCAAGGTCGAATACAAGGAGGCAAAGGAACAACGTAGAATTATGTCTATCAAAGTTCGTCCACAGTTTTCGAGGCGATTTTTTTGTAATTTTTTATGCAATTAAGGATGCATAATGTAATTTTAGCCTATTTTAGGGACTAAAATATAAATAACACTCAAACGATGTCTGAAAAATACGAAACTTGGCCAAGATGATAATTATTATGAAATAAATGCCTGTAATATTTTTGGAATTTTTGGATGCAAGATGAATTGTTTATGAATTTTAAATGCAAATAAAGTGAATTTCAATATTTAATTATAATAAATATTAACGTTAATTATTTTCAAGGGATAAAATTATCTAAGATCTATCACTAAGTGGTTGATCTCAGAAAAATCCTAAACCTTGAAAATGTGAGATTTAATACCTACTAAAAATCAAATATTAAATTAGGCAAAATGATTTTTTACAGGGTAAAATATGCATGCAAATACGATTCTTTTTGGGCACAATGTTAAACGCAATTATTTCAATAATCCATAAATGTTCGGGAATTTTTAGAGTAACGGTTAATTAATTATAAAAATCAGAGCACAAAAAGGGCAAAGTATGCAATTTTCCACAAAATAATTAATTATTAATTAACCATTGATCACAAAAATATCCACAATATGTCAAGATGTGGAGAATTTAATGTAGAACAAAATGCCTATTTTTGATAAATAAAATAGTGCAATGTAGTGGTTCGAAACTAAGGGGGAGTACAGGGGTATTTATGCAATATATAGAATAAAATAATGTAAAGCAAGGATGATTTTGTAATTACCTATGTAGGGGGTTTGTTGCAAATTTACCAATAGGTCACGTGTCAAGCACGTGACCTTTTGGTCTTCTGGACTGTTCTGTAATATGGGCCAACCCAAGGGGGGTCTTCGTAATTTACCCACGCGGTCACATACTGAGCACGTGACCCGTGGGGATGAGGACGTCCCCCCCCCCAGGATGCACGTGCCTCACACGTGCGCGGGGTGTCTCAGGACGACCCCCGGCGGTGCGGTGGAGTGAGGGTAGAGGGGATGAGATGGAGGAGGGTCGTCGGTGACTCCTGGAGGGGTGGAGGTGCCAGGTGTCGATAGCCTGGCAGTTGCCCTACGGTGGTGAGGACGACGGCTGCTGGCACCGTTGGTGAAG
The DNA here is from genome assembly GCA_037367405.1 of Ottelia alismoides. Lineage (NCBI taxonomy): Eukaryota > Viridiplantae > Streptophyta > Magnoliopsida > Alismatales > Hydrocharitaceae > Ottelia > Ottelia alismoides. Next base: position 86,946 of record JAZKJV010007525.1, on the reverse strand, counting down.
GGCAGAGCTAACTGGATCATCGACGAGGGAGTAGGTTGTTGTGATGGCTGTGTACGGTGGTCCTCCTGGAGCGAGAGGTGGCGGAGGCAATGTCGTTGGTGGGCGAAGCTGAAGAGGTATTGATGATGTCAAATCGATGGAGCTTGCACCGGAGGTTGAAGAAGGACGTCGGAGGTACTAGTCGGAGATGGAGGTTGTGTTGAAAATGGTGGTCAGTGTTGGCTCGACGAAGATCGGAGCAAAGCAGGAACGATGAGGTGGGTCGCCGTGGGCTGCAACGAGGGAAAGATCCTCGGATCTCGCCGACGAGAGAACGAGGGGGGCGCTGTCACCACCCTCCTCAGATCATGGATTTAATCGACGGATGTGTCTGAAGGTGGGCGGCGGAGAATTTTTATAGGCCAAGGCGCGGGGAGATATGGAAGGGAGTTGTCGGGGATTTGTCGGATCGAAGACGAGATATGATTTGGGATTGATGATGGCGGCGATCTGCTGACGAGATCGTCCAAGAATCGTGGAGGAGGCGCCCGATATTCGCGGGATTCATGAAGGGGGAAGGTGGCACGGCCGATGACGATGGTGAAAATCGCGACGGGGCTTCCAAAGGAAGGGAGAGGAAGACAATGGACGGTGGCCGTCCGATTGGCTGAGATCGGACGGCCACAATGGCGACACACGGCAGCATGGTAGGGTGAGAAGGGGCATGCAGTGCACGTGCGCGGCACGTGCGCAGGAGGCAAGTGCCTCGCACGTGTAGCTTTTTTATTTTTTATTTTATATTTTAGTAAAAACAAATAAATAAAAACTCAAAAAATGGCTGACACATGGCGGCTCCAGGAGCGGTCACGTGTCAGCACCACAAAAATCAAAAAATAAAAACTTCAAAAATCCAAAATAAATAGCAAACGACCTTAGATGAAAAAGTTTCTTCCAAAAATTGCTCGTCGCAATGAGATCTACAACTTTCATGAAGACATCAAAACCAAAATCAATCAATTGCATAAAGTGATATTTTTGGGGTATCACATGTACATAAAATACCTTGATTTTTGGGTTTTATAATTTCTTTGCTATTTTTAAAGCAGATAAAAATCTGGAAAAAAATATCGTAAAATCAAAGATAAATAGTTACACATTAATCGATTTTTTTTGGATTTTTCTTTATTAAGAAAAAGAAGAAATAAAATAAAACACAAAAAAGACAAATTTTGTAGAGACGGTTAGTGAAGACTTGGACTCAATTTGTTTCTTTGATTTAAAGTTAAGTTTAAATTCAGATTTTTACGCATTTTAATAAAACTTTTATCAAAGAAGATAAATGAAAAATAAATAAAATAAAATAGTTCAATTACGTACATAAAATAATAGGTCAAAAACCACTAAAATACAAAATGTACAAAAGAGGCCCAAAACCCAACTTTCACATACGAGCTCCGATTCACTTGAACTTGGTCTTGTTTTGAAGGTAATTGAATGTACATTAGTTCAAAAGTATGTAGAATCAAAACAAACACTGGATGGGGAAGATATGAGGGTTTTAGTCTGGGAATCCTAGAACTAGGGTTTTGGTTTTTGGTCCACTTATTTGGGTTAGTGATTTTTTTGTATTTTTCATTTATTCTTATTGGTGATATGTATACAGTGGAGGTGGTTTGGGTCATTCGGAGTTAGCATGAATGAGTTAAAAATTAGGGAAGTTAGGCTATTTATAGTTCAATTTTGGCTGATATTTTTGGCTTCTTATTTTGTACAAAAATAAGGGATAAAATGCAATTCTTATTAAAACATGCATGAATGCTAATTATGCAAAATAAATGAAGAAATGCCAATGATTTTGAGGGATTTGAGCTTAATTAATGAGATTTAGAGTGATGAATCTGAGATTCATCTTACATATCCCTAATTGTACTAAGGGACCTATTATGCAAATTAATTATTCTTCATTTAAGATCAGGGAATGATATTTGCAATAACATATATTGCATAATAGCTCGTCATGGTATCACATGTCGAAAATCTCCTACTAGCATAAAGAGCCATTAATGGGCTAATCTTTAAACCCACACTCACGTGACAGTTGTAAGATATTTAATATAGTTAGGTAATCAAATCAGCCACTCTGTTCCCGAGAGACTACACCAAGTCATTTTACGATACTTGTATATCTCCTAGTAACAGTGCTCGCATCCAATGTGAATGTTGCATCTTATGCAACCAATACTCAATCTTATTCAAGCAGATATAGTGTTTTTGACTCTACAACTCAATAATATGTACAACCACTACGTAATTTCTATTATCCTCATCAGAGTTCCCTTATTCCTGGATATCTCTATCACCTAAGACCGAGATAACCATTTACATCACTACCTATAAAGTGTTAAGTTCTTGAAGATAAGACTTTGATATCACTATCTCAAAAAGTCTTGCCCTCTTTGAAGATATTGTTTTTATTATTGAAATTAAGTGTTTTATCTCCATAGTAGGCTTAGTAACAGTTTACAACTGCCACTACATTGTAGACATATGGCTTTTGTACACATATAGCATACACTAGGCTTCCAATAATGTATGCACAAGGGCAAGCAACTTTAGCATTCTCTTCATCAACTCTATGAGGAGCTATCCCTTCAGATAGGTGAGTACCATATCTTAATGGAAAGAAGCATTCCTTTGATTTTTCCAGAAAAAATGGAATATGTCCAAGGTGTGCCACTATTGTGATGGTACCAATGCCTTATTCTCTTTGCTTTTGCACAACTTCAGAACTAAGATCTAAGAGGCATCCTTGAGATCTTTCATCTCAAGTTATGGAACAACAATATTATAAAACACTTATTATCATCCTTATATCGTTTGAGACTAAAAGCCTTAAAATGCATATATCTCTCTCATACAATCTCCTATGAACCCTACTTACTTTTGAATTAATGTATGTTTAATTACATTCAAAACAAGATCAAATTCAAAAGAATCGAAGTTCATATGTGAAACATGGATTTTGCGCCCCTCATTATATATTGTACATAGGCCTCTGCATTTGAAGATTTGTTCGAACAATCATTTATCATCATTTTCTAATTCTAAAATTGGAACTTGTAGAAATACTTGTGCTTATAATTGTGGATGTTAATTTAATTTTTGTGATATGTGATTGATTTAATATAATTAATTTAGTGGAAAATTTCATGTTTTGCCCACTACATGATCTGGTATTAATATTAAATTAATCATTGCTAAAAAAATTATAGTAATTAGAATTTAGTGTGTTTTACAAAGTTTCCAAAATTCATTACATTTGCACCCAATAGAGGTCGCAATAAAATAATTGGTGATTAGAGTAATTAATTTTTAATATGTCATAGATCAATTATTTTGAGGATTTATTAATGTTACTAGATTCATCTCACATAGAGTTATATAGGATAATTTTATTTTTGAGAAATAAATTGGTTTTATGTTTATTAAAATTTGTTTTAGAAAAATCGCCCTGCATGCATCATTATATAATAATTAATTTTTTCGTTTTGTATCAAAAAATTTAGTAGCAATATTCATCATTCTTCATATTCTGGCAAAGTTTTAGGATTTTTGGAGATTGTTTAATCAAAATTTGCATTTTAACCCATATACTTTCTCGAATTTGCATTTCATTTATTAATAGCATCAAAAAAATTAAAAAAATACTTCTCTGAAAACCTGAATTCTAGATCGCCTAATAATTAACCTAAGGACGAAGCTGCCTCCCTGAGTTTGACCTTGTACTTACTAAGTAAAATATAAATTGACCAATCACTTTAATTTCTAAAATTAATTAAGTGGTCGTGTTGATAAATCAGGTTTGCCTGAATACTAAAATAGTTCAACATAATTAACATGTGTGTTTAGAGTTCGTCAACCACCTTGACCTTGAAATCTCAATGAAATCGATCCCTAATCACTATGACTCAGCAACACAAGGATCGTACAACCAACAACAAGATAAACAGAACAACCAAGAAATAAACTAGCATGTAGTGTAGTTCTAAGAGGGACAATACTAGAAACACTTTCAGTATGTTGAAGGAAAGAAATCTAACTCAGTGGGTTCTTAGATCAATAGTACTTGCATCCCAAAGGTGTTTCCATCCCCACATGCAATAGTAGCAGCAACTTGCAGCCCTAGTAGTAATTTGACTCAATAAATTGCCACCCTATAGCAAGCAAGATGTCCTGGGACAACACAGTCCTAAATAATGACCCTTAAGAACCTCGAATCAAAGTAACAACAATGGAAAGCAAATAGAAATAACACCACAAATCAGTGAGCAAACATCTTCTCAAGCATTTTGTCGAACACTTAGTATGCATCCAAATTATTAGCATATTATCTAAATCTTACCATGATGAACACAATGACACTCCGACTAAGCTTCACATGACTCGTCAAGATTTTGTATGAAACCATAATCTTTATAATTTCATTAAATCTGATGTTCCAACCATTAGAAGCTTATTTGAGTCCATCGATGGAGTTATTTTACAGACTTTGAGTTCTTCAACTATGAAGTCATGGGGCTACTTCCTATGAATATCCTCGATGAGGAATTCATAGAGGAATGCAATCTTGATTTCTATATTGTAGATGTCATTGTCAAGTTGTGTAACTACAATTAGCAATATTCAGATGGGTTCAAACATGGTCACTGAGGAGCAAGTCTCATCGCAAGTGATGTCTTCTCTTAATGTGTATCTGGTGGATACGAGCCATGCTTTGATGGTCTCTGCCTTCTCATCGGGTTCCCTTTTCTCTTGAAGATACATCTACACCTAATGGGTTTGACCTCTATAGGTGGATCCTCGAGGATCCATATACAACACTTGTAAATGAAGTCTACCTTAAACTTTATTGATAACATCCATCTTTCCGTGCCATGATCTTTAGAAACTTCATCATATGAAATCAGATCGTTGTCAGACTTAACTGACACATGGAATCCATCCTCAAACTCATTTGAAGAGATATGAGTATTTCATCTTTAATTATCATTTTAGTTTCTGATTTCACAAGCCTCAATATCTTCTCAATATTCAATGTGATCCTTAACTTCATTTTCAACTTTATTCTTAAGAGAGTCATCCTCGAAGAATCATATCTTTAGAGATGAGATCTTTTAAGAATCTTGAGATCATAAAGTAGGTATCCAATACCATCCTTTATATTCATAATGAAGTAGCACTCCCTGGTGCTAGATTCCATCTTACTTGCATGGGAATCTTATTAAGGATATATATTGTAGTCTCTATTACATATATACCTAAAAACTAGGAGGTAATTATGCTAATATTCATCATTGATCAAATCATGTCACACATGATCCAATTGTGTCTCCCTACAACTCTATTGAATTTATGTGTATTAGGAGGAGTGAGATAGGAATGATATTCCTTTGTCCATAAGGTATTCATTGAATTCATCTAATAGGTACTTGCTACCTTGGTTAGATAAAACTCATTTCATCTTCCTTAAACTTTGGTTCGAAATCAAAATTGTGAAATCTTTGAACATTTCAAAGGTTTCTAATTTGAAGGGAAGACATCTGAAATCACAAAAATCATTAATAGATATCACATATCATTAATTTTTGTTATGATCGAGATGATCCACATACATCCAATATATATGTGATCTTAAATACCTTTGCATCTTACACCAATCCCATGCAAGTTTGTATAAAAAATTTTACTTCCAATCTTTATTCATAAGTATGTAAGTTTTGGACCTTTAGACAATCTAAAGCTCAATATCTTACCATTCTATTGATCATATTGATAGAGATATGTTCAAGACTTGATGTCAGTTCATTGTCAAATGATTTTCATCCTCCTATTGATCTTTTAAGGTTTAAGTTTTCAGTATTAGAAATGTTAATGAACCAATCATTAATTTTCTATTATTAGAGTCATGTAGATGTTAGATCATTATCTGAAATATATCTATCATAACTCTTTATGATAGGTCTATTCCAGAATTCCTGTTTATTTCGGACATTTAGAAATAATCAATGAATGTGTCCTAATATCTAGGTCATATATACATTATCTAAGTCTAAGGTCTCTCCCACTTAAAATATGAAGTCTATCTATCCAATGGAGATTGTTGCAGTAATTACATCAACATGTATGTGGATGACTATTAACCTTATGATCAAAATTTCCAGCCTTCTAAAACTTATGCAACAATTGTAAGAGTTATTAAAAGAATGAGTTACAATTATTAGACTTTGATCTTATCAAATAAGCAAGCCAATTTCAGTGATTAAATTAGATGTATATTATTTCGATGCACTATCCGAGTCCCTCTCTAAGTAACATAGATAGTCTAGATAGTTATACTATCAATACATCATCCTATTATAGTATTGGCATTCATCCAGTTCTTTGGATGTCATATGTATGGAAGTCACAGAAGTATAGTCAACTCTTTGACTTTTCTTCTCATATGGGTCTGACCCATTCTTCCATTGTTCTTCCTTCATCTATAAACAACCATTGCTTAAAATAAAGGATCTATTATGTTTAACTCAAAATATTTCAATATAAGAGTATTTCAACATTTATACATGCTTCATTCAATATGAATATTATGAAGCTTCATGCATGACTAGAGTATATATAGCAGAATGATGACACTCGTCATATTTACATCCATCTTAACTCTTAAATACTTTGGTTCAGGAAGGTACTCAAATATTTTGAGTACATCTTCTCTTATCGAGCCACCACTCTACACAATGTTGTGAACCATGTCATTCATGATTAAATGTTGAGTGCACATATGAGTGCTAAAACATCCTCTTAGTTTTTATAAGTATTATTTGACAATTACGATCATCGTCGACATTTATACTTCCAAAGCACATTCGACGAGAGATCAAGATTAGATAGATATACAAACCCAAGGTTGTTGTCCTATTATCTATTTAATTGTTATTCCTCATTATTATGAGGAAACTTGCATGTTGCAACCACACACATTATGTGTCCAACCGCAAGTACAATATCTTGATCATGGATCCAATCCATCATATTTTACTGGTTATTATAGAATATAGTTTTGAGTGGGTTTAATGTAGGTTATCTGAGATAATATTTTCATATATATATATATATGCATATTTTACTTTGATTTAGGAATTTTTTATATCAAAGTTGTCTTGCCTTGTCAATAATGAAAGTTCATTCTGTTAATCACTTTTAATGTAAGAGATATATTTGCCATTATATCTCAAGCAGTTCTATGGTTTCCTTTCTTATCTTTGTTTCATACCAATAATATGTAAAACTGCAACTCAGATAAAAAGAAGCGGGAACTCATTCCACCTTGCAAGTCCAACCTGCATTTCCCAATTCAGTCTTTAACACCCGAGCCCACCACCCCTAAGGCGATGTTGACCCGTTGTTAATTGAGCCCATTGTCAATAGGAATGGAACTCGCTATGCGCAATCCAATATCGTCCTTATAATATGAGGAACCGATATAGAGGTCACTACACATACGACCTTACTCTTTGAAGAATCAAAGAGCCCGGTCTAGATGTGCTTGTATGTAGGAGCTGTCACTTTGAACAGGTATCTCCTACAAATAATTGGAGACGGAACAATTCGCCTTGACGGAAGACCATGGATGTCACTTATGTGATCCTTCATATCAAGTTATATTTAATTAATTATTATGAATCATATTAACATAATTAATTCTTCTAAAGGAAATAACAACTCTATATATCATAAAGTGTTCTAATCTGATATAATTAATTCAATCATGTTAAATCAATTATCAATTCAATTTGTCAACCAACAAGCAATCTTGATTGTTACTTGAAGGATGGTATAATCTCAAAAATATATACTATTCAAGTTTTAATAATTAAAAAATACATCATGATCTCTTCAAGCATTATCCTTTCCTTACCAGTTGTCATGGCCAGTATGCACAGTTTGTGGAACAGACTGCTCACGGAGAAACCTGCTACCCCATCGATCCCCGACTAGACACCATATCCGCCTCATGTTAGGATAATGTGATTTGATCATTTTGTATTTGAGATTATATTCGCTCATTCAACCGAATTTATACCATGTAACATTTATCATCATTTTGATTAATATTATAAGGAGATTTGATAAACAAATCCCCAATCCTATCCGCATATCATTGTTTATTGGAAGGTTCATTATAACCAAATTGATCAAGATCAATTATCTTATCATGTTTGTTATGGTCATCCAAAAAATAATTGTCAATATTAAATATTCCGCAATGATTTAACAAATAACTATTCGAGGATATCAATCATTAATTTCTATGAATTAATTTAATGATAATCGCAAGATTCTTGTTCAAATTTGTTAAGATTCCAGTAGTGATACATGTTTACTAAAACTAACAAATCTTGCGTAAATAAACTCCAAATAATGCAAACTAAATTGTCTTGATTTGTTAATTTGATTTGAAAAAGAGTCCAAGTGATAGAATGCATTTCTAGGCATTTTAAAATGTAGTTATCTCTTTATTATGTTCTAAAATACCATTTCCAAAAAAAGTGGACACATACCTACTAAAATGGTCATAACATGAGCAAATGGATTCCAAATCACGCAAACTCAAGTCCTACGGCTTGCTAATAAGATGGAAAACAAAATACAATTAGAACTCTTGTTTTAAAGGGATTTAAACAGGGCAAAAAATTGAACAAAATAGGGTTGCGTGAATAAAATGCGATGAAAATTCGCATAACCAAAATGCACATGTATTCTTGGATTGTGGATCATATCCGAGACCTCCAACCTATGGCTCTGATACCACATGAGGACATGGAAATATCCTTAAGTGCATCACATAATCATGAAGATCTTATCACATGTAATCAGGAACAAGTAGTCATACTAGTTGCTTGGGGCAGCGGAATATAAAAAAATTGAACAGTGAAACCGCATGATCCCAGAACACTTCTCGGATCATTTCATCTGAACTAGAAAAAAGTATTAGGTTTACTTTTTGAAGCGTGGTTGCGATCAATTCTGTAAATGATGAGACCTCCTGTCTCATGTCTGATCTAATAGTGGAGATGCTTGCGAGCGCATTTATGAAACATGTGCACCTCGCAATCCATGTTGATGATCTAAGCAACAAATCTCATGATCTCATCTCATGAGATCCGACATCTTCGTCACGAGCCAAGTGAACTGAAGAAGATGGAAGTCCACGAGTAGTCAATCCGACAAAACAACAACGTCGTGATGACTATGACCCTCTCTAGTGTTTAGGGTAGATGGCCACTCTAAGGAGGGAGAGAGGGGGCATGTATTGAGAGAGAGATGGAGAGAGTTTAATTCCTCTTGGAATTACATGTATTCAAGAAGAGCTAGATTTGCCTCTTCTTTTATAGTATTTTGGGAGTCCAAAGATTCCCAACCATGTGAATAACAAAATCAATGGTTGAGAATAATTTGTGTTTCTATTCAATGGCCATGATTTTGCTATAAAAACAGAACAACAATTAATTTAGATTAAATTATGTAGATATAATTGAATAATCAATGTAATCTAATTTGAACTAAATAAACTTGCATAAAAGGATTAGGATGGAGTCCACCCACCTCCCTTAAAGGGGGGACGACCACCCTTGAGACCAAGTCAAGGGTCGTCGTCCATCATCCATTGAATGGATGGTGGTGGCTTATCCAATCCTTCATATTTATTTACAATAAATTTTGTTGTAAATTAATTCACATAATTCCAAATTAATTTTGTGAATATTGCAATCATGCCATTAAATAATTGTGAATCATATTCACAATCCAAAATAAAAATGTAATATTGTATTTTCAATTAATTTCCAATGTGAATCCAATTCACATCAACAATTAGTTTGAAGATACCATTTACAATAAGCTCTCTCTCAAATATATATAAATCACATTTATAATATATACAAATAATATGGATAGTGTTATCCATACTATTCATATCCTTGATAATTAAATCATATTTAATCATCTTGGATCTATATTCTCATGTGCCTAAATATCATTAATCACATTCACGTTATTCATATATATGATAATTAAATCACATTTAATCATCTTAGATAACACTAATTATATGGCCAAATAATATGAATCAAATTCATATTATTCACGATAACTAAATAACATTTATTTATAAATATCTTAATGCTCATATACTTAATTCAACAATTGAATTATTCTTGAACTCTTTCAATGACAATGCGCTTTCTCTGTATATACTTGGAGATAAGGATAGGGCAATTGTACATTCCTCATATAGTGATTTGGATATTGAGATCACATCTCAAATCTAGATGTCAGGGACCTCCCATAGATGTTTTATTAAATCAAGCCGTAAATCTAATCTTCTCATTGCATCCGAATCACCTTCAGATCACTGTCCAACATTTGGATTAAGATTAGATGACTTCTATAGTGAGAGGAGTCACTAAAATCCAGACATGTTTCATCACTCCATCGGAATGGAAGCATCATTGTTATATAATCGTTTGTGATCACATCGCACTCAAGTATTACTATTACTTGTACATCCTGCATACTGGAAGACCTAGAATAAACATGAAGTTTTAGATCTTATATAGACAGTCTTCTTCAAGGTTTTATCATTAAGTTTCTCATTTGATCAATGCGAGATGGTATCAATCATATACTTTCCAAAAGAATATATCATACCCAGGTATTGATCATATACTTTCCAAAAGCGTATATCAAACTTACAAATTCACTCATGCTTCCAAAACGAGGCGATCGTGCATGGAATTTGATTCCCAATATCTAATGAGTGAGCTCATATCTTCTGATTCAGTAAATGAACATGTTTGATTCCCTTTGAGAGATCATATTACTCATATTCCCTTGTGTTCACACCTGCACGTCGGTATATAGACCTTGATTAGATAATCAGCCTATCGTTCTGCCAAAAATGCATACTCAAACATAAAGTAACATTTGTCTCTGGTCAGAGGATGCATGCCTATATCGTGATAGTATACGACATAGGTCTTGGTTATCTTGATCTCGTTAAGTAAACTCATTGACCTAACATATCTAACACCTCTTAATCTCTATTCATATGTAGAGGACATGCATCAAGAGGCCGGTTAGATATCAGCCCATTAGATAAAGGATTGCCATCTCCTACTCAGGTTGGAGATCCTCTCTTAACAATCATTTGACGGTGCTTGATGAGTCCTCAATCCAACTCTTTAGATGTTGATCCAAGCACCGACTTCTATGATTCAACAATCGAATCAACAGTTGTATGATCATCAAGATGACCATGGTACACAAGCCTAATTGTACTAAGGCTCCTATTATGCAAATTAATTATTCTTCATTTCAGATCAGAGAATGATATTTGCAATGACATTTATTGCATAATGGCTTTTCGTGGGTTCGCATGTCCAGCACTTCTCTATTGAGAGGAGTCACTAAAATCCAAACCTATTTCATAACTCCCTCCGAATGGAACCGTAATGGTAATACAATCGTTTATGATCACATCACCCTCGAGTATTCCTAATATCCGTACACTCTGCATACTGGAAGACCTAAAATAAACCTACAATTTTATATCACTTTTAGACTGTCTTCTTTAGGGTTTTATCATTAAGCTTCTCATTCGGTTAATGGGAGTTGGCATTTATAATATTCTTTCCAAAAGCATATATCATACCTACAAATTCTTGTCATGCTACCAAAGTAAGATGACAATGAATGGAATTTGATTAGTCCCACTACCTCATGAATAAGATCGTGTATTCTGGTTCAGTAGTGGACTTGTATGATCCCTTTGAGAGATCGTATTACTCATATGCCCTCATATGCATACTAGCCCTTCGTTGTATAGAACTTGATTAGGTCATCAACCTAACGATCTACCAAGTGAACATACTTAGACAAATAACAATACATCTATCTCTGGTCAGACGATGCATGCATATATCATGATAGTATACGACATAGGTCTTAGTTATCTTGATCTCGTTAAGTTAACTCTTTAACCAACTTATCTAACACCTTTGAATCTCTATTCCAATGTAGAGGACATACACGAAGAAATCGGTCAGATATCAACCTTTAGAAAAGGATTGTCATCTCCTTCTCAATTGGAGATCATCTCATAACAATAATTTGACAGTGCTTGATGAGTCCTCGATCTAACTCTTTAGATATCATCGAAGCACCAACCTATATAAATCAACCATTGAGTCAATAGCTATATGATTGTTAAGATGGCCATGTACATAACCCTAATTGTACTAAGGGACCTTACAAGTGCATTCATTCTTTAAATCTCGAATAGGGAGTGGAATAAACCAATAACCTTTATTGATATATGAAATATTACATGTTATTATAGAAATGGTTCACCTCAGGCTCACATGGCTAACAAGCAAACCCATCTTGAGTTGAAACTACTCGAGGGCAAAGCCTTAGCTCAAAATCTAAAGGGAAAGGTGATCAAAGGCTCCATGCGGAGATGGCAGATATGATTTTGGTGAGTGTACACCGATTATAAACGATCATGAAAGTTTTCACGAGGTTGAATGAAGGCGAAATAAAAGGAGATGTGAGGATGACGATCATATTTGAGTCGGATTTAGAATTGAAAAAAGAAGAGCACGAGAAGAGAATCGACAATTGAGAATTAGAAAAAGAGAAGAAGGAGAAGACAAAGAATAGAGGAGAAAGAGGAGAACAGAAGAAGGGAACTAGGAAATCTACCCAGATGAAAGGAATTCGATGATGGTGGTGGTACACCTGTGGACGCAGAACTCAATGGAGTTTCAAAGCCTCTATGTGACGGTGCAGCTTGTTGGGGCTTAAGCAAGGCAAAGACGATCTCAAAGCCTGCACGATCATGCTGATGGAGGAGAAGAGGTTGTCACCCTTGCTCCATGTCTTTTTCTCTCGCTCTAACTCTATCGGAGATAAACGATAATGTTAGATACTGGAGGCCAGGGATAGTATGGTGCTTAAATAAAAGAGGGGGCTAACAGAGAATATGAAGGAAGAGGAAGAAAGAGAGGAGGTTAGATAACAGATGGAGGATAATGCAATGGTATGATGGTCCTAGGCCATTGGCAAGGGAAGGAAGAGAGAAAGAGAGGAGGAGGAAGAAGGAGATGTGGGAAGGAATGGATTGACCATTCACATCAAAATTAATAGTAAAAATAATTAATTAATAACTAATAAATTAAATAAAATAAAAAATTGAAATAAATTAATAAATAATTTGATGATAAATTGAAATTATATAAATAATATTATTTAATTGGTCAAAAAGATACATTTATAAATGGCATAGATAAATTATATCTATATAGTTAATGCTATTAATTATTTTAAATTACTTTAATTTTAAATAAATTTTATTTTTACATATATTAAAGTATATAATTAATACATTATTTAGAAAGAATAAAATACAAAACAAATAACAAAGAATAAATAAATAAAATTAAAATACATTGTACAATTATACCAATATGGTCCCAAAACATATTTTTTGCATAGTAACTCCGATTTTAGTGAAATCACTTTTATTTGATAGATAATTTTATAAAAAAAACTATAAAAGTGAGTAAACCCAATTCAGAGTTCATACGGTGGAGATATGAGGTTCGGAAGTTCGACTTTACGGCTTTTTAGTTTTTGAATTTATTAGTATTTATTAGCAACTAATTTATTTTACATTTTTATATTTTAATACTAAATTTTATAAACATATTAGGAAAAAATTAATTTACATAGAGTTAGAAATATTTTTAAAGATAATAAAGACGTTTTATACACATATAATACATATACACAAAGGGGTTCAAATGCCAAAACTCACATGATTTACTCTACGATTTTTTCAATATTTTTAATAAATAAAATTAGTTAAAAAAAGTTTAAAAGTGAGTTTAATCAATTTATATTTTTCTATAAATAGATATGAACCGCCAAAAGTTGGCTTTTGCAGCTTTTACGGTTCATCGTATTTATTTATTTTTATATTTAATTATTTTTCTGATATTTTCAAAATTATATATATATAGAATTTGATGAAGGAATTTTATTTTGAAATTTTTAGAATGATAAATAAAATAGGTGAACATATATACAAGGTGAAAATTGTATAAATGTACATTGATAATATTTATTTTCTTATATTTTTATATATTGTGATCCTTATCTCTCCATACATATTTATTTTGTCGATCAAGTCAATATGGACCTGGTCTTGGGGTTAGGATCAGTCTGTACATATTTACATCCTTCTTTCTTTCATTTTTTTTCTCTATGTTATTTTATTTTGGATAAAATAAGTGTTATATATGTAATATTAACAAATGAGGTTCTAATTTTAAATAATGATAATTAGTTGATATTTACATGCATTTTAGTAAGTATATTAGACAAAATGGAAGAATAAAGGATATGAATCATGGATTCATCAATAAGCAATGATGGGTATAATGAAACAGAAATGAGAAAGAACACTCGATTCATCCACCTACTTAAGATAGAGCACATCCTGAGCAAGGCAAACACATGGATCGAGGTGGAAGAGAGAAACCGGAGATAGAATGAAAGAAACAAAATGAATATATGCATGACAAGGAGAATATATAGTCATTAATAAAGTAAAAACTTTACCTTCTTGTGCAACAATTGAGGAATAGATCTGACAAGGTGAAGGTCGATATTGGAGTCAACTGCTGGTGAATCCCGATTAGGATCGACGTGGTGAAGATCTCTAGTGGTCTCAAAATGGAAAGGCATGAACTCATCAATAGAAGAAGTATGGTCAGGTCCATCTTGGGAAGTCACTCCTTTTTCTGCCCTCCTACAAAAAGATATCGAGAGTGTAAATGTTGTGGTTCTCATCAATACATCTCTGCATACAAGAAGAAGGAATGCAGAGGTCTATGCTTTCGGATTCTTCCCCCTTGAAGAGGAATTCTCAGATCTCGGTATCGTCCATGGTATAACAAACCTCTCTGATCTCAGCATCTAGGTCATAGTCTTCTGAGTCGGCTGGCACAATTACACTCTCATCAAGTGTGGGTTTCTGAGTAGCAGTAGGTGCAGTGATCATGTCAAATAGAATGATCTCATTCTAGGAACGAACGTATACGTCTCTCAACCAATAATCAATAACGACCTCCGTAGTAGCAAGGAAAGGATTACCTAGGATGATTGGATTACGCTCCATGGGGGTGGGGTCTCCATGGGCAATACAACAAAGTCTACAATGCAGTTCATGCCCTCGATCTGAATGAAAACATTTTCAAGAATACCCTTCAACCTCTTTATTGATCGGGCAATGTTAACAACTCATCCTAGTTTTCATTAGAGGCATGAGATTGGGTTTCTCGACAAGTGAGGAGGGTATTATATTAATCGATGTTCCACTGTCAAGGAGAGTGTGATCAAAATGGTGGTTAGAAATAGCACTTCCAATGAAGGGTGTACCAATGTCTGTTTTCTTATTGAACAGACAATGGGTGATACTATGGATACTAGCCATGGTAACAATGTGGCGCTCAGTACTATGATGTCTCTTCTTTCTCTTGGTTGTAGGTGAAAAGTGCATGTCTTGACGAAGTGGGCTTCAATGATATCCTGAATAGAAGCCACCACTTCGAAAATCAGATAACATTTCCTTAAATTTGTTATTTCTTCCTAATCAGGTAAGATGTCAGAATTAGCATGTACACAAGGGTCACTAGAAGAATGTACACAATACGTAGGGTGGTGGGAACTATGGTGTGTGTATGTGTGGGCAAAGGGGGTGGTGTGGTTGCCCTCTTCTTACAATCTGTCCTGGCCAAGTATCTCCCATTATTGTATTTTTGGATTTTTTGCTCATTTTTTTTGTTTTTTGTGAAGGTGTTCTCCCACGGGCGGTCTCTCGTTACTCCAATGCACTAGAAGGTGAAGCTTTAATATGGATCTTATTCTTTTCAGTGAGGTCTTCTATATTCTTCTGCATTTGCTCCACTAATCGGGTCACGTAGTCAAGAGTGGAGTCCAAAGGAGGAAAATCCAATAATGTAGCATCGGGTGGGGTGATGGTGGGTAATGCGACTGTGGTGGTGGGTATGGTCGAGGCGAGTATTAAAAATCTGGTTGCTAACACTTTAGGTGTGTTGGTTGCCCTAATGGATATGGAAAGTCAAAGTGTGTAGGTTTCTCGTGTGGCCATTCGAGAGGAGGGTCTGTCTCAATAGGCAAGTTATTTGGCAGATATGTACAAAAGAAAAATTCGGATAATAATCCTCGTGATAAAAAGGAGGTGCATTGATTAGAGTGGACCAAGAGATATCAGGTAAGTCCGTATAAAAGTTGCTCTAATCATTCATCTCAGCTTTCAAGAGGCGGTGATCGAGGAGATCACTATGGTCAAGTCAGGATATGAAAAAAAAGACACTAATGCGTAGAGTGACCACACCCACACAAAAAAAACAAATCAACTCCCCCAATTCACCTGCTCAACACCGTCAATATCGTGAACATTTGATCTTTTATCTTTTTTTTTGTTTTATAGTTAGTTGACAATGCAGTTATTTACAAGCTCACAGGTGTGATCTCCTAGAGTGGTTGTGCCCGAGTCGGCATATCACACCTACTAGAAACCATAACACTTTGTCTAAGGTTGGAGGAAAGTTCTTTCAGCAATAATAGGGCCCAAGAGTTGACCCAAGCACTTAAGGCACAAGTCCATGGTTAGGGGTTCTATTCCTTATAGGTATGTTACTTACTCGGTCAGGAGTATATCTACGATAATGAGGGGATTACTCTCCCTAAAATAATGACATTGGTCATTACATTTCGTTTTAGGGTCGATTTCAGTTAGCAGTACCAATTTAATTAGTTATCAGTTTTTTGGTCTTTTTAAAAAAGAAAATGCCTAAAGAAGTTTCCAATTCTTTGTAGCCTAAATCCAAGAACAAGGAAAGGAATTTGGAAAAGTCGATGCATGAAAATCAATCACACTTGACTCCAACAATCTATATGCAAGATGATCCGTGCATATAAATAAATGTAACTTGTATGTGTGCAAGTTGTAGATGTCCTAGCAAGAACTTATGCTAAGGAATCAAAGATTTATTAATTTGACTATATCCCAACGATCTATAGGTACAAACATCTATTACATGTTGACCTAAGTCTACCTGGATTAACCAACTAAAAACCTAAGGCTAGGGGATTTAAGAACATAAAATGAAGAAGAAGAAAATCAAAAAACATAAAACATGGAAAACAAAATAAAGAAAGGGATAAATAGAGAGGAATAAATATAGAAGGCGAGAAATACATGAAAAATCATGTGGCTCCCCAAGCGAACAAACACTTAGTAAAATAGGTCTGAGAGTGTCCAAGTGTTCAAAGTGTCAATTATTACAATAGCTTATAAATGTCATTCTCTTACAAATTAAAATAAAAATCTACTTTAAGAGCTAAGCTATAAAGCTTCTGCTCCTCTTAGTCTCCAGCTGGCTATGTTGCTCTCTCCTATCTACTTATGAAGAAGGGGTTGATCTCCAAGTCACTCAGGTGCTCTGGCAATCCTAATAAAGCTGTCCTTGCTCCGCGGGCTCTTGCAACAAAGCCAACAAAAGAGGATGATTAGAACATATAAACAATTATTGAAATAAAAAGCAGATAATGAAAATAAAAGGATATGCCTATATACGGACTATTCTACGTGTTGCTCCCCTAAAACGAGCCATTTGATGTGATGCTTTCGATATAGGTTCTAAGGTCCGGTCTTGGAGGGCATGTGGTGTCCGACAAGTCAGATCTAACAATTGTTATATTGGTCACTCTCTTAATGCATGGCACCCAATCTAAGCTTCTCAATCAATAATCAACCCACAAATGTATAAATGCAGTGAATGTAAAATGTAGGTCAAAAATTATTTTATTTAACTCTACAATGTGTATAGTTGACAAGCAGTAGAGTGTCGAACTCTGGAGAGCAATTGGTATGTAGGTTAATTACTAGTAATTATTGATAATTAATTATTATTATTATTGTACTTTTATCCTTTTCTAATTTATATGTGGGGTTTTAACTATATTTAATTTTTATGGATTTTAATATTTTATATATTTTTATATATTGTTTTTAAACATTTTTTTATTTTGTTTTTAATATTTCATTTTTTATCTTCTCTATTATTTTTACAATATGAAATATTTATATATAATGAAGATATTGATATTATATATTATATAAGTAATATATAAAGTATATGGTATTGAAAAGTCATTTGGTCTAATGTTCTATAAAGATAGACAACTATCGTTGTGGTGACCAGTTGAAATTCACATAAAATTATTTTTTTATTATTTATACTCCTAAACACAGAGTGTATAGCGATAACTATGAGAGTGTCGAACTCAGGGAAGCAAAATGTGGAAACTAAGGTAAATAGTAAAGTATTTAACGTAAATGGGCTTTCTAATTTCTTTTTATTTATAAAGTATTTCTATGAATTTTAGTTGATTTTCTGAATTTATATATTAAAAAAATTGTGGTACTATATACCTATAAGTACAGAAATATACATATTAAGTTTTGTTTTTTTATTTTTATTTTGAAAATATTATATTTTTTATTTCATTTACTGTATTTGTATATTTTTAAGTGTTTTTTAGGATTTTTGTGGATTTAGATTATTTTTAAAGTGAAAAACTGAACTTTTATTGAAAATAGGGAAGTATTTTTTATTTTTAAATAGTAAACACAATAAAAATATTTTTATTTTATTTTTACTAAAAGTAGGTGAAAATACCTTTCCAAAAAGGTATTATACATATTTTTTTTTTGTGGAAGTAGTTATAAATTTTCAAAGTATTGTATATTTAATTTTTATCGATTTCAATATTCAATTTTTATTTTATTTTATGGTTTTATGTATAGAATATAGTAAAATATACTATAGCTAATTTATATATATTTTTAGAGGTATTTTATTTTTATGTATTTTATATGTTTATATATTTTTTAGTATTTTTTTATTTATTAAAAATGAAAATGTATTTAATTTGAAAATTGATTAAATATTGTATATGGTATATTATAAGGCATTTTTATGTAGTTTTAAATTTTTTATTTGGTTTTAATATGTATTTATTAGTATTTATATTGTATACATGGGTATTAGCGTAATTCTTTGGAAATTAGGGATGAGCACTAAAAAAGTGGAATATGTAGGGGTGGTTCGTGCAAAAGAAACCAGAATAGCATGTGCTCAAGCACATACACACGACTGTTGGTAAGGACATGTACGGAATATCACAAGAATACAAGGGTGTTCATGCAATATGCCCAGAAATAAAATCTCGACTACACGTGAGGAGCACGTGTTCTGCTAGACAGCGACCAGTGTTGTATCTGTTCCATTAGATTTACTTGGATCGGACAACTGATATGCAATCTGGAGACTACGAATGTCCTTCCCCTTTTGTGGTTTGCATGTGATGCTCAGGGTGGAGGAGTGACTCGATTCTTCAGCTTGGCTCGTGGAGGTCCCTAATCTATTCTTCCCCTTTTCAAGTTCTGCTGGCGACGTCAGTTGCTTCGAATATCTGTGATGAAGGCTTCCTCGATGGTGACGTGGTTTGCTCAACAATGATCTGATCTTCAAGTAGTGCAAGTATTACGATGGCTCAATATAAAGGAGCTTGCTGCCCCAGGATCTGCAATGGAGGCTCGATAATCTATTATACATGCTCCAAGTAGTTCTCGAGGTACTCCAAGTAAATCTTAGCAATAACATCATCTATAGGAATTGGTCATCGGCTCTCTCATAGATGGTGAAGCTAGAAATGGCCCAAATGCTTCGTCGAATTTGTAAATAGGTGCTTCGATGATGAGATTTGCTGCTCATTTGTCCTACAAATATATAAATGCCTCGAGGTTCCAAGCCTCTACCCCAAACAACATGAGAAGAGTAATTGAATGAGTGTATTGATCATTCGAGGAAGTTGGATGAATAATGATCCAATCTTAGATCAGAATCTAATCTGAGGGGAGCAGGTGGTGGAACGAAGATGCGTAGAGATGGAATCTATGCTCGATGCTTCTGCATCATGCAACAGTTCGAGGCTTGCAACAATGGTGATGCTTGGCTTAAATGAACCCTTTCGTTCCCAAGTGCTTGGATCTGCAAGCTATAACAAGCTCGAGAGATAATGTCTTGGCCAGAGACTAGGTACAGAGGGAATAATGAATGGAGTAGCAAGAAGAGGTGTCGGATATAGCTCCTGACTCTGATCATCGTGCATGATCGTAGGTTTACAGATGTGAAGAGAGTTTGGAGAAGTGGATCGATCATAGGAGAATGATGCAGAATCGTGATGGATTTGTGAGATCAAATAGGAGAAAAATAAGGCCAACAGAGGGAATGAGAATAGAAAGTCACAGAGAAGGAAGAGAAAAAAAAAGGGGAAGGAAGAAGGAGGAAGAAGAAGAGCATCGGGGAAGAAAGTCGAGGAAGAGGAAGGAGAGAGAGAGAATAAAAAACAAATAATAATTTTAATTTAGTTAATTAAACTAAATTAATTAAATTAAATAAATACAATTATAAATAATTAAATTATGAATTTTAATTAATTAAATAAGCTAGGAGCTCAGGATGTGGACTCAATGATTATTCGTCCGCCCTAACAAGAAGAGAAAATGGTGGTGGATAGGGATCCCGTCAAAACATCTTTCGAGGAATTTTTATTTTTATTTTATATTAAAACTTACACTAAAAAATTATTAATAAAGTATAAAAATACAAGAAATAACATAAATGAAATAAAATAAAAATAAAATACATTGTACAATTATACCAATAGGGTATCAAAGCATACTTTTTGCACATTAACTCTGATTTAGTGAAACCACATTTATTTCATGAATAATTTTATAAAATGAACACTAAAAGTGAGTACACCAAATTCGGAGTTCATATGACGTTCAGAAGTTCGCTTTTATAGCTTTTTGGTTTTTAGATTTATTAATATTTATTAACAATTGATTTTAATTTTTTTATTTTTTCTAGTGATTTTTATAAACATTTTAGAGAAAAAAATAAGTTGTCAGAATTAAGAAGTAATAAAGCAGAAAATAAAAAATTTTCATATACTTATTAGTACATATATAGAAAGCGGTCCAAACGTCAAAACTCACATGTTTTATTCTAATATTTTTTTGGTATTTTTAATAATTAGTATTAGTTAATGATGTTTAAAAGTGAGTTTGGTCAATTTGGTGTTCTTTATAATAGTTATGAACCATGAAAGTTGACTTTTACAGCTTTTTGTTTTCATCATATTTATTTATTTACTCATTAAATATTTTTTCTGATATTTCTGTAAATTAATATATATATTACTATAAATAATTTTGATCAAGGAAATATTTGATTTGGAATGATCTGATTGATATATAAAATAGGTGAAAATATGTACAAGGTGAAATGTGTAGATGTAAATTGATGTTCTTAAATTTTATTATATTTTTATATATTAGTATCCTTATGTCCCCCTACTTATTTATTTAGTCGACCACATTAATATTGACCTAGTCTTGATGTTGGGATCACTCTGTACATATTTACATATATACATCCTTCTTTATTTTATTTTTCTTTTTCTCTTTATTATTTTATTTTGGATAAAATAAGTGTTAAATATATAATATTAACAAATGAGGTTAGAATGTTAATTAGTGAGAAATAGTTTATATTTACATGTATTATACTAAGGATTTTAGCCAAACGAAGAAATTAAGGAGATGAATCATGGATTCATCATTCCCCTGTACTTTACCTTTGCTTGTCCCTTAGCAAACAATTATTCTGAAAGTAAGTGAAAGATGAAAGGAAAATGAAGAAGGAAAATAAAAGAACTTAGAACATGGTTGTTTCTCCAAATCAAATTTCACTTCACCAAAAATCAAGAACTTTGAATAGGCCTTTGGATTAACAGTTTGTCGGGACCTCATTAGAGTTAAGATTTAAGTTTCAATAGCCCTCAAGTTCCACAAATCCTTATCCAGGTTCACCTAAACAGCCAGCTCAGATCCACCCATCTATCACGCAAACTATTCAACCATGAAATGAATGCATACTTGTGTGCGAAAGGAGTTAGGCTCTTCCTACTTAAAGAAGCGAAGAAACCAACCATCCCAGTAATACACTCCAATTGGTTCCTCATCCAGCTACTCGATCCTCGAGCAGGGGTGTATTTCCTTTTGGGTTTAGGTCGTGTTGTGTCCACAATCAAAGGGGTACAGAAGTAGAAGAATGAGAAGAGAATTGGAGTGTGATTGATGTAGTCACATCTCCTATGAAGCTTGGCAAGTTTAGACAAGTCTCCAACAAGATATGCAGTCTCTCTGATGCTTGGACCATTGTGGTCATGTATTTATTTAGTGTATGGCTTCTTTTTTGTAGAAAATATTTATTGCATTGCATTGATCTTTTGTGCCCCTACAGATATAGCATCTTTTTCTGCGTCCATTTTTTGGGGTCTTGGAAAAATTGTGCCACTAGATACTTCCCTCAACCAAAGCTTTATTTCAACCCCACACTCCCTTCTTTAGACATTAACACCACTAGACATGGATGAAAATGCACCACTAAAATGGACTGCCCTTCTCAACCCCATGCAATTCGAGCTAAGTGAGGTGTGCATGAGTTCAAAATTGGTTCAAATGATGAAGAGTTATATGGAAGACACCAGGTGCCCTACTTAGGAAAGTTTAAGTTGAATTCTGAACACGATCTTAAGGAACCTGAAGAATTAAGTCAAGGACCTAAAGAGTCTTAATTCCAGTTCCCAATAAAGTTCCTTTAGAATTAAGTGGATTAAGGGCTAAACCAAGCTCCATCCTTCTGGCTAAGCTCCATTAGGCTCAAGAATCAATCTGTTATGAAAAATGCTAATGAATGCAACATTTTTTATAAAGTGTTTTTTTTTCGATTTAAGGTTTTATGTAATTTTTAACAATTTTACAAATTTTTAATGAATTTTAAAATTTTTAGTTTTTTTGGATTTTTTTTAAAAGAGTTAGTGAATTGAACTGATTACATGAATTTACAAGGATTATGTACATTTTTACAAAGAATTTATTCACAATAATACAAATTTTATACAAGATTTACAAAAGAATTTTATTCACAAATTTTATCTAATTAAGAATTTTACACAAGTATTTTATACTATATTTTATATTCAACTTTTAATGCTTTTTTTATAACTCATATTTATAGTTTTCTATTGAATTTTAGAAACCAAAATATTAAACCATACTTTTAGATCTATATTATTAAAAATATAATAAAGTATGAGTTATGGGTTCTAATATATATATAATATACAACACCCCCCTATACTTAGTGTAAACTATGTCCTCATAGTGACCAAATAAGCAACAAAGAAAGACATAACTCGACCTAAGTATAGAGTGGTGAAAAGAATACTATACTACAACGACTCAAAGAATGAATAGACGAATAGAAATCAATTATCCCCTCTATGCATACGATCAAATAATCCTAAGTATAAAAGACTCAAAAATGAAGATGATCGAGGTCAAAAGAATGTATACAATCAACGACTCAGCTTGTCCCCCTATACTTGGGGTAAAATATACCTAAGAATAGAGAAGAATATCAACAGTTGTAGGACAAGTGAGAAAGTAGAAAATACATAAAATTAAAACAATCAAAGACGAATATGGGTGATATTACCCCCACCCCCCCATACTTAGAGTAAAGCACACCCTAAGTATAAGCAACAATAAGGGTAATAGAACATACCGATATGAACAACACAACATTTACACCCCCTATACTTAAAATAATGTACATCCTAATTATAGCGAAAATCCTAAGCGAGAGATGGGTTGTAAAACAACAATGAAAGAATGAATTAAATAAATAGAAAACATGTATGTACATGGTGAATAGAATGAAAAAAATCAAAAAGAACTATACAAGCTCAAGAATACCGAAGATTGTCCTTCTTGCACGACTGAGGAATGATGGAATGTACAAGAGAAATGTCAACTTCATGTTCATCCTTAAAGATATCCATATCCAAATCAGAGTATCCCTGACATGTGTCAACCAATGAGGAATGGCCGAAAAGATGGACATAACTAACTCTTGAAGCAACACCGTGGTCTTTAGATCACTATCATCATCACCACTATAATAAGAAGAAAGAATCATCCTCTAATATTATATCCTCTACTGTGTGACTGAAGAGACCTCAATGTCGTATCTTAAGTAGATGTAGGAAAGAGATTAAACTCTGCTTAAATCTAATCTATCTTATCATTAGCAAAGCCCTCATCAAAGTCTATCTAAAGAAAGGGCTCATTGTTCTTGTAACTAGCCGTCTTGAAGATCTACAAATGAATCAAGTTCGGCCTCCAAAGGGTCACAACTAGGTGCCATCAGCGACTTTTACTCAATAGCATAAATCCCACCAAACACATCAATACATCTCCAAACCCGAGTAAGTGAATCGCAAAAGGCCATGCTATCCAAGTATTCCTCTTTGGAGAAGAGTTCATGGGTCGTAATAATTGCCAGAGTTAACAACTCATGTATAATATCATCTATAAACTCATAGTCGTCGGTATCTGAGATGGTAACACGCTCATCTGATGCAAGATTCTTTTTTGACCCTAGGATCGGTACTTTGATGCTGGAGGGAAAAGTGACCTTGCATGTTCCCATAATCAATAACAGCCTTGGCTGCACGTAGAAAAGGTCGACCAAGAATAATGGTAGCATCATGTGATGGTACCATAGAGGAAGAATCTAATACAATAAAATCCACATTAAATTTTATGCCTTGTACCGCCACGACAACATCCTAAAGTATACCCTTCGGCCTCTTGACCGATCTATCATGAAAATGAAGAATCATTCTGGCTCGCTTGAGAGGCCCTAAATGAAGTGTCTCAAGAAGATGGAAGGGTGAAATGTTCACTGAAGACCCTCTGTCTAAGAAGGTGTGCTCAAACTCATGATCTGATATCTCGCAACTGACAAATGGTTCTCCCATATATTTCTTATTTTTCTTGGGAGATGTATGCTTTATGGAACAATAGTGACAATAGTCAACACCAGTTTCCCTGAACAATGATTTCTCCTCTTCTTTCTTTTTAGTGTGATATGACGCTTCCAGCACTTATGGAGAAGAGGGATATGTGCGAATGCCTATGAAAGAGTGAGCATGATTTCCATTCTGTCTAACGTCCCTTTTATGAAGTTCTGAAGATGGGTCTTTTGAGATTTTCAAATGTCTCTCCCTTCCCTTGGTTAGTCATATTTACACCCAAAGAATTAGAAGAAGAAGAAAATGTTTTTGTAAAATTGGGACTAGCTCCATGCAAATCAGAAGAAGAGGAAGGAGAACTAGTAGAAGAAACTAAAGTCTTGTCTTTATTCATCTTTATGATTTTCTCTTTTTCCTATTTTTTGTGATTTTGTGCCTTCACTGCGAGGAGAATTAGAATCCAATTGTGAACATACGCCATTGTCGACTATGCACCTCTCATTCCTAGATGGATCAACAAGACCATGCTGCCTCTGCATACCCTGGGAACTAAAAGGAGTAGAACTCAACAACTCAGGTGGAACTAAAGTATCTGAAACTGATCTCTGCTCAGTGACAATGCTGACTATGATATCTTCGAATGAGTCCATCTACTCACTACGAAAGGCACTCTGGTCATGAATAAGATGGATGAAATGATCGAATGTGGGACCATCTATATCTGGAATCTAAAAGTGATGTCCCACGTCCATCTCAGTTTACTGAAGATGCTCAAAATGATCCACTAAATCTGGGAATATATGCTCCTGAGGTGGTTGCTTGTAACACTGGTCATGATATTGAAACGAAAATAGGCTAAAAAGACTACTGAAACAATGTAGGCTCCTGCTCTGAAAAGTGTTGAACTGGTCCAAACTCCGGCAGGAAAACCAATGGAGATAGGATTGGTAACTGAAAAGTGGAACTCTCTATAAATGTAACAGCATACATCCTCTGTGATGTATCGTTATCCACATCCATTGGCTGATCTACGATCTCTGAATCATCATGAAGCTGGTCGAATCTAATCGGTCACACATCTCACTCGTGCGATGTCTCAACATCGAAAATATCTCCAAATGGAACCCAAAATAAATCCTCGTCAAGACTACGGTATGAACCACCACATGAGGCATCGACCAGTGCCTGTTGCTCTATAGCCATCCCCTGGTAGAAGATCTTAACCTCTCTGATTTGGAAATTCCGAATTTCGGAAATCTCTTCAATAGAATATGAAATTTGAGTCACATATCCTGTAATGGCTCGAGGGGATCATGTGTAGAATCTCTGATAACCGATTGCATGAAAGATGCTCGATTACTCCTAAGAAAGTCAACTCGAAGTGTACCCAACTGGCTTTCTCCTCTCCCAAACTTTGGAACCATCTTGTGTCTCCATCCTTGAGTGACAAGGGAAAGGTCTTCCTCAGAGCATACTCAGGTGTAATTTCTGAAAAGTATATGGTACTGCATATCTCCTCGAACTCAAAAAGATGCTCATATGGCTCCTTGTACGGCTTCCCATGAAACTTCAACAACAATGACACGAAGTCTAAATCAATCAGAAAAATCGGTAAATGCAATGTAGAAACTAACTTAGCTCCCGAATAAAAATCTGGATGCCTAATCCACACTCTCAACTCATCAACTCTTGGATCCAAATCTACTGATAATCAGATCTCTTCTCAGATTCCCGAATCTCTGCCCACCTACCACAGGTGTAACTGAAGGTTGACTCGAAAGAAATGAAAATGGAGTAGGAAGAGATGGAGAAGATGACAACGAAATACGAGAAACAAAAGGAGAGGACCCTCCCAGTACGGAGCCACACATGGAGAAGGACAGATGACTTGACTCAGGTTTTGGAAGAGGGACATCACGAACCAATCTAGATGAATGGGTAGGTACGCGTGGAAGTGGTGCCCTAAGAGTCAGCCTAAGAGATTGCCTATCCATCATCGTGACTCAAGAAAATGGAAAATGAAAAGTGAAAAGTGAAATAATAGAAGCTAACAGGACTCAGACGACAAGTGACCACTATAACTCAAATAGATGAACATACGAATCACACCAAGCACAAATAATACACAAAGCAAACCCCAGATTCACCTACTCAACTCGGTAATGACCGTGAAAGAACGGTCATTAATATTTTCAATTTTAGAGTTAGGTGATCAATTATTTATCACAATCTCACAGGTGTAGTCTCCTAGAGTAGATAGTGGAAAAGTCGATGAATCCCCAAAGTAGAGAACTATCCACATAAGAGCTCGTGAATATTTCTAAGGAAATACACCTCCTGATTCGCGCGACTACTTCTTCTAATGTTTGAGGCAAGTGCTTGTAGCAATAACAAGACCCAAGAGTCAATGTCCAAGCGCTTAGGATAAAAGTCCAAGGCTTTGGTCTCTACTCCTTATGTGTGCATGCCTCACTCCGTCTAGAGAGTAACCGCAAACAAGGAGGGGATTGCTCTCCTAAATAAAGGAATGATGTTTGTTACGTTTGATTATAAGGTCAAGTGAATTAAGCAATCCCAATTTTTTTTTGGTTATCACTTTTTTCGATGTTTTTGATTTGAGAAAAGAAAACATCTAATGCATTTTTGTCCTCTTCATTTTATCCATAGTAATACAAAAAAGAGGGAGAAGATGAAAATGCAATGCACGGAAATCAATGATGCATGAAGAGATAGATATGTGTACCTGACTCCAGCATTCTACGTGAAGGGCAATCCGCACAGAAATACAAATCTACACTAAATGCATGAAAAGTGAAAAATAAAATGGGTAACCAAGAAAGAGTTAATAGTTATATGAGGAAGAACCAATTTTATTTGACTAGGTTTTGTGGCCACATGTCTAATTAACCTAAAATGCTCAAATAAGGGAATAAAATCCTAATCAAGCACCAAGCCACACACAGAAAAACTGCAGAAAACAAAGAAAAATGTGATGAAAACAAAATCATGGTGAGGTCCCCCAAGTGCACCGGCACTTTACAAAACAGACCCCGAAAAAGAGTAAAGGCTTCGTACAAGTCGGGATGCCTTTATGGGGCCCCATCTACAGAAGTAAAAATTGGCAAGTGCCCCTTCCTCTCTCACCAAAGAAAAGAAAAAAAGTAAACAAAAGCAACTATGCAGCTCCCCTTATCCGCCTCATGTTGCCCTCTACGACCGGCTCACTAAGAATGTCGATCTTTAGATACCTCGATTGCTCGACTCCCAAAGAATCCGACCTCGATACCTAGGCCCTGCAAAATAATGCAAATACAAAAAAATGTAAAAAGATACGAGAAATAGAGTATATATGAGAGAGAGAGAAAAGAAACTAGAAGTAAAATGTAACAGGAAAAATGAAACAGATGACAAGTAGAAAAAATGAAACCTTTATCCTAATGATCTATTTATCTACACAAGCATTGCCTCCCGACAACAGTGCCATATCAAAAAACAACCGATCGAGTCGTTTAAAATGATAAACAACTGTCATTGTGTAAACTAGTTGAAACTACCAGAAAAAATTTATTATTTATATTTATTTATACTCCTAAATTAAAAGGTATAGCACTAAATACGGTAGTGTCGAACTCAAGGAGGCAAACTGTAAGGTAAATAGGTAGAGTAACTAAGGTAAAGTGGTTTCTTGATTTTTATTTATTTTTAAGGATTTTTTATTTGATTTTGTGAATTTTATACTGTTTTTATGGTTTTATATACCTACAAGTAAAGCAATATGGTATTAAGTTTTATAACATTTATTTTTATTTTGTGATTTTTATATTTTGAATTTACTCTTTTATGGAATTTTAGATGGTTTTTAGAAATTTTATGGGTTTTGAATTATTTATAAGGAAGAAAGCAAGGTTTTTATACAAAATACGGAATTATTTTTTTTAAAATAGTAAATAGTAAGAAAATTTTAAAAAATATTTTTATTTATTTTTATTGGAAAGTGGATGAAAATACCTTTAAATGAAGGAGTTGTGTGTATTTTTGTGATTTCTATGGAATAAATTTTGAATTTTTGAAGTTATGAGGTATTTTGAATTATTTTTTGATTTTATATGTAGAATATAGTATACAATAACCTATGGAAAATTTACTTATTTTTAGAGGTATTATATATTTTTTGTATTTTATAAGTTTGTATTTTTTGTGTTTTATTTATTTATTAAAAATTGAAAATGTACTTATTTTTTAAAACTAATTATTTTTATATTTTTTTAGTGTGTATTTATTAGTATTTATATAGTATTGTACATAGGGGTATTAGCGTAATTCTCTGTAAATTAGGGATGAGCATTAAAAAAGTGCAAAACACAGAGGTGTTTCATGCAAAAAGACCATCATAACACGTGCTTGGGAACATACACACCACTGTTGGTAGGGACTTGTATGGGATATCATAAGAATACAGCGGTGATCATGCACTAGGCCCATAAATAAAATCTCGAATGCACGTGAGGAGCACGTGCTCTGCTAGATGGTGGGCAGTGACAATTTTGATATGTCAGATTGTCTTGGATCGGACAATTGACGTGGAATATGGAGACTAAGAATGTTCTTGCGGTTTTGCAATGCTTAGTGCGGTCGAGCAGCTCGATTCTTCAGCTTGGCTCGTGTAGGTCCCTGATTTGTTCTTCCCTTTTTCAAGTTCTACAGGAGATGCTGGTTGCTTCGAATATCTCTGATGAAGGTGACCTCAATAGTGATGTGGTTTGCTCAATAGTGATCTGATCTCCCGGCAGTGAAAGTGTTGCGATGACTGCTCCTTTGTCCTGCTAATGAATAAATGGCTCGAGATGCCAAGCTTCGACCTTAAACAACAAGAGAAGAGTGAGTGAATAAGTAGTTTTATCCTTCGAGGAATATTGAGGAATAATGATCCAATCTCAGATCAGAATCTGATCTAAAGTGAGTAGGTTGTGGAACGAAGATATGTAGAGATGCAATTGATGCTTGATGCTTCTGCATAGTAAGTGATAGATCGAGGCTCACTACAATGATAATGCTTGGCATAAATGAACCTTTTTTGTTCTTGGATCTGCAAGTTATAACAAGCTCGAGTGCTAATGTCTCATCCAAAGGTTAGATATAGAGGAAATAGTGAATGAAAGAGCCGTCGGAGGTGTGGATCTAGCTCCTGACTCCGATCATCTTGCATGATCGAAGGTGTAAAGATGTGAACGGAGTGTTGAGAAGTGGATCGATCGTAGGAGAATGATGCAAACCTGTAATGGATTTGTGAGATCAAATCGGATAAAATGAAGGCTAACGGAGGGAATGAGAAGAGAAAGTAACAAAGAAGGAATAGTGGAAAAGAAAACCTAACCTAGAAATGTACGGAGGAGATTGGATGCCTATGGATCAGAGCTTAGTGGAGCTCTGAGGTCTTCACCTCCAATTGCGGCAGGACTGGGGCTCCTGCATGGCAAAGTGAAGGCTTATACACCGACAATGATCGCATCATCCATCGAACTTGATCTTGCTCTACGATGAGACGACGAAGATGTCACCTCTTGACTCGCTCACAGATAAAGGAGGAAAAATAGTAGATTTGAATCCGGAGGACGGTATGCAAGTCTTTAAATAGAGGAGATGGAAGGAGGCTTGGGTAGCACGGTGAGGCAGTTGGGCGAACGGCCTAATGGCAAAGTCGTTGGGCAGTGAAAAGAGAAGAAAAAGGGAAGGAAGGAAGGAGGAAGAAGAAGGGCATCGGGGAAGAAAGTTGGGGAAGAGGAAGGAAGGAGAGATTAATTAAATAATAATTAAATTAATTAAATAAAATTAAATTAATAAATACAAATTTAAAATAATTTAATTATGAAATATAATTAATTAAATATTATTACTTGAGTAGTTAAATAAATAAGGGATAGGGAGCCTGCACCTTGGGGTGTAGGTAATTCCCTGCACCCAACCTATTGTTCTATTATTTTTTTACTTTTTCTTAATTAAAACTTTCGGGGATTTACTTAATATGTTGAGTAGAATAGGTGTTTCAAGTTCATGCAAACTAAACATTCCTAACATGTTCACATACAAGTGGTAAATTTCAACGATTCTAGAACCTGAAAATGTGGTAATTTTGATGGAGATGATAGAAGTTTTGAATTATGTTGAATTTGGAATGACAACATGGTGATACATGGTGATCTAAATACCCAAAAGTTTCATTTCAAAAAAATCAAAAAATAATTAAAAAATAGGCTGGTTTAGGGAGTTACTTGTTGATGAATCAGCATTTCATTATCTTTATTCATTTATTTTAGCTTAAAATCCCTTAGAAAATACTTGTATATAATACTAACTCCATATTCTTAATAACATGCATCTGTGTGCAAATATTGTACACTTATCATTATTTTAATCTAAAATAAATAAATAAATAAAGGAAAAATAAAGAAAAGAAAAAAAGAAGACTGTATATATGTAATAGATACATGCTAACCCAAACCCCGAGAGAAGGTCAAGACTGGACCTGATCGACTAAGAATAAAGTAGGGGGAGATAGGGTCCTTAATCAGAAAATAAAAAAATGTGATGTGTATATTTGTATGCTTAAACTATTTTATTTTTACATAAATTGACCTCAAACTAAATAATTTTTAAAACAAAAGTTGTAAATAAAAATGTTTTCTAAATAATAAAAATGCTTGCAAAATAAAATCATGTGCACAATAAAAGTAACCACACATAGAAAAAGCCATTAAGCGATAATTGAAGACCAATTCCAGCTTCATATGAACTCAAATTGAACCAAACTCACTTCCATTGTATTCTAAACTAAATTATCTTTAAAATTGCTGTGATTTCATAATTTTTGAAATTACGATTGAAAAGTCGGATTTCTAGGGCAGTTTGTGCAATTTTACCATTTCTTTATACATATTTTATTTGTAAATATTTTTACTAATTATTTAAAATAAAAATAAAAAAATAAAAAATTTAAAACAAAAAACTAATTTCCTTATTTAACTATGTAGATAACGTACCATGTGTATATAGTATATGTATATAGTTGCTATTCTTAAATAACCACCACACAAAAAAATAATATGTTTTTATTCAATTTAATTATGTGACGACAATACAAAAAAATTAATTTTTGTAAATAATTTTAACACTAATCCTTTCTTATCTTTATCTCATTTCAAAAATTTCTCTTATTTCTTATCTTGATTTTTTCGAAATTTAAACTCCATCTTTTTCTATTAATATGGCTCCTCCTCCCTCATTTTCAACATGATCAATCTTTGGTGAGAGGAGCCTATTCTCCGAGAGCTATCTTGTCGCGGAAGGGTGCCTAGCCTCCTAACCGTCCAGTGACAGCGAGTCGGCCTTCGTCGAGGTGATTACGGTCTTTTCTGCTCCTAAGGTGAGATCCATTTTTCATCTCTTATTTTTAACCTAGGTTAATCGTAGTTTACTTTTTGCATTTTTATTTTTTTGTCATTTTTTCTCTAGATCTTAGAATCACACACCACGATTTTATCTGAATTCGATCTGATATTTCATCTCATTTTCTTGATTCCTTCGCTTCACATTCTACCTCAAGTAATTTTCCAACTCCGGCCGCGTACAATGGTTGGAGACACAGATCCCTTCCTCATTTTTCGTCAGATCTCCGTTCACGTATTCCGTTTTGATTTTGGGATTGAGTCGTCATGCTCACGTCCTAATTTGTTCATAATAAAAAATTAAAAATTAAAAAAATCATACTTTTTTTCTTTCTTTCTAACATTTGTTTTGCAGGATCAAATAAAAAATTTTAAAAATAATAAGAAAATAAAAAAATAAAAGTTTTTTTCTTTCTTCTTTTGTTCCTATGCACAAATATATATAATCGGTATCAAGCACCACCCTCTCCAACCGTCGGCGGTGCCCGTTGCCATCCTGTCATCAACTCCTTCGCAGATCGTCGCTGCCGTTGCCCTGCTCTTAAACCACCAGTGGCACCGCCACCGCCCACCATAACTGTCTTTGCAGAAGAGAGAGAGAGAGAGAGAGAGAGAGAGAGACCACTACCTCCACCCCTTCACAGAACCGTTTGTCATTCATATCCAGCCTGTATCCGTCGACTGGGAGATGCTGAGCATCGGGCATCTCACACCCCATGTACACTACATGATCAGCCACGTATCATACATGCGTCGCCATCCTTCGACCTCCATCCGCTCGCCGACTCAACTGCCCGTGGGAGGCGCTGCACCACCACCGCAACCTCGGTGAGCCCATCCACGAGTTGCCCATGGACATGCCCACCAATCCGCGTGCTCCATCTCAGCCCATCCACCGGCATCAAATCGCGCCTCCTGCTTGGAGAGAAAAGTGGGAGGCGCACCTGTGCCCCCTTCTACTTTTGAAATGAGAAGAATGAAGGACGGAACTAGAACCCTAATTTGCTAATTCTTTTTTGGGCAAATTACGACTTCATCCCTAGAGTTTCCAAATTTGTAGAAAGGCCCTGCTTTCTAGAGACAAATCACGTGTTGTGCATGCCATTCTTGGGTAATTTGCAAAGTTTATCCTGTAGTTATTTCATGTTATCGTTTAATCCAAAACTCTGAATAATTTACACCTCAGCCCTTCATTTCCATTCTCTTATTTGCATACTCTTTGTTGTTGGAATAAATACTTGTCTTACTTAATAAATTTTGCAAAAATCAAGTTAGACTTTTGTTGTGTGTATCTTCATTGTGTATAAATTTCATTGCATTTTATTTCCATTTCATATTATTAAAAAATCAAAAACATGTCATTTTTTCATGTTTGAACTTTGAAAAATCCCAAAAATTCGAATATAACTTTGAAAATTCCAAAAAAAATTAGATTAATTTTATTTTGCTTGTTTTAATTTCTATCCAAATTTCATGCATTATCTATTTATGAAACCCAAAAGAACTGCAAAACACAAGAAATCCTACAAAAATCATAAAAAAATCTAAAAAATCAAAAAATATGATTTTACTTCATGTTTGTAGATTTTTTTCTATATTATAGCATAATAATAGTCTCCGGGAGTTTTACGCATTTAAAATATTTTTAAATTTCATGTTACTCCAGGCTATGCACTGTTTATCATTTTTACCACTATTTGATTTTTAAAAAAATACAAAAACATATGAAAATTTTAAAAAAATTCCTAAAAATATTTCAAAGCCTTTAAAACCTAAAAATGTTTTCTCTATAATTTTCTGGATACTTCTGACTTTTTTGAAAAATACAAAAATAGTGTGGTGTGCGTATTTCTTCCCTTGTGCGTATTGTTCCTTATTTTTTAAAATAAAAAAATTGCAAAAATCAAAATCATTAAAAATTTGAAAATCAGAAAAAAATAGATATAAAAAAATAAAAAATCACGAAAAAAACAAGATAGTTTGCATTTGATATTCCTTTTTTCTTTTAATTGATTTTTGATTATTTAAATAACCCTCGAGAATTGTAGCCTCCCCGAATTCGATCATGTTGCTATACAGGTAAATAAGTAGAAAAAATTTCTCGCTTCATTATTAATTTTATAGCTTGAGAAGAAAAAAATTGTTTATTTATCGCTGGATATTTGGGTTGCAACGACCATTGCACATTTAATTTCATATAAATAATTCAAAACCTGAAAATCCGAGGTCAACAAAATGGCGTCGTTGCCAGGGAGGTACAGCGAGGGTAGTTAGGTTTCTGTTTTAACCTACTATTCTTGGTTGTATATATTTGTTTATATTTTTCCACATTCACTCGAGTGTTCATATTCACTGCATTTATTTCATTTTTCTTGCTTGTATTTGTAAATGTGTTTCTTAAACATTCTCTCTTTTCTTTTTCTTACGAGGGCCCGCTGAGCGAAGGAGGCGATCCTAGGAAAGCCGAAGCACCCAAGCGAAGTAGAGGCGTCATGATTTTTTACAAAGCCGTAGGAAAGCGTGAGAGGAGGAGAAGAAGAATTGAAAGAGACCAAAAAATAGTCTTTTTTTATTTGTTTCTAGCATTTGAACCCTTATAAATGGACATTCATTTGTTACGGGGTCTGTTTCTCCAAGTGCGGAGTACTTGGAGGACCTCACCGATTTTGTTTTCATCGCCTTATTTTTCTTTGTTTCACGCGGATTTTGTGAGATACCTATTGAATTCTTTAATTAATTTGCTTGAGATAGGTAATTAATTAGGTCCAAACATACTAAACAAGAATTTCTGTACCTATAGAATAGAGTGTAATTGGACTTAGGCAAATTAACATGTTCTTTCCCGTTAATAGAAGCTATTGATTAGGGCGATTCACTTGCATTTTCATATAGGTTAGTATATTTTTCTGTATTTAAATTCTGCGCGGATCACTGTACATGTAGAGTGCTGGTGACAAGGTACACATCTCTAACCCCTGCATGCATCATTGTGTTTAATCACACATTGGCATTTCCGATTTCCTTCCTTGTTTCACTCACATAAGTTATAAAAAATTGGACACCCGGTAGGCAATTCACTGAAAATATTCAAACCAAGTGATAACTGTCTTAAATTAGGGACTGCAAAAGAAAACTTGACCCTAAAATAAACATAAGGAAAAATCAATGTTTTAGGGAGATTAACCCCCTCCTTGTTTTATTTACCTACAACGAGAGAGCGACCTGCACACTAGGATATAACCACGCTCGAACTCTCTTCAGACTACTGTCTTGTGATTAGTTGTTCTCTAGTGAGGACTTCATGGGGTAGCTGGTAATGGGTCTGGGATTTCCTTAGCAGAGTGGGCAGATCGGGTAGCCGGTAAACGGTCTGCACCCATACTAAATGGGAAAAACTAGTTGTGAGATTGGGATAGTCTCCTGGGAGCATTGGGTTCCTAACAGCTCGCTTTAACCACTCTGATAGATTGTATTCTCACCAAACTCTAAAAATTGACAAGATGATTGACCGAACCTTCACGGTCTTTACATTGCGTTGAGTTGGTAAACTAGGGTTTGTATTATGTTTGATTGTTAGTGATAGAGATCCTTCTGTGCAATTTACGCCTTCATTTACTTTCACTCTTGCATTAACCTTCGTGCTCTCACATCCTTCCTATTGATTTCGAAGATGTCGGACCAGAGTAGTTCTCTTTCGGACTCTGCAAACTAATTCTACCCTCCGAGTCGTTCACCTTCTATTCAGGGAGACTCACTTCCTGAATATTCCTCTTTCTCCACTTCACCCTTCATGACATCTAAAACCCACTATTTGATATTGGCTTTAATATCAAATTAATATATGAGACTCCATCACTTCTGAGCACTAATCGAGTGTTATGCACATTTTCAGAGTCAGACACCGGACACTTGATGCCAACCCTAGAGATGGGAATGGGGGAGAATACCCTAGCATAGAACCTGGGGCTAAGCCTACATTAAAGGATGCTTATAATCCAAGGGCAGGACAGACAAATTCTTGGATACAAATCCCTACGTTTCATGGGCATTTCGAGCTTAAGCCCACTATTTTACCTCTTCTTCTAAGATTCCATGGAAATATTAATGAAGAACCTTACATACACCTCCAGCAGTTCGATCACATTTGTGGAACAGTACACTACCCAAATGTCCCATTAGAGGTAGTGCAGATGACCACCTTCCCATTTAGTCTGATGGACAAAGCTTTATAATGGTCAAATCACTTGGGGAAGGTGTTACTACTTGGGAAGAGTTGAGGTCCACAACTCTAAACAAATATTAACCGCTCAGACGACTCAACCAAATGCGATCCTTGAATGCTAATTTCTCCCAGATGCCCCAGGAGCCTATTCACGAGGCATGGGAAAGATTCAAAGATTTTACAGAGAAATGCCCCCATCATGATATTCCAAAGATCAGCCTTGTGCAAAAATTCTTTGGGGGTTTAAGCATAGAGAATCAGAAGCTGGTAGATGCCACATGTGGGGGAGCCACTTCAATAAGGATGAGGATGTCCTTTACAAAATTTTTGAGGAGATAGCAGAGAGTTCAGCAGCTCTTTCTTCTTCACGCGCTTTTCAGAAGCACCCCGTCACTCCCCTGCATCACATGAAGTGGATAAGGTGGACAACGCTGACCTGACCATCATTAGAAACCACTTATCCAAAGTGGACATTACTGAGAAATGATCCAAGGAGCTTGAGAAGGTTCAAGTGATCAAGCAAAGGATGAAGAACCTGGATAAGTTGGATGAGATAACAAAGCACCTAGAGCTTCTTGTGAGTAAGATCAGTGCAGTTCACAGTGTGAGTGCAACAGTTGATACCTCTACTAGGGAGCAGACTTCTTCTACTCAACAGAGTAGCCTACATTCCTGAGTAGCAGTTTCCACCACCACCTGTCATTCAGGAGGTGAACGGCATCTGGTTCGATTGTGAGCGAAACCAGCCCCATCTGTTAGGGCAAGGCCAGTTGGGTTCACAGCAAGGTCAGAGACCCGCCCACTTGTTTCAAGGAGGCAGTCAACAGTAGTACCAGCACAAGTAGTTCCAGCCTTACTATCAGTCTCCACCACAGTTCCAAAATAGAAGACAAGGCTAGCCACAGCAGTAGTCTATGTATTTTCCTCATTCTAACCAGCAACAGACTGCATATCATGGACAATATCCTCCTCCTCCTCTTCATTATCAGAATTTGTATGGTTACCAACAGTGTCCGTACCATCAGCCTCTGCGATAGCCAGTCAATGAGCAACCTGAGGCCCCTTCAGTCGACCCAGCACTTGACCAACTTGCATTGCTCATGAAGAACATGAATGAACTGACTCAGCGAATCGACGACCTGACCACCACCAAGACACTGATTCCAGCACAGGTCGAACCTATAACCCTAACAACTTCATATGCAAGGAGCAGGTAGCCAATAGCCCACCCACCATCGAGACAGGCATGTCCCTTAATTTTACATGTTTATCTGATGATATTCATCTCAGGAGTGGTAGGATATTGCAGCCGCCTACGCACTAGTTGGGGTTGGGAGATCGAACCGCTGAGAGAGCATCATCTTCCACATCATATCCTTTACCAGTAGTTGGGAGGACTAGTGTAGCAGCACCAAAGTCTAGAGTTTCACTACCTTCACCACAACCTTTACTAGGAAGATGTGGATCACCATCAGCAAGGGAGAATATACCAGTCTCAGATTCTTCCTCTTCACCAGCAGCAACATCCCGTTCTATTTTAGATTCTGTTTTTCCTTCACCTAGTTTGGACAACGCTGTATAGATTGATTCTGGTTGTCCTTTTTTACATGATGATTCTATTTTGAATAAATGAAATGAATGTTTGCATGCTTATTTTGATTCCATTCCATTTCCTTCTCCTCTGAAGTCTAAGAAAATTCAAAAATTAAAAATAGGCCTATCTGATCTTGAAGTGGTTGAGATCTTACAGAACATCTTTTTAAAGATGCCACTACTTAAAGACATGGAATACATGACTACAGTAAACAAGGGAATGAAAGAGGCATGTACACAAAAGCGTCAACCAAGGTGGAACAAACGAAAGGAAACAGAGAAACACATCTTAACCATGGCCACAGTTCATGCCATCAGTAACCTCCCGCCTAAAAAGAAAGACAAGGGAGCACCTCACATCCGTTTCCATTCTTTGATCGAGAATTTGATCATACTCTTCTCGATAGCAGTTCCTCTATTAATCTCATGCCTTCCTCTTTACTAACTGAATTTCGATTAGGGCCTCTAAAATCAACCAGAATGATCCTTCAGTTTGTTGATAGATCGATTAAGAGGCCAAGAGGCATTTTAGAGGACATTATTGTGACGGTGAAGGGAATGAAATTCCCTATTTATTTTGTTGTCATGGATATGGACACACCTGCATCGTTACTCCATACACCGATCATACTAGGTCGAGCATTCCTCTGAACGGTTGAATCAGTACTTGATTATGGTAATGGAGAGATCGTATTTCACTCTCTCAATGACAAGGTGAAAATTGAGACGGTTTCTGATCCTAGACCATCACCGCCACCAGCAGCAGATGACACAGAGAAAGTTATATCAGAGCCAGATGATTGTGATTTTCTTGCTGAATTCTAAGAGACAGATCTTTTCACCGATTTTATAGATACCCAGGGGTTCCTTTCCCAAAAGGACTCTATGGAATGCACAGTCGACATGAGTTCCCTTGGTGGTCCAATTGAGATAGTTGCTGATGAGCAGTTTGAGCTGATTTCTGAGGATAAATCTGAGTTTTTAAAGGCACCTTTTGATATTCCTTTGACACACTTTTCTGATATTACTGATGATATGCCTCCTTCTGAGAGTTCTGTGGTACAGATATCTGAGCCATTCGTTGAATTTCCTGATTTATGCACAGATGACAGACATCTTTATGAGATTATTGTTGAGATATCCGAGCCGTTAATTGATAAGAATGATGAACACCCTGATGAACCCCTTCTTTTTGAGAAGAGATCATTCATTGCAGATCTATCAGATGTTTTACTTGTTGAGCTGTTAGTAGCCAAGGTGGACAGTCCATAGAGTACATATCATATACCATCTAGCAAAACATTAGCATAGGTTATTGTAGAGCCGATTCAGACTCCACCTGAGCTCAAGGTTTTACCATCAACATTGAAATATGCCTTCCTTGTAGGTCCCACCAAATGTTTCCGATCATCCTCAGCTCGTAATTAACCGTTGAACAAGAATCTCGCATGCTAGGGGTTCTTGAGATAAACCGCAAGGCCATAGAATGGAATAACTCAGATATCCGTGGGATTAATTCAGCATTGTGCTGCATCATATCTACCTAGAGGATGACTGTAAACCCTCCCGTGAATGCCAACACCATCTAAATCCAAATCTAAGGGAGGTTGTCATGAAGGAGATCAGAAAATGGTGTGATGCTGGATTTATATATCCTATTTCAGATGCCAAGTGGGTCAGCCCTTTACATGTGGTCTCAAAGAAATATGGGTTTACGATCGTAAAGAATGACCGTGGTGAGGAGATACCGACTCGGGTACCTACTTCATGGCGTGTTTGTGTAGATTGCAGACGCCTGAACTCAGCTACCAAGAAGGATCACTTTCCGCTGCCCATTATTGATTAGATTATTGAGAGGTTGGAAGGGAAAGAGTTCTTTTACTTCTTGGATGGGTACTCAGGATAAAACCAAGTTGCTATCGCTACTAAGAATCAGGAGAAAACTACTTTCACTTGTCTCTTTGGCACCTACGCCTTTAGAGGGATGCCCTTTGGATTGTGTAATGCCCCCGCTACATTTCAATGGTGTATGTTGATCGTTTTTATCGACATGGTGGGTAATTTTCTTGAAGTCTTCATGGACGATTTCTCAGTCTACGAGGTTAGTTTTGATACCTATCTTGCTTATTTAGATCGATTTCTTCAACATTGCTGTGAGGTAAACCTAGTGCTCTCGTGGGAGAAGAGTCAATTTATGGTGACTAATGGAATTGTATTGGGCCATGTCATCTCCAAACATGGTATTGAGGTTGACCAGGCTAAGATTAATGTGATTTCCAAGTTAGAGCCACCACAGATTTTGAAGCAGTTGAGGTCATTTTGGGATGCATAGTTTCTATAGACTATTCATAACTTCAGCAAGATCGCCAGACCTTTAACTGAGCTTCTTTTTAAGGAGAGTGAGTTCATTGTCGTTGAAAAATTCCTCCTTGCATTCAATCAGATGCAAGAAATGGTTACTAGTGCTCCTGTCTTACAGCCACCCGATTGGTCTCTTCCTTTTGAGATTATAATGGATGCCTCAGATTTCGCAGTTAGAGCTATTTTAGGACAAAGAAGGTATGGGATTTCATTTTCTATACACTATGCTAGCAAGACTTTGGATAAAGCACAACTAAATTATACAGTTACAGAGAAGGAGATGTTAGCAGTTGTGTTTAGGCTCGAGAAATTCAGATCTTACCTCATCGGTTCACATGTTATTGTATACATTGGATCACACTGCCATACGATACTTGCAGGCAAAGAAGGATGCCAAACCACGCCTTATCAGATGGATCCTTCTTCTCTAAGAATTTGATTTAGAGATTCGAGATAAACCTGGTTGAAAAGTAAAATGTCTGCCGGTGTGTATATACAAGGATGAAGAAAAAAAGAAAATAATAAGAGCTTCAAAGTCAATTTTTTGTAAGCTTGCAGCTGGATGACTTGGCTACACTGATCATACATCCAAGGATAGGTATCTACACTAGTTACTGTCCATTCTTTTCTCCATTCCCTCTTCTTGAGTTGGTTGTACTTGAACATAAAAGGGAATACCCTCGCTCCTCGAGGAAAGAGTTGCTTGACCGGGGGACTAGACTTACCTTGTTGATGGAGGTTGTTTCTTTGCTACTTTTGAGATGGGGAGCTATATTTCACTTACACTGTACAAGTAAAAAATTCATAGTCATAAGA
Source organism: Ottelia alismoides (assembly GCA_037367405.1). NCBI lineage: Eukaryota > Viridiplantae > Streptophyta > Magnoliopsida > Alismatales > Hydrocharitaceae > Ottelia > Ottelia alismoides. The sequence continues at coordinate 45,369 of JAZKJV010007525.1, read as the reverse complement.
ATTTGTGTATGTAGACTTGTTCTCACCTGACTGTTGAGGAGACTTGAATAGGAGTCTTGTGGAACTTAGAGGTTGTTAGGTTTTAAATCCATTTCCCATTAAGGTTCTGCCACACTGATAATCCAAAGGTCTGACAGAGCTCCATACTACAATTTTATGAAGATAAGTTTAATACTCAATATTGCCCTAATTTCTTTATTTTTCCTTTATTTTTCTTTTATTCACTTATTCTTTCAAATAAGTGTTTGCTAAGGGACTAGCAAAGGTAAGCATAGGGGGATGATAAATCTGCATTTCATAATCTTTATTCATTTATTTTAGCTTTAAATCCCTTAGAAAACACATGTATATAATACAAACTCCATATTCTTACTAACTTGCATCTGTGTGTAAATATTGTACACTTATAACTATTTTATCCTAAAATAAATAAATAGATAAAGGAAAATTAAAGGAAAATTAAAGAAAAAAAGAAGATTGTATATATGTAATAGATACAGGCTGACCCTAACCCCGAGAGAAGGTCAAGACTTGACCCGATCGATTAGGAATAAAGTAGGGGGAGATAGGGTGCTTAATCAGAAAATCCAAAAAAATGTGTTGTGTATATTTGTATAATTAGACTATTTTATTTGTATATAAATTGTATTCAAACTAAATAATTTTCAAAACAAAAATTGTAAATAAAAATGTTTTCTAAATAATAAAAATGTTTTCAAAATAAAATCATGTACAAAATAAAAGTAACCACACTTGGAAAAATCCATTAAGTGATAATTGAAAAACCAATTCCGGCTCCATGTGAACTCAAATTGAACCAAACTCACTTCCATTGTATTGTAAATTAAATCATCTTTAAAATGATTTGATTTCATACTTTTTGGAGTTACGGTTGAAAAGTCAGTTTTTTAGGGTGGTTTATGTAATTTTACCATTTATTTCTACATATTGTATTTGTAAATATTTTCCTTAATTATTTAAAATAAAAATAATATAAATAGAAACAATTTTAAAATAAAAAACTAATTTCCTTATTTAACTATGTATATACATATCATATGCATATAGAATATGTATATAGTTGCTATTCTTGAATAACCATCACAAAAAGTAAAAAAATTAACATTTTTTATTCAATTTAATTAAGTGACAAAAGTACAAAAGAATATTTTTTGTAAATAGTTTTAACAATAATTCTTTCTTATCTTTATCTCATTTCAAAAAATTTCTCTTATTTCTTATTTTCATTTTTTTGAAATTAAAACTCCATCCTTTTCTATTAATATGGCTCCTCCTCCCTCATTTTCAACTTGATCAATCTTTGGTGAGAGGAGCCTATTCACTGAAAGCTATCTTGTCGCAGAAGGATGCCTAGCCTCCGAACCGTCCGGTGCCAGCGAGTCGGCCTTCGTCGAGGCGATTACGATCTTTTCCGCTCCTAAGATGAAATCCATTTTTCTTTTATTTTTAACCTAGGTTAATCGTAGTTTACTTTTTGCATTTTTATTTCGTTGTCATTTTTCTCTAGATCTTAGAATCACACACCATGATTTTATCCGAATCCGATCTGATATTTTATCTCATTTTCTTGATTCCTTCTCTTCACATTCTACCTCACGCAATCTTCCAACTCATGTCGCATACGGCGGTCGGAGACACGGATCCATTCCTCATTTTTGTTGGATCTCCGTTCACGTATTCCGTTTTGATTTTGGGATTGAGTCATCATGCTCACGTACTATTTTTTAAAAAATAATAAAAAATTAAAAGTTTTTCCTTTCTTCTTCTGTTCATGTTTACAAAAAAATATAAAAAAATCTACAACAGGCACCACCCTCTTCAGCAACCGACAGTGCCCGTCGCCATCCCATCATCATCTCCTTTGCAGATCGCCACCGCCGCCCCGCTCTTGAACCACCGGCGGTGTCGCTGCTGCCCACCATCACCGTCTCTACATGAGAGAGAGAGAGCCGCCACTGCCTCCGCCCCTTCACAGAACCTTTCGTTGTTCATATCCATCATGTCTCCACTGACCGCGAGATACCGAGCACTGGGCATCCCGCACCCCCTCTCCACCGCACGATCAGTCGCATCTCGTGCAGGCATCGCCATCCTTCGACCTCTGTCCACTCGCTGACTCAAGTGCCCGTGCGAGGTGCTGCACCACCACCGCAACCTCGGCAAGCCCATCCACGCGCCACACGTGTGTATGCCTGTCGATCCGCGTGCTCCATATCAGCCCATCCACCACCATCAAATCACACCTCCTGCTTGGAGAGAAAAGGGAGTGGTGCACCTGTGCCCCTTCCACTTTTGAAATGAGAAGAACGAACGATAGAACTAGAACCCTAAGTTCCTAATTCTTTTTTGGGTAGATAACGACTTCGTCCCTAGAGTTTCTAAATTTGCATAAAGGCCCCTGTTTTCCAAAGACAAATCTCATGTTGTGTACACCATTCTTGGGTAATTTGCAAAGTTTCCTGCATTTATTTCCTGGTAAAATTTAATCCAAAACATTGAATAATTTGCATCTCAGTCCTTCATTTCCGGACTCTTATTTGCATGCTCTTTGTTGTTGGAATTAATATTTGTCTTACTCAATAAATTCTGCCAAAATCAAGATAAACTTATGTTGTGTACATCTTCATTATATATAAATTTCGTTACATTTTATTTCCATTTGATATTACTAAAAAATAAAAAACATGTAATTTTTCCTTATTTGAACTTTGAACAATCCTAAAAATTCGAATATAACAAAAATTCCAAAAGAAATAGACTAATTTTATTTTGCTGTGTATTTAATTTCTATTCAAATTTCGTGCATTTATTATATAAAAATCAAAAAAATTACAAAACACTAAAAATATTATAGAAATCATAAAAAAATCTAGAAAAATAAAAAAATGTGATTTCACTTCCTATTTCTAAATATTTGTATATTTTAGCATAAAAATAGTCTCTGGGAGTTTTGGGCATTTAAAATATTTTTAAGTTACAAATTACTCCAGGCTGTGCATTGTTTATCATTTTTGCCACTGTTTGATTTTTAGAAAAATACAATAAACATCTGAAAATTCTACAAAAATTCCCAAAAATATTTCAAAGCCTTTAAAATCCAAAAATATTTTCTCTGTAATTTTCTGGAAACTTACCAATTTTGAAAAATACAAAAAGAGTGTAGTGTGTGTATTTCTTCCCTTGTACATACTGTTACTTATTTTTGAAAATAAAAAATTTGCAAAATTCAAAATCATTAAAAATTTGAAAATCAAAAATTAAAAAAATTAAAAAAAATAAAAAGACAAAAAAATCACAAAAAAACCAAGATCGTTTGCATTTGAGATTTCCTTTTTTCTTGTAATTGATTTTCGATTATTTGAACAACCCTCGGGAATTGTAGCCTCCCTGAGTTCGATCTTGTTGCTATACAGGTAAATAAGTAGCAAAAAATTCTCTCACTTCATTATTCTTTTGTAATTAATTTTGTAGCTTGAGAAGAAAAAAATTTGTTTGTTTGTTACGGGATATTTGGGTTGCAATGACAATCACACGCATTTATTTCATTTCTTGATTTAAAAATCCCGAAAATACTGCTCAACACCAACACCCGCCAGTGTAGGCTCCTTCTTCCCAATAAATAATATAAGTATATTGTACCTATATAACTATTTTAATTTTTGAAATAATTCTTAATTTTTATTGTATTAAAATATTTTTATATTAATACTATAACATTAATAAAATATTAATATAAGTATAAAAATACAAGAAATAACATAAACTAAATAAAATAAAATTAAGATACATTGTACAATTATACCAATAGGGTCCCAAAACCTACTTTTTGCATATTAACTATGATTTTAGTGAAATCACTTTTATTTGATAAATAATTTTATAAACAAACTAAAAAAATGAGTACACCAATTCGAAGTTCATAAGTTGAGATATGAGGTACAGAAGTTCAGTATTATGGCTTTCTGGTTTTGATACTTATTGGTATTTATTAATAATTAATTTTAAATTATATTTTTTATTTTTCTACTGATTGTTATAAACATTATAGAAAAGAATTAAGTTAATGGGATTAAGAAGTAATTAAATAGAAAATAAATAAGCTATATATACATATATTACATATATACAAAGGGGTCAAATGCCAAAACTCACACATTTTATTCTAATATATTTTTGATATTTTTAATAATTATTGTTTGTTTAAAAGTGAGGTTGGTCGATTTGAAGTTTTCTATAAATAATTATGAACCTTGAAAGATGACTTTTACGGCTTTTTTGGTTCATCATGTTTATTTATTTTCATATTAATAATTTTTCTGGTATTTTTTTAAATTAATGCATATTATAAATATCTTTAATGAAAAAAATATTTGATTTGGAATGATCTGAATGATAAATAGAAGAGGTGAACATATATACAAGGTGAAAAATGTGTTGATGTACCTTGATGTTCTTGATTTTCTGATATTTTTATATATCAGGATCCTTATCTCCCTTACTTATTTATTTTTTTAACCACATCAATATTGAACTGGTCTTGGGGTTAGGACTGGACCAGTCTATACATATTTACATGCATACATCATTATTTCTTTTTTTCTATTTGTTATCTTATTTTGGATAAAATAAGTGTTAAATATATAATAATAATAAATGAGGTTAGAATGTTAACTAGTGAGAATTATTTGATATTTACATGTTTTTACCAAGGATTTTAGCTAATTGAAATAATAAAGGAGATGAGTCATGGATTCATCAGGTATATATAGTTTTTTATATATTTTAATATACAAAAATATATTTAAATAGAGGAGATAAAATATTTTTGTGATTTTTTATACTTTTCTTTTTTTGATATTTTTATATATTTTTTTCTAATTTTTATTTATTTTAAATTATTAAAGTGTAAAAACAGTGCACTGATTAATTATTTGAGATAGTTTTGGTTTAATAAATATAAATAAGTTCAAAATAACCTAAAATTAATTTTAATATATAATATAATTTATAAAAATCACAAAATAAAAAGTTACACTTTTAGATTTCTCTATTATTTTTGCTAATTTTATAATATTTTTAGAATTTTGCAATTTTTAAGTATTATATTTTTTAATTTTTAGTGATTTTTGTATATGTGGTAACATATAATACAATATAAATAATATACTTTTTGGTGAATCTTTAGAAGTGGTTTTATATTTTTTATGGGTTTTAATATTTTGACATAACAAAAATGCATGTTTTTGTATTTTCAATAAATAGGAAAACTAATTATAGTGTCATGCAATAAAATATGTGATCAATCAATATGCCATGCACTTAATTAAAATTTCCCATGATTTTTGGAGCAAAAAATAATAATAAAGACAAGTATACATAAAAAGCTGAACTAGCAGAGATCTGTTTGCAATTTATAAAAACCTTTAGATCATTTAAGAAATTGACCAGCAAGTTTAGGGGCATATATATAATTTTTAGAAAAGCACCTCACATGGAATGTCACGTGAGGTGGCATGGATAATTGTAATTACAATGAAGTTCCAGGTCCCGGGTGCAATATTTACATAAAGTATTATACTAAACTAAATATTTACTGGACTAAATAAAAATACAAAAAGGCAGGGGGTCTTGCAATTTTCCCCTTAATGTGCAAGATCCAACGGCAAATAGCGCGCCACATGAGTGCACTTAAGTTGAGTGGATAGCTCCTCTTGCATACCGCTTCGTTCGATTTAGTCATCCCATATTAGATCTGGGTAGAGTCTCCGACCTAATAACTCTCGAGGGGGAAGAAAGAACATGGAAGAACAACATCCATGTCCTACTTCTTTCCTTGATTTATGGTGACTTGGGCAAGCTCTCACCTTGTTGATTAACTCAAATGTCTCCTAGAGCCTCCGTGCACCTGCAGGAGCTCTTGAATCAGTCCATGCCTCGTCGGAGGAGGCCTGATGAGCTTCTTTCCTCCAGGGATCTGAAGGTCTTGTTCTTTATCTAAACTCAGCTCCAAGGGGCTCATCTGGGATGCTGTCCTACACAAAAATATTGAGGAGCACAAGGGCAACGTCCTCAACCTAAAATTGAAGCTTATAACAAAAGGTATGGAGGGGACGGAATCGCTCCAACGTTGGGCAGAGGAGGAGCATCGCTCCCTCTGATTATGCGAAATGAGAGGTGGTATGATGGAGGATTCGATGTAGAAATGAAGGGCACAGGTGATGGAGATGATAGTGGGTCGAAACAAGGACAAGACACAGAGGAATAGTGGCTGGAGCTCTAAGCTCTGACGAGCTTTAATTTAAGATTTAAATCTAAACTCAGAACTAATGGCATGTAATAAAAGTTACACTAAGATGTTGGAAGTAAAATATACCTTGAAATGCATAAAATCACCTCAAACCTAGGGGAACCGGGGAACAGAGGTCCTTCGCCTAAGATGCTCCGGTGATGGGGATTCACATTCTTTTACCACTTTATCCATGCCAACAGGGATGGTTGCTCTCACTATCACCAAGAAAAACTCCATGAAGATCCCATTGGGGTTACTATGATAGAAGAGGGATTAAAAATGCAAAAGAGGTGTTCGGTTCTTGTTTATAAAATGAGGTGCCCGAAGACCTTTGGAGGTGGGTTGTGTGAAGAGGTGAGGTTGTTGGTGTATCTTAAGGGGCTATAAAGATGGAGGATGGTATGGGGAAGAGGAGTGGTGAGGGGCTCAGGGTCTAAAGAAGCAGTGAGATGGCGTAGAAAAAGGGAGAAAGCGTGGGTATCATGAGCTCTTACAGGTTGGATGCTTATGGTCAGACAATTGATCGTGGTTCAACATAAGCTGAGTTCTGATTGGTCCACGTGAATGATGAATCTCAGATTCATCACTCTAAATGTCATTAATTAATCTCTAATCCCTAATATCATTTTATCACTTATTTTTACACAAAATAAGAGGCCAAAAATCCAAGCCAAAATGACATGTAAATTGACCTAACTTCCCTGATTTTTAACTAATTCATGCTAGCTCTAATTGACCCAAAATTACCTCCATTGTGTACATATTACTGACAAGAATAAATAAAAAAATACAAAAAATCACTAGCTGAAATAAGTGGACCAAAAACACAAACCCTAGTTCTAGGGTTTTCAGATTAAAACTTTGATATTTTCCTCATCCATTGTCCAATTTGATCCTACTACCTTTTGAACTAATGTACATTTAAAGACCTTCAAAAAAAGACCAAGTTCAAGTGAATCGGAGCTCATATGTGAAAATTGGGTTTTGGGCCTTTTTTGTACATTTTGTATTTTAGCGGTTTTTGACATATAATTTTATGTACATAATTAACACATTTTATTTTATTTCTATTTCTTTTGTCTTCTTTGATAAAAGTTTTATTAAAATGTGCAAAAATCCAGATCCAAACTGAGCTTGAAATCAAAGATACTAAAAAAGTCTAAGTTTTCACTAACCGTCTTTACAAAATTGTCTTTTTGTGTTTTATTTTATCTATTCTTTTTAATTAATAAAAATCCAAAAATATAGATTAATGTGTAAATTTGCTTTTATCATATTTTTTCAGGATTTTTATCAGGTTTAAAAATAACAAAAAATTATAAAACCCAAAAATCAAGGTATTCTATGTACATCGAGTACTCCAAAAATATCACTTTGTGCAAATGATCGATTTTGGTTTTGATCTCTTCATAAAAAGTTGTAGATCGTCGAGAAGAGCAACATCTGTGAAGAAAATTTTTCGATTCATGGTCGTTTGCTATTTCTTCTTGAATTATCTTTGCATTTTTATTTTTCGAATTTTCCAGGGTTGACACGTGGCTGCTCCTGGACCCGACACGTGTCGCCCATTTTTGTCCTTTTATATTGTGTTTCTCAACAAAAAAAGGGGACGCATGTGCCGAGCATGTGTCCCCAGCTCACGTGCTCTGCACGTGCCATCTTCCTAGCCCCCCACCACCCACCTTTCCCAAACAAGTGGTGGCGCCCCCAAATCTCGCCGCCACCGTGATCTCCTCCCCCACAGATCTCACATTGATCTCCATCACCTATATCACACCAATACCCTCCTCAATCTCGTATTGGTCGACCCCTCATCCAATCCCCTCAGATCGCTTGCCATGTCAAGCTCTCTTCCTCGCCCTAAGAGATGCCATCCAGCCACCTTCAATCATCCGTCGTATGCACAAGTGTGCAGGGGATACCCATGGTGACAGACCAATGCCCCTTATTCCCTGGTTAGGTCCGAGTCCAGCAGGACTCGTTGCAGTCGCCCTTCCAGGTGACCTGCTTCGCTCTGGCATGCACGCCATCGAGCCAACGCCAATGACGTTTCCACCTCCTAGCTACACCTCCTACAGCACAACTCCACCACGGCAGGGCTACTTCACCAATGCACCTCCGCAACCCACCACAACCCTGCCGCATCGTCGACAACCCCGCCAGGATCTCACCGCTCCTTGCTGTGCAGGCCACCGTCGAGCGCCCTCCAACTGCGAGGACCTCCACCTGCTACGTCACAATCCTCGCAACGTCAGCCATTCCAGCAACTGGAGGCCCGTGCTCTGCCTCAACCAAACAGTGCCTCACATCTTCTTTGTCTTCAACAATCGGGCTTAGCCTAAGACCCTCCCCCACGTGACACACACGTGCTGGGAGGGGACTTTAATTAGAAGCCCCCTGAAGAACCCCCTCATGGGGAGAATTTGCAAGAGAAGCCCCTAGAGATCCGTCAAGTTTGAAAGATCACCCTGTTTCCCAACACGTGCTCCCTTGGGAATTTTGCAGCTCCCCCCCTTGGAGCATCAGTAATTAATAATTAGTCACTACATTACTTCATCTTTTATTTATTTAATTTATGTAATTGCGAACAGACCCCTTTGGTCCCCTTTTATTTTGAACCTTCTTATTGCATCATTTTATTTATTAAAAATAGGCATTTTGTTTCACAACTAATTCTCTACATCATGGCATGTATGTGATATTTTTGTGGTAAGTGGTTAGTCATTAATTATTACTTTTGTGGAAAATTGCATATTTTACCCATTCTGTGCTCATAAATTCATAGGTAATTAACCATACCTCTGAAAATTGCCAAAAAAATTACGTATTGTAGAATTAGTTGTATGTTACATCATGTCCAAAAAGATTTGCATTTGCATACATGTTTCCCTGTAAAAATCATTTTGCCTATTTCGATCTTCAATTTTTAAGAGGTATTAATCTCATATTTTTGAGGTTTAAGATTTCTTTGAGATCGATCACCTAGTGATAGATCTTGGATAATTTTATCCTTTGAAATAAATAGATTTAATATTTATTGTAGTTAAATATTGAAATTCACATCTTTTGCATTCATAAATTCATAAAATATTTTTTCTTGCATCTGAAAATTCCAAAACATTATAGTGCATTCATTTCACCATAATGGTCATCTTGGCCAAGTTTCGTATTTTTCGAACATCGTTTGATTGATCTTTATATTTTAGTCCCTTAAAATCTTCTACATTTGCAAATTACATTAAAAATACCCCAAAAAGATTGTCTCGAAAAACGTGCACAAACTTTGATAAATAAATTTATAGGTTGTTCCTTCGACTCCTTGAGTTCGACCTTGGGACTTGCTCAAGTAAAATAAACATAAAACCGTATTGATTAAAATTGACGAAATATTTTGTGGATATTTCTTGACCGATTCCGATTGCCCGACAACAACCTATTCCATATTAATTTAAACGTACGATAATTCCCCATAATTAACTGGGTTGATTCGTGACTCGTCAGATTGCACCGTCGTCGGGAAGACAAACGACTTAGTTTTTTATCTAAAAATTTGCTATTTGGTTTTCTACATTCAGGTAGTCTTACCCCCGAATATTCACTGTATATTTTCCATTTTCTTCTTTTCTGCATTTATTTTATTTTCTACATTTATTTTCTTATTTTATTTTTTATTATTTTTTAGTCAGTCTCTTACATTCTATCTCTTATTTTCCATGCGAGGTACCCGATGTACGTGGAGCAGTTTCTCACAAAACCGACGCTTCTTCACTGATGCCCGAAAAACCACAACTAATTAAGATCGAGTCGAGCCGTGAGAGAGCGTAGAGTCTAGGATTTATTTTTCTGCAATTTAAATTTTTGTAATTAATTATTTATTTATAGCAGTGTCCGTTTGGACTTTCACGTGTGTAACATGACCTTGAGCTATTTCTGTAGTGTGTTGTGTCTTGTTTCACTCTCCGGTGAGGGTGGGGCCCAACTTGAGTGGCTCTTAGGATAGACCTGCACATACGGCTATTAGAGCTTTTAAAATTTTTTGATTGTGCTCGTAGAACCAAGGACCACACTTCACATTAATCGAGACGCCAATTAGATAGTTCAACTTAGTCAAAATCAAATCAATTCTTCACGACTAACAGAACTTTTTACTAGGTGCGATTTTTATCGGTTCGCATTCATTTAGAATAAATTTTCAATTCTTGTATTGAATACCACATGAAGATTGTGAGGAATCACTGTAAGTCTTCTAACTGAGCATACACCATTGTTTTCTCGTGCATCGGATTTTCCCAAATTTCTCCCTCCTATTTTGTCATATAATTTTAAAGAAAATTGGGATTGGACGGCAGACATGCATTTGTGCTCACCTTAAATTTTCAGTGATCACTTGCATAAAATTGGGACTGCTAAATATAGCCAATTTTAATTAATCCATAAAATCAAGAATGTTTACGGGAGAACAACCCCGACCTTGGATGAATTTATCTGTCTAAGGGAGCAAGAGACGGCACTTAAGGTTAGATCCCAAATCTGGATTTTCATATTGACTACTAATTCTATAAAAACAATTAGCTAATTCACAGTGAGGATCTACGGATAGCCGGTAAACGGTTCGGATTTCCTTAGCAGGGTGGGTGGTTTAAAGGACATTACGTAAGGATCCGTCCTTAAGTAACACAAGTAGCCATTTTACGGTCTGTACTTACACCCATACTGGTTGAAAGTAGGTGCATATAGTTCTAAGAATTCAGACCAGACATTAACAAAATTGCCGCCACCTAACAGCTCGTTAATTTTTTTCCAATATTGAATTTATCATCAACTAAAATTGAAAAGATAATTTGTTGGATTCTTGCGGCTTCATTGTGTGAGTTGGTGAACCTGGAGTTTGATTTGTGTTTGCATTAGTGTGTGTGAACATATTTCGAAGATCAAAAGCCGCACATTAATGCCATCAATCTCCCTGATAGAAATTTCTTTTGAATATCCTACGCACTTGCATCAAGATCTATTATGTCAACCAATAAACCTCCTTCGAAAAGTATGGAACTTTTGTCCAAGTACCCTCCAGATCCGTATTATGAAAATAAATTCATCTCGGTCAAACCTAAATCATCATCTATTATGTCAGCTCGTTCCAAAAATGATGGAACATTTGTCCGAGTATCCATTAGATCTATATATTTTGAAAATGAATTTGTCTCGGTTAGACATAAATCATCTAAACCCTCTTCTATCAAATATCCTCCAACATTTCCGGAAAGCACTCAACTCCGAATGAATCCAGTCCAATAAACAAATCTTAATCATCCGACTAAATTCAATACACCAGATATGACACCTTCCTCAACCTTCGATACACATGGTCACGTGCCATACTTGATTGAACCATCTTATTCCCGATTCTCGCTGAAACTAATGAAACATTTCAAGATCAAATCACTCTTGAACCTCATGATCATTTGTCGACCGTAAGGAATAATATGGAAACCCGACCAAACCAGATGGTGAAGTCCGCACCTAATGATCATCAGCATTGGATTGACCCTAACGATCAAATCCCAATTGACCAACTAGAATACAACTCTTTCGGACAACCCGCACATACAGAAAATTAAATAGATGATATCGACACATATGCACCATGTATGACTCCATTGTTTGGGATACGATCAATCATGACCATGGAAGTAGACTCTACTCAAACTAGCATTGCATACCTGAGTCATGGTATGCTGAGTACGAGACCTACAGATTCCCGCAAAATCCTTCCACTAAGCATACCCCTTCCATAATTTATGAGGAGAAATTTTCAGAAAATAATAATCATATGGTGGATAATCCAGGAGAATCTCCTCTTAGCTCATACAGGAAATTGGAAGATAAAATTACTGAATATCAAATTCAAAAACAAGAACATACACCAACTGCTCCCACGATTGATCATGAAAAGATTTTTTCGATGATAAATAAGAAATATGATTTAATGGAGGATGAATTTAGAAAGATCACCAATCGATTAATTACACTCTATGGTAACTCAGATATAAAAATGGATGATGAAAAGATTGGATCAAATGTTAAAAATTCTGAGGATATTCAGAAATCCCCAAACTACGATCACCCTAGGGACTACTCTGATAACAACACTTCTGCATATTACTCCTCTAGGGATGACTCTGACTCGGCGTATCTAAGCTCCTCATCATCTATGGAAAATGCCATATCCACACACCACATAGAAAATACCAAAAAATAAAATATTCAAAAATACCCAAAGAAATTTAAAATCCAGAAAAATACATAAAAATTGAAACTGAAGAAGATCTGAAGAATTTGGATCCTCTCTAAGGGAAGCACTAGAGAAAAGACTGATTGAAAATTTTGAACATCCCTTTATACAGGCCATTGAACACTTCGTAATGAACAAATTAATGATGAAAAAGTCGGGCGGGATAAGAACAAAGACTGAAAGACATATCTTGTCAATGGCCTCCTCCTTGGCATTGAGGAGAAAAATCAAGAGTCGCATAGTGAATCGGTTGCCAAGATTTGACTGTGGAATTAAAAACACCATATTTACCCATGCTCGAATCGATGATGACTCACCAATCGATATCCTCCCGACCTCTGTACTTGACAAGCTCAAACTCGGACCTATCGGAAAGATAAGAGAGATCGTTCAACTGACTGATCGATCGATAAAGCAGACGAGAGGAACAATTTCAGTCATCGTTACATTGCAAGGTGCTCCGCTCAAAATAGACTTCACGATCATTGATATTGAGCATCAAAGAGAATTCACCCAGTCTCCAATCATTCTCAGAAAGTCATTCTTGGCATTGGCTAAGGCAATTATTGAGTGCGAGACTTGGAAATCAATTTTACAGCATTGGGAGCACTTCGATCTCAACAAATTTTTGAGGAACCATGATTTTCTGAGGCAACCCATGAAGCCCTCAACAGTCGTAACCATCAAGTTGTATAAGAGCCCTACCTTGTTGTTACATCTGAGATAACGGTTTATGATGAGACTATTCGTTTAGAGAATCTCCCCACTGTTCCATTTTCCGGTTCTCTCACCATGGGAGATGACTCTGATTATGATCCTGAGACTTATGCATGGGCGCATCCCGAGTCAACCGAGATCTCCTCTAACCACATTGATCAAATCAACCTGACACCGGAATGCACCAACATCAAGTCAATTGAGAATGAATATATAGGGACTCTCCCTACTATTCCATTTCTCGCTGCTCTCACCATAGAAAAATGTTTCTTATATGATCCTGAAACATATGCATGGACTCACCCTGAGTCTACCTTCTCTGACTACCTTGACTATATCATTCCAACTAAGGAGTGCACCAACATTAGGAAAACCAAAGACAAATACGAGGGACGTGTAATGACCAAGGAGAAAATTTTCAATGGTTATTCATTTGGAGACTCAAGTGTCAACACCTCACTCCCAGAACCAGCACCTTCACGAAACAAAATGACTGCTCCTTCATCTAAAAATAAAGTCGCCTTTGACCTTCTGGAAGAGGAATCTTCTAATGATCCCTCATCAGGTCCGAAAAAGGTAATCTACATGAGTGAGGACTGTTCGGCAGTCTTATTACCTTATCTTCGCAAGGATCCAAATTTCGACTCCCGATGGGTGACTCCTATTCCGCACAATTATTCATCCAAAGCTGATTCTCCTGGTCTTATTAAATATACTGGAATAACTTTGTATGTGCTTACTGAGACTTGTGCTTCAGAGTATTCATCATATGAGGACGAATCGCTTGATCCCAATAAGGAACAAATTTTGAGAAAACAATTGAAGCAATTAAAGAACAAGAATATCTGGAGTGCCTCCACTTTCAAATACTATTCCTCTGAGGATAACTCCGATGATGGTTATCTTTCTTCTGATTCATACGCGTCATATACTCTCCAGCATGATTTCTCTGAAGATAACACTGATAATGGTTGGGAATCATTTGCTTCATCTCCTTCTTATCATTACGATCTCCCACCACATGCTCACAAAAAGATCGGCCAAAAACCACCTTAATCATCGGCTACCTACCCTCCCTCCCGACCCCATCGGTCTCCTTGTACATATTCTTCCTTTACTTAGGCCAAGGCCTAAGTACAGGGGGGGATCGATGCCATCTGTATATACCATTCTCCTCATTATTCCACCCTTCTTCTATATTTAGGCTGACCAGAGCATAAGTATAGGGGGAACCGATGATCACCTGCATATACTCTCCTCATTCACATCTCCTAACCACTTTAGTTTCGCTCTTCCACTATACTTAGACTATTCACAACCTAAGTATGGGGGGGCGGGCCAATTTATCTTTTTCTTTTTTACTCTCTTACGCTTAGCCTGAGATGTCTTCTCTACACTTCTTGTGCTATGAGGACACTTCACTCGCTAAGTATAGGGGGGTGTATATATACTATGTATATATTTTACCCATAGCTCGTACTTTCGTTGAAGTCTATATGTATTTACGGGGTTGGTAACTGATGAATCCACATTTCATCATCTTTATTCTATTATTTTGGCCTCAAAAACCCTGGCAAATGCATGTAAATACCATTGATTACCGCATCTTAGCATCCACGCATGTACATGTAAATAGAGTATAAAATACGATTTTTAAAGCCAAAATTATAGAATAAAGAAAAGAAAAGAAAAAGAATAAAATATTGTAAATATTTCAAGACCCGAAACCCCGAAACCTAGGCATCTAGATGAATAGGTCGACAAGGAATAAAGTAGGGGGAGATAAGGGCCAGAATACAATAAAGATTTCATTCGTTTTTTATTCAATTTTGGGACGTATTTTTGGTTTCACTTTTTATACCTCAAATAAAGAAACCATGTACATGAAAGTTGTAGATAATTAAATAAAGAAAAATACAAAATTTATTTCACTAAAAAATATTGTACAGATAAAAGTTATGATCTGAATAAAAATTCAAAATACCAACTTCCGAGACCTGTATCTTTCAAATAAAAACTCGAAATGCATCAAACTCACCTTTATTATATATAATTTTAAATAATCTATTTAATGAAGGTGGTTTCGCATTTAGCGGAGCTACGGTTTGAAAGCTGAGTTTTGGACCCCTATTGTATACTTGTACATATTAAAATATTCAATTTATTTATTATTCATTATTTTCCCAAGTTTATATTTTTATAATTTTGTAAATATTATTTATAATAATTGTTTACATTAAAATCAGAATAAAAACTTAAAGAAGACATAAAATAAAATACTTGTATAAATAGCATACCTAGGTATAATACCTATACATGTGCCTATAGAATTACTATTTATATTTTATTAAGTGTACAAAATACATCAGAAAAATCAAATAAAAATATATTTAAATGTACAAAAATATTCTATATATTTATAAAATAATAAACAAAAATAAATAAAGTAAATACATAAAATAAAATTAAAATAATAAAATATATAGATATATGTACCTATATAGGCCATAAAAGGTAACTTGTAAATATATACCTCATAAAAATAAATAAAAATCACCATAAAATTCTTTACAAAATAAGGAACATTTTTATTTTATAACCTTAAATTAATGAAGTCATTTACTATTTTATTTTGAATTTACAAATAATTTTCGCCTGTAATTTCCTGGTTGGTCCACGTGGACCAACCAGGTGCGGTCAAGGGTTGACCTCGGTCAACTGCCTGACCGAGGTCTGCCACCTTCTGACAGCGTGATTTCTTCCCGATTTCGCCCAATTTTCGAGCTGAATCCCTTCGTCATCTTTCCTCGAATCCTTCTTGGGACTCCTTGATCATCACTGATCCTCGTCGAGCACCAAAATCCTCCAAAATCTTCATCATTCGTGCATGGACCTCGCTTGAAGGAGACTCCACCACCTTGTACATAACTGACCCGCCACCTTCGAGCTCCAGTTTGAACCCTTCTTGGCTAGCGATCCTCCTCCCTTTGGCATGCTTCGTGTTGATGGAGGTGACAGCTCCGCAACTAGACCTTCAGGCGAGTCGAGGAGGCCTTGAAGCGGCTCCATCATCTCCGCCGACCTCCAGCGTCGAGGTCTCCCTCCTCTTGTCTCCAGCCATCGAGGTATACCCCTTCTCCCCTTCCTTCTTGCTTCATTTTCTTTCCTGTAGTCGTAGGAGTAGATTAGACCCTTTAGATTCCACCGTCATTCGCTATCTCGCCCAATCGCGCTCCATCGCTGGCGCGCACCGCCGGCCGAATCTCCTCCACTGTCCATAGCCTTCATCCGACGCCCATTCCACCTTCGCGGGGTCCAGGCATTTTGCCTAGGCCCCTTTCACCCCTTTTTGTAGGTCAGCAACGCGTAACGACCCCTGGAGGTCCGTCTTCGTACTTCGCAGTAGGTACCTGGAGTTCGAAGCTCCGCCGCCCTCGCGCCAGCGCCTCAGAGCCCCTCCGACGACATCGAGCGCTCCAGCACGTAGAGCGACCTCCCAGGAGCAGCCCGACCGATTTTGAGCACGAAGCATCGCCGGAGTCCCGAGATCCAGCTCCGGGAAGTTTGCCTCGCCGGCGTTCTTCCCCATTCTTCCTCGTTGCCTCCCCGTCGATCGATCCGGTCATCGCTCCATTTCTGATGTCAGTCGTTAGATCCGGACTTGTCTCAGCCGTAGATCTCCATCCGAGGATCTGATCCGAGCTGTCAATCGTCGAACCATCATCGCGCTTTATGTGCGCGCCACATGGATAAGTGAGCGGCTCTCCGCCATTCGATCGCGCACGTGTTGGGTATTTTGCACTTCTGACCCAGCCATTTTGTGTATTTCGTTTTAGTCCATAAACTTTCAGGCGTAGTTTAATATTTCTATAATATTTGCATTTAGACCCCTGTAGTTTTTATATTTGCATTAAGGTCCAGTCTACGTCACCTCACGTGACCCATGCACGTGGGGTGGTGGGAATTTTGCAAGGACCCCCCTAGAATTTTGTCTATTTCAGTTTAATCCATGAACTTTTTACTTAAGTTGTAATTTTTTGGTAAAATTGCATCTGAGCCCCTGAAACTTTGTAAAATTGCAAAAATACCCCTACCAGGTCACGTGCCCAGTGCGTGTGAGTTTGAACATTTTGCAGAGAACCCCCTCCGGGTTTGGGTATTTATTTTTAGTCTAGAAAATTGTGTTTAACATTATATATTTTTGGAAAAATTGCAAGTAGGCCCTTGGACTTCTGTGTATTTACGTCTATGCCCTTGCTAGTATTGTATTTTTGGTTGGATGTTTACATTTATTTCATGCATCATTTTAACTCGAAACATTACCAAAAAAATACCATAGGCTCTTGTTGCATTGTAGTTTAATGCCATATTTTTAGTTTGCATTTTTATTGTATTTTCATAATTATAAAAAATCAAAAACATGCATTTTCAGCACTGTTTGCATTAGAAAATACATAAAAAATATAAAAAGTCTTTGAAAAATTCCAAAAAAAATTAATTTTGTATGTTTTAACTTATTTTATTTTCTGACAAAAATTCCCTAAAAATTACAAACGAAAACCCCTAAAATAGCAAAATTCTCAAAATCTTCATAAAAATCTAAAAAATTCATAAAAACTCCAAAAATTGTGTTTTCAGTCTCTGAAATTTCCTTATCTTATTATCTATCTGTAAAAATTAGTTTGAAAATTTTCGCTCCTATCTGATATTTTATTTCTATATTTTTGTCTCAACTATATAATATATTCACTGTTTACTAGTATTTTTTATTTTAAAAATACCAAAAAATTAGGAAAAATATAGAAAAATCACAAAAAACATTAGAAAAATATAAAAAGCCCAAAAAGATTTTATTTCTTGATTTTTCTTTATTTTTACCTATTTTTCTCTATATATTGTATCCCTGTTTCCTTTACTGTATATATATACTTCATTATTAAAATATATATATAACATAAAAAGAAAATATAAAATGAGAAATTAAAAACCAAAATATAAAATTATAAATCAATATATATATATATATAAATAAAACCCACCAAAACATAGCATATTGTAGACGAATATTCACTTTCACATTTTTGTTCATCATTGACTTGATCTATCTTGCTTGCTCCCTGAGTTCGACACTCTATACATACTTGAACCTATACACATCTTTGTTGTAGAGTTATAATAAATTTTAGCTCTGCACCGCTTTTCATTGTTTGATTCTTGTTGTGGGTTAATTGCTGATTGGAGTCCAGATTTTGTGTGGTTTATTCAGCGACTGAGTTCCCTCCTTGTGTGGAACTTAATACCATAGAAATTCGGACCCATTAAATGGCGTCGTTGCCGGGGAGCAACAGCATATAGATTCTTTGTTGTTGATTGTGAATATTTGCCTACCTTCATACCTATTTATTTGATTATATTGCTTGACTGGTCTAATCACCTTTTTGTTGGATTTTGTGCGAGGTACCGCCGAGCGAGGGAAGCGCTCTATCCTAGGTGCTTGGGCACCTACGTGAAAGCTCACTTAGCACCAAAGAGGACTTGGATGCTTGAGAAGACCATCACTTCTTGTAGAATTTTTGTAATTAAAATTTTTGTAATTTGAAGTGAGAGAGAGAAGCTTAATTTGTAATAACTTGGACTCTCTAGGACACTCAGGCCTAATTTCCAAGAGTTTGTTCACTTGGGGGCTCACCGTGGTTTTGTGTTTTTTGCGGCTTTCTCGTTTTATTTTTATTTGTTTCACGAGGATTTAGCCCCTAGACATAGGAATTTTTGTTGATTGTGATGACTTAAGAAGCTAAGGTCCAATCCCTAATATCTTGCCTGCACCTACAGATCGTAATTGGACTTGGCTAAAAATCAACTAAAAGGCTATTGACTTGGACTAGAGACCACGTGCCGAGAGGGGTCGTATACAGCGCGTGCAGGATCCACTGTGGTGGACACCGATCGGCTCCCAAGACCAGACTCCGGTCTCTCTTTCTAGTCATAGCTACTTGTTCTTCACGTTAATAGAAGTTACTCATCTTAGGGCGATTTCCTCGTGCATGCATCTAGGTAGTTTTATTTATTGTCTTTAATTATGCGCGGATCACTTTGCATGTAGAGTGTTGGCGAAAAGGTATGTATCCCTATCCCTGCATGCATCATAGATTTTTACCGCGCATCGGTTTTTCCGCTTTCCTCCCCAGTTTTATTGGACTTTAAATAACCAGGAAATTGGAAAATTCGTTAGACGATGTTTGTTCAGAAAAATACCTAAACGGTGAAAACAATAAAATTGGGACTGTTAATGCAAACTTGACCTTAAAACTCATCCCACCAAAAAAATTTTTCTTGGGGAGAGTAACCCCCTCCTTGTTTGATTTATCTGCTGCGAGAGAGTGACCCGACATTAGGATAAATCCACGCCTAAAATTCTGGTTGACTACTGATCGTGGTTAGTCATTCTCCAATGAGGATCTCTCCGGTAACCGGTAAAGAGGACCGCGACATCCTTAGCAGAGTGAATTTGCGGGAACAATCGGGTTACGGTCCACAATTCATACTGGCTGGGAAAGATCTAACGTGGATCGGGACAGTCGGCTACGAAAGTAGGGTTCCTAACAGCTCGCTCTAACGCTCTGATAGATTAACTGATCACCTAATAAAATTGGACTAGATAACAGACCGAACTTTCACGGTCATAGGCTCAAGAGTTGTGTAGGTGAATTGGGGGTTCGATTGACCATCTTGTTTGCATTCCAGATCTCATCCGCCTTTCTCTCTAGGTCAAAATGATGGGAAGGAGATCTCTTAGGCTACGTCTGGTGGCACCGCTATAAAGCACTCCTCCCTATTCATCTAGGTCGGCTTCGGGGAGTCCAGACCCACTCTCCGAACATGAGTTTACATCCACCCTGTTCCCCCTCGACCACCCTTTTTCTTCTACCAGTCCAGTGGTGTCAGAATTTAGTGCAGAACAGAGTTCAGAACATTTGACGACACCTGAGATGGATTCTTTTGACTTTGCAGAAACCCCTAAAATGGAGGGCAGAGAGGAACACCCAGATGAGCAGAGACCACCTCCATACGTATATGATCAAGCCGCCATCAGCAATTCACTACTAGCCTCCCTGGAAACCATGCAGAGACAGATCAGAGATAAGGGAGTGGTCATGGGTGAAATCTTGAGGGAGATGCGTGACGGACGAGAAGAACTAAATTGGCGTGATGATATACCAGACGAAGAACCTAACCATGAGAGACCTGCCCCGAGGACCATGAAGCAGTTGCACAACCCTGGTGCAACCCTCACGCACCGATGGATCCGACTCCCTCCCATCTATGGAAACTTCGAGCTTCGCCCACATACCATCCAGCTACTGCCCAAATTTCACGGGCTGGCCACTGAAGAACCTCACCTCCATCTGCAAGAATTTGAAATGATATGCAGTACAATCCATGACAGGTTTGTGACTGAGGACACCATCAAAATGATTGCCTTCCTGTTCTCCTTGGTTGATAGAGCCGCATATTAGCTGAAACATTTGGGGAGGTACATCGACACTTGGGAGCAACTCCGGACTGAGTACTTGAACAAGTACTATCCACTCGGCCGGACAAATGCAACGAGAGCAATGATCAGCAATTTCATAATGATCCCCAATGAACAATTCCATGAAGCTTGGGATCGCTTCAGAGAGCTCATAAACCGATGTCCACACCATGAGATATCACAACCCAATCTTGTCCAAAGATTCTTTTGTGGGCTGACATCGAAGCTGCAGGGGCTTGTAAATGCCTCGTGTGGGGGATCTTATTTCTCCGAGGATGCAGACGCGGTCTGGACCATCTATAAGCAGATGGCAGAAAATTGTACAATGATGTCCCAGGGCCGAATCTACACAAACTCCAAAGTCCCTCCATAAGCCACTTCTTATCACCGCATTGCCAGGATCGATGCTGGAAACCATACTTCATCAGCAGCAGCAGCACAAGATGAATCACCAGCTGCTGACATGGGCATAATCAGTGAAAAATTAGACCGCATCAAGATTTTGGAGAAGAATCGAGGCCAAGGTCTGGCACAGATAGACCAATTGGCTAAGACCATGAGTGACCTGAAGACTCACATCTTGAGTATTCATGAGGCACAATCAGCTTGACATCCGCCTCACAGGTCACTGGCTGAGTACAGAGGTAGCCGTTCTACCCCACCACCCCCCGCATAAAGACAAGTTCACCATGTCCAGGAGGTACCGGTACAGCAGTTACCCCACTATTCACAGCAGCCACCATCTCAGGACACTCAGATGGTGGTCTATCAACCGGATCAGCCATTGGCAGTACTACCACCTCCACCCTTTGAGCAGGAATCGTTGATGGAAGTGAACGGGATATGGTACGACAGGTACCCTCAGCAGCCTGGGATTTGTCATGATCACTTAGGATTCCGATGGACCACCGGAGGTGCCTCATCCCAACAACAGCCTCCAGCTCAGGGCAATCATAGTAGCCAACACCAGCAGCCCCAATACTCCCAACATCAGCAGAATCCTCGTCCTGCATATCAGGGACAGCAGTGGAAGCAACGGCAACAGCCTTACCAGCAGCAGTACTCCCAGCATCACCAGTAACCTCATTTCTAGCAAGGGAACACTCTCGGTTCTCCCACACCTGCCTTGGAGAACCTAGCACTTGATGATCTCGCCCGCTTGCTCTCCGAACAACAAGCATCTTTTCAGTAAGAAATGGATGAGTTCCGGCAGGAAATGAGGAACATAACAAAAGGAAAAGCTGCCATACCTGCACAGAGCGAGCCGAGTCCGAATAACTTGAAGAGAAAGTCTGAGCAGGTACAGTCTACAGAGAATACCACTCCTAGTGCTTATTTGAATGACATGCATTCTATGTTTGATACACCTTTCATGTCACTTAGGAGCGATATGGAACCAGCCGGCGGTGCCTCATCTGAGGGACCACATCATGGAGAACCTAGATCCCCAGATGAGGAAATAAGCGGTGCTGATGCCGCTAACAAAGATGATGATGATGACGGTGGAGCTGCTGCCACCAAGGATGATGATCCATACGACAGTACTGAGGCCATCGTGATACTAGATGCAGACCGTGGTGCTGAAGCCACCATTTTTGATGCAGAACCAGAGCGCGGTGTTGAGGTCGCAAAGGAGAATATTTTGGGTGGTGATGATGCCCCCATTTTGAGTCCATCTGTATTCCAACCTTCTGTTTTGCCATTTTCTGTATCACTGGACACTAGGAAAAAAGACCAAAAATGAATAAAGGAAAGGTTTCTTCATCAATTCTGAATCCATGTATGTTGAATGATGATGTTTGCATGGATTTCAGTCCTTCACAGGGCCAGAAACCTTCCCCTAGCCCTCTGTCTGAGGAGGTCACATCCATCCCCTTCCCTCAAGCACTCTGCTCGGTGAAGGGGAATAAGATAGAAAATCTCAAAAAGAAGGAACAGTTAGAGTTCAGCCAACATATGATAGACAGATTTCAGATACAGCTGACTCTACTGGAGGCACTTGAGCACATCCCCCTTTTCCAGAAGAACCTGAGAGAAAAGACCATTGTACGCAGGAGGAGGTGGAACAACAGAGGAGAGATCCATGTGCTCACCCGTGCCACATGTTGTGCCATTCAGAACCACCTGCCCGCCAAAAGACCTGATGCAGGAGCTCCATATGTCAGATGCCAGATTAGTGAGCAGCCATTCGATCATACTCTATTAGACAGCGTCTCCTCTATCAACCTCCTTCCGGCAGCCTTACTCGACCGATTCGAGATCAGCGCGCTCCATCGGAGTCAGACAGTCCTTTAGTTTGCTGATAGGTCTATCAAGAGGCTGAAGGGGTTGTTGAGAGATGTAGTCGTCACCATTCAGGGCCTGAAATTCCCTGTGGACTTTGTTGTATTGGACATGGAGATCCCTGAATCGGTGACGGATACCCCCATCATATTAGGATGCCCATTCTTAGCCACAGCCAAGTCGGTGACCGACCATGATAGTGGGAAGGTTTACTTTCGTGTAGAGGGCGAGAGTATACAAATAGAGATGATTTACGAAACCCGAGCTAGAGATTCAGCCTGCTCAGAACCATGCAGTGACACAGTACAGATGACAGATTCAGAGCTAGTTGTCCACCAGGAGTGTGATTTTGTGATGACTGATGATGAAGCAGTTTGGGAAGACCCAGAAGCACGAGCCTTCACCTTGTCTGCAGACTCTGAGTACACACCTTTTATGGTAGAAGAGAGTTTGAAGAGCACACCCTTGGCAGAGGACACTATAGAGGCTGACAGTTGTGTGATGAGTGGAGACACTGATGATTGTTCACATTCAGATCCCTCGGAGGCAGACTTTGATTAGAAGGATTTTGATACATATTTGCCATGTCTGTTTCCCGATGAGCTGACAGAGAGGACGGAAGATGAGCCAGCACAGATGATAGACACACCAACAGGGTTCCCTTCGTAAGAGTTACAGGTACAACAAGAGTTCTCACATGCAGACCTGATTGCTTTTACACAGACATGTCAGAAGCCAGATTTGCCAGCACCCACCAAGCCAGAATCGAAGCCTTTACCGCAGTCGCTCAAGTATAAATTCCTTGCAGGAGAATCAGTTACGCACCGAGTTATTATCTCAGCAGATTTGACTGGAGAACAAGAATCTCGTTTGATGGAGGTTCTTGAACGCAACCGCAAGGCAATAGGATGGAGTGTGGCTGATCTCAAGGGGATAAGTCCGGCCCTGTGCTCCCACCGTATCTACCTTGAAGAGGACGCTAAGCCATCGCGTGAGTTCCAGCGACGGCTGAACTCGAACCTTCGAGATGTAGTAATGAAGGAAATATCTAAATGGTGGAGCAATGATTTTATCTACCCCATCTCCGACTCCAAGTGGGTTAGTCCTTTACATATGGTGCCCAAGAAGACGGGTGTCAATACAGTTGTGAATGAGTCTAGAGAAGAGATCGCCACCCAGATACCCACTTCTTGGAGGGTCTGTGTGGACTACAGACGATTGAACGAGGCCACCAAGAAGGATCATTTCCTGCTACCATTTATTGATCAGATTATCGAGAGGTTAGCTGGGAAGAGTCATTACTGTTTTCTTGACGGGTATTCCGGATACAATCAAGTGGCCATTGCGCCTGATGACCAGGATAAAGCGACGTTCACCTGTCCATTTGGGACTTATGCTTTCAGACGGATGCCCTTTGGTCTATGTAACGCTCCGGCGACATTCCAGAGGTGCATGTTGTCCATCTTTTCGGACATGATAGGTGATTGCTTGGAGGTCTTCATGGATGATTTCTCGGTCTATGGCGACGGGTTCGATGCTTGTCTTGACTGCCTAGACCGAGTACTTCAGCGTTGCATAGAAGTAAAACTTGTACTATCTTGGGAGAAGAGTCACTTCATGGTGACTCAAGGGACGGTCCTTGGTCACATCATCTCCAACAGGGGCATGGAGGTTGATCCGGCTAAGGTGGATATCATTAGAAAACTCAATCCACCGTCCAATTTGAGACAGTTGCGGTCTTTTCTAGGGCATGTTGGTTTCTACCGACGGTTCATTCAGGACTAAAGTCGAATTGTCCGATCGCTTATCGATTTATTGACTAAAGACACCGAGTTCCTTGTATATGATAAGTGTCTTAAGTCCTTCGAGACTTTCAGGAATTTAGTTGTCAAGGCTCTTGTCCTTCAGCCACCCGATTGGTCTCTTCCATTTGAGATCATGACAGATGCTTCTGATTATGCCATTGGGGCTATGCTTGGACAGAGGAGGGATGGATTACCCTATGCCATACACTACGCTAGCTGGACATTGGATGCAGCTCAGAGGAACTATACAGTGTCTGAGAAAGAGATGTTAGCGGTAGTCTTTGCTTTGGATAAGCACAGATCTTACATTCTTGGATCTAGAGTGACAATTTTTACTGATCACACTGCCATTCGGTACTTGATGTCGAAGAAGGAAGCCAAAGCCAGATTGACTAGATGGATCCTTCTCCTCCAGGAATTTGATATCGAGAATAAGGATAAACCTGGAGTTAAGAATGTTGTGGCAGATCACCCCTCCCGCCTAGAGAACCTTGAGGAATCTGAGCCCATAGCACCTATTATTGAGACTTTTCCAGATGAGGCGATCCTTGCTATCACCTCTCTTCCATGGTATGCCAACATTGTGAATTACCTTGTTGCTAAATCTATTCCACAATGTTGGCCCAGACAGCGGCTTGAGACCTTCCTTGCGAAGGCAAAGTCGTACCATTGGAAGGACCCCGTCCTTTATCATGAAGGAGAGGACAATATCTGGAGATGGTGCATTCCTCAAGATGAGCAACATAGCATCCTTACCTACTGCCACAAGCTTGAGGCAGGAGGACATCATTCTGGGAGACGGACAACACAGAAGGTGCTCCAATCCAGCCTTTGGTGGCCTACCCTTTTCAAGGATTCTGATGAGTTCGTGAGAAGGTGACTGTCAGAAGATGGGTACTTGCGGACAGAGAGACATGATGCCCATGCAGCCCATTCACTTTTGTGAGGTTTTTGACGCATGGGTGATTGATTTCATGGGCCCATTTCCTAAAAGTCAGGGATTTGAGTATGTTCTCCTTGCTATAGATTATGTGAGTCATTGGGTTGAGTCCATCCCCGCCCGAGCTGCAGATGCTAAAACCGTATGTCGTTTCTTGAGGAAAAATATTATTTCATGGTTCGGGGTACCTAGAGTCTTGATTTCAGATGGGGGGTCTCACTTTATTAACGACAAGGTAAAGGCCCTTGCAGGCGAGTTCAGTATTGACCATCGTGTTGCCACACCATATCACGCTCAGACTAATGGTCTTGCTGAAGTATTGAATAGGGAGATTAAGACAATTTTACAGAAGGTAGTCTGCCCAGACTGAAAGGATTGGTCACCGCTTTTGGACTCGGTCTTGTGGGCCTATTGGACTTCCTTCAAGACACCATTAGGGACATCTCCCTTTCATCTCGTCTATAGCAAGGCATGCCATTTACCAGTGGAGATAAAGCATAAATCACTTTGGGCATCTACAGAGCTATTATTGGATACTAAGAGTGTAGGAGAACAGAGGAAAGCATAGTTGGCAGACCTAGAAGAACTAAGAGATACAACCTTCTCAAGTAGCCAACAGTTTAAGGAGAAAGTGAAAGTATGGCACGATTCCCGAATCAGCCATAAACAATTTGAGCCAGATCAGCAAGTATGGTTATTTGATGCAAGGTTAAAATTATTCCCAGGGAAACTACAAAGTAAATGGAAAGGACCATATGTGGTACGAAAGGTGCATAATAATGGAAGCATTGATATATCCGAACCTTCATCATCTTCCACTTTTAGAGTCAATGATCAGCGCTTGAAACCATATCTAGATCATGACCCGCCGACCGTTGATGTTGCCCCGATTCATCTGGTATGAGATGTGTTCTTTGACTCACACCTTCTGCATCTCGTACATGATTATCACTTCTATCTTCCTCTGTATATATCTATTTGTCTATATCATTCATTCATTCTTCCGTTATGTCTGTCACCCCATCTTCATCCTATGATTTTGATGTGCTTAGGACACGCCTTGTCCTAAGTATGGGGGGGTGCACACACTGAGCTGTGATCTATTTGACTCTTTTCTTCTTTTCTTATTTTCTTCTTTTCCTTTTCTAGCTTCTTTGTTCCTCTCCAATGTCTCCTCTTCTTGTCTATACTTAGGGATATCTTACCCTAAGTATAGGGGGAGACAATCGGAGTACGATTTGTTCAATCCCATCCTTGACCCACCCTGCGTTGTATGTAGTCTGCTATAATTAGGATTATTTGATCCTAAGTATAGGGGGGATGGTCAACTTCTCATTCGTTCATTCCTTCTAGTATTTATTCATTCTTTCTTTCTTTAGACTTGTCTATACTCAGTACGAGCTATGTCTTCTCTTTTCTCTCCGATCTATGAGGACATAGCTCAAGCTAAGTATAGGGGGTCATATATACTCTGTATATACTTTAGCCATAATACATACTTTCGTATTTTTATTAATAAATATTGCTATTAATACTTAAAAAATTCATTAAAAACCCGTAATAAAAATATGTGATTATTCCACAAATTCTTTTTGTATTTACTGATTAAGAAATCAGGTGGAATTATTCTCTGTAAAATGTTTGAAAAATAGTTTGAAAATCTTTGTGAAAAATCTTTTGAAAACTATTTGGAAAACGTTTTGTACATGTTTTCAACCTTTGCAAAAATTGTGTGTTTTGTAAAGAATATTTTCTATGGGTGAAATAAAATGTTTGAAAAATGATTTGCAAATGGTTTGAAAAATGGTTGCAAAAATATTTAAAAAAAATCTATACATACTGTTTGGAAAACCTTTGCAAAATTATTTTCAAATGTGTGTACATGTTTGCAAAGTACTTGTAAAAATTTATTTAGTTTTTCAAATGGTGTGTAAAGTGATTTTCAAATAAGTTTGATGAATACATACATCATATCTAAATTTCTTTATGTATATACCTATAAAATTGACCACTTACCCTTGTAAATTCTTAAAATCCACTTCTTGTAAATATAAGAAGCGCTCCCGTATAAATATTTGTACCTAGTTTTTGGCCAAAACTTTCTATTTTCAAAAATCCCAAAAACATTTGCAAAAACTAAAATACCAAAAACATTTGAAAAATCTTTTTGAAAAATACAAAATACATATGAATCATCTTTTCAAAAATCCATAAAAAGTTCAAAACCTTTGAAAATAGCATCACAAAAATATTTTCTTCATTTGCATAGCATTAGCATTTTTCGGATTGAGTTTGATAGTTGAACGACTCTAAGTAAAATCCGAAGATTGGAGCTTGGTTGGACCTTAAAATCTACCTAATAACAGGAACCTCATAGGAACTGGAATTGAGGTACTTCAGGTCTAGATGACTTAATTTTTTGAGGATCATGAGACTTGGTTCAATGGAGTCCTGACTACCTAAGTAGAGTATTTCAGAATACGCACACGACTCTTGTTGATAATGACCTAACTTGGACACCTACACCTTTCACCTGGCTTAACTCAGTTGGAGTGGTGAGGGGAATTGATTTGCCAGTATGAGACGCACACAAGTGGAAACACTTGTCCTCCTCCAGGGAGGGAAGTGCACCCCAACCCATCCAATGATGAGGAATTCTAAAGACAGGAGAGTGTGTGTGCAATAAAGCTTCAAAAGAGGGATAGTCTACTGGCTCAAGAGGAAAAAATCCATATATAAATGCTGCTACGAATAGTATTCAAAAACAATGGACAGGCCCGTACAAAAATAAAATGCCTGCAAAGTATGTTGTATAGCCAATAAGCAAGCTTGAGTTCCAAAGTCATATCATGTGAGCATACAGCTGGATGACTTGACTACACTGGTCTTGCATCCTAGGATAGGTAGCTACACTGGCTACCATCTATTCTTCTCTTCACCCCCTCCTCTTGAGTTGGTTGCCACTTGAACTTAGAAGGGAATACCCCGCTCCTCGAGGAAGGAGTTATTGGATTGGGGAATCATTGGGTTGTCATCCTGGAGAAGTCGGTCTCTATGTCATTCTAGTTGGAGAGAGCCACAATCACTTACACTGTACGAGTCAGATTCATAGTTGTAAGGGTGTGCATATGAGTTGAGATATTTCTGACATAGCTATTGAGGATACTTGAGCAGAGTTTTGGGATTCTCAGGGACTGTTGGATTTCAAATCTGATTCTCATTAAGGTTCCGCCCGCACTACAATTCCAAAGGTCTGACTTAAGCTCCAAACTTTGATTTTGTGAAGACAAGTTTGATAACTGAACTAAATCCACTTTCTTCTTTTTCTTTTCTTCGTTTTTCTTTTCTGCACTTATTGCATAAGTGTTTTCTAGGGACTAGCAAAGGCAAAGTATAGGGAGATGATGAATCCACATTTCGTCATCTTTATTCTATCATTTTGTCCTCAAAAACCCTGGCAAATGCATGTAAATACCATTAATTCATGCATCTTAGCATCCATGCATGTACATGTAAATAGTGTATAAAATACTGTTTTTAAAGCCAAAATTATAGAATAAAGAAAAGAAAATAAAAATAATAAAATATTGTAAATATTTTATGACCCGAAACCCTGAGACCTAGGGATCTAGATGAATAGGTCGACAAGGAATAAAGTAGGGGGAGATAAGGGCCAGAATACAATAAAGATTTCATTCATTCTTTATTCAATTTTGCGACCTATTTTTGGTTTCACTTTTTATACCTCAAATAAAGAAACCGTGTACATAAAAGTTCTAGATAATTAAATAAATAAAAATACAAAATTTATTTCACTCAAAAATATTGTACAGATAAAAAGTTATGATCTGAATAAAAATTCAAAATACCAACTTCCCATACCTGTATCTTGCAAATAAAAACTCGAAATGCATCAAACTCACCTTTAATTGTATATAATTTTAAATAATCTATTTAATGAAGATGGTTTCGCATTTAGCGGCGCTACGGTTTGAAAGCTGAGTTTTGGACCCCTATTGTATACTTGTACATATTAAAATATTCAATTTATTTATTATTCATTATTTTCCCAATTTTATATTTTTATAATTTTGTAAATATTATTTATAATAATTGTGTACATTAAAATCAGACTAAAAACTCAAAGAAAACATAAAATAAAATACCTATTAAATAGCATACCTAGGTATAATACCTATACATATACCTATAGAATTACTATTTATATTTTAAAGTGTACAAAATTCATCAAAAAATCAAATAAAAATATATTTAAATGTATAAAATATTCTATATATTAATAAAATAATAAAAAAAATAAATAAAGTAAATACATAAAAAATAAAATAATAAAATAAATAGATCTACGTACCTATATAGGCCATAAAAGGTAACTTGTAAATATATACCTCATAAAAAAAATAAAAATCACAATAAAATTATTTACAAAATAAGGAACATTTTTAATTTATAACCTTAAATTAATAAAGTCATTTACTATTTTATTTTGAATTTACAAATAATTTTGACTTGTAATTTCCTGGTTGGTCCACGTGGACCAACCAGGTGCGGTCAAGTGTTGACCTCGGTCAACTGCGTGACCGAGGTCTGCCACCTTCTGACAGCGTGATTTCTTCCCGATTTCGCCCGATTTTAGAACCGAATCCCTTCGTCCTCTTTCCTCGATTCCTTCTTGGGACTCCTTCCTTGATCATCACTGATCCTCGCCGAGCACCAAAATCCTCCAAAATCTTCATCATTCGCGTGTGGACCTCGCTTGAAGGAGATGGTACCACCTTGTACATAACTGACCCGCCACCTTCGAGCTCCAGCTTGAAGCCTTCTTAGATAGCGATCCTCCTCCCTTTGGCGTGCTTCATGTTGCTGGAGGTGACAGCTCCGCAACCAAATCTTCAGGCGAGTCGAGGAGGCCTTGAAGCGGCTCCACCATCTCCGCCGACTTCTGGCGTCAAGGTCTCCCTCCTCTGGTCTCCGGCCATCGAGGTATACCCCTTCTCCCCTTCCTTCTTGCTTCATTTTCTTTCCTGTAGTCATAGAAGTAGATTAGACCCTTTAGATTACACCGCTGTTCGCTATCTCGCCCAATCGCGCTCCATCGCCGGCGCGCACCGCCGGCCGAATCTCCTTCACCATCCATAGCCTTCATCTGACGCCCATTCCACTTCAGCAGGGTCCAGACATTTTTCCAGGGCCCCCTTCACCCCTTTTTGCGGGTCAGCAGCGCGTAACGACCCCTGGAGGTCCGTCTTCGTACTTCGTCGGAGGTACCTGGAGCTGGAATCTCCGCCGCCCTCGCGCCAGCGCCTCAGAGCCCCTCCGACGACATCGAGCGCTCGAGCACGTAGAGCGACCTCCCAGGAGCACCCCGACCGATTTTGAGCATGTAGCATCGCCGGAGTCCCGAGATCCAGCTCGGGGAAGTTCGCCTCGCCGGCGTTCTTCCCCGTTCTTCCTCGTGGCCTCCCCGTCGTCCGATCCGGTCACCGCTCCAGTTCTGATTTCAGCTGTCAGATCCGGACTCGTCTCAGTCGTAGATCTCCGTCCGAGGATCTGATCCGAGCCGTCAATCACCGAACCGTCATCGCGCTTTGTGTGCGCGCCACATGGATAAGTGAGTGGCTCTCCACCGTTCGATCGCGCACGTATTGGGTATTTTGCACTTTTGACCCAGCCATTTTGTGTATTTCGTTTTAGTCCATAAACTTTCAGGCATAGTTTAATATTTCTGTAATATTTGCATTTAGACCCCTGTCGTTTTTATATTTGCATTTAGGTCCAGTCCACGTCACCTCACGTGACCCGTGCACGTGGGGTGGTGGGAATTTTGCAATGACCCCCTTGGGGGTTTGTCTATTTCGGTTTAGTCCATGAACTTTTTATTTAAGATGTAATATTTTGGTAAAATTGCATCTGAGCCCTTGGAACTTTGTAAAATTGTAAAAATACCCCTGTCAGGTCATGTGCCCAGTACACGTGAGTTTGGACATTTTGCAGAGAACCCCCTCCGGGTTTAGGTATTTATTTTTAGTCTAGAAAATTGTGTTTAACGTTATATATTTTTGGAAAAAATTGCATGTAGGCCCTTGGACTTCTGTGTATTACATATGTGCCCTTACCGGTGTTGTATTTTTGCTTGGATGTTTGCATTTATTTCATGCATCACTTTAACTCGAAAAATTACCAAAAAATACCATATGCTCTTATTACATTGTAGTTTAACGCTATGTTTTTAGTTTGCATTTTTATTGTATTTTCTTATTTATTAAAAATCAAAACAAGCATTTTCAAGACTATTTGCATTAGAAAATACATACAAATTATAAAACATCTTTGAAAGATTCCAAAAAATTATATTTTGTGTTTTTGCTTATTTTATTTTCTGACCAAAATTCCCTAAAAATTACAAAAGAAAGCCCCTAAAAATAGCAAAATTCTCAAAATCTTCATAAAAATTTTAAAAAAAACATAAAAACTCCAAAAATTGTGTTTTCTTTCTCTGAAATTTCCTTATATTATTATCTATCTATAAAAATTAGTTTGAAAATTTTCACTCCTATTTGATATTTTATTTCTATATTTTTGTCTTGACTATATATTATATTTATTGATTACTAGTTTTTTTATTTTAAAAATACCAAAAAATTAGGAAAATATAGAAAAATCACAAAAACATTAGAAAAATATAAAAAACCCAAAAAGATTTTATTTCCTAATTTTTGTTTATTTTTACATATTTTTCTCTATATATTGTATCCACGTTTCCTTTATTGTATATATACTTCATTATTAAAATATATATATAATATAAAAAGAAGATAGAAAATCAGAAATTAAAAACCAAAATATAAAATTATAAATTAAAAAAATATATAAAATTAGAAACCCACCAAAACATAGCATATTGTAGATGAATATTCACTTTCACATTTTTGTTCATCATTGACTTGATCTATCTTGCTTGCTCCCTGAGTTCGACACTCTATACATACTTGCACCTATGCACATCTTTGTTGCAGAGTTATAATACATTTTAGCTCCTCACTGCTTTTCATTGTTTGATTCTTGTTGTGAGTTAATTGTTGATTGAAGTCTGGATTTTGTGTGGTTGATTCAGCGACTGAGTTCCCGCCTTTGTGGAACTTAAGACCATCGAAATTCAGACCCATCAGTAACTAACTTGAAAAACAAAAATAACAAAAAGAACAAAAAAAAAGTTTTGCTACTAACACTGATTGTGTCCAACCAAAAATTTTGGAAAAAATAGCTTTTTATTCATTTTTGCATTAAAAAAATTCAAAAAAATCAAAGGTCAAAATAAATTTGTGTCTGCATTTCACACAATTGCACATCATCCAGCATTACATGTATTTGCATTTGTGAAAAGCCCTTGGGTTCTGAACCGAGTTATGAGAAGACACCGAAAGTGGTCTGGACTTGACCTTAATCCACTTAATTTTTAAAGGAACTTCACTGAGAAATAGGATTTTAGAAACTTCAGGCCTATGACTTAATTCTTTGAGTTCCATATGACAATGTACAACGTTTGAATCTTACTGTCTAACCCGATCTCTTCATTTTGGGTGCAACTCTGGAATAGGGAATTAATTTGTACTCTCTCACTATGCACTTAGCTCAACTCAGACGGGGTGTTGAAAGAGTGTGTGAGTTTCGTTTCTGGTAGCGTGGACATCTAAAGATCGGAGTACGGATTGAAATAAAGCTTTGAAAAAGGGATGAACGGCTGGGCACAGTTTTTTCTAAGACCCCAAAACATGCACGGGACAAAAGATTCTATATCCATAGGGGCATAAAAAGATACTTGTAGAGCTACCAAATATCCAAATACAAAGAAGCCTTCTACCAAATAAATATTTAACTATAAAAAGGCCCAAGCTTCAAGAAAACCTGCAGATCCTGGTGGAGACTTGGATAAACTGGCCGGCTTCACAAGGAGATGTGACTACATTGGCAACCCTCCAGTTCTTTTCTCCTTCTTGTAATTTCTCCCTCTATTCAATTGTGAACACAGTGCGATCGACCTTAGAATGAAATACGTGACTCCTCGAGGACGAGTTACTGGAGAGGAGGTTTGCATGGCAGTCCAGTATTTTGGATGGGAAGAGCTAAAACCTTTCACACACATGAGTCGATTGTTCAATGTTCATGAGGTATGCTTTGGGAGGAGGATTGATCTAATATGACTTCTAAGCTGAAATTGTGACAATGATGTGTAGAACTTGAAGGCGATTGATTTTGAAATTCTAAGTCTCACAGAAGTTCCGCAACACTAATAATCTAAAGGTTAGGTTTATTTCCATTTTCACCTTCAGCTCATGATCTTGGTATGGAATCCAATCTCATTTCACCTCATTGCATTGCTTTTGATGCTCAGGGACGAGCATGGTTTAAATATAGGGGGATAATGAATCTCAGATTCATCACACTAAAAGTCATTAATTAAGCTCTAATCCCTAATAATCATTGGCATTTCTTCATTTACTCTGCATAAATAGCATTCATGCATGTTTTGATAAGAATGGCATTTTATTACTTATTTTTGCATAAAATAAGAGGCCAAATGTCCCAGCCAAAATGACCTGTAAATTAACCTAATTTTCCAGCTTTTTAACTAATTCATGTTAACTCCAATTGATCCAAAATCACCTCCATTGTGTACTGTCACTGACAAGAATAAATGAAATATACAAAAAAATCACTAGCTGAAATAAGTGGACCAAAAACCTAAACCCTAGTTCTAGGATTTCCGTACTAAAACTTTGATATCTTCCTCATCCAGTGTTTGTTTTGATCCTACTCACTTTTGAACTAATGTACATTGAAATACCTTCAAAACAAGACCAAGTTCAAGTGAATTGAAGCTCATATGTGAAAATTGGGTTTTGGGCCTCTTTTGTACATTTTGTATTTTAGCAGTTTTTGACCTATAATTTTATTTACATAATTAACCCATTTTATTTTATTTATTATTCTTTTGTCTTCTTTGATAAAAGTTTTATTAAAATGCGTAAAAATCCAGATCCGAATCGAGCTTGAAATCAAAGAAACTAACAAAGACTGAGTCTTCACAAACCGTCTGTACAAAAATTGTCTTTTCGTGTTTTATTTTATTTTTTCTTTTTCTTACTTAATAAAAATCCAAGAAATTAGATTAATATGTAAATATTATATTTGATTTTCCCATGTTTTTTTTGAATTTTTATCCTATTTAAAAATGACAAAAAAATTATAAAACCTAAAAATGAAACTATTCTATGCACATTGAGTACCCCAAAAATATCACTTTGTGCAAATGATCGATTTTGATTCTGATCTCTTCATGAAATTTGTAGATCTCGTCGAGACTAGCAAAATTCGTGAAGAAAATTTTCGATCCAGGGTCGTTTGCTATTTCCTTTTGAATTATCTTTGTATATTTATTTTTCAAATTTTCAGGGGATGACACATGGCAGTTCCTGGAGCTGCCACGTGTCGCCCATTTTTGGGCCCTTTTCTATTGTGTTTAAAAAAAGGGATGCATGTGCCGAGAACGTGCCCCTAGCGCACGTGCTCCGCACGTGCCATCTTCCCAGCCCCCCCAATCATCTGTCGTATGCACAAGTGAGCAGGGAACAACGGTGGTGACAGTGCGGTGCCCCTTCTTCCCCAGTGAGGTCTGGGTCCAGCAGGACTCGTTGCATTCGCCCTTCTAGGTGACCTGCTTCGCTCCGGCATGCAAGCCGTCGAGCCAACGCCAACGATGTCTCCCCCTCCAGCTAGTAACTCCACCACGGTAGGGCTACTTCACCAATGCACCTTCGCCACCCACGACAACCCCGCCGCATCGTTGACAGCCCCACTAGGTTCTCACTGCTCCTTGCTGTGCAGCCCACCATCGAGCACCCTCCAACTACGAGGATCTCTGCCTGCTTCGCCGCAATCCATGCCATGTCAGCCATTCCAGCCATTGGAGGCCCATGCTTCGCCTCAAGCCCAGCAGCGCCTCGTGTCTCCTCAGCCTTCAACAGCCGGGCTCAGCCCGAGACCCTCCCCCACGTGCCACACACGTTCTGGGAGGGGAATTTTACCAGAAGCCCCCTGAAGAACCCCCTACTTAGGAGAAGTTGCTAGAGCAGCCCCCATAGATCTGTCAAGTTTGCAAGATCACCCCCGCCTCCCAAGGAGCACATGTGCAACACGTGCTCCCTTTGAAATTTTGCAGCTTCCCCCTGGAGCATCAGTAATTAATAATTAGTCCCTACATTACTTTTTTTTATTTATTTAATTTCTGTAATTACGAACAAACCCTTGTGGTCCCTTTTTTTTGAACATTTTTATTGCATCATTTTATTTATTAAAAATAGGCATTGTGTTCGACAACTAATTCTCTACATCATGGCATGTTTGTGATATTTTGTGGTATGTGGTTAATAATTAATTATTACTTTTGTGTAATATTGCATATTCTATCCATTTTGTGCTCATAAATTCATTAGTAATTACCATACCTCTTAAAATTGCAAAAAATCAGTAGAATTAGTTGTATGTTGCATCGTGCCCAAAAAGATTTGCATTTGCGTACTTGATTTTTCCTTTAAAAATCATTTTGCCTATTTTGATATTTAATTTTTATGAGTTATTAAGTCTCATATTTTTGAGGTTCGAGATTTTTCTGAGATCGATCACCTAGTGATAGATCTTGGATAGTTTTATCTCTTGAAAATAAATAGATTTAATATTTATTATAGTTAAATATTGAAATTCGCATCATTTTCATTCATAAAATTCATAAAATATTTTTCTTGCATACAAAAATTCCAAAAAAATATAGTGCATTCATTTAATCATATTGTCATCTTATCCAAGTTTCATATTTTTTGGACATCGTTTGATTGATCTTTACATTTTAGTCCCTAAATTGCATTAAAAATACCAAATAAAAGACTATCTCGAAAACCTATATGAACTTTGATAGACAAATTTCTAGGTTGTTCCTTTGCGTCCTTGAGTTCAATCTTGGGACTTGCCCAAGAAAAATAAACATAAAACTGCATTGATTAAAATTGACTAAATTTCTTGTGGTTATTTCTTGACCGATTCCGATTGCCCGACAACGACAAATTTCACATTAATTTAAACGTATGATAATTCCTCAAAATTAACTAGGACGATTCGTGACTCATCGGTGAACCAATTTGGAAAAGGAAATTAATAAAAAGCTTTATTAATTCAATAACAAGTAGTAAATGATTTGATTAATTAAAAATCAAAACATAAAAAATGTTTCTTATTTTATATACTATTTTGTGGGTATTTTTATTTATTTTATAACCTTATTTAGAAGGAGTTAAATATTACAAGTATATGCACATGTGTATTCACCAATATTTGAGTTATTTTGTTTTATTTTATTTTTTATTACTTGGTGTTATAATTACAAATTTTATATATTTATAACAATATAGATACATATGTACGTATTTTCATTTTATTTTTATACTTTTATTTACACACTTATATAAATAAAGGTTTATACATTATACGTGTAGCATACCCGTATATTTTAATGTATTATTTATTCTAATACATTTTTGATAGTCTTATTTTATATTTGTATTTTTAATGTATTTCAAATAATATTAATAATTATTTAAAAATACAAGAGTAGGAAAATATAATGAAACATTATATGAATAAAATATATAGGTCTATAGTGCAGTAGGACCCAAAAAAGCCGGCTCTTGCATCTTAACTCTATTTAAATGAAACTACCTTTAATAGATAGATAATTTAATTTTAGATACAATTGATGTGAGTTTGATGAATTTTGAGCTTGTATGGAGAAAATACTGGTTTGTGATGTTCAAGGTTAATGGCTTTTTAATCAGTGTCCTCTAGTTGTACATCGTATTATTTTTATGCGCAACTATTTTATAATTTTTATGTATTTTTAAATACAAATTTAGTGTGGAACACTTTATTATTTGAGGTGTTAAAATGAAGAATAAATTAGAGTGAAAATGGCTATTTTCAAGAATGAAATTTAGGGTTTTATGTACAATGTGTTGACTCTTATCTCTCCCTACTTTATTCCTTATCGGCCAAGTTAATATTTAACTTAGTCTTGGGGTATAGGATCATTCAGTATCTTCGATATTTCATTTATTTTCCTTTCATTTTCTTTATTCTTTTATTTTAGATTTAAATACATATATTTATAAAGTATTATAGATAAATAATGAATATTAATTTGTACAATTTATTTATATTTACATTTATTTTGATAAGGATTTAAATACAAAATTAAAGAATAAAGGTAGATGAATGACTATTCATGTAGACCATAGTGTTCAGCATGTCGGTCCCGCCTTCTGAAGAAAAGAGCATCACAATGATCCTAGATGATACAAGAAAATGGACTTATGTCAACAAGTAGTTTGCATACTTATTGTCATATCCTTTGATGTCAAACTTATATCAACGAATGATATCCGTTGTTAAAATATCATCGCCATTGATTTTTAGTTAACATTTGCATTAATCATTGCTAATTAGCAATAATTAGATGAAAAAAGTCAATGGAGTACCATTATTATATGTTTCATTATTAGAAGTTTGTAAAAACATGGCATTTGCTTCGAATTTAAAGAATCGGTGATAGTATACTTGGTTGAACTACATAAGACAAGGGAACCAATACTTGATTTTTTCGTTGTCTTAAGCTAATTTTGTTGAAGTAATGATGGGATCTTAACATAAATTTTGCAAATAAAATAAACGGTGAACTTCTTACGAAATAACTGTGAAACCGTATCACTTCATCATTTGAACTAAACGAATGCCTTACTATTTCATCAAATATAATTTGGTATATATGTCCATGCGTGAATTGCGCTATCTTTGTACGGTAAACCTTTCTTAAGCACCGCATACGTCGACGATGGACAAAAACAGAAAACACGTCTTTTTCCTAAAAAAAGACGTCAAGTTGGGACCTATACGGGTACCTCGTCCAATTGGGTAAAAAACAACTGAATAAACCAAAGAAAATCTATTATTAGTTAACTTCCATATATAAGTGGGCACTCACGTCGGGAGGAAAACAAAAAAAAAAGACAAAAACATCTCCCATTCCAAGATGGTTTTCCTATCAAATCTCCTACAAACCCCCTCCCTTTGTTCTCCATCTCGTTCCTTGCTGGTTTTGATGTTGGCGGCCACAGCCATGCAGGCAGCTGCCGATCCTAAGATCTTCAGCATCAAGGATTACGGTGCAGTTGCGGATGGCAGATCTGATAACAGCAAGGTGATCACCAATCTGACAGAGATGGCTAAACATATAGTTTACATATAACGACGAGTATCTATCTATCCATGATGTACTATGTAATTAACTTGTGCATTATGGTCAGGCCATCTTAAGTGCATGGAATGCGGCGTGCACGTGGCAGGAAGGCTCCGTAGAGGTTCTCATCCCCGAAGGCTCTTACCTAACCGGTCCCCTCACCTTGAAGGGGCCATGCAAGAGACCAATGGTGCTGAACGTTCAAGGGGTGATCCTCGCCTCGACGGACCTCAATGTGTACACGACATCGGAGTGGATTTTGTTCATGTACCTAAGAGAGTTCACGATCACGGGCCACGGCAAGTTCCACGGCCAGGGCGCCACCACCTGGCCTAAGAATGACTGTCGCAAAAACACCAAGTGCAGCTTCCCTAATGTAACGGGCCTCAACTTCAACTCACATATATGTTTTGGATTTTTTCTATGTGTTCTCAAAACCAATATTGTTGCTTCAAATTTGATATCTCGTCAATGCAGTCGATCAAGTTCGCGTTCTTGAACGACTCCGTTGTGGAAGATATATCTTCTGTGGATAGCAAGATGTTCCACTTCACAATCTACTCGTGTCATAACATCGTCATGCAACGAATCACGATAAGCGCACCGGATAGCAGCATCAACACGGACGGCATCCACATCGGCGTTTCGACCAACATCACCATAACCGACTCCGTCATCGGCACTGGGGACGACTGTGTCTCTATCGGCCCCGGAAATGAAGGTGTCCATGTCTCCAAGGTATTTTGTGGACCTGGCCATGGCATCAGCGTCGGAAGCATGGGCAGATACGAGAATGACCGCGACGTGACCAACTTGAGCGTGATCAATTGCACGTTCACCGGCACCACGAATGGAGTCAGGATCAAGTCCTGGCAGGACTCTTACGTCCTCACTGCGTCCAACTTCACGTTTGAGGATCTGGTCATGAATAATGTCTCAAATCCTATCATTATCGATCAGGAGTACTGCCCTAGTGGTGGCTGCGTTGGCAAGGTGTGTGCATTTGCAGATACGTAGTCACTTTTAATAATTACGATCATGCCAACAAGCTAATCAACAATTGAACACATGCAGGCTCCATCTCGGGTGAAGATCAGCAACGTCAAGTTCAGGAATATAAGGGGCACCTCCAACTCGAATGTCGCGGTGAATCTCAAGTGCAGCAAATCGGTTCCTTGCGAAGGCGTGGAGCTCAACAACATCAATTTGACCTACATTGGAGTACTCCGCAATGTCGTCGCGTCCGCTGCTTTTTCAAATGTCATTGGCACTTCTGTTGGCACTATAGTTCCTCCCCCTTGCCTGTGATCTCATCGGATGTGGTCGTGAACTTATGCATTATAATTGTGCAAGCAATACATATGCAAGTTTTGTAATATGCAAATATTTGTCTATAAAAATGTTGTATACAAATGAAACCCCCCTTTGTCCATTTCTTGTCGTGCTCGAAATGTAATCATGAAAACAAATATTTTTTAAGATCCTTGTATAGTTTTTAGTGCTAGCCAATAAACGTGGCATTCTCTCTCCATTTGCTTTATGGCTTTTGTTGCACGGAAAGATCATCACACAAGATCCCCTATATAAATACATATTAATCTCAGTCAATCGATGTTTTTTTGTACCAAATGACACATAAAACACTAAGCATTTATTTGAAGATTTGTTTCACCAGAAAAAATGTTTTCTACAATTGCTATATCCCAAGATTCTATTGATTTTAAAATTTCCTCTTTAAGGGCCCTAATGGTGATACACACTGGCAGCTCTGGTTTCTGAATGCACCTATATGGTGGTCAATTTGGAAAGCTCACAACCTCTAGACTTTTCACGGTATCTTTATATATGTTGACAATGTTGTTCATGAAATTAATTTCATAGTAATTAGCCCCAAGAATAAGGGGACTATTCCTCGTGTCCGACACCTCTCCCAATGGTATGGCTATCCTCCACCAAGGTGGTTCGGAACCCTCACTACAAAAAAGCTAATATGGAGAGAACGGTATGTCGAGGGATGGACGAACACATGTGCTTGGCAAGAGACAGGAGAGCACGTGGCCAACAACCATGATCGCTCATTCCCTCGTCCCTTTGTAATTCAGATCCGGTTGGTGTTGGCGCCTCAAAATTCAAATGGGCGAGCATATGGTCTACACATTTCCTCTCCAAGTTTGCTCGCTCAATTGAATTTCGACACAATGACATGTGGCGTGTTAATTTTGATGGGTGATCACACTGGCATGTGCTGAAAAGAGGGAAAATCACAGTTCAGATATATCCTCTCAATACGAAGTTACAGTCGATGTGGCGACCAGCAAAAATCCTTCTAATTCAATAATTAACCCACAAATAAAATATAGAATGCAAATAAAAATTGTGGAGTTAAAATTTATTATAACTCTATGAATGTGTGTATAGGTGTAAGTATGTGTAGAGTGTCGAACACTGGAACAAACGTGATAAATTGTGCAAGTGAATGCAAACTTTTTTGTCCTCTCTTATCTTTTATTGTCTTTTTATATGTTGATTTTGAACTTTATATTTTTTATGGATTCGAGTTTTTACGTTTTTTAATGCTTTAATTTTATATTTTTGATTTCCTTTTTTATTTCACGATTTTAAATTTCTTATTATTTTAAATAAATAATATAATAATATATAAATATATAGATAATATAGAGTAATTAAATTATAAATACAACTAAAAATACTCAAAATAACAGAATAAAATATTTTTGTATTTTTTATAGTTTTCTACTATTTTTATGAGTTTTGGGGAATTTTTGCTAATTTTTAACTATTTTTAAAAGTCAAAATATCCCAAAATAAGGATAAAATAAATAGGTTGAATTGTTTTGAAATTTAAAAAATAGTAATTAAAGCCAAAGTTTTTGCAAAACTATTTTTATTTAGTTATATATAATAAAAATTAAGAGATAGAAATTAATATTTTGGATTTTTGGTGATTTTTTATATCTTTATAAAGGTTTTTTGAACGTTTTAATTTTTATTCTTTTCCTTTTTTGTATTTTTAGGATTTTTTATCTGAAGACTTAAAATACTAAAATAAATGAAATATAATTTTTTTGGAAATTTTCAAAAAGGTTTTATGTTTTTTATTGTTTTTTACTACAAATAGGGATAAAATTTGGTCTTCTTTATTTTTAATAATTAGTTAAAATGCATATAATGCAAAATTAAAAATCTAGTGTAAATGTGTATGCTAGCAGGCACTTATCCCTATTTTCATAATCTTTGGAGGATGGATGGTATGTTTAATAAATAGAAAACAATCACAAAAATTGTTGAACTAGCAGGGGCATATTTGCAATTAAAATTAAAGGCAGGGGATATAATGCAAATAACCTAAAATATTATAACTAATATTTAAAGTTTCAGGACTTAAATTAAATACAAAAAGGAGCACAAATGTCGCTGCAAAATAGCCACCTCACGTGAGACGACATGTGAGGTGACATGGATAGGACCCAAAACCAATATGAAATAAAGCTGGGGGTTCATTGTAAATTTTATAAAAAATTTAAACATACAAAATATTTTACAGGACTAAAATATAAAGGACAAAAAGGTAGGGGCTAGATATGCAATTTACCCCCACTAATGTTTTGGATCGATGGTTGCAGGCATTCTACTTATCCATGTGTCGGTCGCGCAACGGTGCATGATGCTTCAGCATGAATGGTTGTTATTAGATCCCAGCTACTGATCTGATGGTTAAGATGAAATGCATCCAATGGTGGATACTTAATCTGGGACTCGACTTTAATCAGACGGCTCTGGATATGTCTGGATATATGTCTGGATGAGCTGGAAAGAACTCCTCCTCGGAGCTCGTTCGATCAAGCCTATCTCCTCGCTCCCATGCTCCGAGAAGCTGCTAAGATGTCAAAATGGTAGATGGCTTCGATCCGCAGCTCCTAGAGGCATCAAAGAGGACCAGGCACCATCGATGGGGGTCTGGAGCGTTGAAGTACCTGGAGCTTGTTTCGAACCTCGAAACCCTACAGATGGGGTTCTTCCAGACTTGCAATTAGCTAGGAACACTTGCAATGCACAAGGGAATAGGTGTGAGCCTTTATTGGTGGTTTTTGAAGGCGGAATGGCAATGGATGAGGTGCTACGATGAGATGGCGACAGAGGGAGCATGGATTCTATATCAG
This sequence comes from Ottelia alismoides, assembly GCA_037367405.1. Lineage (NCBI taxonomy): Eukaryota > Viridiplantae > Streptophyta > Magnoliopsida > Alismatales > Hydrocharitaceae > Ottelia > Ottelia alismoides. The sequence continues at coordinate 1,944 of JAZKJV010007525.1, read as the reverse complement.
GAACTGATCTGGTTGGTTGATAGATTGGGAAGCATGGAGAAATGAAAGGGGGAGGAAATCGAGCGTCTAGTGGAGTCGGAACATGGTCGATTCACGGCAAAAGGGTTCGTTGGAGTGGACCTTCAGTGAACTACAAATAAGTGATTTTTATGCTAATGCGATGGATTAAACCTAAAATTAATTATAGGAAATGAAAATAGTAATTAAAATCTACCTAAAAGCAAATGAAAGAAGAAACCTCGAGCAGCAGAAGCTGTGAGATGAACCTCCGGCGAAGATCACCAGAGATGGGTGGAATCAACCTCCTACGTCGCTTCCTCTAGCATGCAAAACACTAGGCAAATGACATGTCACATTGATTCAGCCGTGGGATGCAAAATGAGGGGATAAGGCAGAGAAAAGGGATTCAAAAATCGAAGGAAGGATGAGGAGATGGGTTTGTACATGCTAGTGAAGTGGTTGGAAGACCGAGGCCAAGCACTCGATTCAGAGGAGCATTCCTTGAGGAATCAATAGCGCATGATAGAGTAATAAACGAGGAGAAAAGGTCGAGAAGAATTAACTCAAATCGATGCATGTATCGATTGGGGAAAAGGGTGAAGACGGGTCAAAACGAGGTTCTGACAAGGCAACGACCTGGGTCAGGGAGTTGATCTAGGTCAATGGGTGACATGACCTGATTGGTCCACATCACCAGTAAAAAGACCTAAATAAAAAATAATAAAAATAAATTAATAAATAATTATGTATTTTTGGTTAAAATATGAAAAATATTTATTGATTTATGTAGTATTTTAATGGGATTTTTATACCCATAACCCTGAGTAATTTCACAATAACATTCATAATCCCGCATAATCGTGAACTACATGAGAAACCTTGAATAGTCACTTCGCCTCACACCATAACCCTCCGTTAATTTTAAATGTTAACTCAACCATATAGGTGAGTTAATCTAACCAATCTATCAATGAATGTTTAGGATTACCCCAAATAAAAAAATGAAAAAAATCCTCCAAAGTCTTGACCAGGTCGGTTGTGAGGCTGCAGTGCACGCGGGGGAGGCAGGGAGGCTGTAGTGCACAAAAAACCAATCTACCAATGAAACCTGGTAGAGCAGGGAGCCTCCATCAGCGGGAGGGGCTGCGATGCTCGGGGGAGGGGGCTCCATCGGTGGGGTTGCGGTGCTCGGGGGGGGGGGGGGGGGGGGGGGCTCCATCGATTGGCGGTAGGGGGCCTCCATCAGCTGGACGGGCTGTAGTGCTTGAGGGGTTTGGGGAATGCGGTGCTTGGGGGGAGCTGTATCGGAGGGGGGCGGGCTTCTCTGCTCGGCGGGCGACGCCATTTGGGAAGGGCTCTTGACCATGTTGGTAACGTACTCGGGGTGGGGGGCTTCTAGGAGGTTGGCGCTGCGAGCGGGGGGGGGGGGGGGGGGGGGGGGGGGATGGGGGGAGGGAAGGAGGGGGTTTCTCCGCTCGAGGAGAGGCGCTGCTCGGGCGGGGCTCTCGACTAGGTGGAATTTGGCGCTGCGGGCAGGGGAGGGGGGTGCTCTCCTCCAGGGGAGGCGCTGCTTGTGCAGGGCTCTCGATCAGGTGGAACCGACGCTACGGGCAGGGGAGGGGGTGCTTGATGAATACCCATTCATCACTCTTTATTCTTTTATTGTAGCTACAAAACCCTATGCAATACACATGTAGATATCTGTAATTAGTAATAATTATCATTCAGCATGCATTGTGTAAATATGAATAATTAGCGTGTTTTTGTGCATAAATAAAAGAATAAAGAAATAAAAGAAAAAGAGGGAGATATTTAGAATAAATATTGAGCGACCTAATTCCAAGGGAGGGCTCCAGCATGGGCCTGACCGCATAAAAACCCAAGTAGAGAGAGATAAGGAAGCTCATGCGTGTACATATATACATGTATATAAATAAAAATATA